>JAWWQZ010000303.1:0-1214583 GCA_033815515.1 Cryptocheilus praepositus | reverse complement strand
GCCTTCGAGTTCTCATTCACGAGTTTGTTCGATGCACCTCGTTCAACAGGACGAACTGGTTGAACCGACGATGGCGAACCTTACTACTCATGTACATACGCCCGTCTGCTCTTCCATCCGCACCGGTGTGTCGAGCTATTTCTCGATTAAATCGTCTACGGGATGACGGTCTACTTGACTTGGTCCGTTTGATTAATACTCCGGAGTCGTGCGGTAATGATGATGCATCATTTCTCAGATTCGATTGCCTGTGTATGCGCGCGATCGCGTGGTTTAGATAAATTAACGTGACATGCCGATACTAGCACTGTAACGCAGCTGGCTCATGACAAAGTCTACGCGATGGGTAGACAGTGTGTAGTAACGTGTTTACGAAATTCATTGTAGAATTGAGGGTTTAAGGGGTTATGCCTACTTGGGTTGGTGAAAAAAATCGACTTTTTTTTATTGCATTTTTTTAATGTACATCATTTTAAGAATATTTCCTCAAAAGTACATAAGAATCGGAGCACACGTTCAATAATTATAAGCGTTTATCTGGAGCGCTACTATGTATGATTAGTAAAGAGCTTGAAACTTTAAACGCGATTATCTCGAAACTATGTTTTTTAAAACATACGGTTGCGGTGACCACGATTTCTCAAAAATTACTTCACCGATCGGACTCTAATTTTATATACTTATTTGTCATTACAATAGGCAGGGCCTGAACGAAGGATTTTTTATTTCGGTAATAAAAAAAAAAGTTACAACATAAAAACGAAAGTCAGTTTACCTCGAAAGGCGGATTTTTTTTCGTAAAAGTGTTGTCATTCTTGTAAAAATTATAATGTTTCAAAATCCTTCGTTCAAGCCCTGCCTATTGTAATGACAAATAAGTATATAAAACTAGAGTCCGATCGGTGAAGTAGTTTTTGAGAAATCGTGGTCACCGTAAGTGATAAAAATAAACGGAAGCTCTAGGAGAAGAGCTATATTTCCCCCATTTTTTAATATTTTCTTATAAAAAAATGTATACAAGTACCGCTAAATACGTACTTTTTGGTAGTAGTTTACGAATTTTAATTAGTACTCACTAAAATGGCAAAAAAAAATGTTGAAAATCATGTAATTTCGCTGATCCCAAGTAGGCATAACCCCTTAATTGGATTTGGTATGGAGTAGGATATAATTTGAACTTCTAGCTGAAATATTATAGTTTTTTATGCAAAGAATGGTGTTTGGTAGGGGAAACAGTTATTGAACCTGTAAACTGGTTGTCATCTGGATATTGTGTGGATCGGATATTACTTTTTTGCTATTATTTATAATGCAGTAACGGAAATTGATATAAAAAGTGCGATGGATTTATCTTTTGCAAATTGATTTAAAAGTAGGATTAATGAGTATTGACGTGGTATACAAAACATGCTGGCATTATATTTGTTAGACATTGGCACAGTTTAACGGTGCAAAAACGTAGCGCGAGTATATCATTGACAAATGGTACCGGTACTAATTATCCGGCAATGCGCAATTCTCCGTTAGCCAACTATTACGTAAAATTTATTATCTATAAAATCTCTCAGTCCGCGGATATTTTCAAGGAGTTTCTCACTCACACACGCCTCTCCGCGTATTATCTAACATCTTAACGTACGGTAACGTGCAATCGCATATTAATGTCTTACAGACGCAACGTAACTTTCAAAGGATGTCGGACAAAGGCTGTGTCTTTAAAACTCTCAGGGTCGCACGAACCGTTTACGTTCGAAAAGGAAAAACAAAGCGACGTCTCACCTCGAATTTCGCGATTCTGTTTTATATGATCGGTTCTTTTATATTGAGGTCTGTCGATTTTTATGATCGGGACCGATCGAAGATAGCGGTTGTCTCGAGGACGCGCACGTTAATCTAAGTCCACTACCGCCGGGGAGTTTAGAATTAGTTTACTGCCTGGACTCGTCTCTTAGCTTTGAGGTAGAAAACGGCGGTGGAGGTGAAAGACGCGAATGAGTTTGAGGACAAGGAGTGGAATAGGAAGAGAAGGGATTCACTTCCCATTAGTTAGAAACGCGGGTTGTGAGAATCTAGCTTTCGGGACCACTGTCGCGGCTTCTATCTCGCTAAGAGTTAACAATAGTTAATTGGAGAAAGAGACCGTTCCTCGTCCGGCGAAGTTAGCTTCTACAGGCCGGTTCACAATGCGCCGAGGACAAGGACGATTTATGTGACTCCGCGACTTGTATGGAATTATAGTCCTGAGCAGACAACTGATATGCTGCGAAACGATATCTTGACTCTATTAACATTTTGCCGACGAAACAGTGTGAAACTAAACGGTCTGTCGTGCCGAGACCCTGTGATAATAGTGATTCGAAATTGTCAACAAGGACATGCGTGGACAAGTATATATATATTATAGAAACATTCTTATTTGTAATCAGCTGTACAGCTAGAAATTTGTACTGGATTTATACTCAGCCTACCTTTACAAACACAACGTAATTGTTCGTACAACTGAATCGTCCATGTAGGTAACGATGGCGTATCGGTATGAATTTATTGCATACTATGTGCCTATTTGCAGTCATTTTATGTATACTTTTTGTCATTTTTTTATTAATTTTTGCTTATACCTGTTGCGAATTTTTGAATGCAGTTAGCATTTCTCTCAGCCTCATTCGATCCTCTTTTATTTGATATTGGAGAAAAAGTCGAATGATACACTTTCAGTTGCAGGTCGTGGAGAAACGCGTTTTCTTCTAGTGTTTTTCTCGATTTTTTCGTATATTTTCAGTCATATCTCGGAAACTATTTGGAATTTTTTAACGGTTGTGATTTTTCTGGGTTTCTTTGTACCCCCTTTCACTTGGCACAATAGCAAGTCGATCGGTAGAGATTTAATTTTTGACCCCATTTTCAGGCCCGTTTTTCACGATTTTTCGACACATTTTTAGCGATATCTCCGGAACTATTGCGAATTTCAGGGTGCGCCTTGCCTTTTTCTAAGTCATTTTGGACCCCCTTTGATATATTAAAAGGGCGATAAAATCGGTGACCCATCATTTTTTCGCAAAAATGGCAATGGCACCTTAAGATTTTCTCGATTTCTTCAAACCCTGTCCCGTCTAAACTAGTGAACAAAACCTACAAGTAATATAGATTTTCTTAAAGCTCTTTGGGCACACTTTCACGTGGGATTATTCGCGATTAGCAATTTTGAAAACAATTTTTTTTGCTTTCTTTAAATCATCGTATCTCGGAAACTATGAAGAGTTCAGCGTGCGGAAAGTGGTCTATCTTCAAGGCAAAATACCCTCTGTCGAACGGTATCGGTCCGAAACAAAAAAAAAATTTGACATTTTTTGCTTATTTTCGCGTATTTTTTGCAATTTTTCCATTTATTTTTTGTCATGTCTCTGGAGCTATTGCAAACGTTGAGGTGCGATTTGTGTTTTTCTGAAATTCTCCTCATATCTGCAAATCTACGCGGTCTTTGAATTGTTTAAAAATCGAATAAACGACATTTAAGTTTGTCAGATGTAAAATTATGGCTTCACAGCGTGTACAGCGTAGAGTTACAATCGGCGCCGTTTACCATTATACGTGTACGTTTGTCTTTCGTGTAATTAAGTGCTGACACCATTCTGGCGGAACTATCGCGTAAGAAAAACGATGACGAGGGATTGAGGCGAAGGAAACGACACCCGATAAGGCACAATTGCGACGTCGCTTTGCTGGGTTGCGTGCCCTTTTTGACTAATGCGTCTGTTAAATATGGAGGATGACGATGTACTGGATACGCGGCAAAGTGGACTAAGGTCAAACGCGCGGAAAATGGTAAGCGGATTTTTGGGTTAACGTCTGCTTAGATACGTCTCGACGCTTGTAGTACCCTTTTTGCACGTACTCGTGACGAACATCTTTAATACATTGACTGCCCCATTGTCATCAACGATTAAAATGCCTCAAATGTTTCGAATAATTTTAATAAAGCGAATATCGTCGAAACATTGTATATTTTATGACTAAAATGAAACACCGTGTATTGTATTAACACTTGGCATGCGGGCATACTTCGCCGCCGAATTTCGCGTGCAGCGGGCGTTTTTTCTTGAATCGCGCGGAAGTTTGGTTATTCAAAAAAATCGCTGTAAATCGAAAACTACTTCGTTTTTATGAACGAAACTTTTTTTATTTCACACTTAAATATATACTGTATGATTATTTAACAAAAACAAACGATATTTTCACGAAATCATAAAAATAAGCGATTTTTAAAGTTTTCCACACTATCATACGAAAAGTCCGATAATTTGTCAGCGCATATTTCTTCATCACTATCTTTGTCACAACGGCTCATTTGATCAATTTTGTAATCGATAATAAAAAATCAAGCTTCAAATTGATAAAACACGTTCTGGAGCTAAGAATTCGATTGAAGACGAAATAACTCAGCAAAAGATCGAGTAACTCAACAATCATAACTTATGGGGAAAAAAATGCAAAGCGTTGCCTAGCAACGAAAACAACACGCATATAAAGTCACACATTCATGTAATTATACGTATTTGGTAGATTTGTGGTACATATCCACTAACAACAACAAATCTACTAAATACGTTTTTTTACGTGACCCGCGCTCCAGTGACAGACTACAAAAAACGTAAAAATACGTTGCCCGCATGCCAAGTGTTAAAATATCTTAAACATTGTAATCTTCTTCTAACTATGAATGAATTTATATAATCATATTCCGTATCGTTTTGTTATTATATGCTTAGAGTAATAAAAATTCCTTTGTGGCTCCTTGAAAACATGTTAAGCCGGTGTGGCAGTCAACGCGTTCATACGGGACTGATACATAGTGGATATTTATAAATCTCTTACACTATATAACGCAAACTTCTCACCGGTTCGTCAAGAAGGTTACGCCCGCGTTACAGTTAAAATCAACGCAATTCACGAGGCGGTATTCCATGTTGTGTTACCGGTATGCCGACTCTGAATGATGAATACGCGGCCTTTGAAAAGATTACTGATTGTTGGTGTTGCCTTGAGAATGTCGATGCCCCGCTGGTGGGGATAAAGAGTGCTTAATAACTTGACGCGAGGTAATATTGCAATTACGATTCGCACCGTGCGCCTTGTCTCTCTTGCGATCTCTAACGGTAGCAGAAACTAATGACCGTATTCAAATGTTCCTTTTAGAAGAACGTGGATCTATCAAGTACGCGGGCGACACACTAGACAAACGTGCGCGGTACAAACTGGCAAACAACAGTTGCTTACAATAGCGTGCATGTCGTAACAGTGCTAATGCTCTGTAATTACTGACCAAAAGGAGGAGTATAAGTGCCGTATGTGTTTTTTCGTTTTTCTCCGCGTCTCCGGCGAACGAGTTTCATTAAAGTGGATAAAGAGTAGAATTTGATCTGTGTCAGATTAGTTTTATGCAAAATGATGGCCGTACCGAAGGAAAAGCATTTATTAGATTGCGCTAACATTCGATTTTTTCAAGAAAGCAAGTTATTGCATTTTCTTTACATCTCTATGCATGATATGATAGGCTGACTCAATGTAACGAGTTTATACCAGATTAGTTATATGGTAAACAAAATAGGCGTACACAAACAACTATCTATTACATTATTCATAACATTCAGTTTTCCAAAAAATTAAAATACGTTTCCTCCATACAACATGGGCATTTATTGCTTCAAAGTTGAAAACACGGGAACTCGAGCACGGGGCGTGTTAGGCCGATTGCGGGTAACGATTTTATACCAGATCGCTTTTATGCTAAAAGAAATAATCACGTACAATCATTCAGTTTTGAAAAAAAAATGAAAATACGTTTCGTGCATACAATGTGGTTATTGAATGTGTAGCATCAGGAAAACGGTCGTAGATGCGTCGCATAAAACTGTAGTTGGGCCATCGGGCCCTACCGGATTAAGATAAGGCGGTAGAGGTCCGTATAAAAGGCGGCCCGGTTCGCGACGCGAGTTCAGTTATACTTGAGTAATAGATCAGAGTTTTAAGTTGTCGTTCAGTTTAAGTTGAGTTGTAGTTCAGTTAAGTTCAGAGTGTAGTTCAGTCCAGTATAGATACGTTTTCTTGCCGTTTACCGAATCGTAGTCGAATTGCCATAGTTTTACTTTCATTTTGTATTTATATATATAAATTAGTGCTTCTATTTATCTTTAAATAAATTATTCAACTTAATATAATTCCGCATCACGCTTCGACGACACCTCACATCTTATATCCCTACAAATGCGTCAAAGCCGTGCGTCAGACTAGAAAACACAGAAACTGAAGCGCCGGGGCGTGTTAGGCCGATTACGGGCCACGAATTTATACCAGATCGCTTTTACGTTAAAAGAAATAATCACGTACAACCATTCAGTTTTGGAAAAAAAATGAAAATTCGTTTCGTGCATACAATGTGGTTACTGAATACGTCAAAGCCGTGCGTCAGGCTAGAAAACACAAAAACTAAAGCGCCGGAGCGTGTTAGGCCGATTGCGGGCAACGAATTTATACCAGATCGCTTTTACGTTAAAAGAAATAATCACGTACAACCATTCAGTTTTGAAAAAAAAAATGAAAATACGTTTCGTGCATACAATGTGGTTATTGAATGCGTCAAAGCCGTGCGTCAGACTAGAAAACACAGGAACTGAAGCGCCGGGGCGTGTTAGGCAGATAGAGGGCGACGAATTTATACCAGATCGCTTTTACGCTAAAAGAAATAATCACGTACAACCATTCAGTTTTGAAAAAAAAATGAAAATACGTTTCGTGCATACAATGTGGTTATTGAATGCGTCAAAACCGAGCGTCAGACAAGAAAACACAGAAACTGAAGCGCCGGGGCGTGTTAGGCCGATTGTGGGCCACGAATTTATACCAGATCGCTTTTACGTTAAAAGAAATAATCACGTACAACCATTCAGTTTTGGAAAAAAAATGAAAATTCGTTTCGTGCATACAATGTGGTTACTGAATGCGTCAAAGCCGTGCGTCAGACTAGAAAACACAGGAACTGAAGCGCCGGGGCGTGTTAGGCCGATTGCGGGCAACGAATTTATACCAGATCGCTTTTACGTTAAAAGAAATAATCACGTACAACCATTCAGTTTTGAAAAAAAAGAATGAAAATACGTTTTGTGCATACAATGTGGTTATTGATGTGTCAAAACCGTGCGTCAGACTAGAAAACACAGAAACTGAAGCGCCGGGGCGTGTTAGGCCGATTGCGGGCAACGAATTTATACCAGATCGCTTTTACGCTAAAAGAAATAATCACGTACAACCATTCAGTTTTGAAAAAAATGAAAATACGTTTCGTGCATACAATGTGGTTATTGAATGCGTCAAAGCCATGCGTCAGACTAGAAAACACAGGAACTGAAGCGCCGGGGCGTGTTAGGCTGGTCCAAGGCGACGGGTTTATGCCAGATCGCTTTTACGTTACAAGAAATAATCACGTACAACCATTCAGTTTTGGAAAAAAATGAAAATTCGTTTCGTGCATACAATGTGGTTATTGAATGCGTCAAAACCATGCGTCAAAACCATGCGTCAGACTAGAAAACACAGGTACTGAAGCGCCGGGGCGTGTTAGGCTGATTGCGGGCAACAAGTTTATACCAGATCGCGTTTACGCTAAAAGAAGTAATCACGTACAACCATTCAGTATTGGAAAAAAAATGAAAATTCGTTTCGTGCATACAATGTGGTTACTGAATGCGCCAAAGCCATGCGTCAGACTAGAAAACACAGGAACTGAAGCGCCGGGGCGTGTTAGGCCGATTGCGGGCCACGAATTTATACCAGATCGCTTTTACGCTAAAAGAAATAATCACGTACAACCATTCAGTTTTGAAAAAAATGAAAATACGTTTCGTGCATACGATGTGGTTATCGAATGTGTCAAAACCGTGCGTCAGACTAGAAAACACAGAAACTGAATCGCCGGGGCGTGTTAGGCCGATTGCGGGCCACGAATTTATACCAGATCGCTTTTACGCTAAAAGAAATAATGACGTACAACCATTCAGTTTTGAAAACAATGTAAATACGTTTCGTGCATACAATGTGGTTATTGAATGCGTCAAAACCGTGCGTCAGACTAGAAAACACAGAAACTGAAGCGCCGGGGCGTGTTAGGCCGATTGCGGGCCACGAATTTATACCAGATCGCTTTTACGCTAAAAGAAATAATCACGTACAACCATTCAGTTTTGGAAAAAAATGAAAATTCGTTTCGCGCATACAATGTGGTTATTGAATGCGTCAAAGCCTTGCGTCAGACTAGAAAACACAGGAACTGAAGCGCCGGGGCGTGTTAGGCCGGTCCAAGACGACGGGTTTATGCCAGATTAGTTTCACTGCCAGAGAAACGCGTGGACGCGAAAAAGAGGGCGATGAGAAGAAACGGCGTCGGCGCGCACGCACCGGGGAGGAGATAAGAGAAACTAGTTGGGGTTTCAGTTTTCATGGGATCCCGCCCCGGCAAAAATCTAGCGCCGTTTTCTCGCCCGCCCCGCCCCGCACACTTCGCCGCTCTTGTTCGATGAACTCGCGAGCGTCGATGTTACCTAAGCACTTTCTATGCCGGTCGATCGGGCCGCGCGATATCGAGAGCCGAGCATCGATTCCCGAATAGAAATTATGTCGTCGGACGTGTATTCGGTGTTACGTGGAATGTGATGCGCACCATTATCGGAACCGGTAGCGTTTCTTTGTCAGCTAACGCACTGATAGACGTCTTTGACCTTCGTAGAACCCGTGCTCGAAGCTGCCGCGTTAAAACACCTACGTTTGTGCGTGCAATTACATGGAATGTTAACACTTTGACTGCCAAGGTGGTCATCGGTGACCGGCGCAAAAGATCTTACGAAAAATTCAAAAAATACCCAAAAAATCGGTAGCATTTATGATTTTGTAAATGCAATTAATATTAAATAGTGTTTAAATTCTTTGTTCTCCGATGGCTTCGCATTATTTTCATTTTGCACAATTCAATCATGTTCTGTAGTACTTCATCACGTTACGGTTTTAATATAGTAAAATACGCACGGCAGTCAAAGTATTAATCATTCTTTGTGCGGGGTTTGGTAGAACGGATTTGTTTTATCCTCTAAGAATTCTGCATGTTTCGATTCTGCATTCTTTTGCACCTATTCAGGAGTCTATTAAACAAATAAGTCTATCTTAATTCTATTGTCCGTGTATTATTATATTATATTTCAAAATGCGTTTAGAGTATACCTACTCTATGGATTTTGCACTAGTCCGAAAGATAATCAAACTTCTGATTTACTTTACGTACTGTTCTAGCTGTATTTCCTGCTTACTTTATATATGTTAATCAGGCTGCATTTTTTCCTATTCCAAATCCTTCATAGAAGGAGGGGTGAATTAGTATATTAGTATATGTAAAATAGGCAGGAAATTCAACTGAAACAGTATATACAATAAATCAAAATTTACTTACACTATGGATTTTTCATATGTTCCCTCCGGAAGATACTCATCCTCTTATTTACTTTGTCTATTGCTTCGGCTGGATGTTCTGTATATATTATATATGCTAATCAGGCTGGATTTTCTGCCTAATTTAAATCCCTCGTAAAAGGAAGGGTATGGGCCTCGGGATATGTAAAGCTCCTGCAGAATAAGACAAAACCATTTAACCAAAACAAGCACAAAAATTATTGACATTATCAAAAAAGATTGAATTTGCAATGAAGTTAATCCAATTACTTTAAATGCTCTAAGATTTATATGAGGCTCTTCTGCACATAAACTGGACTTGGGTTTATGATTTGACGCTAGCGTAAGAACGTAAAAGAAGGAATAAGAAAATAATACGGAGTATGATTAAATGAAACATTAAGTGCTCGGGAACTAATGTTTTACTGAGTATATGTTGTGTAAGTTATCGAAGAAGTAGTAGTAGGAGACGTTCCTGTGAAATTTTTGCTGATTCAATAGGAAATGAGGGGTTACCATATCGTTACGACGATCACAACAGACGAAACTCGTGTTACATCTATCTTTATCGTGGCAAAATGACAGTCACCTAACAAACATAATTATAGTCCTTTTGTAGCGCGCCCGCTACCTTCAGTGGAATTCAACCTGGAAGAGAATCGCGGCGATGCTACACTATTTTTAAAAAACGTTTACGTGGGGCAATAAATGAAAAGTCACAGCAATTGGCTGCGATGCATTTAACGTATAGTCTGCACTTGCCGCGGTTCTCTGTTTCATTTTGATCTAGACGCATTGTGCCCGGTAGTTTGTCGCCTGAATGGATCGTGCGTAAATGTGGAACAAAGCGACGCGAAAGGTTATTCTTGCCATTCTGGCGCGCATCGTCATAATTAGACAACGATCGTCAGTAGTAAAGTAGGTAATACGCGTCTCACGGGCAAAATTGCTTATTGCGGTTCTATAGTCCGCTGTCTGTGTAATCTTACCCGGGCCTACTGCTACGGTAGTTTTGCGCTTATGTGCATACTTAATACGTAAGTTCGTAGTAAATGCACGTGCAAACGGAGCGAGGACGAACGACGGGAAACAGAAGAGAACAAAATGATGATTAACAGACGCTTGAAGGCGAGGAGAAAATAGCTGGAAACGCGGAGAAAGAGATATTTATTCCAGAGTAAAGCCGGAGAAAATTGCGTCAGTGATGACAGTCTATTAAAAAGCAAATACGAACGTAACGCAGAAGCATCGGGCAGAATAACGGTACTGTGACATGTTGAAAAAAGAAAACGTACGATAAGTATGAAACGTGCGATCTAAATTGCAAACACGATATGGCCAAATACCAGATGTTAAGAGTATCAGTCAGGAAGGAAGACGTCTTAAGTCAAAAGGCAACTGCCTACTTCACAGTAACTTCAACGCTTCTTATTACAGTTTTAAAGAAAAAATACGTTCCACATTTCCTTGCGGTGATGGGTAGTGCAGAGGACGATTGAAATGATTAACGCGTTACGCGACTTTGAATTCCGTAAATGCGTGTCGTAGATGCACTCAGCATTGATGACACGTACCGTTTTGGCACGAGTATCGAAGACTAGACAAGGCCTCGCCCTGTACGTGGTGAAACAAGCTTGGTAGAAATGAGCATGACATCCTCGCAAGTGTACACTAAAAATATCCTTGCCTTCTCCGTACTTAAACTAAAAGTTTTGACGTTTCACTAGTATATTATTAACAGTAGATTTATGGAGAAATATGTAGGTATCAGAAAAATATTTAGTTACAAAAGTTGTTAGAAAGTAATAGTAATAAATAGTTTCTGTAATTTTGCTCGGGAAATAAAAAATCCAAATCGTTTAACACTTTGACTGCCACGATGGTCACCGGTGGCCGACGCAAGAGATTTTACTGAAGATCCAAAATATTCGCAATGGGTGGCAATTATTATTGTATAAATACAGTTGTTACTAGAATAGTGATACGATCCTTTGATCTCCAATACCTGCACATTATTTACATTTCGCATAATTCAGTCAAACGCTGTAGTATTTCACATCGTCGCTGTTCTAATACGGCAAAATACGCATGGCAGTCAAAGTGTTAAAGCTTGGATAAATAAATTAGTTCAGCGTCGCTTACTCAGACTTCCGAACTGTATTATGAACATTTGCCTGTCAAACAAATAGTGCTTTCTTAAAGTCCCAATTTGATTCTGCCGAATTACTGACGCTTGTGTCGATAAAAAATTGACAAGCAATCGTTGAATTAATGCCATCACTAGAAGTTTGTGCAAACAACAGCTACGTATAATTCTGTATCCTGCATGTAGCTTGTGGTTGAGGATCATGAGGCATAGCTTGAGTTTCCAATCGTTCAGTTATTCTAGCCGCGACACGCCGGGTTTCCGCTGTGCCCACGGGAAGTGATATGAATTCATTGGAGTTTCATTGCGCGGACACGGACATTTACGTCGATTCGATGCGCATCCTCGACGTTTTGCAAGTAGTAATCGCGGATGAGACCGAATCGTGCGTGCATGCTACTGATTGCTCGGGAGATGACCAGAGTTCCTGTAGACGGGGCGTGTCCATAAGAATGATTCTTTCATGGGATATTTACGTAATCGTCGCGCTAGTGTTCGTAGAAGCGTAAAGTTTCCGTGTTTTGGACAGTTGAGTAATTGGAGTCAAAGTACATGTTGACATTTCAAAAGTAACTTGATGTCAAAAGTTAAATCGAAAATGATCGGATGATATATGTATTATTTATTTTTCATTATTTTTATGGCCTATAGAAAAGTAAGATTTATCTTACTTTTATGCGTCTATGAATACCTACTATGCATATTCGCAGTAAAAATTGCCCATGGTACATGGGAAGAAAAATGTCTTAATCTTTGGCCGTAGAGCTTCTTGATTTTTAACACTAGATTTGTGGAACCCATCAATTCGATGAGTAAAATTACGGGAAATATTAGTAAAATTTCCATTTTTCATGACTTGCAATAATGGATCGATAGAACGTATATCCAAGTTCGATTCCTCCTCAGACTTCTAATTTTCAAAATGTGCGTGCCGTACACCTACACATTTCTCCGTAAGTCCAGTGATAACCGTGCACGCACCCGAACTTTGGCTGTCTACTTTTGAGGCACCTCGTGCATCATCCATCAAGCGTCCGAAGCACGTGTATACAATAATTGTTCAGAATTTATTTGCATATAGTCCGACAATTTTTTCCGCATCTTCCTATCCATCGAGCACATCTATGAACCGTCCGAAGTACGTGTATACAATAATCGCCCGGAATTGCATAGCAGAGAGTTCGTTGACTTTTTCCGCGACTTCCAATTATTTATAATTACAATTAATTACATCCATTTGCCTGCCGTCTCGTGTACCCCGCGCATGCATGGCCCGGGTCTGAGAACGACACTGTTCTCAGACAATTTGTCGGGCGTGTAGAGATTGCATTTCGAGACCTTTCAAGTATGTCCTCATTATGCGCCGCCAGGTGTCTCTCCCGTGGTCCCACGAAGATCGGATCCTTTAGAAAAGCGACGGGGTTTTGTAGAAAGTACCTCCTGGAACTTGTCCAAAATCGTCACGTCAATCCGTTCTGTTCGCGAAAAAGCAGGCGCCGCTCGTTCTTGCGCTAATACGTTGCGCCATCGAAGTGCGTCGAAGATTTTTACGAAAATACCTCCTCATTGTTCGCGCTTGAGGCCCGGGCGAACACGATGGCGAAATTGGGGCGAGGAACGCGCTTTCACCCTTTACGAGTACATATGCAACCGTGCAATAATTAGGAACTCGCCGATGCTCCCGGTTTTTTGCGTTAAGCCGCGACGAAAGGAACAGTAACGTTCTCCGCTGGAATTTTGCTCATTTTGATTGTATTCCGTTCTCTGCCTCACCTTCGATCGTCCGAAACTTTCTCGTTTTTCCAGTTACGTTGCTGCACATTGCGTTACGCTAAAGATTTCGCCGGTTTAAGTTTCTAATTGACACGTGGCAACAGATTGAATCTGTTTTTTCTTGTGTTATTACTTGAAGTTGCGTCATGTATCGATACAGGTTCTTAACGAACGCTTTATGTCTTTATGTAATATAGGCGAATTTTCACTTATAAATGAATTTCGGTGTTAATAGAGTGGGTAAGAGAGTCCTGACTATTTACGGATTAGCGTATAGATTTTTTTTTTATTTATCACTAGAAGTTGCATCATACATCGATGCAGGTCGTTATTGAACGTTTTATGTTTTTGTATAAGATAGGTGAATTTCTCTCTACTCATAAATGAATTTCGAAATTAATAAAGTGGGTAAGAGATTTCTGATTACTTGCAGATTAGCGTATAGATTTTTCATTTATTACTTGACGTTGCATCATGTGTCGATGCAGATTCTTAATGACATTTTATGTCTTCTGTAATATAAGCGAAGTTCTACTGATAAATGAATGTCGGTGTTAATAGAGTGGGTAAGAGATGCTTGATTATTTGCAGATTAGCGTATAGACTTTTGAATTTATTCCCGTACAGATTTTTCAGGATTAAGATTTATCTGTTTTCTTGCGTGTTTAAGTACAGTGGCGATTATATTATCGTAAAGATCTATTTGCCGAAGGTTTTTCCTCATTTTAGTATGTCTTGCTTGGAAGGATATCCTGCTTATTATCCGCAGTCTTTCGGAAGCTTCCATGTCGTGCGGATGCATGCTTTCTACTTTTTGTCTTGTAACCGTGCACACAACTTGTTCCTTTGCGAGTTTTACCTAAATTGCATTTCTCCAATTGTTTCATTTTCTGTAGTAATTACGTACCAGCCTAGGCACGTGATCGAGCGCGGCCAATTAAAGTAATTCTCAATGAAGCTGCACGAAATGTCAGTGACATTTTAATTAGGTAAATACGTGAAAGTCGGAAAAAGAACTAAAATAATGAGACATGCAGACTAATGAAAAAGATTGTTAAGTGAATTGTGGAGAATGAATTTACGCTAAAATTCGGAAGATGGGAAAATCGGTTGAGACTTGTGACTATTTTGCAAAATTTTATGAAATTCATAGATTCCCTCAATATGTTGGAACTCTAAAATTTTATAGACATTATTTTTTTTAACACAATTACTCAGTAACGCATCATATTTTTTGTCATCTCTGCTTCAGTGAAATAGCTTTGGTCTTCTTATTTTATTTTAGAATCTGTAGTGCATAATTGTTTACGGTTGTATGAATTAATCATAATTTTGCAAGAATTCACGATGAGATCCTTTCATGTATCGAACATATTCTACCACCTGTAGATTGCCCCTGCTATATGAGAACCAAGCTTACTCGTCATTCAAAGCGTTGCCAGTAGAACAGGCGATTTAGTTTCTGTTTCCATTGATATCGCAAAGTTTCCATATAAGAGTACATTGTTTACTAATGCAAAGGTGGCCTCTGGCTGTTTACTGGATGTATATATTTTGAACGTCGAAATGGCAAATATATATATAACTGTATTTACATACACGTAAATGTCAAATTAACTGCCTTTTGAATGCCTGTGCTTATTAGAATTTATTCAAAATGGTTGAGGTACATACTCTCGAATAATTACAGCTGTTCTTAAAGTTTCTCCAGTTCGGCAACACAGCAGTTTGAGTATTTCATAGCAAGTTCACACTTCTCTGTAACGCCCTCGACTAAAAGGCGTTAATTAAATAAGATTAGATATGCGTAATCTGAGAACTAAATCCTAAATGTGAAGAATATCGGTAATAATAACTTACCTGTGCCGGCGCATTTAGCAATGATATCCTTTAGTTTCTTAGCAGTTTCTGGCTGGTCAGCGCTAACGGTGTCAACCATATCGCTAATCATGTTTATATTCAATTTGCCGTCTTCCAACTGCAACAGAACAGATTGTTCAAGATTGTATCCCATACTTCCAATATGTTGTTTCAATAATATCACGTACCATCTTGAAATTCTCGAGAACACATGCCTTCATGCATCCCACAGTCTTAATGTCGGTATTTTGTTTTTCTTTCTTGAACTTCGCAATCACATCTATAACATTAAATTCCCGAACTTTACTTTATCATAGCGGCGAATAATAGATGGGAGGTCGAAATTTGAATAACGTTAATTGAGGAAGTTTTATTTCAATCGTGTATCTGTTCACATACCATCGGCCATGCCTAGCTTCTTTCCACATGCCACCGCGGCATCATTCATGAATTCAACATACTGCTCAAATATTTCATTTTCGGCCGCCTATGAAATCGATTAAAAATATAAGAAGTACCATAGAGACGCTGTCGTAATTATTGATTTATATTAATTACGCTATGTCTCACTTACCACCAAAACGAGCAGGCACGCAAAGATCGCGATTGTCTTCATGATGGGAACTTAGTCTTCTTCTTCAACGTTATCTGCGGTATATTGATGGTCGACTGATCGATAACTGAAGGTCCTGGACGTTTCGAATGCTCTATTTATATGGATCACATTACACTGACTGTTATTAAATAAGCACGTCTTTTGATAAAAAGAAGCTGCTTATTAAACAAAAATCTCCTTTATGTAAGGCTTTTCAGGTAAAACCTTCAATTATGACGTACGCGAATCGAATATTGCGACGCTGTGTTGATATCGATTGAAACTCAAATAACAGGCTATATGTTTTTTTTTAAACGTGTGCACTTCGTGCATTTCTTGCAGTCTACTGATGTCATAAACACGGTACTTGTTCAAGCCAAGGTGTATAATTTTGCATCTCAGGAGACTAATAATCAGCTTACTTTGTTATAATAACTGTCGATGTCGTTATTTATGAGACATTTCATGAGAAACATTTTTATTGACTAGTTACGAACAAATGGGTAAACTTCACATTTATTGATGATATTTTATTTTTGGCTATCTATTTCACCGAGGAACGTCGACATGAGGTTTATGTAGGAGCCGAAAATAAAAACATCAACGCTCCGGGACTTGAGTCTGACTGCTTTGAATTTTCGGAAGCTGGCTTTTATCTGCCAGCCAGAGATATGTTTTTAGAACTCTTGTTTCTCTTCTGTATATTCACGCAGCTTCTCTGATCATCTATGATTTTCTTCAGACGATTCCCATCCTCCACATTGCTGGGCGTTGAGTTACAGATGAATAGGTACAGTCGATCGCAATTAACGTTGGTATATTGAATCAAGTAGTAACAAAATTGTCCCAACACTGTTCGATTTACGCAATATGTTTTAGACAACTATACTAACATGTAATCATACCTTTGTCGATTGACGTGCACCGACATTAACATCGGTTCCCTGAATAGAGCAAGATTGCGTGCGGCGTGACACCTGACTCTTCTTCAAGTACTTTTTTCCGTATCGAACGTTTCCGTACATGCAAACATTCTACTATAGAATTATATTGAACTTAATTGGTTACCCCACCAGGCACCTTGTTTTACATAGAAACCATGTGTTACTTTGACATCTCCCCGCTCGATTTTTTTTTTAAATATTTACATATTTTCAATCATATCATAGAGACAAATATTGTCAGTGCAGCCACATGCTAAGATTTTTGTGTGTGTTAGAATCATTCTTTTACGTGAACTGATTTTTATCAGAAATGTTTTTGACATTTACTTTTCCTTCGTTCACATGTCGCATGGTCTCGACAGAGTACCATAGAAATTGAACACCTGGTAAAAACATGCGCTTGTAGCGGGTCTGACACTATTCAAGGTGGGCATTTTTTTTTTTAAATATTTTCATATTTTCAATCATTTTTATATTTTCAATCATATGTGTGTTAGAATCATAGAGACAAATATTGTCAGTGCAGTCCGACATGCTAAGATTTTTGTGTGTGTTTTTTTTTTTAGAATCATATTTTCAATCATTCATAGAGACAAATATTGTCAGTGAACTGATTTTTATGTGTGTTAAATGTTTTTGACATTTTTATCTTTTCCTTCCTTCGTTCACATGTCGCATGGTCTCGACAGAGTACCATAGAAATTGGACACCTGGCAAAAACATGCGCTCGTAGCGGGTCTGACACTATTCAAGGTGGGCATTTTTTTTTTTAAATATTTTCATATTTTCAATCATATCATAGAGACAAATATTGTCAGTGCAGCCACATGCTAAGAATTTTATGTGTGTTAGAATCATTCTTTTACGTGAACTGATTTTTATCAGAAACGTTTTTGACATTTACTTTTCCTTCGTTCACATGTCGCATGGTCTCGACAGAGTACCATAGAAATTGAACACCTGGTAAAAACATGCGCTCGTAGCGGGTCTGACACTATTCAACGTGGGTATTTTTTTTTTAAATATTTTCATATTTTCAATCACATCATAGAGACAAATATTGTCAGTGCAGGCACATGCTAAGATTTTTGTGTGTGTTAGAATCATCCTTTTACGTGAACTGATTTTTATCAGAAATGTTTTTGACATTTACTTTTCCTTCGTTCACATGTCGCATGGTCTCGACAGAGTACCATAGAAATTGAACACCTGGTAAAAACATGCGCTCGTAGCGGGTCTGACACTATTCAAGGTGGGCATTTTTTTTTTGAAAATATTTTCATATTTTCAATCATATCATAGAGACAAATATTGTCAGTGCAGCCACGTGCTAAGATTTTTGTGTGTGTTAGAATCATTCTTTTACGTGAACTGATTTTTATCAGAAATGTTTTTGACATTTCCTTTTCCTTCGTTCACATGTCGCATGGTCTCGACAGAGTACCATAGAAATTGGACACCTGGTAAAAACATGCGCTCGTAGCGGGTCTGACACTATTCAAGGTGGGTATTTTTTTTTTTAAATATTTTCATATTTTCAATCACATCATAGAGACAAATATTGTCAGTGCAGCCACATGCTAAACATTTTATGTGTGTTAGAATCATTCTTTTACGTGAACTGATTTTTATCAGAAACGTTTTTGACATTTACTTTTCCTTTGTTCACATGTCGCATGGTCTCGACAGAGTACCATAGAAATTGAACACCTGGTAAAAACATGCGCTCGTAGCAGGTCTGACACTATTCAAGGTGGGCATTTTTTTTTTAAATATTTTCATATTTTCAATCATATCATACAGACAAATATTGTCAGTGCAGCCACATGCTAAGAATTTTATGTGTGTTAGAATCATTCTTTTACGTGAACTGATTTTTATCAGAAACGTTTTTGACATTTACTTTTCCTTCGTTCACATGTCGCATGGTCTCGTCAGAGTACCATAGAAATTGAACACCTGGTAAAAACATGCGCTCGTAGCGGGTCTGACACTATTCAAGGTGGGCATTATGTCTGCCTTCGACGACAGCTGATCGTCAACCGCGTATTTCGATAGTGGTCGTCCGTGAATTGAAGAATGCCTCCCGACGGTTCATGGAATTCAGCTTCCACATAATACTTATGCATCTGCTGTCGCTGACGGTCCGGACACGCGTGCGTGTTCATTTCCATAACCTGCCTCGAAGGGCAATATTACCTAACCCGGTCGGACGACTTAATAAATCTTAACACACATCGGAAAATGAGTCCCACTCTAACGGGCCACGAGTGGCGTCGGCGCGCGGACAGAAAAATTCAACTAAGAGTCATCGAATATTCCATTATTTTGAGGAACCGATGAAATACCAGAACAATATGCGATTTCGATTAATCGGAGATTTATTGGCTTTTATTCATTCTGCGCGTGTCATATGATAAACGGCATTCGGGACTGCGATGGCATACGTTTAAGTTGGGTTAGCAATAGCACATCGTAGGCAACGAGGAGACATGTTAACAAATGGAAGTATCATCCAGACTTAGCACAACTTTACGTTAAAGTTTGATAATGTTACCTCTTGTCCCGGGCAAACTCGAATGTACACAACATTTAGGAAATACGTGCTGACTTTTTTATTTGATGCTGCGTATCATATGATGCATGGAATTCGTGACTATGCCGGCTCAGGTCTAAATTAATTTAACCCTTCTTTGCATGATTTTTTCTTTATTGGTAAAATAAATCAAGGTGATATAATTCATGTTCAAAATTAAAGGAAAAATGGTTAAAAAAATCTTAGTATATATTTATAGTATAAATTTAGCAAAAAACAATATGATGGAAATTTCCATCATCATGCAAAGTTAGATCAAAATGAACTTGTTCTTTTATATAATTTTTGGGCATTCAATGTTATGATGGAAATTTCCATCATCATGCAAAGAAGGGTTAAGAAACCATAGATAACAAGGACACGCATTAACAAATGGAAATCGTAAACCACACCCAGACCTAACGTTCTGCGTATTTGTTAACGTTACATCTTACCCCAGGCAAACTCTTTACAAAATACCGAGGAAATACCTGCAGATCGTTTTATTCGATTCATTGTCTTGGCTTTATAACCGCACTACCGGTTGCTTGGTCACTCCGCCGACTAGTTTTACGCGTACACGTCAATCTGCGAGCGTCAACCCCGACAATCGAAGAGTCTCGGCAGTATGTGCGCAGGAGATTTTAATAGTCGACCTTTCGTTCTGAGACCAGGGTCAGCGGAGCGCGCAAAGAACCAGCCAATAAGATGGCATAAGGCAACGTGCTCAGTTGCGCTGACGTTATGCGCAGCGGAAACAACGATTGGGCAGATGGCTGCCACCGGTGTTTTGGCACGTGACCGTTGCCAACGGCTGTGCTGGGCCATGCGTGACCCTCACTTCGCACCCCTAGTGTATTCCGGAGCGGGTTCGCGCGATGTTGTAAGTCTTTCGTTCGACCGCGAGCCTGGGTCAAATATACAGCAGCATGGGCCTCAAACTGCGCGATATCTTCAAGTTTCGACGGTGAGTCGAGTGTTTACCGTTTTTCTTTTAAAGGCAGCGCAGACCGGCATGTGAATGCGTTTTGCGAGTGAACGCTTTTGAGACTGTTCTGTTGCTTTTCGTTAACGCGTTCAATGCCGTCATGCTCGCCAGTGACCGGCGCTGAACTTTCCAGTGACCCCGTCACCGGTGGTCACCGACGCAGCAAACTGTACATATATACATACGTGAAATGCGCAAACGATATAGTATTCATAATTTCGAGGTGCAATTAATGTTAGAACTGTGTTTTAACACTTGGAGCACAGTTGAATTGTATTGTGTAATGTCTGATCGCGACGCGATTCTAATGTGGAAAATTTTGTTGCGGCACTGGGAACAAAATTGGCAAAGTAGCAGTCAAAGTGTTAATATTGAGTTGTTTGGTTGTGACGTGTTGGATCTTTGCGAGTTGTTTACGAAGATGTGCGTTAACGAAATGCGCGAAATACTGCATTGGAATGACATAGCTTGATAGATTACTGATCCTCAGCTTACGGGTACTTTTAAAAAATTTTATTTCGGACAATCCACAATACGGAGTGATTCTTACTTCAGGCAGGTAACATAAAATCTAACATTAGAGACTGGTATAGAGGCTCCTTGTTTGCAGGGACGGCCTAAGTGGCGGGAAACTCGAGTACCCGCTTTGTCTCTGTCAGATCCCAAAATCAACTGATAAAAAACGAAAAAAACATTAGCTGGTCCATTCAACTTTGTCTGACATGTTCATATATTAGTGAATAAGTAGCCAATTTAATAATAATGACGCGTTCATTAGGTTTTACGCTCCGAGAACGGCGATATTCGCACGTAACGGACGAGTAAAAGAGGATTAAGCGCGTTTATGTAACTGAAGTCGAAAGGATGCCGTTCTATGATCACTACTTGCCGTACACACAACAATAACAGCGCGAGCACCGCGTTTCCGCGAAACGATCGATTTTGCGCCTATACTTATGATACGCCGACGTGCAGGAATGTAATGAGGAAACGTAAAATTGGACTGGCCGCTGGGATCTTCTCTACAAATTTCCGCCGGGTAAAACGTGTGATTTTCGTTCGGCGCCAATGAACGAAAGTGCTTCGTCGAGGATGATCGAACGAGAATGCGCGGCTAACACGATCAATCGCAACTCTCGGTCTACAAATCTCGGACTAGGTCGCAGTATTTCAAGACTTCATGCGCATTTAATTGCCGATCCGCGTGCACGTCACAATTTATCCCCGACGGCCGAAAGTGACGTAAGATCCTCGATATCGGGGCGTGTGTTTACGAAGAGCAGCTTAGCAATCGGCCGTTATCGGACTGTGACTAACCTAAGAGGCCGCCTGATCGACGGAACTCCGTAATTAGCAATGTCTAAAAATTTTCGTTCCGCACCGGTAGCGTTCCTCGTCCATCCCCTTGTTATTAAATGCTTTCCTCACGAAAGCGGTTGCGCACATGCGCTTCTGCCCGCAATCCTCCCTGTTTCCCAACAAGAGCATCTCGCTGCGCGATTCTTCAACATTCCGAAGCTTGCTTTCTAGCGAGCAACCGCGTCGAAACTCTAATGGAACGCCTCACATTCAACCGTGGCCCTGTTACAAGATTGATAATCGCATGTTTTTCTGCAACCAATTAGCTATTTTTGACGAGTAGATGAGTATACTACTTTATACGCATGACAAATGTACCAGTGGACTACTTTTTACGCATGACAAATATACTAGTACACTCGTATACTGGTTATCCGTAAAAATAAATACACTTGTCATGGGTAAAAAGGTAGTTACAACTTGCCGTTTAAATTGTGATTTTAGTGAAAATTAAAGTAGTGTCGTAATTTTTAAGATGTTTTGAACATTTAGAGGTCAAAGTGCAATGAAACTAATAAGTAAAAAAGTATAAATAATTATTATGAAAAAGTTATCTATCGTATAGGGATTGGTTCCGTTTTGACAATTATCCCATACGGTGTGCTTGTCGACTCCACTTGTCATCTCTTACTTCTTGCGATACACTTTAGATACACAATCCGGAATTAAGAGTGCGTAAAAATGTTCGTGCCGCACCGGTAGTGTTCCCCATGCATCCCCTTTTTCTTGAATGCTTTCTTCCCGAAAGCGGTTACGCACATGCCCTTTAGCCCGCGTCCCCCCTTATTCGCAACAAAAGCATCATCTTGCTGCGCGATACAAGATCCTGAAGTTTACTTTCTAGCAAGCCCGTCAAAACTCCGATCGAACGTCTCACTTCGACCGTGACCCTGTTTCAAGATCGATAATCGCGCGTTTTCCTTTAACTCGACGCGGCAGGATGCTAAATTGGACGATCGGCCTGGTGTCGGCGTCGGTCTTTTTTCATTGAACGACACGCATGGTTTCGAAGTTCAGACCGAGTACGGGGACTCGTCTCGTTTGCGGTCGTAACGTATGACTCGATGCGCGCTCCCTGGGTGGCCGTAGATCAAATCGATCAAACGCCGCGATCCTATCTCGCGCCAGATCGTTCGCAGTTTCACGATCGAATTTATGCGGTCAATTACGGTTTATTAATGCATCGAGAAATTGCCCCATCCGCTCTTCTCGGGGTCAGCGCTCACTTACGTGGACGTGTGTGCACGCGTGTGCACGTGCGTGCACGTATGGCTCGCGATCCCATCGGCAATGGCGTGCGGAAATCTGCGAGGCGGATTCTATGACGGCGAACCGTTAGATCGCCACCTGTCCGAGGTGTTCCAGGTGCGCGGAGCGATTCGCGATCGATCGATTTTGCATCGGCCAGCTTCGAACAGGATACGCCAACTGGAGAGATTCCGCGATTTTTCTAATGGCGGCTTTGTTGGCGACTGGTGTTTTCTCTGGTTTCCGGGTACGGTTTATGCCGAATTTCTCTCCTTCGCCACTTCGTAGTCATCGCTCATCCTATTATATTTTACTTCGCCGTTTCGCACGTTACGCAGATAATCGTATTTACTAAGCGTGAATTTTAAATGAACGTCGGAAACGCGAAATTTGAAAATTAGATTCCATTAATACAAGTCAGCGAAAGTTGCTAGAAAAGAATAGTAAAATTTTCTATAATTTTATTCGTCAAATGCGTAACTCGTCAAATTGACGGGACCCGTAAGTTTCGTGTTAATTACAGGTATTTTTGAGTTTCGATGAATCCGAAGAATTAAATGAGGCCATCAGTTTAGGAAGAGCTACTGTTCATCTTATTATATTTTACTTCGCCGTTTCGCACGTTACGCAGATAATCGTAGTTACTAAGCGTGAATTTTAAATGAACGTCGGAGACGCGGAATTTGAAAATTAGATTCCATTAATACAAGTCAGCGAAAGTTGCTAGAAAAGAATAATAACATTTTCTATAATTTTATTCGTGAAATCCGCAACTCGTCAAATTGATGGGACCCCTAAGTTTAGTGTTAATTACGGGTATTTTTAAGTTTCAATGAATCCGAAGAATTAAATGAGGCCATGAGTTTAGGAAGAGCTACTGTTCATCTTATTATATTCCACTTCGCAGTTTCGCACGTTACGCAGATAATCGTAGTTACTAAGCGTGAATTTTAAACGAACGTCGGAGACGCGGAATTTGAAAATTAGATTCCATTAATACAAGTCAGCGAAAGTTGCTAGAAAAGAATAGTAACGTTTTCTATAATTTTATTCGCAACTCGTCAAATTGACGGGATCAGTAAGTTTAGTGTTAATTACAGGTATTTTTAAGTTTCGATGAATCCGAAGAATTAAATGAGGCCATGAGTTTAGGAAGAGACATAGAACATCGTAATCCAACTTGAATACCGCCACTACTTGCGCACTGTTCATCTTATTATATTCCGCTTCGCCGTTTCGCACGTTACATAGATAATCGTACTTACGGACCGTGAATTTTGGATGAACGTCTGAAACGTAGAATGTCCTTTATCACGTGATAATCCGACTTTCGTACACTTAATATTCAAATATGATCGATCCGCGCATAAAAAAACGATACAGTCTGGGATAAGCAGTCGTGTCGTTAGAAGACACCCCGTTATGCTGGCGTTCAACAAATTCATCGAACGTCAGGCTGTCAACATTCGAAGTGCCGTTCTTTGAAAACATTTGGTATTTGTTAACCGAAGCCAATTGCGTCGACGCGGAGGGAAATTTACGATAAGTATGCGGATCGGTTTACCCTTTCCATATTTTTACCGTCCGCTTCCACGCTTTCTGGATCTCGCGCGATCGAACGGTGGATCGGCATTAACTGAAAATCTATAAATTTCAGCCATTAGGGCAGCTGAAATCACCAACGCGGTCTACGTTCCCAATAAAGCAGCGCATTCGCTCGTTCACTGAGCTCCAGCGGGCATTAATCGTGATTTATACCGATACCGTGGCCGAGTATCCTAGTGTTTGACCTTGAAATACAAATCTCGCACTTCCGAGACTGCAAGAGCATGCATAAATATTCATCTGCTCTACGTGAGCATCGTCTTCACATTATCAGGACATTTTACTTAAATGATTGAGGAATATAAAGCTTTTTCTTGGTTGAAAATACTGAATTTCATTACTGCATTATTAGAAATTACTGTAATTCAACATGTTCCGGAGCCACTGGCGCCCCCAAAATTAAAAAATATGTATAGTGTGAAGGTTAAAACTTACGGATAGTAATTGTGATAGTCAGTCTGCCATTTCTGTAGATTGTGCATCACTTGTATTAATTTAGAAATTAGGGGTCTGACAAAAATATACAATGTAAATCGAACTTCCACGTGGGAATTATGTCAATCACTCCTCCATCTCAGCACTCTGCATATCACTTCCACTAATTTGCAAATTGCATGCCTGCTGTTATTATTGTCTCTTGTGCAACTGATGTGCAAATTGCTGGATGGAAGGTGATGGAAGAGTGACTGACATAATTACTGTCTGTAAGTTTGAATCTTTGCATTGTACATATTTTTTAAAGATCCGTATTTTGTAATACGCATTCATTATTGTTAACTCGTGAAGAGGGGGCACAAGTGGCCTCGAAATATGTGGGGTTCACTAATAAAATTTTATAGTCAGAATTTTCAACCAAAACCATATAATATCATCGGTATAAGGCCTAACAGAGATATGCATCTTGTTGGAGTTTCATGCCTAAACGTACGATCGTGCGGACGTTGAGGCAAAAGATAATGTGGAGATCGGCCTGGCGGAATTCGACCGATTGATAATAATCGACGAAATTCTCGAAAGGATCTTTATCGTTATCGACGAACGATCAACCGCGTATTCCCGACTCTCCGCGTAGGTATCCTATTACTCGTAATTTCAGCTTTCACGGGCCCGCGATTCTTCGAAATGTGAAAGATATTCCTGTGCTCGCTCGCTCACGGCAGCGTTATGTCGGGCAAATTGCAAAATCGATCATAATTCGCGGAATTCGCGACTTTGCTACTCTCACCCATTCGGACAAACTGGGTTAGCCTTCTGCTGCTACACAAACACTCAGACACAGGCAATCAGCTTTTTACCACTTTCACGTGCAGACATCTATTCTCGTGTAATGCTATTGAAATGTTGCTACGGTAGACTACTGTCAGTTGTCATTTATGCACACGATGTACAAACAGTCATATTACGAGCATGACGACTTAACCTTTCGTATGTGATGATTCGACCGTTTCGGTGCTTTATTTGTTTGATGGTTTACCTAATGTCATATTGATTTGCGTGAAATTAATCTATTAGCAGCAACATGTTTCTTCTTTCGATAGAAGATTATTCCGCGTTACATTGTTTTTGTTTCAAGCCAATTCATTAAATTTCTGTTAAGTTTTCTTCGTGGTAGGTGAACTTCTAGAGAGATACAGTTCTTTATCAGTATAAGCTCGTTAGCACTTCCTTTCAAGCTGCATTCAGAGATTAAATCTATGGGCGCCGAATCAATATTGTGAGGCGTTCTCTTTCATTGGTGCTTAAGTTATTAGTGTGCCATTCGAAACGCCACAAGGTTCTTCTTAGATTAAATTCCACCGTAAAGCGTACTGCGTAGAATTGTAAAAACCGTTACCATTATTTTCTATCAAACTTGTTGACTTTTGTTAACAGAACGATACGTGCAGACATCTATTCTTGTGTAATGCTATTGAAATGTTGCTACGGTAGACTACTGTCAGTTGTCATTTATGCACACGACTTACAAACAGTCATATTACGAGCATGACGACTTAACCTTTCGTATGTGATGATTCGACCGTTTCGGTGCTTTATTTGTTTGATGGTTTACCTAATGTCATATTGTTTTGCGTGAAATTAATCTATTAGCAGCAACATGTTTCTTCTCTCGGTAGAATATTATTCCGCGTTACATTGTTTTTGTTTCAAGCCAATTCATTAAATTTCTGTTAAGTTTTCTTCGCGGTAGGTGAACTTCTAGAGAGATACAGTTCTTTATCAGTATAAGCTCGTTAGCACTTCCTTTCAAGCTGCATTCAGAGATTAAATCTTTGGGCGCCGAATCAATATTGTGAGGCGTTCTCTTTCATTGGTGCTTAAGTTATTAGTGTGCCATTCGAAACGCCACAAGGTTCTTCTTAGATTAAATTCCACCGTAAAGCGTACTCCGTAGAATTGTAAAAACCGTTACCATTATTTTCTATCAAACTTGTTGACTTTTGTTAACAGAATGATACGAAGACATTCAAATTCATTTTCCCCCAGGCTACTATTCTCCAAATTGTGTACGTCGCATACCTACATATTTCTCCATAAACCGAGTATTAACTAAGCATATTACCGAACTAGTTGCAGTGGGTAGCAATTATTATTTTATAAATGCAGTTGTTGTTAGAGTAGTGATCCGATTCTTTGGTCTCTAATACCTGCACATTATTTACATTTTGCATAATTCAGTCAAACTCTGTAGCATTTCATAGCATCGCCGTTCTAACATAGTAAAATACGCTTGGCAGTCAACGTGTTAACACATTGTTGACCGGTCACGAGTTAACTCGTGTTTTCATGGCCAAACGTTGCTGACCGGTCACGAGTTAAGTCGTGTTTGCACTTGCGTCGGCTATTTTAATTTTTAAAACGCAGGCAATATAGAATATAGCAAAATTTTGTTCATCGTGTTGAATCGTGCCTGCTTTATTATAAAAAAGTATACTTTCCTTGGTACGGAGGCTTTTATTAGAATTCTAGTATTAGAAAGTGTCAAGAACGACGGAACGTGACGGTGAACCATTTTTCAATAAATTATACGTGAATGCTTTATATAGTTACCCGAATGATTTTTAAGTAAGTTGTAGTCATTTGGAAAATGATTATTGAAAATGAAATAACAAGGACATAATCTAGGTCTTTAAAAGGAAAGCGCAACGAAACAAGATATATGTGCAAAACATCTTGTCTACATCTACGCGTAAATGACTGCTGTACAGTTAATCATACGAAAAAATATTAAAAGTTACATAAAATTCATGTCCGAAGTTCAATTTGAATTCATTATGCACGAACAAACTCTATTGAATGTTATTTACATTGTTTCACTTCCATTTTTAATTACGAAATAATAGCCGGTGACTTGAGACAGCTTTTGCCGAAAATTGCCGGTCAACAGTGTGTTAACAGCATTTGTCCAGACCGCTTCATCACTTTTGCGACTAAGTTGCGATTAAATTCCTGCGCTGTGTACTTTACAGCTCCTGATAAACCTTCTGTTTTTTTATTGTACGCCAAGGTAAACAGTCGAAATAAAATTGCTCTGCACGGAGGTTGTCGTTTTGCTCATAACCTTCCGTCGCTCTGTTTAATCCAAACAATATAGGGACGGTTGTCGATAAACGAGCATCTTTCGTACACGGGAACAAACGTATTAATAGACAAGGTTTGAAGAATTATCTTAGAAAGCAGATCGCGATTAGATGCCGCGTATTGTCTGCCATTTAGATATCACGATCGCGCATTATTGTGAGTCATATTTTTAAAAGCCGCATTCAGAGTAAAATTTCTCCGATATTGATAAAAAGCTGCCCCGATCTACGCCGGTGATAACCGTGAACATTTCTGCGGCGTTGTTTATTTCTATGACACATACATACAAATTGTGCTTTGGCGGGTTTATATGTAACTAATGGAAAACTGTAGTAATATTTATATTGTATTTGAATAGGGAGGTTCGCTGTCCATAAAATGTTTGAATAGATTAACCTGTTTAAGCACATTGGTACGTATGTGTACGGTTACTTTCTTTAAATTGCACTCATTTTTATTGACAAAAAATGAAAATTTAACGGTAAATGATTAATTCCAGAACTGTTCAACAATAAAAACAAAAATCTTATCAGGTGGCAGCACTGATAATATTTTTATATTATGCAGTTGATAATATGAAAATATCACTACAAAATTGGGCCTGAATAGACTAATGTAACATTGATTTGTTTTACTGTTGTGAATACAAGAAATGTTCGTAAATATGCACATTGCATGTTATGAGCTTATTTTCAGAGATAATTGACAAATTCTTCCTTTGTTATTATATATTTAAAATATTTTATACCATTTTATTAATGTATCATATATAAATTATACTAGAAATTCATTAGAAAACAAGGTCAATTTGTCAATCATAGACTGTCTTTATAATTGGCACGTCAAACTTTCAATCTCGGTCACTGTTGCTCATAAAGAGAGTTAATTACCCTGTTCATACGATATGGTTCAACATAGTTCAAAGTCAATCACGCCTGTCTTCATGAGATTGACGCAGAGATTCTTCAAGTTTTCCTATGGCGTAAAATAGTTACTCAGTGCAAAAAGTATTACATAAAACGAGATGTTCTCTTTAACCGACTACATTCGCGTGTGCATATACAATCAAGACAGATATACACTTGCTTTTTTAACTCCGTGAATCTTTTTATTTATTCACTCTGAAAACAGATTTCCTACAGGATAAATGGGTACCAATTAAATGTCACTAAAAAATAGACCTGAAAGTAGTACACATCAATTGAGTTTGCAACTTCATTCATAATAGCAGTCAGAATAATGTTGTGTTTTGTTACGTATTTTCTGTTTGCAATAATAGGTGAAAAGTCAGTCTCGTTAATTCGATCGAAACCTTACAAGCGTGTGTCAAGCAGTTTCATCGATCGCGGCTGTCATTATGTCTGCGCAGTATTGGGTCTTCCAGATGTTTGTCTAGAAAATTTGAAACAAATTAAGTACGCGGTGGTTCAGCCACTTTGAACATACCCTCAGACTGGAATTTGTTTGTAAAACTGGGTAGTCTTGAGGATCTGGAAAGTTTTGATACTTGTATGATCAAATATAGCAAATAATACGTATAGTAGATGATAGCTACAAAGGTATCTATGTCCTGTGTATTCTGATTCAGTTTTGTCCTATCCTGGAATGCATTTAAGATTACCAAGTTAGCAGCAATTCGCTTACATTTTCCAAAAATGTTAACACATTGCGTACGGTTTTCTTGCTCACCCAGATCTCGCACATTTTTAAACGTCCTAAAAAGTTGAGTACAATATATACAAGCTTTTTGTAATACTGACTGATACGTGTACACTTTTTCGACATTTTAACATTTATTTATTTCGTACTTATACTATTAACACGTTGACTACTATGGTGGTCACCGGTGACCGGCGCAAAAGATTTTACTAAAAATTCAAAAAATTCGCAATGAAGCCTATTTGCAATCTTGTAAAAGCGATTGATATCGGAACGGTGCTTCAATACTTTGGCTTCTAACAACTCTGCGTTACCTTCATTTTGCACAATTTAATTATACACTGCAGTATTTCATCGTATCGCGGTTTTAACATAGCAAAATACGTTTGGCAGTCAACGTGTTAAAAATTGCGGCAAGGCTTCATTACTTTAGCAACGTACCGGTCAACATTAACACGTCGATTGCCGAGCATATTTTTCTGTATTAAAATGGTGATGCTACGAAATACTACAGCGTTTGACTAAATTATGCAAAATGTAAATAATGTGCAGGTATTGGAGACCAAAGAATCGCATCACGATTCTAATAACAAATGCATTTATAAAATAATAGTTGCTACCCATTGCGGTTATTATTATATTTTTATATATATTTATATATATTTTATATATATTTTTTTGTATTAGAATGGTGATGCTATGAAATACTACAGCGTTTGACTAAATTATGCAAAATGTAAATAATGTGCAGGTATTGGAGACCAAAGAATCGCATCACGATTCTAACAATAACTGCATTTATAAAATAATAGTTGCTACCTATTGCGGTTATTATTATATTTATATATATTTTATATATATTTTTCTGTATTAGAATGGTGATGCTATGAAATACTACAGCGTTTGACTAAATTATGCAAAATGTAAATAATGTCCAGGTATTGGAGACCAAAGAATCGCATCACGATTCTAACAACAACTGCATTTATAAAATAATAGTTGCTACCCATTGCGGTTATTATTATATTTTTATATATATTTATATATATTTTATATATATTTTTTTGTATTAGAATGGTGATGCTATGAAATACTACAGCGTTTGACTAAATTATGCAAAATGTAAATAATGTGCAGATATTGGAGACCAAAGAATCGCATCACGATTCTAATAACAATTGCATTTATAAAATAATAGTTGCTACCCATTGCGGTTATTATTATATTTTTATATATATTTATACATATTTTATATATATATTTTTGTATTAGAATGGTGATGCTATGAAATACTACAGCGTTTGAGTAAATTATGCAAAATGTAAATAATGTGCAGGTATTGGAGACCAAAGAATCGCTTCACGATTCTAATAACAATTGCATTTATAAAATAATAGTTGCTACCCATTGCGGTTATTATTATATTTTTATATATATTTATATATATTTTATATATATTTTTCTGTATTAGAATGGTGATGCTATGAAATACTACAGCGTTTGACTAAATTATGCAAAATGTAAATAATGTGCAGATATTGGAGACCAAAGAATCGCATCACGATTCTAACAACAACTGCATTTATAAAATAATAGTTGCTACCCATTGCGGTTATTATTATATATTTATATATATTTATATATATATTTTTTTGTATTAGAATGGTGATGCTATGAAATACTACAGCGTTTGACTAAATTATGCAAAATGTAAATAATGTGCAGGTATTGGAGACCAAAGAATCGCTTCACGATTCTAATAACAATTGCATTTATAAAATAATAGTTGCTACCCATTGCGGTTATTATTATATTTTTATATATATTTATATATATCTGGTGCTATGAAATACTACAGCGTTTGACGAAATGATGCAAAATGTAAATAATGTCCAGGTATTGGAGACCAAAGAATCGCATCACGATTCTAACAACAACTGCATTTATAAAATAATAGTTGCTACCCATTGCGGTTGTTATTATATATTTATATATATTTATATATATTTTATATATATTTTTCTGTATTAAATGGTGATGCTGTGAAATACTACAGCGTTTGACCGAATTATGCAAAATGTAAATATGTGCATGTATTGGAGACCAAAGAATCGCATCAGTATTCTCACAATAATTGCATTTATAAAATAATAGTTGCTACCCATTGCGGTTGTTATTATATATTTATATATATTTTACATATATTTTTCTCTGTTAGAATGGTGATGCTATGAAATACTACAGCGTTTGACTAAATTATGCAAAATGTAAATAATGTGCAGGTATTGGAGGCCAAAGAATCGCATCACGATTCTAACAACAATTGCATTTATAAAATAATAGTTGCTACCTATTGCTGTTATTTTGGATCTTTAGTAAAATCTTTTGCGCCCGTCACCGGTGACTACCGTACCAGTCAACGTGTTTAAACGAGATTTCTCGTGACCCGTACACAATGTGTTTACACTAGATTTACAGAGCAATGCGTATAATTTCGGCCTCAAGCTTAGGAAGAAACATAGAATACGACGATCCAACTTGAATGCCATCACTAGCTGCGCACTGCTTCGCGCGCGCTTATAAACAGTGAGCGGGGCGCCCGATCGGTTCGCGCGCCGAGCTTTACCGAGCTCCGCCGAAGTTCACCGAACGCATGACGGGAAGTCGGGAACGAGGCACCGCGAAAATTGCCGAAGAGCTCGCGCGAAAGCCGTTACCTGTCGGTCAGTCGTGGACCGACAGTTCATCAGTATCGTTTGCCGCTTCTATTTCCGTGAGCACGTGTCGACGACACGAACAATTCGTCCTGTTAAACGCAAGTAACGATCGTGCCACTCTTCAGCCATCAGCTCTTCGCTCGTGCCGCCGTCGTCAGGTGCTTTCAAGTTTCGAGTCACGCTCGCGGGTACATCGAGTGTCGCGCGTTAAAAGGTGTGCTCCTAACTCGTTACGGCGAGGACTCGCGGACCCATAGAGATGTGTCGCTGTCGAACGATGGACGCTGGCGACGTTTGAAAAGGGCTCAAAACCTCGGTGACATTTACGTTCGCGTATGAACGAAAGGTACAGTGCCAGTGCCAGCGTTGAAAGCTCCTCTCCCACTTGAGTAGACCGCGGATGTCACTTGGGGTCCAGGAGACGTGTTGGCACTTTGCGCAGTAGCTTCGGAGACATTCGACGGGCTCTGGTTGACATGACAACGCGTTGGAGTTAGGCGACAGGTAAGACACGACGTGCGTGCGTTTGTTTTATGTTGAAAAAAGGAGCATGGCGGTACCTGGCGATGACACGAGCGAGGTACGGCACGCGTAGAGGGCCAACGCACGAAGTCGACGGTTTCGTCTATCAAGTTGGGCATATAAATTGACGAAATGGTATTGTGGAGAAAACTGTCGGCTTTGGCGTGATTAGGTGGATTGAGCAGTCGGTTATGCGTCAAGGTCGTTCGGTGACCTTCGGTTAACAACCATGGCAGTTAACGTATAATTTTATTCGCAGAGTGAATTCTGATTTATGGCGTAGTGGAGTTAGCTTGTTTCCATTTTTCATTTAGGTGCAGTCGTAGCTAGATTTGTAGACGGTGGAAAGTGGAATTTGTTTACATGCGTAGGTGCGATGTTGATTACTGGCGGTGACCGACGAGCATCGATTTCTGCCACTTATTTCTGTATTACGTCGCCTCGACGAATCTTCTTGGATCTGCTCCGTTTTTCACAATCTGATAAGTAAAATGTGTTGCACGTTGTCAATGAAGAAACAGTTTCAATTTGATCCAGTTTCAACGGGAATAGTAGATAAAGTGATTTTATCGCACATTGCGATTTGATTCGCTCATCATTCTCGCTTAAAAGCGCATTGAAAGATTAATGGTCGTTGCACATCAGACGACATTGGTTGTAAATTAAAAATGTCAAGACGAAAGATTCGCGTGACGAATGATTCGGATAATCTGTGCTTTGACATAGTCTGCTTTCTTCGTTTCATTGTTGAATCGATATTGCATTTAGAGCGAACTACATGGGGTATTCTGGCTTTCACGGATCATGTCACTTTCTATTGTATCAATACTGGAATAATTTGGTAATGACCCGTAACAACCTGTGCCAAAGAGATGTGAGCCGTTTATTTTGAAAGTGGCCTAACTCCATTTATCTTCAAATCGAGATAAATAACATTTACTAATAAATAACATGAATTTGTACATGTAACCATGGCAACCGGAAAATATTGGAAAAACGGAGTTAGGCCACTTTCAAAATAAACGGCTCATATTACAAAAAATTCCATTCATTGTAACTTTTTTGTAAGTTGTTTTTTAACTTGTAAGTTTTTTTTTAACGATTATTATTTTTAATCGATATTGCATTTGGAGCCAGCTACGTACAGCGTTCTAATTTACACGAAACACGTCACTTTCTATTGTATCAATACTGGAATAATTTGGTAATGACCCGTAACAACCTGTGCCAATGAGATGTGAGCCGTTTATTTTGAAAGTGGCCTAACTCCATTTATCTTCAAATCGAGATAAATAACATTTACTAATAAATAACATGAATTTGTACACGTAACCATGGCAACCGGAAAATATTGGAAAACGGAGTTAGGCCACTTTCAAAATAAACGGCACATATTAAAAAAAATTCGATTCACTGAAACTGGTTAGAGTTTTTTTTAACCATTTTTATTTTGAATCGATATTGCATTTGGAGCCAGCTACGTACAGCGTTCTAATTTACACGAAACACGTCACTTTCTACTGCATCAGTACCGGAATAATTTAATAATTACTCGCATCTACGTATGCCAATGAGTAATTACGAAGTATTTGTTCCCCTATAATTAGTTAAAGTTGTTACCACAAGAATTTTTATTTGCAAGGCATTTCATAACGTACTGAAGATTTGTGTTTCATATTACACTAACGATCTTTCGATCCATCATAGTCTGCCGCTCCGCAGAAAAATGTCAATGCTGTACTCTTAAGCTGGATCCATTCTCACACTTTCTATTCCCGACACGTTTCCGCGTTCAGCACATTTATTTCATCCCCGTATCCACGTGAGGCGCGATTAATCGAGACGAAAGAGTGCCGCGATTAATCACTGCCGATAAGATTTCCTCGGTGTGTGTTTGATCGAAAACGCCCGGCTACCGATCGCTATCCGCTGTTTGAACAGTTCGTCGATCGCTGTTTTGCCTGAGACGTATATTTCTCATTGTTTACAGTAGTTCTAGTTTCAAGAGTTCCTTGAACTGTGCAAATGTGCGCGGTGACCCTTCAAGAGCGCAGAAAATTCTTCCGCGTAAAGTACGATTGTATACACGCATTGTCCTGTTCCGTCATTTGGCGTTTGCTCTTCTCATCCTTCATGTTACATGCTGATATAACAGTAACGGTGTCAAAGAAAAATCTTATGTACAATCATTTTCGATAATTCTGTGTGCGAAGGTTAATATTAAATTTACCAGAAAGGTATCTCCGATAATCTCAGGTTTCAACACCTGTAAATGTGTTCGTTTGAATGTACTGGAACAATCGTTTCGTCTTCATAGTATTATGTATTCAGAATATATTATTTCTTTTTATTTAAAAAAGGCACAGAACTTTCTGGTGGACTTAATATCAACATTTCCTCAAATATTTATCATTTGTTTGAAACATATATCGCTGCCTCAGTTTACCATTGTATTTCTATGTGTGTGCTTTTCTAAAAGTACAAAAACAATGGGTTTGGCTTCACACTATTTCTGTATTGAAAACGTGTTATTTTCTTTTAATTCAAAAACGAACAAAACTTTCCAGAATACCTAATAACAAAATTCCCCGAAATATTTATCCGGCCAACGAGCAGCATGAGAAAGAACAAGTGACACAATTAATGAGAATAGTGTACATTGCAAACTAAAAAATATAGTATATCCACTAGCACAATTAAGATAAAAATAAGAACGATTTCATGTTCGTCGACACTGGCAACTTAAAAGCATTTTCGTTCTTGCTCTTATCACGGAAACGGTTTCCAATTGTTCCTGGCAAAAATGTAGGTTATCGGATGGCGAGTCATTGGCAGTGAAGGCCGTTTCTATATTAGCAGCTACGTTTACCGATTTTATAAATTTTACGTGTAGCATTACAAGTTCCTCCATACGAGAAGCTTCAAAGTTGTTCGAACGCAAGCATTAAGTTCAAATATTTCATACAGTTTATCAAATATCCGCAAATACAAAATCACGGGTTGCAACATACATAATAGTTTGACATGACAGAGTTTACTGTGTACGTATATAGCGGTCAACATAATTATATTTAAACAATTCTGCAAACACACTTAGCTTTCGTAGGGGAAACCCTTGTGGTTTTAAATCATACCGAGCATAAAATTATCCGAAAGAAACCAAACAACCGGCATAAAAAGGGGCTTACATTTTTTCGAATAGCACAGTTTTATTTTATTTTATATTGCAACATTTATTATTATACAATAATTCATTTTTAGACACAGTAGAGTGACATAATGTAATTCTAGCGATTTTGAAACCCGCCTCACGTTCATATTGTCGTGCGAACGAAAGAGCGTTCGGGCATGTCTGCGTTACGTGGAAAAATGGCCTTTTACCGCGGTTGCTGCCGGGGCAGTCCGTTATTTCGCGAACGTGTCTCTAACTACATTAAGCCGGGCCGGCAGACAGCGAGAATGATAATTATAAAATCGTTACACCTCGCGGGACTGCGAGCCTCCTTCACGCTGCGATAGTTCGGTGCTACTCGTTCCACCGAATCCTCTGGACTACCAGTTAGTTGCGCGCACTCGTAAAACTTTATGGCCAGGAGCTATCAGGAAGAGGCGCCGCGACGATGCCGCTGCATTTTTATTTATCGGGTCTCGCGAGCTTCGCAATTTTACTGAACGTTCGGGAGGCGTTTGTTACGAAAATAGATTGAAGGGCGCGAAAAATAACCGAGCTGAAGAGAATACCAGATTGTTCAATAAGTTTTGTCGTTCGATAAGAAAAACACAATGTTATGGTTCAAAATACACTTTATTATTCAGTATAATCTCCCTGAACATTAATGCACTTGCTCCAACAATCCTCCAATCTGTGGATCCCATCCCTGAAGTGAGATTCCGGAAGGTCTGCAAAATACGCTTCAACAGCCGTTATGACCTCTTCATTTGACGAAAAACGCTTGCCACGCATACATTTTTTGAGTTCTGGAAACAAATGGAAGTCGCTGGGGGCCAAATCTGGTGAATACGGCGGATGCTCAAACAATTCGAACTTTAATTCATGGATTTTAGCCATTGTCAAAATGCTCTTGTGACACTGTGCGTTGTCCTGATGAAAAAGGATTTTTTTCTTCTGCAAACCGGGTCTTTTTTCACGAATTTTTTCCTTCAACTGGTCCAAGAGGTTGCAATAATATTCAGAATTAATTGTTTTACCAAGTAATGCACAGTTTTGCAAGTAATCCACAAATAAAATTCCTTTCGCATCCCAAAAAACTGATGCCAGAACTTTCTTGGCCGATTTCTGGACACGAACTCGTTTCGAAGCCGAACAACCAGGTTCACACCACTCTTTAGCCTCTTGTTTTGATTTAGGATCATGGAGATAGACCCAAGTCTCATCCATAGTGATGAATCGACGCACAAAATTCACTTTATCCTTTTTAAAACGCTCCAAATGTTGTTGAGAAAGTCGCATTCGAATGTGTTTTTGTTCAATTGTTAGCGAATGCGGCACCCATTGTGCACACAGCTTTTTAAAACTCAAAATTTTATTTAAAATATGACTCACACTGCCTAATGAGATGTGTAGAGCCTCTACTAAATCCCTCTCAGTCAATCGACGATCTTCCAAAACCATATCCTGTACTTTGGCTACGATTTCTGGTGTTGATGCGGTTTTTGGACGTCCTTCACGTGGATCGTCTTCAAGGCTTGTACGACCACGTTTAAATTCAGCAACCCATCTTTCTACTGTTCTAATTGAAGGTGAACGTTCATTATACACTCTTAACATTCGTTCGTGAATTTCTTTTGGTGCTACACCTTCCAAAAATAAGAATTTTATCACTGCACGATATTCAATTTTTTCCATTATCGAAAATACTGTGACACGGCGACACTAAATGGCTTGTAAACAAAGAATGAATTGACTGATTGAAATGAACCTTCACATACGTTGATAAGAAGAGTGAACCAACAAAACAAAAACAAATTTGGACTAGTAGCAACGCCCTCAACAAAACAAAAAACTTATTGAACAACCTGGTACAGTCAATTTTTTCATATGGCGAGATTCGCGTAGAATGCGTTATAAAGTAAAATGCGGGATTTCTCTTATTGGTCATTTCGTAAAATGCTATTTCGTACAACGCGTAATGTACAGTAGTCTCGCGAAACGCGAATTCCTATAATGCGCTAAATGCGATGATACGGGATTTTATCGAATAACGCGATTCCCGTAGAATCGGCTATATCATAAAATGCAGAACTTTACCGTTTCTAGTCGAGGATAGTGTAGCTTGATGTCCACATCGCAGCCGGTTTCTTTTGTTTATAATTTCGTGAAGGCACTTTGATACAACGCATAATGAAGAAACTGATTAAATGCTACCAAAATTTCTGTTTATGGCAGTATTAACTTAGAGAAATGGTACTTTATAAACCATACAATATCCAGCAATTTGTGTACACTTTTTTAATGGGATTTCCCGAAAGGTTTTACACAAAAATACTGTTCTGTGTCTTAACACTTGATGCATTTAACGCGTTAACCGCGTGAGCTGAACGTCTACTATACGTGAAAGCAGATTAATAGAGTCAAAAACGTCGTTAGATGCGACAGGATGATACAATGTCGTGTTGCCTTGAAACGAAATGTCTCATTGAACGTTTTTCTTATTTTCAATTGCTCCATTAATTTGCCTGTCACGCGGCATACGTAGGCGCTGGTAGATGCAACAATTTTTCATGGTGGCTCGCCGTGTATGACTTTCCTCGTCATTCACCTTTTTCTCTTTCCCTGTTACCCTGCGTCAGGTGCGAATGCATGTCGCCATGGCCTTGATTCCGAAATCTGGGCCAGATTGCGTCAATGTTATCGGTTCTGCACACGGAGTATGCACAATAAGTAACCGGCACGTTGAAAGTATCTCATTACATGGAAAACGTAAGATCGTTGCAATAATGGTCTTTAGTAATTGTACGCGGTACTAATTCTTAAATGTCTTATTGCTACGGGTGTTTTATTGTTAGCTATACAAATAAGTTGTGCTATTCAAAAGCAGTGCACTCTTCTTTACCATTAACACGTTGACTGCCAAGCATATTTTGCTATGTTAGAGCCGCGATGTGATAAAATACTGCAGAGTATGATTAAATCGTGCAAAATGAAGGTAACGCAAAGTTATTAGATGCCAAAATATTGAAGCACCGTTCCAATATCAATTGAATTTACAAGATTGGAAATAGGCTTCATTGCGAATTGTTTGCATTGTTAGTAAAATCTTTTGCGCCGGTCACCGGTGACCACCGTAGCAGTCAAAGTGTTAATCTCATATTTCGGCTTCTGTAATATCGTTAATTTACGTTTTTACTGCGTGTAGCATAGAAAGTTCTATACTGTCGATGGCGCCCGGTTTTATTCGTTCTCAGACTCCAGCATATCATCATCCAGTTATCTTTATCCACATGACTTACTTCGCACGATAAGAGAATGCGGGGTAGGTTCCATGCCAGTGTACTCTTCGTCGCTCACGACACACTCACCGTTTGAACAGCATTCGCAAATATCAACTTCATCCGTATCACTATTATCCTACAAATGTGCACTCTTGATATCAAGACGCGGCGCCGCAATTTCTTCTCCCCGTTTAAACTGCGATTGCGGTTTATGATTGGTAAACGCGCAATGCACGATCTTCCAAGGTTAGCAATCAAGTATCGGGCATGATGTATTCATGTTTTGTTGTGGCATTCCACGCTCGCGATGATAGACGATAAAAAGCAAAAATTTGTGTTGGACTTTTTCAAGTGCCACCGCGGTATTTGATGTAAAGCGGGTTCGTTATGACAGATTCACGGCTTAAGATAGCTAATACCGAGGCAGAGTTTTAGCGGACTGGGTGCTCAATTATTTCGCGGCGCGGATCGTAAAGCCACGGGACCGAATCGACCGTAAGTCTTTAATTACGAGTCGCGTTAATCAGCTTCCGCAACTGGCAAGGTGGTTTCGTGGCGCGAAGACGGAATGCACTCGTTCATTTCGTTTCTCCTACAGCGCAAACTTGGATAAGAACGTAAACGAGGATGCTTACCCTAATCGACCATCAGCGTTGGGCATAATTCAGATTGTTCCAAATTAATTTTTAGTTGAGATTTTTTAAGTCCTTTATTTTGTACTTAGGGTTGTCAATGGTGTATTGTTCGGTCACTGGACGAATTCTGTTTCTTCTATATCTTTTGTAGTGCTCAACATAATATTCGATTAATACGATTCGATATTCACTAGGAGATATGTAGTTTTGTTGCAATGTGTATATGTCGTGTGTTAAGGATTCGTTTCAAGTAAAAATAGGTGTTTTTTTTTGCGCAAACCTAAATGACAGTTTTTTTTATCGGTGATAATTAGCTGGATCATTTCTTGTTAATCGACCATTTTATTCGGATAATAATCAAACCCTTTGTTTGTGATGCTTGTCTTGAGAATACGGGTGTACGTCCGTGACGTAAACATATAAGGAATGTAATCTTATTCGAACACCATATTCGTTATACGTAGCCTTTATCCGTTACTGAATAAAATGTTGCCCAACGCTGCTCTGCTGTAACCGCGCATCAACTTCCTAGGAAAGAGGTGAATGAGGAAGAATAACAACACAGCGGCGGCAGTTAGGTGCTCCCATTTTTTCTTGCGATTATATGATCACGGGACCGTATCGGCAGTCGATAGCCTCTAATTAGAATTCTGGGTATACACTTCCGCAGTCGCCTTCGTCTCTCCGGTCATAGCGAAGGATAATACGTATGATGTCTAGGTCGGATGGTGCCAGCCCTGCTGGAGTGATTAGCCTCAGAACATACTGGGCAATTTACTTTTCTTATGGCCTTCTCGGAATTTGCCATTGGCATTGTAGCCATACATGTGGAGCGTACGGTTTATATAATACTGTAACTATGGGTGGTTATGTTTTTCTATTATCAAACCCTGGGCGTTGGGACAGTCACGTATTACGGCGTTTACAATATGAACTGGTTATATGTATTAGGAATTTAAAACGGATACGTATAACGAAATGAACACGTTTCAGCATCGATTCAGTATGCTGACCGGAGGGCCCAAATTGTCATCGCCCTAGCAGATAAGCTATTGATAATGATTTGTCTGTTTTCGTATATATGCGGGGTTACTTCAAGGCAAATTGAAAACACACGATTTAGGGAACTTTTAGTTACAGAATTATCGTGGCCGCGAAGTAATAGCACTGGTAGTATGCATCGGAGTATAGCGCAGATTGTGTAATTAGGTAGATTGGAATTTAGGAAGGTAGGTAGGTGAAAAGTAATTAAGGAAATGCGAATTTTTTGTTGCCACGAACTATAACTATGAATTTTTCACAATTCCATCCGGGAAGATACCCATCCTCTATTTTCCTTTCTATACTGTACGACATAAAAGTATATTTTGTTTGTTCTGTTTGACAGAACTCTCAGAGGATTAACACGTTGACTGCCAAGCGTATTTTGCTATGTTAGGACTGTGATGCGATGAAATACTGCACAGTACGATTAAATCGTGCAAAATGAAGGTAACGCAGAGTTGTTGGAAGCCAAAGTATTGAAGCACCGTTCCGATATCAATCGCTTTTACAAGATTGCAAATAGGCTTCATCGCGAATTTTTTGAATTTTTAGTAAAATCTTTTGCGCCGGTCACCGGTGACCACCATAGTAGTCAACGTGTTAATAGTATAACTGCGAAATAAATAAATGTTAGAATGTCGATTACACGCGGCCATTTATGATTATCAATACACCCGTCCCTCAATTTACACGAGTTCTTTTTTATACAGCAAATTGTATGTTAACACTTTGACTGCCAAGCGTATTTTGCTATGTTAGAACCGCGATGCGATAAAATACTACAGAGTATGATTAAATCGTGCAAAATAAAAATAACGCAGAGTTGTTAGAAGCCAAAGTATTGAAGCACCATTCCAATATCAAGTGTTCTTGCAAGATTGCAAATAGTCTTCATGGCGAATTTTTTCCATTTATGGTAAAATTTTTTGCACCGGTCACCGGTGACCACCGTGGCAGTCAACGTGTTAAATAAAACCGTTCAACCACAAGAGGCAGAAAAATGATTAACGTAACCGAGAACGTCCGCGAAGACTCTGAACTGTCGAGGGCCTGAAAGCATCGAAGCCGGACATTGTACTTATGGCAAAAGAGGCATACTTACAGTCGGCATGGAAAGGTTGCGCACGTGACGACACGAGCACACGTACGTATAAGTACGTGCATCCACATTCGCCTGATGGCCGATAAGTTGCTGGTATCTGATGAGTACTGTTACGAATCGCGGAGATTCACCGAGTGTGTCGGCTGGTATTTGCATGACTTCCGATTATCGACTCGCCAACGAAGAGTCGACCGTGCACGAAGCGAACGAACACGGAGGGAAAGGATACTCGTGTTATCGTGAGATAGGTCGAGGCGGAACAAATTTTTGATGTAACGGCGATAAATATTTCCACCGTCGGATAGAAGCCGCAGAACATGGAGGCAAACATTATTTGCCAATGAAACTCAATACGTAATTACCATCCGTGCGGACGGCGATTCTGTGTTAACGGTACATTTTAATATTAATAAGTGGGAAATAGTAGACGTTTTATATCACGGAATTTGAGGAGGCTGGCATTTAGGCAAATTTCTGGTTAGGCGTTTCTCTGTCACCTTGGTGGCCATTTAACACAGTACAGTTTCTCAATGGAAGTCGTTATAGGATTAATTTACCTGAAAATCGTCATTTTTGTCTTTGCAAATCAAATCATTTGCCTAAGAATTTCTTACGCTGGTTTCTCGATGTGATGCTTTCAGTTATGATAGAAATAATACATATATGAGCCGTTTATTTTGAAAGCATGGTTACATTTTATGTTATTTATCAGTAAATCGTATTTAAGATTTAAAGATAAATGGAGTTAGGCCACTTTTAAAATGAACGGCTCATATTTGCTATTACATATTTAATTGCTAATAATTGAATGAGTTCGCACGATTAATTTTCGAAATTGAGTCTATCGATGACGATTCGCTTATGTTCCGAGTATATTTACTGATTACTGTGCCTAGATTTTTGGTTGCGTCCATGAACGCTTATGCGCAACCACTTGAAATTCTTGTCCGATTACTCGATCGAGCGCACGCGCCTTATAAATCACCCAAACGGTTAATTGAAATTATATGATCGCCGAATACATGTTTTGCAGCCTGACACAATTTTTCTTTCTTAGAAGCGGTGCATGAATATCGATACGTACATGTCAACGTTATTTGTCGTACGTGATACTATTCCATGACGCACCTGTTGTTCTACTGTTCAGCATATTAAACAGAAGATGTGTCGTTTCAATATATAATTCGGTATATATCAAAGGAATATGTTTTTCTGAGTTGAAAGGTTGTAAATGTTATCAAATATGTCTTTTGAGTCCCCACAAACGAATATTTATTTATTTTAGAGTTATTAACTATACGCGTAGTAGGACAATTGTGTTTTATTATAGATGAATTTTGATACAGCTATTTGTATATACAAATTTGAGCTGTCGACAAAGGAATGTTTGTCTGTTTTTAAATTGTTCACTGTACATGAAGTAGGATGGTCGTGTTTCGTTACGGTTGAATTCTAATACTCGTACATATATATACAATACAAAATGCTTTATTCCTTAGACAGGTCATCTATCGCTTTCATTTGATCAAGTATGTGATTTAAGTAGCCTGCAAACAAATGTTGTGTTTTATTATAGATGAATTTTGATACAGCTATTTGTATATACAAATTTGAGCTGTCGACAAAGGAATGTTTGTCTGTTTTTAAATTGTTCACTGTACATGAAGTAGGATCGTCGTGTTTCGTTACGGTTGATTTCTAATACTCGTACATATATATACAATACAAAGTGCTTTATTCCTTAGGCAGGTCATCTATCGCTTTCATTTTATCAAGTATGTGATTTAAGTAGCCTGCAAACAAATGTTGTGTTTTATTATAGATAAATTTTGATACAGCTATTTGTATATACAAATTTGAGCTGTCGACAAAGGAATGTTTGTCTGTTTTTAAATTGTTCACTGTACATGAAGTAGGATGGTCGTGTTTCGTTACGGTTGAATTCTAATACTCGTACATATATATATACAATACAAAGTGCTTTATTCCTTAGGCAGGCCATCTATCGCTTTCATTTTATCAAGTATGTGATTTAAGTAGCCTGCAAACAAATGTTGTGTTTTATTATAGATGAATTTTGATACAGCTATTTGTATATACAAATTTGAGTTGTCGACAAAGGAATGTTTTTCTATTTTTAAATTGTTCACTGTACATGAAGTAGGATGGTCGTGTTTCGTTACGGTTGAATTCTAATACTCGTACATATATATACAATACAAAGTGCTTTATTTCTTAGGCAGGTCATCTATCGCTTTCATTTTATCAAGTATGTGATTTAAGTAGCCTGCAAACAAATGTTTGTCTATTTTAGTGTTATTAACTGCATGTGAAGTAGGACATTCGTGTTTCGCCACAATTGAATTCTGATACAGTTGTTTGTACCAAGTGCTTCGTTCCATAATACTGATCATCTGTCGCTTTCATTTTTCCCCGACACGCGTAAATCGAATCTTAACTACTTCTTCCTCAAATGGCACTCTGGGTTCCATACGCTCGCATATGCCGAACGAAAGTCGAACGTGCATTCTCTATCGGACGCATTTCCACATTCGCGCATGAGAATGCTAAGAATTCGGGCGTCGGAATATCTGTCCGACCGGTCAGTTTCTAAGTGTGGAGAGAAAATAATAAAGGACAGAATATGTTACGAATAACGTGACACGTACAGGCGGTTACGTGTTATTTCGTAAGTACTGTTACGACTCACTCGTGATACTCGTCGACTGTGTCGTGCAATTTGCATGACTTCCGATCGTTGCCTCGTGTAATGGCAGAAATAAAAACCGGTACATCGATGTCACGGAAAAACGGTATAGTGGATTCTAACGTATCGGCATTTAGACTAACCAACGTTTTTCTAAGTTTCTACGCGGTCGCTCGCACATTCGATACAACGCGGTCTAGTGAGAAAGACACAGTTTGACGGACAAAATTAAATTATTGCCTAAAGATATTTTTTCTTGTTTTGGTGAAACTTGTTGGGATTAATGGACAAGGCATACACATAGCGAAACTAACGTTTTATCCAGTGTGTTGTTTTCAACCTTATTCTTTTGGTTGATAATTGGAAATTACTTAAAAATTGTTATTCTTAGAACTCTCTGCATATTAGGGAGCACTGGAATGGTGAAATGTCGATAATGGTGAAATGTGTTGTTAATGATATGTGTGGCTGCGTTAGGGAATTCTAAGAATAAAAATTCTCAAGTGGCAGAGTTCATCTTGTCGCTACTTCAGTTTAAACGAGTGTTTCCTTGTGGAGAAAACATCAAGTTTATCAGTGTAAGAGTTTCCTGTGGGTTAATGCTGTTTATTGGATCAGTGTAAAAGTACTTTGTTTTGTAGCGGTGAAAGTGAAACAGGTATGATATTCCGACAGATAGGTTAATTTATGCAGTAAACTGTAGAAAAGTTATGAACCTGACATTATTCAACAGTCGCGAGAACTGCGAGGTGTTCTTTTCACCTATTTTACATATGCGTGTGAGAGCACGCGGTTACATGCAATCGTCAAGGGATATGAATCCGGTAAATCAATATTGACGCTAACACTGTTTCGTATAAGTCGTAACTCTCCATTCGTACTTTAATAATGCGGCGAATTGCACTTTGGTTGTAGCATGAGGTGGAATTTATATCTATCCGAAGACAAACCTGCATTGTTCTCCCATTGCTTTTCAATTTACGACCGGAGATGATCGTAAATAAAAACATGTGTGTCGATTTATCCCAAAGGATGCAGTGACTGCAACCGCATACGCGGATAACAAGACTGTTCTCAGGAAGAATTGATAGTTTAGTCGTTAATAATTTGTTTTTAAACGTAAAGAATAGCGGTAAGGGAGTAATCCTATCTAATTAATTTCCCTTATTAAGTTGGAGATGCATGCAGAAAAGGATGGCGTATCTGTGAGAGTACATCCAGTTGCGATTTTTCTGGGTTTCTTTGTACCCTGCTTCATTTGGCACAATTACAAGTCGATCGGTAGAGTTGTCATTTTTGACTCCGTTTTCAGGCTCGTTTTTCACGATTTTTCCACACATTTTCGACGATATCTTCGGAACTATTGCGAATTTCGGGGTGCGCTTTGAATTTTTTGGAGTGTCTGTCAACCCTCTTTCATTTCATGTAGGTGAGCAAGTCAAATGATTTACTTTCAGTTGGTGGTTGCTAAAAAACCCGTGTTTTCTTTATGTTTTTCTTGATTTTTCAATCTATTTTTCGTCACATCTTGGAAACTATTTCGAATTTTTTAACGCGGTTGCGATTTTTCTGAGTCTCTTTGTGCTCCTTTTCACCTGGCACAATAGCAAGTCGATCGGTAGAGATTTAATTTTTGACCCCATTTTCAGGCCCGTTTTTCACGATTTTTCAACACATTTTTAGCGATATCTCCGGAACTATTGCGAATTTCGGGGTGCGCCTTGCATTTTTCCGAGTTATTTTCGATCCCCTTTGATGTGTTGAAAGGGCGATAAAATCGGTGACCCATCATTTTTTCGCAAAAATGGCAAGGGGGTATACCTTAAGATTTTCTCGATTTCTTCAAGGCCTTGTTCCGTTTAAACTAGCGGTCGAAACCTATAACTAATATAGGTTTTCTTAAAGCTCTTTGGACGTGCTTTCACGTAAGATTAATCGCGATTAGCAATTTTGAAAAAAAATTTTTTTTGCTTTCTTAAAATCGTCATATCTCGGAAACTATGAAGAGTTCAGCGCCCGAAAAGTGGTCTATCTTCAGGGCAAATTACCCTCTATCGAATGGTATCGGTCCGAAACAAAAAAAAAATTTGACATTTTTCGGCTATTTTCGCCTATTTTCGGCTTATTTTTCCTAATTTTCCATGTATTTTTTGGCCATATGTCGAAAATACGAACGTTTCTTGTCAGGAATTCTAATTTGCTGCTGGTATTTCGAAGATTAATGTAGCATAATTAGTAAAAATGTGTTGTCAGCCTCAACTATTATTTTTCTCACATCAGTAACATGAGCGGTCTGCGGCCAAATCAGCATTTTCATCATGCGACATTAAATGCGCTAAAGCGATAGGTCTGCGGTTATACTTGGTTGGTAAGCTTTAGGAATCGCGTCTTTATGTTTGCGCAACTTCCGATTACCAACCCACGATCTCTGAAAACAAGGACGTGCAATTCCTTTTCCTGTCATCAGCGACGCTTGACTCCACCGACAATGAAGCATTTGCCGTATGCTCTGTTGTCGATGCGAACATGTTGTAAGATCTGAATTGTGAGTAACGGTTTCCACGCACGCAGTCAGATATGACGTTTATTCGAATATCTCAGAATATTCTTCACAGCACGAAATACAGTAACCATTTACACCGACCGAAACTTTTCCGCCAAAATCCTATGTTAACCCTTGACAGCCTGTGCGCGCCCGTTACTGAATTTTTACTAACGGGTTTGCCCCGAACGCACTATGCGTTCTTACCCACGTTCAAAGGCGATTACGTGGATTTCGGTCGCTAATTACACGTGGCGACTTCTCTGCCTTTAGAGTAAGAGAAGCCTGATTAAGGATTTTATGAGTTTTTATTAACAAAAACTATTTCTACACTTTACAAAAGTATCGCGTGAGTAAGTACTAGAAGAAGACAATTTGCCTGCTATAACAATGCTCTGATGTGTCTCGCACGAGATCTTAGCCGTAACTGATCAAAAAACGAACGTGTAAGACGATCTCTTATGACAACGAAGTATCGAACGACTGGGTGACGCAATGCACTGCCGCCGAAGAACGATACGCCGAAAACGAAACGGACAAAGGGCAGTGCATGATCGAGAGTGCGTCCGACCCAGCGAGAAGTCATTCTTTTCCGGACCACCGACGATAGTATACTTTATGCGATAAAAGGGCGCTTTGGTTTACAAAGGTTGCATCAGTCGGTGACGCACGTCATGGTATATAAAAGTTCGGTCTGAGTGTTTCTATGCGACGTATCAGAACCCTTTGATGAGAAAAAATGTGCCGCCGTTTCGCACGTGTTCGCTGTTATTAACCCTTTGCGGACGGAGCGATTCGAAGCCGCTGTCACCCATCAAAATTACCAACTCTCGTTTAACACATGCCATTTGCAAAATACATACATATATGCCCGCCTCGGCTCTATTACTTATTTTTCTCGAACGCATATTTATGTCTCGGCTTTATCAGGTGTTTTTGCCGAACATAAGTATGCCTTCATCGGTTATAGGAATATCTTATGCTGAACGCACATATGCGTCGCTCGTCCGCAAAGGGTTAATACGCGTCCGAACACAGCCTATACACGACACTGTCTCGGCCACGTCGCTGTACAATACTGCGCGACATGTCTTCAAGAAAAATAAATCCGTAACATCCGAGCGAAAGGTACTTGGAAGTCGTGCGCGCAAAGTACCAAGGGTTTGTTAACAGCCTCGCGTGTGTTTATTGCACATGAGCGAAGGAGAGAGACACATTCACGTTCACGTGCCCTCTGCACTTACGTAAATAGACGACGCGATTACTTAATCACCGCATTACCGGACAAAACGTGCCGCGCGTTCTCGCCCCGTAAAGTCACAGATCCCATATCGCTCGAACTATCGAACGACACGATCGCTCTTCGGCTCGTCGCCTATTCGAAGCAAAGACCGTATGCCGATATATTTGGAGATTTCGATGCTTTACCGGTATTTGTAATACCGATTCGATTACTGTTTTGAAGTATCAACTCGGGTGGCTACCTGCCGATGGAACTTTAAGACGCTTTGTTGCAAAGTCTGACAAACCACGCACGCGGAAGTCTGTCAGTTTGAACACGAGATGATAATAGTCTTAGAAGACTCGCAAGTCTGCAGTTTTGCACTTAAGTTGTCAACAAGCGATAGTTCTTGAAGGAGAGTACGACGCTGGCATATCTAACGCTCAGAATTTTGTAGAAGGAAGGTGTTTTTCACATTATGTAAGAAGAGCCGCATTTCGTGGATATATTTGTAGGATGAAGTTTATTGACAAAGTGGTAATACAAGGAACAATATATATTAGCACGTTAATACAAAATACTCTTTATTTCTCTTTACTCTCTCTTCGCGTCTCACTCTCTTCACTCGCGGTTTGCTTTTCACTCTCTTCTGTTTCAATTCACGTTTAATTCTCTTCTTTCAAAATTTGTAACCTCGCAATCACACAATAAATGAGCCGTTTATTTTGAAAGTGGCCTAACTCCATTTATCTTCAAAACGAGATAAATAACATTTACTGATAAATAACATGAATTTTTACATGTAACCATGGTAACCGGAAAATATTGAAAAACGGAGTTAGACCACTTTCAAAATAAACGACTCAAATATACAGATACGTAGCAGAAGAACCTGATTTATATTATATAAGAAGGGTGGCATTTCGTGGAAGTATACGTGACGAAATTTTCAGAATCGCCGGATGTTTCGATAATAGGCACGAGTCCGTGTAATCTGATAGAGCACAGTTTGGGAATTCTTGCATTGCGGGATGGAATCCAAAAGTTATTGATCCCACTTGGATACCATCACTGTTGCGAACTGTGTAAGGCGATCTTGCGAGAGAGCGACCTGTCGCGTATTTGTTTCTTTTCTGCAGCCGTTCGTTCGCCATCGTGGTCCGTATAGAAAATCGCCTGAAATGGGATGCGACAGGTTGATACTCACCGTTTTAGGACGTGCTTCTCGGCTTACTGGTCCGTTTTAACGGCGTGCGCGCGCGATCCTTTTTTTTTGAGATCGTCTAGCTTGTTTTGCCGACACGGTCTCTAGTACTGGGTCTATGGGGATTTCCTCTGCGAGCGAAGCGACTGCTCGTTTCACAAGGACAGTCTATGGTGGTGTAAACGAACGTTGAGCCATGGAGCTCATTCATTGTATCACTCTCGAAAACATATCAAATCTTAAATCTTGGACACATGCTCTTCATATTCTAACCCTTAGCGCTCCGTAGGTTCCGCTGCGAAGCCGAATGTTTTTAACACTTTGCGGACCGGGCATTCTATTGCTAATCGTACCCAGTGGCCGGGTAGTTTTTTGCGTTAAATATTTTCAAATTAGTGATGATTTGTTAGTAGTGTAACACGTTGACTGCCACGGTGGTCACCGGTGACCGGTGCAAAACATTTGACTAAAAATGCAAAAAATTCGCAATGAAGCCTGTTTGGAATCTTGTAAAAGCAATTTATATTGGAACGGTGCATTCTAACAGAGCAAAATACGTTTGGCAGTCAACGTGTTAAAAATCATTGTCCCGTGAAATATTTATTTTTAACAACTTTAAAAATGAATGTTTTTTTAATATTTCTCAATAAGTAAAAATGTGTAAAAACTAAACATTTTTTAAAGTATGATATTTCGTAAAACATGACACTAAGTGAAGTGGAACACGACAAAGTTCTCACAAATATTCATATTCTCATCATCACTTGATATATCCGTTAAACTGTCCGCAAATATTTCTGTAATATTGCTGATCGTTTTGTCGCTATCCATATTTCAGAGCTTCAAATAATTAATTCGCAACACAAATTACGAAAATATATCTCCTCAGAGATATATCTCCTCAGTAGCCCAGAATGACGAAATACGCAAGACGATATATCTCGTCAATGGCCCCGAACGACGAAATAGCAATGACGAGATATCTCGTCATTCGTCCACAATATGTTAACATGATTGCGCTTAAAATGCTGCGGTATCGTCGGCATTGGCAATTGATAACTGTAGTTAAAACGTGATCAGTCTCTGTACTGTTACGATTAAACCATTTTTTGCCAATTTTTATAGCACGTGTAATTCTTCTCACTTAAAATAAAACTCCGTTTCACTCCTTCCGCTGCGAAAATGTGCCGGAGCGCTAAGGGTTAATATTCATTGGCAGCATAGACTCTCCTTGTTAGCCTTGTGATCTTCCACACGTTGTTTGATTAAATAGAAATGTGACATTAGTGCGATATTTAGTAGCGAGCAGCTAAATGTAATTACTTCTAACCTGCGGACCTGTTTTACAACTTAGGACATTGTCTTATTTGCAGTATGTTTAAAACAAGAGTGTGATGGAAATGCCGATCTCTGCCATTGAGGTAAACGAGTGATCAGTTGACGAGATCCTGAGATGCGTCGGCTCTCGAATAAGGTCAAGTCTTGAATCGAACAGCGATCAGCTTAAACCGAGATTGAAGGAGTCGATCGATGCGTCGTACTATGAATCAGCGTGTTCTCGTTCTTTCTCATTCTCTATCGCTCTAACGATGTTTGTCTTTGATCCTCTCTTCGGTGAGACGCTTGCTTCGCTGCGCTGCCTTCTCTTCATCCAATGTCGAGTTCGTGACTTTGTCGGGTTGGTCGTCCCCGTTGCACCCCTTTTTTAGTCGGGCGTACTTAACAAGATAAACTCGCCACAAAGATCTTTCCGGTGACATTCGGATCGGTTGAAAAATCGATCTCTTTGGAGCAGATCAATAATACGTTGTTTCCCTGACCATATAATTATGTTCCACCGTGTTTCAACACGTTGATCTCCCAGCAGATATTCAGTGTTTCCCGTGAGGCTCAAATTGTCAATTTTATTTAACTTAATTTAACTCAACACAAGACAGACACTTTCATTTAGACACAACTTTATTTTTGTTTCGATAAATATATCAAACAGCAACTATAATTTTATGTATTATAGGCGCTTACATACAAATATATGGTATCCAAATATGTGGTGACTTGTTTATTACCTATATTGTGGTGACATAACGCTCAACGTGTTAACACTTTGACTGCCATGGTGGTCATCGGCGACCGGCACTCACGAAAAATTCAATAAAGACCCAATCGGTCGCATTTATAATTTTATAATATTTTATTGAATAGTGATTCAATTCTTTGGTCTCCGATACCTTCGCATTATTTTCATTTTGCACAATTCAATCATATTCTGTAATTTCATCCCGTTGTGGTTTTAAGTTCTATTTTCTCATCGAAAAATTTTACTGATTTTCAATAATTTTTTTCTTATCGAAAATAGAAACGCAGCAATTTGAAACTTTCACATTGTATCATATCGACCTTTATTTATACAAAATTTTTTTTTTTATGTTGTTTCAAATTTTTTCAAATAAATCCTTCTTGATTGCTGGAGCACCTCCAAAAAATTCATACTCACTGGCGTGCGTGATTGCGGTCGTTGGAATAATCAGAAAAAAAAACAGAACAGGAATCTAAATTTACATACTAACCATTATCGCATGAACCACGGAGAAAGAGTTTGCATAAAAACTTTCAAAATGACTGACTTTCCAAAATTAGGTTCACGAAAATGGCACTTTTCCGTCTTCTTATGATGGAAAAAAATGAGAAAATATTGATTAATTAACACACCCGTGGTTCATACGATAGGCATAAGTATGTAGAATAATATATTAAAATCTCGGACCTATTGATCGAATAGTTTTTTTGGAATCGTGCACGCTATTTGAAAAAATATAGTACTGAGAAAAACGCATTTAAAGATTAGCATATCGAATTATTGCATATAAAAGATTCTTACGTAGTAAATATATACAATAATTCATAGCAATCAATGTTTACATGCAGATCAGCATTTTCTTTTAATTTTTCTGCCGCTGTACTAGCGTACTCTAAACTGCATCCACTTGTATGCTGATTTCCAATAACCTTTCTTTTTCGCGAACGGCAGGGTCTCGAATTGATATATTTACTTTGTTTTCGATCCATATTAAAACGATACGTCTCTTTTGAAAACTGTTTGAATACTGAATGCATGTTCAGAAAGCAATAAACATAACAGACATCGTCAAAGTCAAGGGTAAGATGATATTTAGATGTTATTTTGGTGCGCGGAACACACTTCAATGCTTACCAATGCAATGTTTACATTTGGGTGATCTTCTCTTTTAAATCGTTTCCAGAATTAGATAATTTTTAGAATAAATAAAGATGCCGAATTAGAAAAACGGCCCGACCGGTCAAGCGACGTTACCCTTCTATCTGCGCGAGGTGGGACAGATGCGCATAACTTTCCCATTTTTGGAATTTATCGCTGCAAAATTCAATCATATTCTCGAAAGTATATACTTCAATAAGGCCGTAAAAAAAAATCGATTTTTTCGACCCAAAAAAGTAGAATGTCCCCTTAATATAGTAAAATACGTGTGGCAGTCAAAGTGTTAAGAGTATTTCAACTAAATGTTAAAGCTGAGAAATCGACGTGCAACTTGACAATTATCCCTTGTCTTCGCGTACTCACTTTCCACGAAACATATTCCCATGCTCAGTACGAAACCGTGTGTCAAATAATCGACAGTCACGATCTAACGTTCTAGTATATCAGGTTGTGTTCCCTGTCATACGCTCCGCCTACGTTCTCATATGTCCAATGTCTAGTTCGTGACTTTGGAGGTTCGATCGGCAATGGCGTACTTCCTATCTTGTCTTGCGGTATGCAGATTGTCGTTCATGTGGCGTTTAAATGTAAATTTACCTCGTGAACGGATATATCATAACCGTTTGAAGCGATCGAACCGGTCGATTGATGTGGAGTTCTGCGCAAAATATGTCGGCGGGTCGCCATTTGAATTTAATATAGGGCTTATATTAATATTGCAAACGTGTCTGAGCATTTTCGAATTTGATATAAAATATTTGCTCGTCGCTGCATACCAGTCAAATTTACCGGGCAAATTAAATTATAATTGCAACATTATAAAGTTATAGAATTTGGAAAGCAGCAATCTTCATGTTTCGACATAATTATGTGTCATTCGCAGGGTGAAATTTGTAAATCTTATATGTTAAGTCTTTTCTTCACGCGATTAATTGAAGGAGGGTTAAAATAAAAGACAATGTATATTTTGGTATTTAAAAGCGCGGAGTTTTTAATTGATGAAAAATGAAGGAATTTTTATAAAACCAAACAAAACAAATTCAAGAAAAAAAGATAAAACGTTATTTCAAATGCAGTCCTCGTAAACAGACTTTTTTTTCGCTTAAATAATACTTCCTGTGCGCAAGTCATATCGTTTTGCACGTAGACTCAAGTAATTTTCCAGTTGCAAATATTTCAGTGTATTGCGCATTGTTCGGACTTACGTGGCATTGTTATCGGGCCGAAGACATAAAAGTCGCAGACGTTTTTTCGCGTCCATTGTCTTGAGATAAGCGTTATCACAAGCTTCCATTGTCCATAAATGGAATTGTTCTTCATTTTCGTGACAAGTTGAAAGAGTTGCATTTGTTGACGTGATACGTTACCTGTTCCGTATTTCGTCGTTACGTCAACGGTTGTCATTTCAAGTTCTAACTTTTCCACGACCACCCGCTGCCAAACAGAATCCTATACACACTGGCAATAGAAAAATCACGCGTGAACTTTACAGTAATTTTTTTTCAAATATGTATAATGGGAAGAGTTGAACTTGCAGACAGTAATTATATCAATACCTGCCCTGCATTCAATAATAATTAAATTAATTTACAAGAAGGTTATATAATACAACATCTAATTCTCAATCTTGTCATAGTTGCATGTTCTTTTCTTGTTGGGTGGGTTTTTGATCGGCTTTCGTAAAAACATTTTTTTTTTACAATTTACCCTATTTAGGAATGGGGAAAGGTGTTCCATTTTTGCTCCTATTTCCCTAACATTTCGTCAGATAGCTAATTTTGAAGGTCCCTTACGATTGCTGTTGAATGCTCTTTCGTTGTAATTAACTTTTATACCTGTAATTTCAAAGTATACATTAATCAATTGTCATCTAAAGCTTCTAGTCCAGTGATGACATTTCTGTCAGTTATCGTGCTACTTTGAGGTATCCGTTGATTTGCGTCGATTTAAGGGATTTAAATTCAGGGTTCTTTTTTTAACGACATCGGAAATCTTCGTCCATCTACACGCTCTGTGAGCTATCCGACAGAATCTCGGGATGTAAATTATAAGCCTCGCGCGTAAAAGTTTACGCCTTTCTCGCGATTCGCTTTATCGATCGAAACTTTGTGGGAGCGTAACGTCGTCACCGTGTACGATGAAAAATTTCACAACTATTTAGTGATACTTTTTATTGCCTGCCCGTATCGTTCGAGAGTCAAATTACTTGGCGCACGGTCTAAGCGATTGGAATCTCGCAAGCAATGCCTGGACCAAAGGCACGTCGAGTAGATTCGTCGAATGCATAATGAAGTAAATTGGGAATTTGATGGTATCAATTAAGTTCAATAGAATTTTATGGCAGTGTAATTACAGTTATGAATTTTCGGTTAAGAAAAAGTCTTCCAGGCGTAAAAGGTGTTGCGTTGTGAATTTACAATTCATTAGCAGTGCGCACGTGTCATTACTGGTCAGTTTTAATGCTTGACAGAACATATTACTTACCTGTATATCTGTGAAACCACAATGCACTTTCTAACCACTTTATTAAACTATCCTATAATTATGGAAAATTACATTTCAATTTGTCCCCTCAGCGCGTTCTGTGCTAATATTTCTACGGAATATTGGATTTTTCTAATGAATTATTCCTATTTCGTAATTGTATTTTTTACATCGGTTCCACGCCCATCCATAATTTTCGTTCTCTTAGGTCATATTTCTCTGAATTTAGGAGCCCTTTTTCGTGTACATTTCGGAACGAGTAGCATTTACTTAGGAAAACATCGCCGGAAGAGATAATTTACTTTGTATCAATTGTCTTCTCTATCAAATAACAATTGCGTTTATCATATCGAAAATTTCTATGCGCGCACTTCTGTTTCGAAGTGTATTGAACTTTCTACCTACGAACTTTCTTCACTCCTATTGCGATTCGCGCCGGGGCTGACCTTACATTCTACTCACGCCTTTACTTTCTCGATGAAGGACGAGTACGTGGTACCTGATTTCGATAAATTTCGTCAACACTCAATCTTTGGCAATTTTCAATTCACGGTATTTTTTTTTTTATTACCCTTCGTAGTTTCATATGTCTGTATTTCCAGTCTTTTATAGTACAGCCAATAACGGCCAATGAAATTGTAAAATGTATAAAATTAGTGGTAGTTTGTTTTTTTTCGACCATTTAACCAAATGGAAGCAAACCTTTGTTATTGGTGAATGCCGGCCACTGATTAGCGAATGAAATTAACACTGTGACTGCCATGATGGTCACCGGTGACCGACGCAAGCGATTTTACTAAAGATCCAAAATATGCGCAATGGGTAGCAATTATTATTTTATAAATGCAGTTGTTGTTGGAATAGTGATGCGATCCTTTTTTTTCCAATACGTGCATATTATTTACATTTTGCATAATTCAGTCGAACGCTGTAGTATTTCATGGCACCGCCGTTCTAATACAGTAAAAAACACACGGCAGTCAACGTGTTAAATGATTTAAAAGCATCGCTTACCAAAGTTTTAAACGCCAGAAATTTAACACTTGGCATGCGGGCAACGTATTTTTACGTTTTTTGTAGTCTGTCACTGGAGCGCGGGTCACGTAAAAATACGTATTTAGTTGATTTGGTGTTGTTAGTGGATATCCACCACAAATCTAGTAAATACGTATAATTACATGAATGTGTGACATTATATGCGTGTTATTTGCGTTGCTAGGCAACACTTTGCATTTTTTTTCCCATAAGTTATGATTGTTGAGTTACTCGATCTTTTGCTGAGTTATTTCGTCTTTAATCGAATTCTTAGCTCCAGAACGTGTTTTATCAATTTGAAGCTTGATTTGTTATTATTGATTACAAAATTGATCGAATGAGCCGTTGTGACAAAGATAGTGATGAAGAAATATGCGCTGACAAATTATCGGACTTTTCGTATGATAGTGTGGAAAACTTTAAAAATCGCTTATTTTTATGATTTCGTGAAAATATCGTTTGTTTTTTGTTAAATAATCATACAGTATATATTTAAGTGTGAAATAAAAAAAGCTTCGTTCCTAAAAACGAAGTAGTTTTCGATTTACTGCGATTTTTCTGAATAACCAAACTTCCGCGCGATTCAAGAAGAAACGCCCGCTGCACGCGAAATTCGGCGGCGAAGTATGCCCGCATGCCAAGTGTTAACACATTGTTGACCGGTCACGAGTTAACTCGTGTTTGCATTTGCGTCGGCTATTTTAATTTTTGAAACGCAGGGCAATATAGAATATAGCAAAATTTTGTTCATTGTAATCAATACCTTCTGCTTTATTATAAAATTTTTTTCTTGATTAATGACGCTTTTATTACAATTCTAGTATTAGAAAGTGTCAATAATCGACGGAACGTGACGGTGAAGCATTTTTCAATAAATTATACGTGAATGCTTTGTATAGTTGCCCGAGTGATTTTTAAATAAGTTGTTGTCAGTTGGAAAATGATTATTGAAAAAGAAATAACAAGGGCATAATCTAGCTCTTTAAAAGGAAAGCGCAACGAAACAAGATATATGTGCAAAACCTCTTGTCTACATCTACGTGTAAATGACTGCTGTACAGTTAATCATACGAAAAAATATTAAAAGTTACATAGAATTTATGTCCAAAGTTCAATTTGAATTCATTATGCACGAACAAACTTTATTGAAGGTTATTTATATCGTTTCACTTCCATGTTCAATTACGAAATAATCACCGGTGACTTGAGACAGCCTTTGCCGAAAATTGCCGGTCAACAATGTATTAACACTGATTGAAGGAGACGCACGCATAGTGCCGACACGTCGGAAAAATTTTTACCGGTATTCGCCAATAATAACCCTTTGATTCTTATTATTTGAAAATTGTACGGGTAAAATTGTCACGTTAGTCTGTGCATTCCGATCGATCGTTGGGAGCATTTACCGAAGTTTTAATCCCGTTCGTACGAACGCGTATATCAGCACGATGCAATGACGGCGGGACTGACAAAGGGAAGGATCGCGCAACGACCAGTTTTTCCACCAGACGCGTCTAACGTGTCCGAGTAGGATATCTTGCGGGACCGCTTCTTGTCGCGAGAGAATCATGACGATGGTCCGAAAGTCCTCGTCAGGGAATGTTAATCGCTCTCTGTGCACCGCCTCTCCTTCGAGGCACTTTCGGTAAAAGTGTTCCATGGCAGCTGCGAATTGCTGATGACTCGTGAGAAACGTAACTACGACGTACAGTCTAGACCGGTCTTCTTTTGTCGACGGCGGCACACAGTAAGATGTAAGGTTAAAAAAAATAATGTGTTTCCGAGAGGGGTTCCAATGTAATTGCGGAGAATCTATTGTGCTCGAACCGATTCTAACCGTGCTGAAATCAAATTGCATAGGATTTTGATAGTTGAATAGCGCAGAATTTTGATAGGTGATAGTTGAATTTTTGGCAGTATAAATTAACGCTCGAATAGCATCGAATTGTTGACAATTTATTCTCTGCATGCTTTTAACAGTTTAAAATGAAACATATTCTCGCATCAAGCGAATATTAACGTTTGATACGCTTAATATTCGTTCGACAATATTCTCACTGAATTATACTTTTCTTCTCACATAGTTTATTACATGGATATTTGACTGCAAATGCATATGTTTACGCACTCGAATCTTCTGTACTAACTGAAAACGAGTTAATCGCGAATCCATGAGAAACCCTCCGAAAGAGAACTTTGTTCCGTAAATTGACTGTTAAAATCATTTTTCCCGCATTGCACGCCGACGCAACCGGCCCGCCATTTACTCTAAAATCCCTAGACAATTCGATTTCATTTACTCGTCGCTTTGTGTCTGGACGCGAGGTGGGATTATCCTATGAAATTAGCATGCAAATTAATTCTAATGACGGCCCCAGGAGACGAGAACGCGGCTGTCTTGTAATTGCACGCCTTGCGCTGCGGTCTTCTCCTAATCTCGTACCATCTCGCTAATTAGGGAATCCGCGGTCCGTTAATTTGATTAGAGCCCCAGCCGTGGCGAGACTCTTTGCATCACTCCTGCCCCGGTGTTTTCGAATTCAGCCTAACGAGATTAGCGGATTAGCGGCGCGGCGTGTCACGAACTCGTCGCTTCGTTTCTTCGGCCGATCAATTTGACGATTTTTTCGTCGGCGACCGGTTCCCGGGCGACCGATGCAGTTTAACTCGATAATGCGAGCCGGATGAAAGTGACTATTAAATTTGTCATATGCGACGTTTCGCGGAAATTGATTATTCATACGAAGGAGTGGTCTACGCGCGATCAAAATCGTGCTTCTTGCGTCTTGGATTGGGCCGCTACTTTAAACACATATGTAAGCAATTATAAGAAAATCGGAACTTTCGGAAGTTCATGTTTGTTGGATATGAGTAGCGACAAACACATATATTTATCATAAATTTATGAATGACGATGCATTCGTTGTGCATATACAATACAATATATGAGGCGTTTATTTTTAAAGTGGCCTAACTCCATTTATCTTCAAATCGACATAAATAACATTTACTGATAAATTGCATGAATTTGTACATGTAACCATGGTAACCGGGAAATATTGAAAAACGGAGTTAGGCCACTTTCAAAATAAACGTATATATATATATATATATACATACTATGATTTTTATTTGTTTTCGAACCGACGCAACTATATCGAAAAAATAAACATGTGACTAGTTCATTGAATAATTCCGTTAATAGTATTAGCGCATTGAGGATTTGGTCTCGACAAAAAGATACTGAATACGCTCGGCAATGATGGTAAAAAGAATCAATTCTTCGAACGGATTGTGCACACTGTGAATAATTCGCTACGTACCGTTTATCGTAACTGTCCCTATTATACAACAATTCGAATCCTCCTTATTAATATATATATAAGAGCCGTTTATTTTGAAAGTGGCCTAACTCCGTTTTTCAATATTGTCCGGTTACCATGGTTACATGTACAAATTCATGCTATTTATCAGTAAATGTTATTTATCTCGATTTGAAGATAAATGGAGTTAGGCCACTTTAACAATAAACGCCTCATATATTGTATTGTATATATAATATAATAATTACAGAAGTCTATTCATAAATATATCGTCATCCGTAAATATTATACACATCTAAAGAGGGAACAGGTGTGGTCCCGAAACATGTCGAATTAAAAAAAAATTGTAATTTTAACCAAAAAACAGCATGCTATTTCAAATAATTGAAAAAAAGAATTTTTTAAGCTTTCACTGATCGTTCGCGCGACTCGGTGGAAATTGAAGGCTTGATCTCGAAAGCCAGATTTTTTGCGTATATATAAACATGCGACGAGCACGCAAAAGAGAAAGGAAATCGTCTTTTTGCGCTGGTCGTCGTTTTGAGCGACAGACGACATGGCACGGCCGCGTCGGAATATTTAACGAACTTGTTGATCAACATTTCGCAAACTCATACGCGCTCATCGGCCGAAAATACTCGCACAACGTCGTGTCAATTGTCGAAACACACGTAAAACCAGTTCAATCCACTAATCGATAGCTTCGGCATATTTTGTCTGAAGTTTCTGAGCGCGCAGAAATATTGTCTATGCCCGTGCAATGTATAATCTGCATATCGAATTAACTTACACGACGTTCAGACGTTATATATTTGAAGGGTGTCTACGTCAATACGGTTAGCATTATTCAGCGAGAAATATGTTAATATTATTTGTCTTTATATTTATATTTAACTATCATATTTAAATACACTATGTTTATATTGTATTTAAATTTGCATTTTCTACATCTGTGCCTTGTGTAATTTGCATATCGAATTAAGTTGTACGACGTTCAGACTCTACATATTTGAACTTGTCTACGCTAATACGGTTAGCATCACTTAGTATGAAATATGTTAATATTATTTGTATTTATATTCATGACTATTTTATGCAATCAATTTATACATAGTGTCTACGTCTTATCGGGGGAGCCGGTCACGTTGCATGCGATTCTAACATTTTTCATGCATTACTTCAATGTAGCGAGTTGACACGCGCATCGTTCCTCAATACTTCGATTCGTTATGCGTACACACTTGTATGCACGTAATGTAAATTGATCGCAATCTTTCGCGCAAACATTCATCATTTTGCAGTACTCGATTAATCAAAATTTGCGCATGCTCGGCGGATCGCGGAATTCTCGTTAAACGAGCACGCAGCGCACTTAACAACGTAGTGGATGCGAATCGCGTTGCTCGCGGAAATGCGACTTTCAAGTGTGTAAAGCACGCCGTGTACCAGACTTAATGACCGGTCTTTATCAACTGACCCCGGAGTGCTTAAGTGATTTTTTTTCCTTTCAAGGGTAGGCTTAAACCGTAGACTGATGTTCAGCGATAAAAATGATGCGTTTGTTCACGGGCATACATACGTGGGCAGTCCGACAAGTACTTAGCCTACAAAAGAAAAACGAAAATTTTGGAAAATTGACGATTTATTTTTCAACATAGTCTCCTTGTGACTCGGTACACTTGATCCAGCGATGCTCCAACTTCTTCAACCCGTCTGAAAAATACGTTTTTGGAAATCTGCAAAGTAGTCCTCCGTGGCGGCGATAACCTCTCATTTGACGAAAAACGCTGCCCAGCGAGTGACTTTTTCAAGTTTGGGAACAAAAAGAAGTCACACGGGGCCAAATGTGGAGAATACGGTGGATCGGGCAGCTGTTCGTAGCCTAATTCAACCAATTTGACTGTAGCTTGGGCAGAGGTGTGAGCCGGTACGTTATCGTGGTGAAAGAGCACTTTTTTCTTCGCCAAATGGGGCCGTTTTTTCCTTAATTAGGCGTCGAATCGGCTCAATAATTAGGCATAGTACAGCCCTGTGACTGTTTTGCCCTTCTCCAGGTAGTCTATGTAGATCACACCTTGTAAATTCCAGAAAACGGTGGCCATCACCTTTTCGGTTTTGATAGGACAGTCTTCGCCTTCTTCCATAGTGAGCACATTCGCGGGGCGCAGTCCACTGTTTCGACTGTTCCTTGGTCTTTGGTGTGTACCAGTGGATCCACGTTTTGTCGACAGTCACAAAACGACGTAGAAACTTTTTCGGATTGCGCTTAAACAGTGTCAAACTCTGCTCTTTCTGGTGTTGATGCGGTTTTTGGTCTCACGGATGCGCTTGTTATCCACGTTTAAACGCGGCACCCATCGAGCAGAAGGTGAACGTTCACATGCTCTCAATATTTCATGCAGGATATGCCCAAAAATAAGATTTCATCGCTGGATCAATTTTATCCAGTTAAAATACTGGACACGACTATGTTGAAAAATAAATCGTCAATTTTCCAAAATTTTCGTTTTTCTTTGTAGTAGCAACGTAACAAAACAAAACCAAACTTATTGAACAACCTGGTATGTATATGCCCTCGTATTATTTGAAAGACCACGCTATGCATCAATTTTCAGAAATGGACTTATTATTATTTTTTAATACTATATATTTTAGTATTATAATAGAATATGGTTAGGAATAACACTGGGCGTAGTTATCGGATGGCATATTATAAGAAAGTTGAATGTATGTGAGAATTTCGATTTTTATAGCCGTTTAATCAAATGAAAGTAAGTTTTTATTATCGGTGAATACCGGTCACCAATAATCGAGATGAAGTTAAATGAATGAAAATGTTGAAAGTTCCAGCACCGGTACCGGTCACTGATAATTGGGACGATATGAAATTATTTAAGAGGTTGAAAGTTGGGAAAAGATGAACCCCACGTTTTGGCACTATGTGCGTATCGCTTCAAATGAATTAATTATTTTCAACTAATGTCAAGTTTTATATAGTTGACACATAGTGTCAAAATGTGGGATTAAAATTGTTCCATTTCCAACCTTTTAAAAAATATAATTTCGTATATTTAATCATTGTTTTCGTGGTATTTGAAATAGTTAAAAATAATTCGTTCCTCTGAAGCGGCTACGCACATAGTTCCGAAATGTCGGATTCATTTTTTTTCTACTTCCGACCTTTTAAATAATATAATTTCATGCCAATTATCGCTGTCTCGTATTCGCCAATACTAAAACCTTGCTTTCAAGAAAATCGGACGTATTAATTAAATTCGCTTAATGATCTTATCGTAGAATATAATTCGAAGAAATCGAATTTTATACATAAATTGTCTCGATAGGACTTTGCACTTTGAATTTAAGCTGTTCTGTCTCTGCTTCTTCTCACCGCTCTACTCCGACGGTTTATTTGATTTTGTAATTATTCTTCGTCGACTTTCGAGATGAGTTTCGTAAGACTTTCTCGAGGCCGGCGGTCGGTGCATTTTCATGAGACGCGTCTGGTTGCTTAAAATTCGCTGACCGTAACCGAACGATTCTGATATATGCATGAGCTTGTGCGGTTTATGTTTTTGTGTTGAATACGCATGTAGTGTAATGTCGTCTGTGTAACGGTGCTCACGGACGGTCAATGTTGTTTTTGGGAACGAAGATGAACCAAGCTGGTTCTGAATATCTGGTTACATTAATACAATTTTAGCCGTGTCTATCGCTGACATTCTCAATACATCACAATCTTCGACTTATTTACATAACTTTACTAATTTACTAGTCTACTTATGTACACGATATCATGAGATGCCAGGATACGCGAAGAACAAAAACAACGGACGAGCCGACAATATCCGGTTGACAACGCGTTAAGCTTTTATACTGTCGCGTGTCTCAAAGATAAAAAAAAGTTTTCCGCGAGATATTTGATCAAAAAGAACACTCATCAATAGCTGTTTAAACCATATTACCACTAATCGCCAGTTATTAACTTTCAACGGCTACTATAAAAATGACCATTAAACGACAGTGTCAATCATGCCGCCTTACTAAAGATAGGACAATTAAAAAATTATCTCTATAATACCAGATTTACGGTTATGGTCGCCATACGGATTTCACGAGCAAAATTGCAGGAATTGTCACTATTATTGCCTAACAACTTTTACTAACTTCTGTTAACTCAATGATACGAAAAAATATCCAAATTAATTTCGCCCTCATGTTCCTCGTCTTCAAATTCTGTACGTCGTCTACATATTCCTCCGTAAATCCGGTGTTCCTTGCAACTAACAATTGAATTTTCAATTCGCCGCAGTTAGTCCTTAATTAAATATTGCCGAACACCGTTCATTATCATATTCATTCCGACACGCTTTTCGACATTGACAATTTATCGCCGTGTCAATGGCAGAGGACTTCCGAGTGATCGTCACCTTTCGAACTTTCTTTCCACGCTCACTGCCGACGTCGTCCTGTTCCGACAATCCGCGTTCGAACTCACCTTCGTTTTTCTCTATCTCAAACGGTCGCGAGAGTCGTTTCTCTTCGTACGGATAAGGAGGCCCGCAATTTCTTTCTTTTCCGCGCTTTCCCTCCGCGGCATTTACATGGCCCTGACCTCGGTGGTTTACCTACATCGAGCCTCTTTCTCGCTGATCATTTCCCAGGCAAACCGAATACCGGGGCGGAGTCGTTTTTCGCCGCGCGCCGTAAATTCTTCGTTTAAGCTCATTCGCTGGTGCGACCACTACGCGGCTGATGCGATTTTATGCTGCTGGTTTGCCAGTGCTTTTCTTCGCGATTTTAACCATTCTAGTATAATACATACATACGTACATTATTGGTGATCTTGTTTGAAGTGAGAATTAATTATATACATGATCATATTCCATTATCATTATCTACAGTATATATATATTGTAGGCTGATTCGATTTTATACTGCCGCTTTGCCAGTGCTTTTCTTCGTAATTCCAACCATTTTAGTATAATACATACATACATACACTATTTGTGATCTTGTTTGAAGCGTATCATATACATGATCATATTCCATTATCATTATCTACAATATATGTAAATATAATATATATAATACTACAAGATATATAATATCTACTAATATCTCTATATATATATATATGTATTGTAAATAATGATAATGAAATACGATCATGTATATGATACGCTTCAAACAACATTTATCTACAATATATATAAATATAATATATATAATATTACAAGATATATAATATCTACTAATATGTATATATATATATATATGTGGTATTGCGATATGAACTGGCAACACCCGATTGTGTGTGTGTGTGTGTGTGTGTGTGTGTGTGTGTGTGTGTGTGTGTGTGTGTGTGTGTGTGTGTGTGTGTGTGTGTGTGCATACGATCGAGATATATAAGATCTCTAATATCTGTATATATATATATATGTTTGGAAGGTTCTCGAATAAGTTAGTTGCTAATGAAATAAGGTGAGCGATCGATATATGATCCGCGGTTCAATTGTTTATAAGAGAATATATATAAATATAATATATATAACATTACAAGATATATAATATCTACTAATATGTATATATATATATATATATATATTGTAGATAATGATAATGGAATATGATCATGTATATAATACGCTTCAAACAAGATCACAAATAATGTATGTATGTATGTATTATACTAAAATGGTATATATATGCATATGTGTGGGTAATTATAAGCCAAATCTAGTTCTACACCGTCAAGATTAACAATTTTTCATTACACTTAGTATATTTGTACTTTTCTCTATATTTAGACCCATTTTGTTTTCACTTGACGTCACAATAGTGCTTTGCACATGTATGTTCCTGCAATAGCTGCGACGCATCCGGTTTGCATTCCTTTTTAGTACTTCGTTTTTCTACTTGAGCTGACTCTCAGACGTATTAATTGGGGGTAATACAGCATTTTTGCCAAAAGCACAGATATTGAAAGGCGTGGCTGCCCGAATCCGCATTTCGTTTATTTCGTTCCATCGAACGTCGCGGGAATTTAATGGTTATTAAGGCTTCTATTTTATGAGCTTCATTTGTACGATAACAAGTGTATTGGGCGGTACTTCACGCTATAATTTATGTAATTTATCCTTGTACGAAGTTGCTTTCGTTTTGCTTGAAGGGTATGCCGTTCGTGCGTAATATATGATGCTTTTACACTTTCATTTAATCCTTTGTAAACCCGATTACCTTCTTGTTAATTATCTTTTCATTCAAATCCGTATACGCCCACGCTCCTACATCTCCAACCGCGCAATATTTTTATAGTTTTTCTAAATTCCGCTTAAAAAAAAACATACATTTAAAAATTCGTACAACCAAGGAGTAGCAAACATATTTCTGCCAGAACTTTTCGTGATCACTGAAATCCTGAAGATATTTCCCTCGTTAACCGTTCTCAGCCATTCCATATACGAAAACACCGATGACGCACTATCCTGCTGATTGATCAGTAAAGGATATTGGACTCGTTTTCAATTGTCTCGCGCACCGTTAACGACTGAACGGTTCGTGCGCAGGTTCAAATTGACGTTAATGAAACGGGCGAAACCGCATGCCGGGCGAGCGACGCAAGTGAGAATCGTTTCTCTTTACCTGAATAGGACGATCGACAAGAGCGACCCGGTTATGCGCGATCTGCGTGACCTCCTTGGCTTACTTCGGACACCGATCTCTTACCGGCACAAAGTTATCTCTGTCCATGGAACCACGGAACGCATCGGCAGGGTACTTAGAAAACACGACATCCGCCTACACGTCAGGCCACAGAAGAAGATAACAGAAATACTCTTAAACGCGAACGACCAAAAACTAGCCTTTGTGGTCCGATAGTGGATAAAATACCTTGCTCATGCGGAACAGCGTACAGTGGAGAAACCGGGAGGAAGTTCAGTACACGGATCAAAGAACACCAACGGTGTACCAGATTGGGTTAGTTTTCCCAATGAGCCTTGGCGGGGCAAGACTGCATTGCCAGAAAATATCGAGTGGATCTAGAAAAATTCAAACACCTTGATAACCTCAAGCGAAACAGATGTTATCAAAGCAACTCAGTTTGGGACATCATGCTTGCGGCTTTTAATTGACACTTAATTAATTAAAAAATTAACCGAAACCTTATCTAGGGGTATATAAGGACGGTTCGAATTAACGGGGGCTTAAAAATCAGAGCTCTCTAGTTCTGATGATGAAAACTGTAATGTTTGCAAAACGTGAGTACAGTACTAGATCAGAAGCTAATGCCTTTTCAATTTATCTGTGCATTCGTCAGAATTGGAACCGTTTTTTTTTACGTTCGTTGTTTGGTTTTTATCAAACCCTTCACGTACGTTGAACGGTCCAAAATGATGTACGAGAACAGTCACAAAAGGAGTCAAGCTAATAGTTCTTTAGTTCTGATAATGCAAATTGTAATGTTTGCAAAACGTGAGCACAATAATAGAGTACAAGCTAATGCCTTTTCAATTTATCTATGTATTCGTCAGAATTGGAACCGTATTTTTTTACGTTCGTTGTTTGGTTTTAGTCGAACCCTTGCCGTACGTCGAACGGTCCAAAATGATGTACGAGAACAGTCGCAAAAGGAGTCAAGCTAATAGTATTTTAATTTGCAAGTCTTGCAAATAGCATTGTGATTTGTTTTTTCTCTTATACATTGCGGAGTGTGACTCTATCTGTTGTGAAGTAAACAAGTTTTAATTCGAATATAAAACATCTTAAAAACTTAAATCAAGTGAGGACAATTTTTTCGCATTACACAGTGGATTATGGTATCGAAGTATTTCGTAACAGGCGCGTACACTTTCGTCACGTTTCCGTTGTCGAAAAGGCGTTTAATGAACTTGAAGTCATACTTAATTTCCGTTCAGTTATGATATAATTACCGTTTCCGAGCGCTCGCTTTCGGCGTTACCATTTAATCATGGTAATTAATGTTCCGCCGGGACAGAAAAAAGACTCGGGCGCAAGAGTTTCCCGTTGGGACGGTTAGATTTCGCAATCAGATATCGCGTGAAGATTCAGGTACGGTATAAAGCTCTTTCGTGCCGTAAGTTACAATCTCTGCGGGAAAAAAAGCGAACTTAGTCGGCGTGACAATGAAATTATAGCGAGATTACAGCGGTGTTTCTCTTAACGACTATAATGTTTACAGATTGTGTGAAAACTCGTGATTTTTCGCCGGGAGTTGTAATATTCATAACGTTAGATACAACAATGGCCTGGTTCCCATCGTTTAAGCAATTATGTTCGACAATTTTTTTTATGGTAGGTTTCGCAGTTTCCTGATGCTGCCAATGTATACGACACAGACAAAATCGCAAATTATACTACGGTGCCCCCGATATGTGCCAGGTAAAATTCGCGTTCCGCGTTCAAAAGTGCCGCTGTCTGTTCGCAACGCGTTCCCCGCAATCTATCAATCAACCACGATGTCAATCAATCACGCTACCGTCACATTAAAGTCAAGACAGTCACGTTAAGTAAAGTCTTTTATTTTTCCGTCGTGGCTTATAAATATTTGCAACCAATATCATCAGCACCGAAGTACCTAGTGTCCGGAGAAATAACATCATAATTAAAAATAAGAATTTTTGCTAACGGTGACCGTTTCTAAAAAGTAAATCACATTTCGTATCAACTTCAGTTTGCGCTCTCACGGCAGTCACACCTGCACAAGCGACACAATAAAAATCACGCTAGTACAAATCGAACCTAATACTCCACCAGCTACAGCAAAAATTGAATATCATTTTTTGGGCACTTGTCACTGCTAGAAAAAAGTAAGTTACATTTGGTGTCATCAGTCCGCGTTCACATGGCAGTTGCATCTGCACAAGCGACAGAAAAAAATGATATCAACACAGGTCATACCCAGCATCCTAACGGGTAGAGGAAAAATTGAAAATCATTCTTTTGCCACCTGTTACTGTTAGGCAAAAGTACATTACAGTTGGTATCGTCAGTTCGCGTTCACACGACAGCCGCACCTGCTTGAACGGTGGAAAAATGAAGACGTGACAAATTCGATTCGGCCGACTGACTTTTATGACCGATTTCTCCTATCCAGCGTAGCCGGGTCGGCACGCAGGAACTCGCAGGTTCCCGGGACAGGTTCCACTACACGGCGAGGCACTCTCGAGATCATGACTTTCCGCGATGTCCGCGAAGGTGAGGAGTCCGATGCGTCAAGTGGCAACGACCTTGCCGCGTCGACAATTTCTCCTCAGCGCGCGTTAAGTGCACCTCATCGCGAACCATTAATTCGCGGCGCAAAGGGGGCCGTTTAACATACAACGAGTACTGTTCCACGCCGCGAGTCATTAATTAGCAACGTTAATCATTGTTGTCCTTGTTTTTGCTTAAATGTACTTTGTCATGTAGGAGTTTTACACATTTTCACGCCTATGGGCTTCTTCGTCCGTAGCAATGTAGGATTATTCCCTTTTGGAAAGTATGGATACTAACTTTTATTGAACAGGAAAAGTATAACAGAACAAAGATATCTTAACGCTTCTCTATTGCCGTCTCAGACCGAACTGTCTGTTGTTTTCTTCTCGCCGGGCCGTTGCTACGCGCCCTTCGTCCTTCCCCCAAGAGTCCGGTAACCAATTATTCGTAAAAACACGCATCCTCTCATTCTTACCGACATTCTCTATCACTCACTCTAAATGCGTCGCAGATCACACGTGCAACGATCAGCCATACGTCACGCATTCCTCAAACAAAACCATGCTACCTCTATACCTGACACTCTCACTCGCACAGGACACTCCCGGTCGCAGCCACTCGCTCACACAAACCACACACAGCACACTTCCTACAGCAATATCAATTTTTATAAATTTCCTTCGGAAGAAAATAATCATCTTATTTATTTTATCTGGGACCCACAAAATCTACGGTGCCTCTGAATGTTTCACAAGTTTCTTCCGCAAGATATTGATACTCTGATTTATTGTATTTGGGATCCATAGTATCCATAGTGCTTCTGAATGTTTCACAAGTTTGATCGATTGGATTGCTTCTGAGGATCTCTTGTTTTACGTTGTGCGGGACCGTGATCAGTATTTACGTAGCGAGGGTGAAGGTTCTGGAAAAATAGCAAGGGTTCGGCTATGTCTGATATCCTTTTCAGTAGATAATACTCAGATGATAAAACCATTGTTTCAATACATTTGTAAAAAGTAAAACGGCCAGCATCAGACTCCAACCCTTGAATTATCGATTAGCAATCGATTACCCAGCTTACTCAGCTCGGACTCTTGGGATGACTACGCAAATTGCACAATGCTTGAAGATACATTGCAAGGTCTTACTTCAATTAACAAAAAACTGGCGTAGCATTGCTACTGTCGATAAAACGCGAGTCTATTATTTGTTGGCACAAACGATCTGTACCGAGTCTGAAGAAAATCGGTGACCCACCTCCTTGGTGCTACCCCTGTAAGTGGGAGGTGTTAAAAAATTCGCCCAAGAACAGAATTCCGCGGAAAGGACGAAGGTGAGTAGCCTGGTATCGCGAGATGGCAACGACCTTGGCCATCCCTTGGTCGTATCCTCCTCGTCACCGGCGCGTTATCCTCGCTGGCATCCTGTTTACATCCCGGTTCACCTGACGGTAAATCGACTTCTCCTTTTCTGCCGTCCACGTTCACGGGGATTATTAATGCGACGAGAGTCGTTCCGCTTCGTGCGCGCAGCTGCGCTGGACGAATGATGACCACGAGGAAAACGCCCTAAGACGCCTTCGGAATGGGACATGCACTTTCCAGATTCCCTCTTGCGCGCGTTTCGGAGGGAAAGCTGAAAATAACGGGAGTGCCCGTTGTCATTATACTTTTCGTCTGTCGCTTTCGATCTAACACGTCAATAGTCAGAAGGGATGCCGAACGATATAATTAATTGATGCAGGAGTATAAAAGCTTATTTTGGTTGAAAATCCTGACTATAGAACTTAATGTCAGTCAACATGCTCGGGAACTACTGGTGTCACCTCTGCAGTACTTTAACACGTTGGCTGTCGTGGGGGTCACCGGTGACCGGTGCAAGAGATTTTACTGAAGATCCAAAATATTCGCAATGGGTGGTAATAATTATTTTATAAATACAGTTATTGTTAGGATAGTGATGCGATCCTTTGGTCTCCAATATCTGCACATTATTTACATTTTGCATAATTTAGTCAAATGCTGTAGTATTTCATAGCATCACCATTCTAATACAGAAAAATATATATAAAATACATATAAATATATATAAAAATATAATAATAACCGCAATGGGTAGCAACTATTATTTTATAAATGCAGTTATTGTTAGGATAGTGGTGCGATCCTTTGGTCTCCAATATCTGCACATTATTTATATTTTGCATAATTTGGTCAACCGCTGTAGTATTTCATAGCATCACCATTCTAATACAGAAAAATATATATAAAATATATATAAATATATATATAAATATAACAATAACCGAAATGAGTAGTAATAATTATTTTATAAATGCAGTTATTGTTAGAATAGTGATGCGATTCTTTGGTCTCCAATACTTACACATTATTTACATTTTGCATAATTCAGTCAAACGCTGTAGTATTTCATAGCATCGCCATTCTAATACGGCAAAATACGCACGGCCGGTCAACGTGTTAAAGAAATGGATGTGTGTTGCAAAATTTGTTTTTTTAGAAGAAATTATGTCAAATACTCTTCGATTTCAGCCGCTTGCACATCCCTTTTACTAATTGGAAAATTACATGCCTAGTGTAATTGTTGCCTATAGTTAAAAGCATTTTCACCCAAAAAGGGCTTTATATTCCTTAATTATTTACGTAAATCGTTCCGGCAGTTTGCACATCATTTGTGCGTGTAATATTATACACACATTACGCCATATAATTTCATATCATATATCACACTAATCATTATAATTATTGAAAATTCTCTTTGAGAATTGATTGTAGTGCTATTCACTCTGATTGATTTAAATACTGTGATATGAACTGATAATAACAATCTTGACATTAATTGTAGTACTCTTCTGTCATTATGACTTAATACAAAAAAAGAGTTGACGTTTGTTTCTGTTGAACAAAGCGTAAGCCTCAGAACAGTATGACGAACCATGTGCGTTGCACGGAATGTTACTGATATATATTGTCTATATATAGGAAAGTATTACGTGGAAAATGAAGACGTATGTGGAGAATACGGGTGTAGAGAAGGTGACAGGAGGGAAAGGCTTTTGTATAATCGAGTACATAGGATTTTGAATGCAAACCGCTTTGCGCGTGACTTTCCACGTGATAATCTTTCAGTCCTGAACACTGGAACACAGATCGATAGTGTCGTTTGACATACTAACGACACGGGATCTCGCTTATTAAGAGATCAGAAGCCGTATAGTGTGAAACTTACGATCCTATTTTATCGATAATATAAAGGTGTGCATTCATTTACTTCGGAATTCGATCCTCTCTTTTGATTTCTTTGACGCATCTTCTTAATTTAGCGGCTCTGTCAAAATGTATAAATAGAAGTTACGCTAACTTATTAGAGGATTACGTAAATCTGTGCATCCGCCTTCTCGGCCGTTTTAACATAATAAATTTCATAGTCAGTTGCGCACGATGCGTTCAGCTTCCTAGTTTATTTGATGACCAATTAAGAAGCACGTTATGCGCATCGCGTAATCAAGCCGTTTTTATTTTTCCTTCAAGTATTCGTATCGTAAACATCTGAAAGAAAGTTACGCGGCGTGTCTCGATACGTGTTTCAATTGTGATTACAACACGCGACTTCTGATTACGTTCTATCTCATCGACCCTGTTACGTAAATTATCCAATCCGATCCTCTTTCTTGTTTGATCTTCCATGTTTTATTTTCCCCACTTTCCCTTTTACTTTCTCTTTTTAGTTTCTCAATAACATTAAGACATTAAGGAAAGTTGGTTAATCATGATTTTACGAAAAGCTGAAACCGTCGCAAGAAGATCTTCACTATTTTAATTATTATGCGTGTTTTCACGTTTCCCTACTGTTATATAATTTCTGGTATCATACCGTAAACGTGATGAACGTTTATATGTTCATGCCGTGCTGACAATACATTTTGTTTACGTCAATTATATATCATTGATTACAATTATTTTACAAGTTATTGCAATTATGTTTTTAACACCAAGTATTTTTCTTCCACAGGTAAGCAGACTTAAAAATGTTTTCCTCTGTGAAACATCGCAAAGCTTAAAAAACGGTGAAGTCGGTCTATAACTTTGCGTGAAACTTGTAAGTAAATCATCAACGTAACTTTTCTGTAATGAAATGTTTTTATGCCGATAATGCGGTTGTAGAATAGCATGTGAAAAATCTCCTCGGCTGGTTAACAGGGGGCCGATTCAATTGTTCGGGACAAATTAGACGTCAAATTAAGAATTTCGTACAAAATCGTGTTTTACTACAGTTTAATAACACTTGTCGTCCCATAAAAATCGTAAATATAAAGTTCTAGATTTTCAATCTTTATTTTATCGTATGAAATAAAGACTTGACCTCTTTTTTGTACGATATTTTACAGTATGCTACTTCGTAGAGTACAAATGGTAAATTTCAAAATATTGTATCACTTGAGGTACACTTGAATAGAATAGCGACGCGTTTTCTGCATATGCGCGCAGTTACGCAAGTCTATTGGACCAACCAGTCCGGAGAAATCATGTCAACCAGCTTCGGAAATGTCGTTTTGCGAAAAACGCGTTCAAGCTTTTCTCAACGTTTTATCTGCATCTTCAGCTTTCTCATCACTCTCTATAATCCGCTTAACCTTTTCAAGCACGACTTTTTTAAATTACGTTTGCATATCGCCTAACTGTACAGTAACAAAAAATATTATCAGTCCAACCATGTCATAATATTTTTGTTTTCGTTCCTGAGGAATTTTGTGCTGAATAATTTTCTTTTTATTTTTGTCAGTGAACATAATTATATTTTAACGAAACTAAACATACACGTGCGTGGCAGTATGCTTAACACTTTGCGGACCGAGAATTCTATTGCTAATCGTACCCAGTGGCCGGGTATTTTTTTGCGTCAAATATCTTTAAATTAGTGATGATTTGTTAGTAGTTAACACGTTGACTGCCACGGTGGTCACCGGTTACCGGTGCAAAATATTTGACTAAAAATGCAAAAAATTCGCAATGAAGCCTGTTTGGAATCTTGTAAAAGCAATTTCTATTGGAACGGTGCATTCTAATAAAGCATACGTTTGGCAGTCAACGTGTTAAAAATCATTGTCCCGTGAAATATTTATTTTTAACAACTTTAAAAATAAATGTTTTTTTAATATTTTTGAATAGGTAAAAATGTGTTAAAACTAAACATTTTTTAAAGTATGATATTTCGTAAAACATGACACTAAGTGAAGTGAAACACGACAAAGTCCTCACGAATATTCATATTCTCGTCATCACTTGATGTATCCGTTAAACTGTCCGCAAATATTTCTGTAACATTGCTAATCGTTTTGTCGCTATCCATATTTCAGAGCTTCAAATACTAAATTCGCAACACAAATTACGAAAAACTGCGGCTGACAATCACGTAGCAACTGTGTGATATCTCGTCACCTGCCTCAAACGACAGAATATGCAAGACGATATATCTCGTCAATGGCCCCGAACGACGAAATAGCAATGACGAGATATCTCGTCATCCGTCCGCAATGTGTTAACACTAGGTTTACGGGCGTTTCTTATATACCTATCTCTACGAGCACCCGTCAAATTTACGGGTAGGTGAAAATACGTATTTACATTAAAAAATCAATTTATTCAAACTAAGTCTGAGTTAAACAATATAAGGCTTCACGTAAAAATAAAATATTAATAAGTCAAGATTTTTTTTCCGAATATCTTTTTGATACGACATTTAGTCTGCTGCATGCTTTGAGTTTCGAATGCCGCGAGGATCACTCTAGTAAACGAGTTCGTTCAATACGAAGTAACATGACACCCGGGCCACACAATTCGCTTTGCCACATTATCGAGGCGCTATTGAGATAATGAGTTGGGGGCATCTTAGATTTTTCTTTCACTCTTATATTTACTATTGAAGGAATCATTTTACAAACGAAGCAAATATATAAGGATTGTTAACGTAATCAGCTGACCCGTCAATTTGACGGGTTTCGTAGAGATAGGTATACCACATACAAATTTCAAAATTTAGAAAGCTTAAGGAAATAATAATTGTGTGTATAAACTCTTTTAATGAAATCATGAATTTACGATGCAAAGTAGTTAAGATTATTGCTACGGTTTTTTGCGTGTTTCGTTTCAAAGTTTGAAATCCGTCAAATTGACGGGTCCCGTAAACCTAGTGTTAAAGATAACATCGCGAATCTCACAAATTTCGTTCCACAATTCCACGTGGCATACATTTTAACACATTGTTGACCGGTCACGAGTAAATAGATATTCGTGCACCAAACGTTATCGACCGGTCACGAATGTCACTAGAAGTTTGACATTCGTCGGCTATTTTAATTTTTGAAACTGGATGTGATATAGAATAATAAAAATATAGATGTTCATTGTGTTCAATCGCGACATCTGCTTTATTATAAAAAGGGATATTTCTTTTCTTGGTTGAAATCTCCATTAAATGCGTATATTTTATGTCAAGAAAAAACAAAAAACGGAATGTGACAAAAAATGGACAATTTTTGTCAATAAAATGTTTATTAGTCGTTATATATAGAAATTGGGGAGGCCTGATTTTTAAATAAGTTGTGGAAAGTCATTTAAAATAATCATTGAAAATGGAATAACAAAGACTGTGCATAATCTCAAATAGCATTTGGAAAAAAGAGAAACGAAACAATTTTTGATATATGTGAAAGAAAATCAGTGTTACATCTTGCAAGTTCTTTCAAAAGATATCATACCGTTAAAATTTCAATATACGAAAAAAATAAAATTGGTATTTAAAACTTATTTATTTAAAGTTTATATTTTTAGAAAGTCAATTTCAAATAACAACACGTTAAAAGCGTTGAAGGTTATTCACATTGAAATAAAATTCCATGTTCAACTACGAATTAAAGATAACATCGCGAATTTCACAAATTTCGTTCCACAATTCCACGTGGCATACATTTTAAGAGGGCAGAGAAAAACAAACATGCTCTTTGAAATGGAAAAGGTAAATACCCTCTCAGTACATCGAGGTCATCGGGAGTCGATCGCGTTGAATCAAAGGATACACAATACGCAACACGTTGCGCGCACGGACGAACAACGTAATACGTAACGTACATTCAGGGATCGTAACGTAACGTGGACGGGATAGGTTGAAACATGATATTGTCAGTTGAGCCATATGCTTGGTACACGCGTGCCGTGGGTATGACCTTATATATTCGACGAAGTAATCTCTCTTCCGCGAAGAAAGTTTTGCCGTAGTTAATCTTCGGTACACCGTACTGTCTTCTGCGAATCCATGAGTCTCTAGAAAGATTTTAACGTACGCTCTCCTGAGACATTGACGTCGGATCACTTGATACAGTCACTCAACGGGGACACGACTTTCGTTGGTCTATTTGAGCCGTTTATTTTTAAAGTGGCCTAACTCCATTTATCTTCGAATCGAGATAAATAACATTTACTGATAAATAACATGAATTTGTACATGTAACCATGGTAACCGGAAAATAATGAAAAACGGAGTTAGGCCACTTTCAAAATAAACGGCTCATTTAATACTAGCCTGAACTGTGCGAAATTCAGATTAACGTTGGATTTACGAATATCACGAGAAAAGTTATAGAAGACATTACTATTACGAAGCGACTTTTGTCGAATTTTATTAACACTGCGATCTGCGAAATTTTTGTAGCTTTGTTCGAATTGGTTCGCCCTACATTTGTTGTGTATGCAAAGTATATTTGACGGAAGCCATGAGCCAAAAATGTGATGAAATACTACTATTATTCCAAAGCGAGTTTTGCTGAATTTTATTAAGTCTGCAGTTCACGAAATTTTTGCAAGTATTTTCGAGTCTGTTCTTAGATATTCGTTGTAATTTTGTGGCGGTAACGTCTGATGCACGTAAGCGTGGGTGATTCAGCGAATGACGGTGTTTGGGGATTGAGGATGTTCGGTAGTTTGTCGGAGAAAATCGAAAGTGTCAGCGTGTAGAATGTGAGTTCCGTGTTCTTGATTTTATAACGATCTATTCATTTGAGCGTACGTGGGCTGAGTCATTAGATCCGTAGCTTAAACTATGCTAGCAATGCGTTCTAATGTATTTTGTTAACATTCCGTACGGTATATTTTAGTTACAAATTTAATTGGCGTATACGGTCAATTAATGAGCATAAATAGAGGAATCTAGACGAAGAAAGCTAATTGATGGTATACCCCAATTAAATTTCCAACATTAATAACAATGGTTAGTATAAAATGTTATCACAGGAATGCATTAGCATTTTGCATATCGTTAAGCGAATGCCATTTTCGTCGCGTATAAAGGGTATCTTTTTTCGTTTAGGTGGGGCAAATGTACGTTTGTATAATCCGTCAGTTTACGTATCATCAACGTATAACAGTTTGTCGGTAGTATGCTTCGTGGAAATTACGTGTCACAACGTAAATTGTTGAAACTCCAATTACAACATCGTTGACAACACGCATTGCTTCGTTATCTTCCGAACGGCCTTGTCAACGTCTTTAGGACTTTCTTCGGACTTGTTATTGACGACGCCGTACTATCATCCTGAAACAGCCTGCGCCATCGAATTAGTAATTTCTCGGTGATAATTAAGCGCGAGGAATGACGGCACGTTGTCGCCTTCCTTCTACAACGCCATTGAGCCATGAGGATTGTGTCAGTGGAATTTTGCGGTTGATCAGTCGCGACAGTAAATGTTTCTTCTTTCCTGTTTTAAACTTTCGATGAGTGAATTGCAGATGAGGCGATTCACGATCACTTCCGTAAATCACGACGTTTGCGCTTATACAAGCGATATTCCATGTTACGGCATCGCAAATTATTTATTTATATGTTCCGACAGAATTAACGATTAGTACATAAATAGAAGGCATTGACTGACGTGGTATATGTGCAAAATATGTCGACATCCTGATATATTGTGTATTATTCGACGTTTTTATTTATTAATATTTAAAGATATATCAAGTCAAAGAATAAGTTATTATTTGGAAGAACTGCAGGATAAGCTGGTTTATACATTGAGGCGGGTAATTCTGTTACTGACATTCTTTCCTCGTACATATATAGAAGTCATCGATTAGCATGGTATAAGTGCAAATTCCACGTTTTTATTTATTATTGCTCGAAGATATATCAAATCAATTTCTCGCTTCTTCAAAGACAGTCATAGTACGGTAACCTTGAGGAAATGAATATTGCTCCCCTATTTCGCATGAACTCTTCTACACATAATGGTGTCATGAATTATCGCAGCAATGCAACGTATCGTGGCAGGCATGCGGGCATATTTTTATGTTTAGTCGGTCTATTGTCGCTGTTATTATACATTTTTCTAAACTTGTCAACTTCTTTTAACGTGCCCAGTTTTTTTCCAATGTATTTTCCAAGTTATTATTTGGAAGAACTGCAGGATAAGCTGGTTTATACATTGAGGCGGGTAATTCTGTTACTGACATTCTTTCCTCGTACATATATAGAAGTCATCGATTAGCATGGTATAAGTGCAAATTCCACGTTTTTATTTATTATTGCTCGAAGATATATCAAATTAATTTCTCGCTTCTTCAAAGATATTCATAGTACGGTAACCTTGAGGAAATTAATATTGCTCCCCTATTTCGCATAAACTCTTCTACACATAATGGTGCCATGAATTATCGCAGCAATGCAACGTATCGTGACAGGCATGCGGGCATATTTTTATGTTTAGTCGGTCTATTGTCGCTGTTATTATACATTTTTCTAAACTTGTCAACTTCTTTTAACGTGCCCTGTTTTTTTCCAACGTAGTAGCGTGTGCGTCCGGTAGATAATTAATTTTTCTGCACTGGCACTGTAGAGGAAAATTTGTTCCTTCGTCGGACATGCATAATGCGTTCTATTTGATCGCCCGCATCCCGGACTGACGTCGATTAAGTTCTTTGTAAACGAACCGCGCGCACCTGTATGACGGAATGGACATCTTGAATAAGGAATGGGACAAATAGATATCGCGTCATTGTTATTCAACGATGGGTGGTCCGAGGTGATTCCATAGGAAAAAATAGTCGTGCGTTGTCGGTCTGTCGATGAGCTGTAGGACGCAACCTTGCAAGATAAATTCCTTCTCATCGCTGGACATTGTGACTCGATTAACAATGGAAGGTCGGCTACATGTTATATAACGTGGAAACGTCCGTTTATTTCACCAAATTTCTATTGACATTGGAATGTCATTCAAACACTAAAAATATTGATCACAAAAATGAAATAAAAACCCTCTAATTTATTTTCTAAATACGTGAACTCTCATTCACGTGTTTGCAAATTTTTGTACTCAAAACACACGTTGTTCCATATTGGCCATTGTGCTTTTTACACTTTTGTCTCTTCGCTTTATGACCACATATGATCATGATACATACGAATCTTCCAAATCAGTGATGACATATGTATTCTTTGTTTAGTCAGATTTTCTTTTATTCGCCGTTTAATCAAATGAAAGCAAGACTTCAGTATTGTTTTCTTGTTTATTACATCCATAGACATCGCACTACAATTTCATACGTTGTCATGGAAAAAAAAGAAAAAGAGATGGGTTTGACACCATTCGGTATAGATATTGTATGAGCTGGTCAATTGATTGGTCGCGGTCAACGATGAAGCGTTTTCGATCTTCGGCAACGGAACATCGATCAGTTCGGTAGAAGTATAAAGTGCGGCGCTATGAGAAGCCGCCTCCTTCGCTCACGGTGCATTACATTTTTAGCACAATGCGATTCGACATAGCAGAGGTCGGTGAGGCGTTAAAAAACATCGGCGACGATGACGAGCAACATCGCGCGGGTGCCATAACGGAACGAGTCTGAGGTTAACCATGGCCCATTCGAGGCATTGTATTCACAGCGGGCAATTTCATAATTGAAATTGCCAGCGGTCGTCGCCGTGAAATAATTACCGGGTGTCTGAATTGTAATACAGGCGGATTCTTGTGTAAAGTAGGTCCTTCTAAAACAATTTCCATCTCCGCGCTGCGATCATGTCTTCGAAACCGAATGTCATTTCACGTCATAGCACGGGCAAGCACAACTTTACGTGCATATTGTCATTTTATCGTCTCCGAATGTGAAGCATCTTTAACACTTTGACTGCCATGGTGGTCATCGGTGACCGGCGTAAAAGGTCTTCGAAAAATTAAAAATCGAATCGGTCGCATTTATAATTTTGTAAATGCAATTAATATTAGATAGATTCAATTCTTTGGTCTCCGATATCTTCGCGTTATTTTCACTTTGCACAATTCAATCGTATTCTGTAGTACTTCATTCCGTTGCAGTTTTAACCCTTTTCGGACGTATTAAAGTTGGTCATGGGTGTCGTAGTGATCGGAATTACGATGAAAAGCAGTGATACATAACATGCAAGATTATGAAAAATAAACAAGATTTATTAATTCTTTTGACAATTTTAGTTATGTGTTTATACAATAATGTGTATAAATGTCATGTTTTCGTGTAAAAATTATATTTTATAGTTCTCCATTGTGTGGTATTTTTCAAAACAGTAAATTTCTGTCGGTAACTTCTTGTGTATTGGAATATCATTTTGAAATATTTTAAGAAGCCGGGATGACTAATTACAGTTAAATACAATTTGAATGTCATTTCAATTCATAGCACGGGCGAACTGTGTTCATATCTTTACGTGAGAGGCGTTGTCATTTTATCGAGCGAGAGGTGACAGCATTTTAACACTTTTCGTTATCTCCATGGTGAAAAAATAAGTTCGTCAATCGGTCCATTTATATATTTGTGCAGATAAATTGTAATATGATACATGGATGAATTCTATATGATTAGTACCGTTTTATTATTTGTCTGAGAGCAAACATGCAAACGTATTCTGGCTATGGTGTCTTCATGCGTCCGAAATTTTAATATAGTAAAATACGCATCTGACGAATACTGATCTGACGAATAAATTACCACAGGTTTGGAAGGATTTTTGACAGGGACGAAGGTGTATAATGCTACCTTTGATTTTTCTAATGTCTTTTTGCTACTTTATAAAATATTATCATTACCATCATATATAATTCTATTTATATGATATTCCAATTCTGCGGAATAATTCGCATTAGATGTTCGCCAGACGATCAACGCTTTAAAACATAAGAGAAAGAAATCCCGAACACATTTCCCTTCTCCGCTCTTCATTGCGCACATAATCCACACACACAGTCATCTGTACACAGATTACATGCGCGTATCTCCATAATTTATCTCATCCGTCTGGAACGCAGCAACGTTCGCGTTTACCGCAGGATCGCGGGCATCTCGGAAGTGACTGAGCTCGTGATAGACTGTTAAAAATGTGGGAAGTGGATTTCGTTTTAATGATAGTCGGCCGACCGCGGCCAGCGAGGATCTTTCGTATACTATTACGCGGTACGTTCAGCTGCCATAACTCGTGCCCTCACATACACACACCACATACAGGTACATCGTGTATACACAAAGCACACACAGGCCAGATATATGCACGCACATTGCGAAAGCGCCGTTGCCTCTATCTGGGCACATAAATGCACGGGCCCATTAAATCGAGACGCACAACCAGTTGCCGGCTACTTCTGCTGCTCCTGGCTGCATCAGATCGGAGATTGCATTCTTGGCAAGGGCGTTCGTGAGGGACGCTGTGTCTCTTTCTATCATTTATCGCCTTCCCTCGTTCCGTATCATTCGCGTGCTCTTCTGTTTTTGCCTGTCTTCCTCCGTGTGCGCTCCTCTCGCAGGTGAAAAAATCCGAGACAGTGATATTTTATCGTCGTTAAGTCTTTTCTCTGGCCACGGTATGCGAGCCTTTTTATTGTGAGGCTCGTTAGGTCGCGGGGCTTATAATACATATCATTTGATGCGGAGTTCGGTTTTGGTTTTTCTTTTTTCATTGACGCGACGTGCGGGCGTGATGTGTGGGTGAAGGATTTACATCGCAGATTTCCGGTGGGTTCCGGGTTAGAGATCCTTCAGTTTCCCGAGGCGAGAATGCCAAATGAGTCGGCGGACTGCAGAATGTAAATATTGAGGAACGGACGAGTTCCCGTAAGGAGACGACAGAGGTTGCAAACAGAGTCTTTATGATCTTTTTACGCCGGGAGGTACCTATAAACCTGTCTAACTGGCGAGCGATAATAGGATACGGGTTTAATGTATACTAGCCATAAGAATTTCCAACTCGTCACATCTTGAGCGTTATAGGCGATATGCGAGAGTAAGAGCGTTAAGAGCTTAACAGAATTCGGGCGAAAAATATGAGAGTTGTTAAAGCGATACGTAGTTTTTCTGTCAGACGCTGCACGCATGTTAGCAGAGCCGAGATATAGGCTACCCCTATCATAAAGTGCAGATTTTGTTTCCATCGTGGTAAAAATTGATATAAAACGTACTGATCGAAGTTTGCTTCTGAAAGTAGAGAATAGTGAAAACACCACATCTTATTTAACGTATTTTATCATAGACTCAATGTTTTGCTCCTTCGGAGTTGTTTTATGCGTATTTTTCAATAACATTGCGGATTTTCTATCATATCTCCGAAACTGCTTCAAATTTTCGACTGCAATTTCCATTTTTCTGGCGCATTTTGCACCCCTTTTGCAACACCAAATTTATTTATTTAGTCAATGTCGGACTCCATTTTTCACCATTTTTTCACACATTTTTGGCAGTATCTCCGAAACTATTTCGAATTTCTCAGTGCGGTTGCATTTTTTCCAAATCTCTTTGTACCCCCTTTCATCTGGTACAGTTACAAGTCGATCGGTATGGTTTTTAATTTTTAACCCCATTTTTAGGCCCGTTTTTCACGATTTTTCGACACATTTTTGGCGATATCTCCGGAACTATTGCGAATTTCGGGGTGCGCCTTGCATTTTTCCGAGTTATTTTCGATGCCCTTTTATATGCTAAAAGGGCGATAAAATCGGTGACCCATCATTTTTTCGCAAAAATGACAACCTTAAGATTTTCTCGATTTCTTCAAGGCCTTGTCCCGTCTAAACTAATGATCAAAACCTATAAGTAATACAGGTTTTCTTAAAGCTGTTTGCACGCACTTTCACGTGGGATTAATCGCGATCAGCAATTTTGAAAAAAAAAAGTTTTTTTTGCTTTCTTAAAATCGTAATATCTCGGAAACTATGAAGAGTTCAGCGCGCGGAAAGTGGTCTATCTTCAGGGCAAATTACCCTCTATCGAATGGGGTCAGTCCGAATAAAAAAAAAATTTTGACATTTTTCGGCATTTTTCGCCTATTTTCGGCCATATTACGTCATTCCTCAATTTATTTTTGGTCATAACTCGGTAATCATTGTGAATTTTTAGGTGCGACTTGCGTTTTCGTGAGCCTCCTCGAACCCTCTTCGAATATATACTCGTATATAGTGGAGCAAATTTCAATAATTGATTTTCAATCGGTAATCGTTAAAAAACCCATTTTTTCTACCTATTTTTTCTCATTTTTCCATCTATTTTTGTCATATCTCGGAAATTATTTCGAATTTTTCAGTGCGGATGCAATTTTTCCAAGTCTCTTTGCACCCCGTTTCATGTGGGAGTTTCATTTTGTGAGGCACAAACTCCCAGAATAAGATAGATCCTATATTTCCTGTGTGGTATCATCACTGGATTCCGTGAATTCGCGGTCAATGTCGGTAGAGTGTGAAATTTTCCCATTTCGAAACTTCAATATTTCTATCGTGAGTCACTATCCTACACTACCTGGAAGCTGTGACTGATACAGACTTCTCCGATCGGATTTAGAAATGTTTTCTCCTCCTACGTCATGCTCAGTTGCTGTCCACGCGTTACGTCGAAATCATTTATTATTCCGATGTTTGAAATTCTCCAAACTATTTAATTATCACAGCATGAACTAAAAACGTCAAGTGTACACTTTCAATCTGCTTACATATCATTATTATAGTTAAATTGGCGTAAGTCCGAAGTTATATAAACGATCGGCGAACTCTGTGTTTTTATAACCCGTTGATTAATTGATCCGGTAAAATGACGCGTAACCTTGTCTCGTTTTGCACGTAAAACGTCAATGCTAATCAGCAAGCATCTATAATCAGTAATCTTGCCCGGTACAACATGCAAACGTGACGTCCCATTAGAATACTTGCATTTTCACATAATATCGCACGTTAGTCTACCCAGTCATACGGCGCGTTCTTTGTCTTGACGCACTTCCCTTTTAATTCCCCGTAAGTCTCAATCAGTCTCTTTCACGTGATTAGGCCTCACGTTCGATCCTTAAACAAGCATCATTCTCCGCTTCTTGCGCGGTAACGATTTGCAGCAAAAACTGTCATCCTCGGTCGTAACTCGCTTGGACTGGCGCAAATTGCTCGTTTCGCACACGCAGCGCGTCTTCGTGCGTAAAAAGCAAACTCGCTGGCCACGGTAATACGAATGCATTATCCCTAGAACGTTCGTGCTTGTAAAGCGTTTGTCGCATCGTTTGCTTTAGCGGCACAGCAATTACAATGCCTTTAAATGTTGATTCAGACGTATCGGTGACGTGTCAATTCAGCCCACCTTTACTGAGCGACCCTAGTGTCTGCGAAATTTCAGCGCTTACCACTTAACCCTTTTAGTACCGGTCGAAGCAGTGGTAATTATGCGCGAAATGTTATTCATCTTTATACCTGTTTTTGGTTGAACGTGTTTTATCCTATGCTGTAGGAGTTCTGCATGTTTTAAGGCCGATAGCCCCGCCTCTTCAGCAGCGTATTGTATCAATAAGTTTAGCTTCATTCCATTGTTCGTTTGTTTTTATGTTACGTGGATTTTAAGATTGTGCGTAGAACCTATTTACACTATGGTTTTTTATATACTCTTTTGCCTGGATTTCCTGGCTATTTTAAATCCTTCCTAGAAGAAGAAGTATCAACCGCAGCTTTTGTAGTGTATCCTTCGTAATGTACTGAATCCGCGTAATGAAATTCTGCCAGTTTATTACTAATTTCTTGCAAGAATTAAAATGAATATATATATGAATTAACTACTAACTTCTCTTCGTACGGCACAAAGGCTATGGCCACAGTACCCACACTCTACTCTTACGCCTACGAACATATATACATTACATAACAACGTGCAGTTTTGTCTTGTCCCTTATGAAAAGGTAGCCTCGTGCAAAGGTTTAACACGTTTACGCTGGCGTGAACATTTGTTTAGACGCCGCTCACCATCAAAAATATAATTTGTTTAGTAAGTGGACAAAATTGCCGTATTTTGAAAATTAAATTGAAAATTTAAATAATTGAAACAAGCAACAATCGCGCGCCACCAAATGAAGCGCTGCATGAATTCGAGCGCCGCCTCACAGTGAAAAACATGAAAATAGGCCCCGGCGTGAACGTGTTAACACGTTGACTGCCAAGAATATTTTGCTGTATTAGAACGGCGATGCTATGAAATATTGCAGCGTTTAAGTGAATTATGCAAAATGTAAATAATGTGCAGGTATTAGAGACCAAAGGATTGCATCACTATTCTAACAACAACTACATTCATAAAATAATAATTGCTACTCATTGCGAATATTTTGAATCTTCAGTAAAATCTTTCGCGGTGGTCATCGGTAACCGGCGCGAAAGGTCTCACGAAAAACTCAAAAAATACCCAATCGGTCGCATTTATAATTTTGTAAATGCAATTAATATTAGATAGCGATTCAATTCTTCGGTCTCCGATACCTTCGCATTATTTTCACTTTGCACAATCAATCGTATTCTGTAGTACTTCATTCGGTTGCAATTTTAATATAGTAAAATACGCACGGCAGTCGAAGGTCTTACGAAAAATGCAAAAAGTATCCAATCGGTCGCATTTATAATTTTGTAAATGCAATTAATATCAGATAGCGATTCAATTCTTTGATCCCCGATACCTTCGCATTATTTTCACTTTGCACGATTCAATCGTATTCTGTAGTACTTCATCCGGTTGCAGTTTTAATATACCAACCGCCTTATCTTTTAATCCAGTAGGGCCCGATGGCCCCGCGACAGTTTTATGCGACGCATCTACGACCGTTTTCCTGATACTATAGAAGCGTTCGTATTGGTAGTAAAATACGCGTGGCAGTCAAAGTGTTAACTAATGACACATGATGAAAAATGCACCGATTGATCGGTAACTTCTCTTCGTACGACAGAAACGCTACGGCCGCAGCACTGGGCACTGCGCTCACGCCTCCGAACGTGCATTACGTGCATTCTGCACGTTATGCCAGTGTCATCAGCTGTGCTCACCTTCCGTCCGTCTTGTCGTTTATCGTGCGGGGCAAAGGGGAAGATAAAAAACGGTGGCGACATTGCAAGGTTGCCGGATGTTGCAATGATCGTGATGCAACCTGCCCCGCCGTGTTCCACGCGCTCTCAGTCTCCGACAGAAGGAGTCGCGAGCCATTCGCTTCCAGTGCGAAGGCGTCCTTGCCGCGGGAGGCACCCTGGCACTCGCCAGAATCAGCGAGAGAGTGTCAAGCCGACAAAAGGGATGCGTAGGTCGACGCTGTGTACCGATGAACCGTGTGCAGCTCGTTAAACAGCCGAATTAATCATTCATGAGTGTGCGCGTTCGCGACCGTGTGTTAAAATGCTACGTGCTCACGTCTGACGAGTGTCGGGATTAAGCTGTAGGATGCCGATCCTCACCTGTCAGCTTGAGGATACTACGATCTCGACGTAAGTAGTGATGTTTGGCAGATTTACGCAAGGCTGTTTTGTTTGTTTGATTAAGGTCTCGGAAAATTATATTGGGTTGGAGGGAAAGTTCTGTCGTATTTTTAATAGGCAGGTAATTTTTCTTGTAAATAAAAAAAACATCTGGCTAGTGAGTCATTCGGATTTTTTTTTGTTTTTCATAGCTGCTGTATAATATAAAAGGAGTCCTTTTTTACCGTTCATCATTTACTTGTGATATTTAAAGTGAAAAACATGTCAGTAGATAAAGTGAATTTACGACACTGCATTTTGTAGGAATTCCAAAAAGGAAGCAACGCATCGGTTGCATGTGAAAATTTATGTGCGGTATTTGGAAAAGATATTGTAAATGTTCGTACTTGTCAAAGATGGTTTAGCAAATTTCGTTCCGGGGATCTGAGCCTCCAAGAAAGTGATCGATCTGGACGACCATCCAAGATCGATAATGATGTTTTACGATCCATGTTGGAAAATAATCCATATTTAACAAGTCGAGAAATTGCAGAAGAGTTTGGCATTCATCATACAACACATTAAATGTATTATGATTAATATTGAACACATATTTTTATAAATTAATTCAAATATTTTCTTTAAAATACGACAGAACTTTCCCTCCAACCCAATATTTTGCATACAATTTTAATACTTTGACTGCCAAGTGTATTTTGCTATATTAGAACCGCGATGCGATAAAATTCTGCAGAGTATGATTAAATCGTGCAAAACGAAGGTAACGCAGAGTTATTAGAAGCCAAAATATTGAAGCATCATTCCAATATCAACGGATTTTACTAGATTACAAATAGGCTTCATGGCGAATTTTTTGCATTTATAGTAAAATCTTTGCGCCGGTCACCGGTGATCACCGTGGCGGTGAAAGTGTTAACGGTATATACTTTCTGGCATAAAATTGAAATTTTATTTTCCTTAACACTTTGACTGCCAAGCGTATTTTGCTATGTTAGAACCGCGGTGCGATAAAATACTGCAGATTATAATTAAATCGTACAAAATAAAGGTAACACAGAGTTGTTAGAAGCCAAAGTATCGAAGCACCGTCCCTATGTCAATTGCTTTTACAAGATTGCAAATAGGCTTGATTGCGAATTTTTTGCATTTTTAGTAAAATCTTCTGCACCGGCCACGGGTGACCACCGTGGCGGTCAAAGTGTTAATGGTATATACTTTCTGGCGTAAAATTGAAATTTTACTTTCCTTAATACTTTGACTGCCAAGCGTATTTTGCTATGTTAGAACCGCGGTGCGATAAAATACTGCAGAGTATAATTAAATCGTACAAAATAAAAGTAACACAGAGTTGTTAGAAGCCAAAGTACCGAAGCACCGTCCCTATGACAATTGCTTTTACAAGATTGCAAATAGGCTTCATTGCGAATTTTTTGCATTTTTAGTAAAATCTTCTGCACCGGTCACCGGTGACCACCGTGGCGGTCAAAGTGTTAACGGTATATACTTTCTGGCGTAAAATTCAAATTTTATTTTCCTTAACACTTTGACTGCCAAGCGTATTTTGCTATGTTAGAACCGCGGTGCGATAAAATACTGCAGAGTATAATTAAATCGTACAAAATAAAAATAACACAGAGTTGTTAGAAGCGAAAGTACCGAAGCACCGTCCCTATGTCAATTGCTTTAACAAGATTGCAAATAGGCTTCATTGCAAATTTTTTGCATTTTTAGTAAAATCTTTTGCACCGGTCACGGGTGACCACCGTGGCAGTCAAAGTGTTAAATAACGACGGAGCGTAAAGCTCTTTCTTGATTGAAAATGCGTAACTAAAGAACTTTGTAACTAGGAGTGAAAACATACTACAAGTTGCCTCGAATCATGTCGACAGTTATAATTATAAAGTTTCGCAGTTAAGCATTGTCAACCAAAACCAAATGTTCAACACAATCACTACTATACGTTACGGATTTGGTTGAACAAGTATCGCAATAATAAGGTGTTTGTCGTTTTTCAAAAATTGTAAGATATTTTACATGGGTCAGAGGTTTTTATTTTTATTCTGGAGAACTTAGTTGTGTTTTAATACCAGCAAAAGGTCTGTGTGAGATAATGACGTTATGTGGATAAAATAGGGCAAGAGGTACACAGTTGTAATCTTCAATGCACCCGCATCATTAACGTTTTTTTCGCAATGTATACTGAATTCTAATGACACTGCGTTTATATAGCGCATGCTTAGACACAGTGTGCAATGGGATTAAGTTATAAGGTCGTGATATTACGTAGTCACGAATATCATGTTATAATCTTATTTATCTACGGATCGTGACTTCACTGTTTTAACAAGACATTCCACTCTCAAATTCTCTATTCTAAACGTAACGCAGTGATCGCGTATATACGCCAAATATGTCGTTTCACGGTGAATGCTCTCTTTTGAACGTGCAGTAAACTTTCACCGATAATCAACTAAAATATTTCATGACCCGCAATCCATTAAACGACTTAAACTCGTAGGTCTTGCAACATCTTATCGAAATGCAAAGTTTCACGTCAACCCAGTTTGTGCGCCGCATTGACCAATTTGTTTCAATTCAACGCTTGTGAGAATGTCGTTCGAATGTATTCGGTGAGATTACGCAACACGTTGGATTCCCTTCGCGTTTCCGTAACGTTCGTAGATTTCCCGTTGATAATGCGCCAGGATGATTTGCGTTCACTTTTAACGTGCACCGAGATTAAGCTGCAAGGTCGCGGAATCGGACAGTCACAGAGTCCGCGTCGCATGCAGGTTGTCTGTTTGTGGAGAATTCGTGATGATATTGCACTCAACACGAATGTTAGCTCTTCCGTAACATTGCAGAGTTGATACGAAACGTTTATTTGCGAATGGCTTCACTCGATGCGAAGATATACGTTTTAATCTCTTAAAGCACTGTGATTCGTATGTACGCGTAGTTTCATTAAATTCTAATTACTCTTACTGATAAAACAATGAATGTTTGACAGTGAATTAATCGGGGTGTTATTATTGATAGCAAGTTGAAAGAAACGTTTATTTGCGTGCGACTTCATTCGCAGCAAATTTTAATATCTTCAAATACGATGACACGTGTGTGCGTATAGTTTCCTTGAATTACTATTACTATCACTGACAAAAAGAATTTAAAACTATACTGATAATATGTTTTGCTACTATGCACACGGAGGTATAAAAATATTTATAAAAAAAATCGTGCCTGAAGAGGTTCAACAATTGCTCCTATCTCAGGACTGTTTTGGAATTCTAATATTTATTGGCTCTTCAGCATCCTTGTTTTCCGTATCGCGTTTTTACCAACATGATTGTTCCACTTACCATGCCGTGACACTCAAGTAGTATACATCCACATGTCAGGTTCTCCGGCATTATTTTGCAACACTGCCTATCGCTTGATTATACTATAATCGACCGCGTAATTTAATGTAAGTTCTATATCGTTTCAATACGCACATTCATCGGCCAACACGGAAACTGGTATGCACCAGCACTGAAGCATGTAAATCCAATATCAATTCCTATCCACACCGGAAGGTGTAAGCACGCTCGTTTCCTCGATCAATCGCACGCTTAATCTCAATGCACGCCTTCGATTATTACGTTCGTAGCGTCTTAATTTGCGCCAGTCGACTTTCTTTCCCCAGCATTTAATTCCCTTCAATCGATTCTGCGTACGTGCAATCGGTCGTTCCCGCGATACCTTCGTTGCGCAACGCGACAACACGGAAGTTCATTTCATCGGTACGTCTCGCGCTAATTCACGCACGTTTGTGGCCTGCGCGCCTATTTGCAAATCAATTTCGTAGGAGAGGATGTGGACCGCGTTAACCCACTTGCGCGAAATTCAATAGTCAGCCCAAGTCGAACTGTTGCGTCTGCCAATAATTTATGTAACAGGACAGCGCATGAAAATCACATCGCATAATTCACATTATTAGACAAATTTCCCGGTCTTCGCAATGGATAATGACATAAAGCCCTTTCTTGGTTGAAAAATAAAAATTGATTTTTTTTTATTAGAACTCTCGTTTATAATATTAAGGTGCTGTGTATACCGGCTTGTGATAACAGCGAAGATATTTTTTTGATAAATATGTCCCTTTTTTGATTTACTGAGTTGCCCGCGTTGATATGTACCATTGCCTTGGAAAAGCATTTTCCGCAAGCTTGTTCCATTTCTGTTCCTTGGTTTTTGTTTTTCTTTGTACCCCCAAAAGAAATATTCCCTCCACCACTAGTGTTGCGATTCGGCCGCAGTCCATATTATGCTCTTCATTAGTTTCCTATTTAGTTAACACTTTGACTGCCACGATGGTCACCGGTGACCGACGCAAGAAATTTTACTGAAGATCCAAAATATTTGCAATGGGTAGCAATTGTTATTTCATAAATGCAGTTGTAATTAGAATAGCGATGCAATCCTTTGGTCTCCAATACCTGCACATTATTTACATTTTGCACAATTCAGTCGAACGCTGCATTATTTCATAGCATTGCCTTTCTAATATAGTAAAATACGCTTGGCAGTCAACGTGTTAACAAAAGGGCTTACCATTCTTCGTGTAAGTTAGGAAAAGCTTTAAAAATGACGTTATGAAGAACTTTGTTAATAACACTCCACTCAAAATTTCGCGGCTTCCGCAACTTTTTCCGGTGCTAGTGAAATTTATTTTCTGCAAAGAAGAATGTATCAAGTACAGTGACGCGAAGGCACGCAAACGGTCAATGATATAAATTGCGTCAGGGGCCGGTCGGTGGTGTCTATCGTTCATCAGGGAAATGTTAACCTCTCTGCTCGAAAACCGTTAGCCGTTCTTCGCTCGAATTTACGCAACGACATCCCGTTGTCCGTCGTTACCGCATTCTGCCGTTGCCAAACAGATCGATCCCGATCGACGATTTACCGCCGTAACTCGGAAATTGATTGTGCTGATTCGAGGGCAGTACCGAGGCGATGTACAGAGAATCAGTGCGCACGTCAAATTTATTCCGCGGACGATGCACTAAAATTAAGTACAATACCTTTAGTGTGCTGTAGAAATTCTCGTTATACGTAATTACAAACGAAAGAAATCGGTTGCGATGGAGATAAGCTGTGCTGTGGTTAGTGCGGGTGAACGGTAAAATCTCGCATTTTATTACGTGGCGCATTGTACGAAAGTTATGTGATATGAAAAAACTCCTTGTAATATCTCTAACGTGTTGTACGAAATTACAAACAAAGGAAATCGGTTCCGTTGGAGATAACATGCTATGCTATAGTCGACAAGGATAAACCGTAAAACCCTGCATTTTATTGCATGACGATAATATAGTGCTATACGAAAATCGCGTTCTATGAAAAAACTCGTTATAATATGTTTAGCGCGCTTTAGGAATTCGTATTGTAGGAACTCGCGTTGCAAGAATTTGCATTTTAGGAATTCACGTTATGCCAAAATCTACTGTATTTCATTGGCGTCTTCGATAGCAAGTCCTCCAATATGCCAGAAGAAAAATCTGTAGGATAGTCTTTTGTACATAGTGATAGATGTGTTTATTCCGCTCTTTTGTCCATCTCCTTTGTGTGATTGCAATTCTATATAGAGGCATTAGTAAAATGACTTTATTGTGTTATAGTAAATGTTTAGTTAATGTGCAAAACCATTATACACACTTAATCCGTATACTATTGCCGGCACATAGTGTCCAAGACCAAGTTCCGGGTTTCATGATGGAAGCAGACATGTCTAGCCATGGGACGTAGTCGAAAAATAACTGCTCGATGATTCATTCCCACGTAATCGGCTTATAGCAACGACACACGATGGTTTGGTATTTTTCAAATTACTCGCATCACCGATGTGTCTGACAGGAGAATTCCACGCTGGCGAGACCCCAATCGAGTGTCGATTTCGTGCATCGAGACACGGCGAAAACCTGTCCTTGTTCGTATGTCGCTAATTACGGAGAAAGTAGAGCGGGCGATTTAATCGATTGGCCGCGTCCTCCGTGAATATGTCGGCGTGACACGAGCTGAATAGTTGGAAGAGGTAGAAACAAAAGCTTTTATAGATTTTCGCCGCGCAATGCATTACGTCTGTGGGACGCGATGAAAAGAATTTTATTACATTGACACTGTGCAGCAAACTTTCTTAAAACTTTGACTGCCACGGTGGTCACCGGTGACTGGTGCAAAAGACTTTACTTTTTTGCAAAAAAGTCGCAATAAAGTCTATTTGCAATCTTGTAAGAGCAATTGATATCGGAACGGTGCTTCAATACTTTTGGCTTCTAACAACTCTGCAATACCTGCATTTTGCACAATTTAATTATACTCTGCAGGATTTCATCGCATCGCGGTTCTAACATAGCAAAATATGCTTGGCAGTCAACGTGTTAAAATACTTTTACATAGCATTCATTGAAGAGTTATACATTTTTATGCTCAACCTTGCACAAGAGATGCATAAACGACGAATGATGCTTCAAAATACCTCTAGATCTGCAACTTTAACATAATTATGCATCCGTTTGCCGTGTCTATATGTATATGTAGTAGACTTGGAACTTCTGTAATTTGGACAGAGTGTTCGTATAAGCTTTTTATTCGCACACACTGAAGCAACATTCGATGAGGCTGACTGAGAAGTTGAAAGCGGAGGAAGGAAGACGCGTGAAAAAGAGAGATGCGTTCACCCCGTAGGCTGCGGCTTGTCGAGGCATCTTCCCAAGGACATTAAGATTTTTATGCAGAAGATCGTTAACTATAGCAGAGCAGAACGGAGCAGAGCAGGTTCTCAGTGAGTCACCGCCGCGGATAGTGCGCGTGCGCACAATGAGAGTTCTCAAAGGGAATTCCTTGTAGCCGGCTTAATTACCGGATAATTGCGGTGTCGTGTTTCGTTCGCGGTCGAACGGATATGCGCTGTGGTATCGAGGCAATATACTGGACCAAACTTAATCATCTGCAAGATCGAATTCTGATGATTCCGTATAAAGGCGCACCTTGTTTCGCGAACTTTATTCCTTCCTGAAGGTCGTTCGTAAGCCGAAATTCCTTCGACCCCAGCTGACCACGTATTTAAATTTTTTCCACAGTATCTTGTGCACAAGTCCTTAACACTTTGACTGCCACGATGGTCACCGATGATCGACACAAGAAATTTTACTGCAGATCCAAAATATTCGCAATGGGTAGCAATTATTATTTTATAAATGCAGTTGTTATTAGAATAGTGGTGCGATTCGAGGCAACGCGCTGGACCAAACTTAATCATCTGCAAGATCGAATTCTGATGATTCCGTATAAAGGCGCACCTTGTTTCGCGAACTTTATTCATTCCTGAAGGTCGTTCGTAAGCCGAAATTCCTTCGACCCCAGCTGGCCACGTATTTAAATTTTTTCCACAGTATCTTGTGCACAAGTCCTTAACACTTTGACTGCCATGATGGTCACCGGTGACCGACACAAGAAATTTTACTGCAGATCCAAAATATTCGCAATGGGTAGCAATTATTATTTTATAAATGCAGTTGTTATTAGAATAGTGGTGCGATTCTTTGGTCTCCAATTCCTGCACATTATTTACATTTTGCATAATTCAATCGAACACTGTAGTATTTCATAGCATCGCCGTTCTAATATAGTAAAATACGCTTGGCAGTCAACGTGTTAACACTTTGCGGACCGAGCATTGTATTGCTAGTCGTTCCCAGTGGCCGGGTATTTTTTTGCGTCAAATATCTTTAAATTAGTGATGATTTGTTAGTAGTTAACACGTCGACTGCCATGGTGGTCATCGGTGACCGGTGCAAAAGATTGTACTCAAATAGCAAAAAATTCGCAATGAATCCTATTTGCAATTTTGTAAAAGCAATTGATATTGGAACGGCGCTTCAATACTTTGGCTTCTAACAACTATGCATTATTTTCATTTTGCACGATTTAATCATACTCTGCAGTATTTTATCGCATCGCGGTTTCGACATAGCAAGAAACGCTTGGCAGTCAAAGTGTTAAACTGTCCACAAATATTTCTGTAATATTGCTAATCGTTTTATCGCTATCCATATTTCAGAGCTCAAATAATTAATTCGCAACACAAATTACGAAAAACTGCGGCTGACAATCACGTAGCAACTGTGTGATATCTCTTCACCTGCCTCAAACGACAGAATATGCAAGACGATAATCTCCTCAGTGGCCCAGAATGACGAAATACGCAAGACGATATATCTCGTCAATGGCCCCGAACGACGAAATAGCAATGACGAGATATCTCGTCATCCGTCCGCAATGTATTAACACTTTGACTGCCACGGTGGTCACCGGTGACCGGCGCAAAAGATTTTACTACAAATGCAAAAAATTCGCCATGACGCCTATTTGCAATCTTGTAAAAGCAATTGATATTGGAACGATGCTTCAATACTTTGGCTTCCATTAAGTCTGTGGTACCTTCATTTTACACGATTTAATCATACTCTGAGGTATCTCATCGCATCACGATTCTAATGTAGCAAAATACGCTTGGCAGTCAACGTGTTAACACTACATCAGTGGATACCATTAATCACAGGAAAGATAAAAGCAACCCTAGTTCAGATTTCATGTCGAAATATGCGCACGCAACTTTATTGATAGTTATTCTTGGCGTGGTCACATTTTTAATGGAACCCAAATGAACAATACGTATAGAATGTTGGCCTCCACGTATTAATGATGTTTCAGTGCTTTTCGACGGGTTCGGGCAAATTAATTTTCGCGCTCAATTCACGTTTTACATGTTTAATCAAGTTAATAGCATAAAAAACAACAGTATTGAGTTCCGGTTAAAGGATAAAATCTCCATTTCACCCAAAGATTTATTATATAGTCTCCAAAACAGGATGTAAAAGTAAAGGTTGAAACGTTGAAACGAAGAGTATAAAATTTCATTGGCTCAAATCCGTCGAAAGGTACTGCAACATTGTATGAATAATACGTTTGCTCCGTAATAGCCATCATTTCCATTTACCTTTATTCAACAAACACCAATGCTTTTGCACTTGGTACTTCCCAACAAGATTTTTGTAATATCTCTCGTCCTCAAGCTTTTAAATGCAGTAATCTCGTGAAACGTCATCGTGAAATCTTCAATGATTCAATCGCCGAGACGGAAAGCCTCCGCTTAATAAAGACCGTTTTATTCAACAATTCAATTTCATATTCAGTCTTGACTTCCCCGCGACAGCCATGAAGTGTGTCGCAATAAAAACAATTCATGCATATTCGCGGATATTCACTTCCTCATTGCGTGGCAATCGGGATGGAAATATCGTTATTGGCAGTCTTCTCCTCAGCTCGTGAAATATTGGCGGGCGAGCGTACATATCATGCAAATCGCCGTCAATGTCTGACGGAGCGCTCTAGCCAGGAAACAAGATTTTATGTAAACGACATTTCGAACACCAGTCCGCTACCTAAATTGTCTGTCCTCAATGTTCGATATTGAAATTCAGTGCGCCTGCAACCGTTCGGACACGCTAGAACCAGTCGAAAATTTCTTCCAAAAACTTGCAATTCGGCGAGGAAAGTTGTTTCTCTCGATCGTCTGCTTGTTACAGCTACTGGAATGGCTATTATACATTCCGAATTGCTTAATCAAAGCACTTCATTTACTCGCTTTCGGGAGGATCCTATTAAGCGGAATTGCTTTATAATTCGCGAGTAGGTGTGATATCATGCGGTGAATATTGAAACGTTTATTTTTCACGTTCATGGAATAACAGTAATAATTAATGTTGTCCGCGTAAGCTATCGCAAATACTGTCACTATACCGTTTTTTCTTTTACAACTGCGTAAAATTGTAATCGGCACGTAAACAGCGTATGAGCATATATCGTTTTATTCTTACATTGTATACAGCACGGAATGTGATATATATTTATGAGGTAGTATCGATAATTAATATTGTCCGCGTAAGCGTCTTTAGTAGGATCGCTATACTGTGTTTTTACATTCACATAATTCCAATTCGCACCTAAATAGCACGTGGGTACACGTCGCTTTCTTTTTAACATCGGCTCCAGGATAGCACATAATTAGAAGTACAGTCTACATTTATTCGATGCGTTTTATTTCTCTTTATACCAAATTACTATTTTCCTCTTCGATCGTGTTCGTAACTGACGATCTCAACCGCGCTCTAGCCAGGAAACAAGATTTTATGTAAACGACATTTCGAACACCAGTCCGCTACCTAAATTGTCTGTCCTCAATGTTCGATATTGAAATTCAGTGCGCCTGCAACCGTTCGGACACGCTAGAACCAGTCGAAAATTTCTTCCAAAAACTTGCAATTCGGCGAGGAAAGTTGTTTCTCTCGATCGTCTGCTTGTTACAGCTACTGGAATGGCTATTATACATCCCGAATTGCTTAATCAAAGCACTTCATTTACTCGTTTTCGGGAGGATCCCATTAAGCGGAATTGCTTTATAATTCGCGAGTAGGTGTGATATCATGCGGTGAATATTGAAACGTTTATTTTTTACATTATGGAATAACAGTAATAATTAATGTTGTCCGCGTAAGCTATCGCAAATACTGTCACTATACTGTTTTTTCTTTTACAACTGCGTAAAATTGTAATCGTAAACAGCGTATGGGCATATATCGTTTTATTCTTACATTGTATACAGCACGGAATGTGATATATATTTATGAGGTAGTATCGATAATTAATATTGTCCGCGTAAGCGTCTTTAGTAGGATCGCTGTACTGTGTTTTTACATTCAAAATTCAATTCGCACCTAAATAGCACGTGGGTACACGTCGCTTTCTTTTTAACATCGGCTCCAGGATAGCACATAATTAGAAGTACAGTCTACATTTATTCGATGCGTTTTATCTCTCTTTATACCAAATTACTATTTTCCTCTTCGATCGTGTTCGTAACTGACGATCTCAACCGCGCTCTAGCCAGGAAACAAGATTTTATGTAAACAACATTTCGAACACCAGTCCGCTACCTAAATTGTCCGTCCTCAATGTTCGATATTCAAATTCAATGCGCCTGCAACCGTTCGGACACGTTAGAACCAGTCGAAAATTTCTTCCAAAAACTTGCAATTCGGCGAGGAAAGTTGTTTCTCTCGATCGTCTGCTTGTTACAGCTACTGGAATGGCTATTATACATTCCGAATTGCTTAATCAAAGCACTTCATTTACTCGTTTTCGGGAGGATCCTATTAAGCGGAATTGCTTTATAATTCGCGAGTAGGTGTGATATCATGCGGTGAATGTTGAAACGTTTATTTTTTACATTCATGGAATAACAGTAATAATTAATCTTGTCCGCGTAAGCTGTCGCAAATACTGTCACTATACTGTTTTTTCTTTTACAATCGCGTAAAATTGTAATCGGCACGTAAACAGCGTATGGGCATATATCGCTTTATTCTTACATTGTATACAGCACGGAATGTGATATATATTTATGAGCTAGTATCGATAATCAATATTGTCCGCGTAAACGTCTTTAGTAGGATCGCTATACTGTGTTTTTACATTCACATAATTCCAATTTGCACCTAAATAGCACGTGGGTACACGTCGCTTTCTTTTTAACATCGGCTCCAGGATAGCACATAATTAGAAGTACAGTCTACATTTATTCGACGCGTTTTATTTCTCTTTATACCAAATTACTATTTTCCTCTTCGATCGCGTTCGTAACTGACGATCTCAACCGTAAGCAAGCTACTACTTACCTTTAACATAGGTTCTTGTGTTAAAGGAAGAATTCCATGAAAATGCATGTCTTGACATCGCATGTTTCTCTGTCGCCTGACATCACGTTCGATCAACAGGCCGCGCACTCGTTCGGATCGTTTCTTCCAGGATACGCATCTCGCCCTCGCGTGAATTCTAATCCCGTTTTACGTAATATCGGTGGGCGCCTGCGTGCAAGGAATGCTTCACTGCGCCTCCCGATTTTCCTCATCCTCTTCGTCGTCCACCTCTTGTTTCACCGAACGCCTCCACACGCAACAGCCAGTTCTTGTCGATGTAACCGGTGCAATGACCATAAATCAGTTGGATTTAAGGCCGGCGTCATTACCTCACGTTGTTATTAATGAAACGAGAATTAAACGAAAGAAAAGGTTAAATCTGAACCGGAAAGAGGAGCGTCGGATCAGTTTTGACCCTGCTCCATGTAAAGCGTCGCCCTCCAGACGATGTGGAACAAACCGATCATTCGTGATTTCATTTGTCGAGATTCGTTCACAATTTCATGGAGAGCATTTTGTGAATATACAAAAACTATTTTATATAATACTATATTTACGGAGAAGTGTGTAGATAAGAGTTATCCGAAGAAGTATGTAGATTTGCGACACGGTGAATTTGAAAATGAGAACGTTTCCTGGACAGGAAATTAACTTGGGCGTATATTTGGGTTATTCGTTTAACGTTTTCAGGAACACTGGTGCACATACGTACGTTTTATTTTTACTGACAAAAGACTTTCTATAATTTGACTCGCGAAATGTGAAACTCGTCAGAGTGACAGGTAAATCAAATGTCAAGTGAACACACAACGGTTCTGCATTTCTGTCGATTACACGCATTTAGCTGATTTTTCACACGTTGCATAATATAGATACAGTACCAAAACAGAATTATGAGAAAGCGATTGTGCTGATTTCAATAATTCGTTTGAATTATGTTGTTTAAAACCTAACGCCAATTTAATTTGTGACTTCATCAGTAGCAATGGTCCGAATAAGCCATTTTATTACATATATATTGTATTGTATTATATTGCAATTCTTATTCTGAAACATGATCAGTGCAGCGTCTGTGAAATAGATTTGTGTTGGTCAGTTCTTCCGTGTAATCGACGTATTTTTTTACGCCACGAAATTCGCACATTTTACGCCTACTTTTTGCACGGAGATACAGTGAATTTTAAGACACGAGAATTAGTCGTGCAAGTGACTTGGTATCAACATTTTACCGCTCGCTGCGCTCGATAAATTTCTCCGTTTTGCGGAATTTCTTGCGTGCCGCCGTCTCGTTATATAATCTTCGAGTGAAGAATGAAAGTCGTGGGAGTCAGTGCCGAAGATACTCGAGCTGCAGATTAGTGAATCAAGCGCTTTCACAGTTTCGAAGGAAGGAAATGAATGAAGTTGCAAGACACGCGAATGTTGAGACATCTGTTAGCATCGCATTGCAAATGAATTAAAACCGTTATTTCCACGTTTTCTTTATTCCGTATCCGTTTCATTTACGCGTAAGACGTGTGAGACATAGCAAAATTAATTAGAAAAGTAATTTCCACGTTTTTTTTTACTCTGCATCTGTTTTAATTACGTATAAATTGCGTAGGACGTGTAGTCAGACTAACATTGCAAAATTATTTAAAACCGTTATTTCCAGGTTTTTTTACTTTTCGTTATGAATTACGTGTAACTCGTGAAAGAGTTCTTTTTACTCTGCGACAGTTTGAATCATGCGTAAAACTGAACAGAAACTGAACACAACACGTCGATGCGGCAAGAATCAGATAAGAACAATATTACGTAACTGTGAGAGTTCAACGATTAGCAAAATCCACTGTGATTCCCACTCGTAAAAGAAGCGCTTGCATAACATTGTAACAAATTCGCAGAGGACCCGGAAGAATTAGAAACTTTACACGTATACAAGTCCGTATGCACTGCACCCACATGCGATAGTTGCAAGAGAATTGGAAATTAAATGCATCCACCGCGTTCTCACTTACAGCTAACGATCCCACTTGCGTAATCATTCTGTGAACCCACGGTTACGCGTGGTATAAGGAAAAGGATGCCTTAGTGCAATCTTTACGATGATATTGTCAATCTGCATCTTAAACAGCGAAACGTCTTTCAGTAACATCTTGGAAAAAGTACCTGGGAATTTTCCAATACAAGACATGTTACAGCAAAATTCAAAACCTTTAGGTATTTAGTCAATTTTTTTTGGATTAACTTCATTGCAAATTCAGTGGTCCCTGAAATCACTAGACTTAACTATTAAACGTAGTTCTTGGAAACAAAGATTACTTTTTTTTAACACTTTGACTGCCACAGTGGTCACCGGTGACTGGTGCAAAAGATTTGACTAAAAATGCAAAAAAGTCGCAATAAAGTCTATTTGCAATCTTGTAAGAGCAATTGATATCGGAACGATGCTTCAATACTTTTGGCTTCTAACAACTCTGCGATACCTTTATTTTGCACGATTTAATTATACTCTTGCAGTATTTCAACGCATCGCGGTTCTAATATAGCAAAATACGCGTGGTAGTCAAAGTGTTAAAATAAGTCTCGACACAGGTCTTTTTCGAGTGTGTAGCCTACATTTCAGTCAGTTTAATATATGCTGTTGCTGATAACACCTTGTACGGAAAATTGAAAATTGAATTCACTGTAATTCAAAGTGATCATTTAGTGAGAGGTTACACTGAAAGTGTCCGATTATACAATTTCTACGAAAATGATTAAATAGCAGCTTTCTGATGAAAACGGCTAGAATTCGGAAAAAAAAATCATACCGGACATATACAGTAAAACCTGTTTTTGTGCGATTTTGTTTTTGTGCGATTGGTTTTGTGCGGTCCTTTTTTGTGCGATTTTTTTTTATGCGGTATATGAATCTAAGCGGCGTTAGCACCAGTTTAATGTTTCCTATCAATGTACATATACATGTTGTCGACGAAATATATAAATGTGTAATTAATCGAAACGTTACCGAAAACGCGTCAACGTTATTATCTGAAATTAGTGCGCTCGCACATAACATCGGCGGAGAAGGCTTTGATTCTTTTGGCGATAATGACCTGGACGAGATGATTGAGGACCAAACTGTCGATGATAGTGACATATATTTATATACAAGAAGAACTTGTAAAATATATGCTCTCTTTGGAAACGCATTTTCTTAAAATAGATACCAATGCGGAAAGACGCTTAAAATTCCAAAAAGAACTGAGATCATGCATGTCTTACTATCGTGACAGAAAAAACTGATCACTGAGTTTATGGTACCAAAAAACAAATCAATTGAAATCCTATCTTCAAGCGACGAAAGCGATTTTTAACCAATCCATCACAAGAAGATGCGCGTTTTGGATTACGACGAGTAGCAGCAAACTATTTAATGTATAATGTGAAAACTTCTCCATGTATATGTACAATGAAGAATTAAATATTTTTACAATTTCTTTAGGTCTAATTTAATTATTTAATTTAATTGAAAGCAAATAAATCATTGATGTATTTCTAAGTCTGACTTTTTTTATGCGGTCCCTATTCACCGCATAAAAAAAATTTTAGGTACTATTTGTTTATTATATGTAAGAATTTATACAATTTTCGAATATTTTTTTGTACGATTTCTTTTATGCGGTCCCTATCCACCGCACAAAAACAGGCTTTACTGTATTCATATAAACTTGTCTTCTTATTTCTGTGTATTGAATCTATTCCTAAAGTTACGTCCACATTTTCAAAAACACCCTCTATATTATATTTACGATTTTGTCTATTCAACGTTGCAATTATCTTGAACCTGCAGCACGTGTACGTATATGTATGTACATACACGTTTATAGAAAGTCACTGCTGGAGTACGTGGTTAATGTATTTTCAAGTCGATTTGTAGTGACCGTCATAGTGGTTCGATTACGATGACTGATCACCCGTAATGGACGATCGTGCCGATTTATTGAGCCTCCTGATTTATACGCGATCGGGTCATATTAAAACTGCCAGGGAAATTAGATATACGGCAAATTGCTCGGAACGTGAAAGTAACGAAAAGCGCGCAGAAGCTTATTAGTTTATTTATGTAAGTGTTGCGCGGCCTGTGCCCGTGCGAGCAGGACAAAAGAGTGTTCAGGAAAGAAAACGGGAAAGTGCGCAGTTGAACGAGGAATTTGATGTAAGTGGCTGTGCTCAGATAGTCTCATTTTTTGCCAAATTACCGGCGTAAAGTGTGTGAACCTAAATTCCGTACTTGTACACACAAAGAAACCAGAATGTTGTACTTCTAATTTACGTCCCTCAAGTCTCGTTAGACAATGCGAGATCTGAAACGGTGCAACAATTTTTACGGTGTGCAGTCGTTAAATTCCTGCAGCTTGGATCGCCGAAATATTTTCCATTGCTTCATGTGGATCGTATTATAAAATGTAGATTTAAAGCGGACGGATTTTACACTCTTAGAATTTACCTCGATGAACATTCGAGATGACTCAAACGTTGGATACGCCTCGGAGGTACGGCTTATTGTTAGTGTCATTCTATATCGTTGTATTTCGTGGTGAAACGTCGACGGTTAATACCGCCGATAGATTATAGGCAGTAAAAGTTTCAAAGGAGCTGGAGCTACCTGTTATCCAAGCACAACGGGACTAATACTTATTCGGCAAAGTGATCCTCCGTCCGACTTATTTGAAGTTTTTTCACTTTTTCCTAACTTGCTTCAATTTTTCAACTTTCGTTTTCGTTGTTGAGGAATTCTGGCGTGAATGATTCACTACCGAATTTTTAATTTGTTTTCCAACAAAAAAATAATTATAATTTGGAGAAACTAAAGACATTTAAAAATTCACATACATATATGTGTGTATGTGCTTGAAGAGATTGAATTCAAGTTTTTCACGATTTTTGATATGAAACACAAGTTCATAACTTTATGTGTTGAATAATAAGTCTGAAGGTGGAATCAAAGCTCGCGATTTTCATTCGTTTTCCGTCTACTCTCCTATTACCTATTCGTTTGCTTTCATTTTTCATCATGAGCAAAATTACTCGTTTCAATATTTCAATGCCTCGGTCAAGTATTTCTTTACACTTTATCTACCGGAAGTCTATTAATAGGCTTTCCGATGCGAACGCTTATCGACCGTCAGCCTATTAATCGACCTTTTAATATTCAACGCTTCTCCACCGATAGTCCAATAGTAAATATAATAATCGTATGATAAGAATTCTAAATCACAATAAAATGATACTGCTGCGAGAAAAAATTAATTCCGACCACCGCGACTACTATGCCTACGGAAAATATGACCGTAAATATTTAACACTTTGACTGCCATGATGGTCACCGGTGATCGACGCAAGAGATTTTACTGGAGATCCAAAATATTCGCAATGGGTAGCAATTATTGTTTTATCAATACAGTTGTTATTAGAATAGTGACGCGATCCTTTGGTTTCCAATACCTGCACGTTATTTACATTTTGCATAATTCAGTCGAACGCTGTAGCATTTCATAGCATCGCCGTTCTAATATACCAGGTTGCTCAATAAGTTTTGTCGTTCGATAAGAAAAACACAATTTTGGAAAATCGACGATTTATTTTTCAACATAATCTCCTGAACATTAATGCACTTGATCCAACGATCCTCCAGTCTGTGGATCAATCCGTCTGAAAAATACGTTTTCTGGAGATCTGCAAAATAGGCCTCCGTCGCGGTGATAACTTCCTCATTCGACGCAAATTTCTGCCCAGCGAGTGACTTTTTCAAGTTTGGGAACAAAAAGAAGTCACACGGGGCCAAATCTGGAGAATACGGCGGATGCTCCAACAATTCGAACTTGAATTCAACGAATTTGGCTGTATTGTCAAAATGGTGTGACACGGTGCGTTATCGTGATGAAAAAGCATCTTTTTCTTCGCCAAATGGGGCTTTTTTCGTTTTTTCCTTCAATTCGGCGTCGAAAAGGTTGCAATAATATTCAGAATTAGTTTTACCAGTTTGCAAGTGACTGTTTTGCATCTCCAAAAAGTCTGCCATGTTGTTGACACGAACTTGTGAATCCGAAAAACGGTGGCCATCACCTTTTCGGTTCTTGTTTTGATTTAGGATCAGTCTTCGCCTTCTTCCCCATAGTGATGCACATTCGCCGGGAAAATCCACAGTCCAAATGTTTTTGAGAAAGTGTTCCTGTGTTTTTGTCTCAATTGTGTAGCGAATGGGTCCACGTTTTGTCACACAGTCACAAAACATTTAAAATATGAAACTTTTAATGAGATGTGTAGAGCTGTAAAATCAGTGTCAATCGACGATCTTCCAAAACCATATCCTGTACTTTGTGCTACGATTTCTGGTGGATGCGCTTTTGTCCTTCACGTGGATCGCAAACGCTTGTACCCATCGTTTAAATTCAGAAAGCTCTTTCTCATGAAGGTGAACGTTCAATATTTCATGCAGGATATGCCCAGATTTCATCGCTGGATCATATCAGGTGTATCGAGGTAAAAGGAGACTATGTTGAAAAATAAATGAATTTTCCAAAATTTTCGTTTTAAGAAGAGTGAACCAACAAAACAAAAACAAATTTGGACTAGTAGCAACGCCCTCAACAAAACAAAACAAAACTTATTGAACAACCTGGTAGTAAAATACGCTTGGCAGTCAATGTGTTAACAGTAGGAAATGGCATATTGGTTGGAATCAGGCCAGATCCTAGCCAGGTACGAGATGGGTCAAAGAAGGAGCGGAACGAGTAAGGAGAATAGAAAGGGGAGGAGCACTTGGAATGCGTAAACTTTTTTTCGTCCCAACCCTGCAGAGTTCCTTCGGGAGTCCTTTGCCTTGTGGCTTGACTACCTTCGCGTTCTTCTATCTTGTCCCCAGCTTTATCTCTTTTGATTCAGTTCTGCGACGTCACCGCGGTAGCTCCTTTCTCGTTGAAGGTGAAAACTTATACCTGTCTGTAGGGTGAATTTATCGAGGTGTATAGCAAACACTTTATTTTAACAATATAGGAAAAAGTTTATTCCTTTAACACGTTGACTGCCAAGCGTATTTTGCTATGTTAGAACCGCGATGCAATGAAATACTGCAGAATATGATTAAATCGTGCAAAATGAAGGTAATGCAGAGTTGTTAGAAGCCAAATTATTGAAGCACCGTTTCAATATCAATTGCTTTTACAAGATTGCAAATAGGCTTCATTCCGAATTTTTTACATTTTTAGTCAAATCTTTTGCGCCGGTCACCGGTGACCACCGTGGCAGTCAACGTATTAATGGTGGACCCTACATTTATGGACACTGGCAATTTTGCGAGTTTCGGATACCACGAGTCAAAGTACAGAAACTATTATTAGTATTTTCTAGCACATTCCGTTGGGTTTTATAATGGAATCATTTTTTAATTCTGTGTATCGTATAGCTGCATAATTCTCCGTAAATTGAATGTTACCAATATATTTTCCAGACCCGTCCATTTTGCGGGTTTCGGATACCAAGAGTAAAATGACAGAAACTATTACTAGTACTGTCTAGGAAGTTTTGCTGATTTTTATACATAGAATCCTGCACATATATATTCAAATTTATTTGCTCACTAGTTTCAAGTTCTGTATCTCGTATACGTAGATGTTCCTTCGTAAAACTAGTGCTAAATTTTTTATGTCAAGAACCGAGGTATGCAAATCACGCATTCTTATCCAAACATCGCCATTTACCCCGTTACGTCGTCTTTATATCCTCGCTGAAATAGACCGGCGGATGCGGAGCAGGTGGTAGAGAGTCGGAAATTGCGTTGTATGGCTCTTTTTGTTCGTCCCGCGATTCCGCGAATAAGCAAATTGCGTCTCGTTATTCTTTCCGTTAACAGTTCTCGCAGGCCATTCACTTCGGACGTTTATTTCGCGAAAAAGAAAGGTGAGAGTTGCGCACGTGCGATTTTATCTAAATTTAGCTGTGTCAGTTGTAATAATTCGTTTTAATTCAAGTATACACTGACTTTCCGGGACCAGTGCTAATTTTAATTTTTTATCTACATATTTTTTTGTTAACACATTGCGTACGGCGTTCTTGCCCACCCAGACGTCGCACATTTTTAAACGTCCTAAAAAGTTGCGTACAATACATACAAGCTTTTTTTAATACTGACGGATACGTTTACATTTTTTCAACATTTTTACATTCATTTACTTCGCAATTATATTATCAAAAATTACCGCAAGGCTTCGTTACTTTAGCAACGTACCGATCAACATTAACACTTTGACCGCCACGGTGGTCACCGGTGACCGGTGCAAAAGATTTTACTAAGAATGCAAAAAAATTCGCAATCTTGTAAAAACAATTGATATTGGAACCGTGCTTCAATACTTTGGCTTCTAACAACTTTGCGTTACCTTCATTTGGCACGATTTAATTATACTCTGCAGTATTTCATCGCATCGCGGTTCTACCATAGCAAAATATGTTTGGTAGTCAACGTGTTAAAAGTTGCCGCAAGGCTTCATTACTTTAGTAACGTACCGGTCAACATTAACACATTGACTGCCGAGCATATTTTTCTGTATTAGAATGGTGATGCTATGAAATACTACAGCGTTTGACCAAATTATGCAAAATGTAAATAATGTGCAAGTAGTGGAGACCAAAGAATCGCATGACGATTCTAACAACTGCATTTATAAAATAATAGTTGCTACCCATTGCGGTTATTATTATATTTTTATACATATTTATATATATTTTATATATATTTTTCTGTATCAGAATGGTGATGCTATGAAATACTACAGCGTTTGACTAAATTATGCAAAATGTAAATAATGTGCAAGTATTGGAGACCAAATATTGGATTATCTTCCTTTTTGCATGATTTAACACTTTGACTGCCGTGCGTATTTTTCTGTATTAGAATGGTGATGCTATGAAATACTACAGCGTTTGACTAAATTATGCAAAATATAAATAATGTGCAGGTATTGAAGACCAAAGGATCGCATCACTATTCTAACAACTGCATTTATAAAATAATAGTTGCTACCCATTGCGGTTATTATTATATTTTTATATATATTTATATATATTTTATATATATTTTTCTGTATCAGAATGGTGATGCTATGAAATACTACAGCGTTTGACTAAATTATGCAAAATGTAAATAATGTGCAGGTAGTGGAGACCAAAGAATCGCATCACGATTCTAACAACTGCATTTATAAAATAATAGTTGCTACCCATTGCGGTTATTATTATATTTTTATATATATTTATATATAATTTATATATATTTTTCTGTATCAGAATGGTGATGCTATGAAATACTAAAGCGTTTGACTAAATTATGCAAAATGTAAATAATGTGCAGGTAGTGGAGACCAAAGAATCGCATCACGATTCTAACAATAACTGCATTTATAAAATAATAGTTGCTACCCATTGCGGTTATTATTATATTTTTATATATATTTTATATATATTTTTCTGTATCAGAATGGTGATGCTATGAAATACTACAGCGTTTGACTAAATTATGCAAAATGTAAATAATGTGCAAGTATTGGAGACCAAATATTGGAGACCATTATCTTCCTTTTTGCATGATTTAACACTTTGACTGCCGTGCGTATTTTTCTGTATTAGAATGGTGATGCTATTAAATACTACAGCGTTTGACTAAATTATGCAAAATATAAATAATGTGCAGGTATTGGAGACCAAAGAATCGCATCACGATTCTAACAACTGCATTTATAAAATAATAGTTGCTACCCATTGCGGTTATTATTATATTTTTATATATATTTATATATATTTTATATATATTTTTCTGTATCAGAATGGTGATGCTATGAAATACTACAGCGTTTGACTAAATTATGCAAAATGTAAATAATATGCAGGTATATATTTTAAGAATCGCATCACGATTCTAACAACTGCATTTATAAAATAATAGTTGCTACCCATTGCGGTTATTATTATATTTTTATATATATTTATATATAATTTATATATATTTTTCTGTATCAGAATGGTGATGCTATGAAATACTAAAGCGTTTGACTAAATTATGCAAAATGTAAATAATGTGCAGGTAGTGGAGACCAAAGAATCGCATCACGATTCTAACAACTGCATTTATAAAATAATAGTTGCTACCCATTGCGGTTATTATTATATTTTTATATATATTTATATATATTTTATATATATTTTTCTGTATCAGAATGGTGATGCTATGAAATACTACAGCGTTTGACTAAATTATGCAAAATGTAAATAATATGCAGGTATTGGAGACCAAAGAATCGCATCACGATTCTAACAACAACTGCATTTATAAAATAATAGTTGCTACCCATTGCGGTTATTTTGGATCTTTAGTAAAATCTTTTGCGCCGGTCACTGGTGACCACCGTGGCAGTCAACGTGTTAAAACGAGACTTCCCGTGACCCGTACGCAATGTGTTAACACTAGATTTAATCATACTCTGCGGTATTTCATCGGATTGCAGTTCTAACATAGCAAAATACGCTTGGCACTCAACGTGTTAAAACGAGATATCTCGTGACCCGTACGCAAGGTATTAATAATGTATACCTACATATTCCTTCGTTAATCTAATGTTAATAACATCTCCCATCATGCCATTCTCCCTCAATCCATTCGAAGCTCTGCATAACTCTTCTTCATCCGCACACTATCAATGCAATTTTCATTCCGCATTGCCGTTTCTTAAGAGTATTATCTTGCACGAGGTCTCCACAGATTCCATTGTGCCGTCGTTTACACGTTGCACGAGTGGTCAAATCGCGCTTCCTCCTTATTTGATCATACTTTTCTCGCTCTTGCACCGACCACCGGCAATCTCGTAGTTGTTCGGCGGCGGCCTGCAAGGATGTACACGTATATGCAGAAAGAGGAGCACTCGACGGTCTACCTGTCTCCTGTGAGCTTTCTCTCTCTGCTTTGCTCTCCTCGTTTCTCTTCCCCTTTCCTCTCGAGGTCCTGAGGAGGTCGCGAGCAAGGCCACTTCGGGCGTTGCCCTCCTGAGCTCGATCCCACATCGCCCCTGCTCCTTCACGCCACATATCAACCTTCATATATGTGCACGTATGGACGCTGATATACGCGCAGATCTCAATGCTGATATCATGCACCTATGAACGCTCATCTACACGCAGAGATATGAATGGTGATTATACGTAGAAATAAACGCTGGATATATACACGCACGTGTGAACGCTGATATACACGCAGATACGAATGGTGATTACACGTAGATGTGAACGCTGATATACACGCACGTGTGAACGCTCATGTACACCCACATATGAATGCTAATATACACGCAGGATATGAACGCTAATATTACACACGCACATATGAACGTTGATGTTGCACACATTCGAGCTGATATACGCTGATATACGCGCAGATCCGAATGCTGATATCATGCACCTATGAACGCTCATCTACACGCAGAGATATGAATGGTGATTATACGTAGAAATAAACGCTGGATATATACACGCAGGTGTGAACGCTGATATACACGCAGATACGAATGGTGATTACATGTAGATGTGAACGCTGATATACACGCACGTGTGAACACTGATGTACACCCACATATGAACGCTAATATACACGCAGGATATGAACGCTAATATTACACACGCACATATGAACGATGTTACACATAGCTGATATACGCTGATATACGCGCAGATCCGAATACTGATATCAGATATCATACACGAGAGATATGAATGGTGATATACGTAGAAATAAACGATGGATATATAACGCACGTAATATATACACGCAGATACGAATGGTGATTACACGTAGATGTGAACGCTGATATACACGCACGTGTGAATGCATCAACATATGAATGCTAATATACACGAAATGAACGCTGATATTACGAAATGTACACATTCGAGCTGATATACCTGATATACGCGCAGATCCGAATTTTTTATCGAATTTTCGTGAATGGTGATTATACATAATTGTATATACAAAACGCTGCTATACGTACTTCGGTATGTGAGTAATACGGATACGAAGATTAGAAGAAATTCGATATACGCGGATAATAATAATAAATGAGTGCAGGGTACTCTTAATTTCCGGAATGCATCAAATTCTATATGAAATATATGAAATGTAAAAGCTGAACCTTGGATTTCTATTTTTTATCGAATTTTCGTGAGGTATTCATAATTGTCAAAACGCTGCTATACGTACTTCGGTATGTGAGTAATACGGATACGAAGATTAGAAGAAATTCGATATACTCGGATAATAATAATAAATGAGTGCAGGGTACTCTTAATTGCCGCAATGCATCAAATTCTATATGAAATGCATGAAATGTAAAAGCTGAACCTTGGACTTCTATTTTTTATCGAATTTTCGTGAGGTATTTATAATTGTCAAAACGATGCTATACATACTTCGGTATGTGAGTAATACGGATACAGATATTAGAAGAAATTCGATATACTCGGGTAATAATAATAAATGAGTGCGGGGTACTCTTAATTGCCGGAATGCATCAAATTCTATATGAAATGTATGAAATGTAAAAGCTGAACCTTGGATTTCTATTTTTTATCGAATTTTCGTGAGGTATTCATAATTGTCAAAACGCTGCTATACGTACTTCGGTATGTGAGTAATACGGATACGAAGATTAGAAGAAATTCGATATACTCGGATAATAATAATAAATGAGTGCAGGGTACTCTTAATTGCCGGAATGCATCAAATTCTATATGAAATGCATGAAATGTAAAAGCTGAACCTTGGATTTCTATTTTTTATCGAATTTTCGTGAGGTATTCATAATTGTCAAAACGCTGCTATACGTACTTCGATATGTGAGTAATACGAATACGAAGATTACAAGAACTTCGATATACTCGGATAATAATAATAAATAAGTGCAGGGTACTCTTAATTGCCGGAATGCATCAAATTCTATATAAAATGCATGAAATGTAAAAGCTGAACCTTGGATTTCTATTTTTCATCGAATTTTTGTGAGGTATTCATAATTGTCAAAACGCTGCTATACGTACTTCGGTATGTGAGTAATACGGATACGGAGATTAGAAGAAATTCGATATACTCGGGTAATAATAATAAATGAGTGCGGGGTACTCTTAATTGCCGGAATGCATCAAATTCTATATGAAATGTATGAAATGTAAAAGCTGAACCTTGAAATTCTATTTTTTTTTCGTCGCATTACCGGACAAATTATGACGTGTATAAATGCATACATAAATAGATACACAAGAGTGATGAAACACTGATATAAAAGCACCGCCAGCAAGCAGCGGTCAGTTTATATTATGCTCCAACGAATAACAGAAGCGTAGGCTGCGTTAGCACATTTCTAAAGCTTCATCAGGGCAATGGCATCAACGTAGGGATTCTTTAAATATTCTATTCTGAAGATCGAAGTATTAGGCGTTGCAGAAAAATGGTTGCAATTCGAAACATAAATTCGTTGGTTTAATTGTTTAGTATAGTAGTAGAAATTAGGATCAAGTTGTTCGGGGTAATAGTAGAAATTGTTTGGTATATTAGAAGACATTATGAGCAAATGGGTAGTATATAAAAGTACGCGATGATGGTAAAGATAAGGAGAACATCTTGGCATTCGGCCGAATGAATAGAAGCATGAGGCTGCTTATTTGGCGGCATCGTCCGCAAAGGATTAGACCCTCGATCGATACTAATAGTCGAGACCACCCGGATTTCATTGCTGATGAAGATCTGTTGACAAGAATAAGCGCCGCGGTATGCGTAGCGAGAAGTTGATTAATCCGGCACGGTTTAATGAATAGGCATTACAAGATTTTTTCCGTGAAACGTAATTGGCTGCATGCATCTAGTTGCGTTTATAGGCAAAGGTTATGACTCATTAATGCCGGCTACTTATATATACGTGGCTGTGATTTTCCAGGTATTGACTGAAAAATGTTGTGCGCGAAGGTACAAACGTTAAACTACAGCTAATGGTTATAACTGTTTCAATGCACGTATCGTTTCGAACAAGATGCTGATTACTTGCATTTGCAATTAATCGAATTACCGTAATGAAAGAACGTGAGCTCGGTCTTTCTTATTTCTATTTACTTTTACTCTTCTTTAAATTTTATGCGTGTTACAGAAAGTTACTGCATGCACAAGACTTTTCTTTCTTAACGCAGTTATTCGAAGCACTGTTAATTAATTAATTCCTATTATGTTTTACAATTCTAATGATACCGTCATCATAGCCGAACTGGGATTCTTTATATCTTATTCTATATATCAATTTATCTTTTGTTTCCTCCATGGGTTTCCTCTTCCCAAGCTGAGTGTGTTCCTGTAGTGGTAGTATTTTTACAATTGTAAAGGAATACACTATTTTCCGATTTCTTATTCTATTGCCTAATTTCAGTCAATTTCCGGTTTGCGACCACAGTCGCGATCTTCTGTTGTGTGGTTTATTAACGTACAATTACCTGAAATCACAGCTGTCAGCAATATGCTTACCCTTACCTTCGGTCAAGGTTTAACGTGCAGATCAAAGGTTCTTCTTGCAGTGAGTGGCGATAATGTTTATGGATTAAGAAAATGTTTGTGAAAGGAAAATTCCAGCTACCGATCTGTATATGGTAGTCTCGTGCTCATAGGAACAGCTGTCATGGCGTGTTGGCGTACTCGTTAACCTGACTGCGCTGCAACTAACTTGACTCCGCTGATTTCCTTAATCGGTTATCGACCGGCCGACTGCCGATTTCGATCGAATTCTGTCTTCCACGAATAGGTGAAATGTCGAAATGACAAATACCCGGGTGCTGCGTTTCACGCAGCCCGTACGCATTTCAATATCTCACAAATAAAGTGCTTTTTAAACTTTGCGGACCGCTCACGAGTTTTCTCGTGTTTCGCTTCTGTCTGTTACGGATGGATCACGAAATAACACACGCTTTTACATGGTGTCTTTAGATACACTTAGTCGCCTACTTTGATACATTGTATCCTACTTTGTGTATTTACATCAGTAGACAATTATCTTGATGGTTAAATCCTTGGTCTGCCAAGAATCTAACAAGGATAAAAAAAGAAATCAGCTACGAGGCCCTGCAGAGTTTGTGCCGCCCATGGAAAAATGTTTTACACAATATCATACTTTAAAAAAGTACTAGAAACTTCGGTGAAATTTATTTTTAAATAAAATGTTATAATAATTATTATAAAACATTTTTTTTAATAATACCTAAAATGCATCCTATTTTACAATTTCTAAAAATTTCGGACAAGTTAATTTTTTAAGTAAAAAAAGTTATTATAATTATTAAAAAACATATTTTTTTTCCAATAATGCCTAGAATGCATCCTATTATACAATTTCTGAAAGTTTCACAGAAATTGCTTCATAAAAAACAAAGTTATGATGATTTGAGAACGACAAAGTTTGCCCAAAAACGTCCGGCCCCAGGCGTATGTCTTACAGATTTCTTTCCGGTCCGCAATGTGTTAAGAAAGCAGTCTGAACGATTTTTACCCGGGCATACTTTATGTACCGTTTCCTATAGGGCTCATTTTTTTAGTATTTTTAAGTGCGTGGTATGAGCATTAACTCGTTATTTCCTCCAATTCGTTAAATTCGTTCATTAATTCGTTTAAATATACAGCAATTGCTCAATTTAAATGGTGTGGTAATTAGTTTCACGAAAGCTGCGCGTAAAGGGAACCATGAAAAGTTTAAAATAAGGACCCGTTCCACGTACTCAGATACGTATTCAGCTTTTATTGGGGTAGAAACGTTTTAATTAGAGACTTTTTAAACAGTTCCTAGAAACAGTTTTTGATGTAACTGTCATTTATTCCCGCAATGTAATATTATTTATACAAAATCCCATGCGCTCATCTGGGCATTTTGTTAAACGCGTTAAAATGCATCCGCGTAAATTAAAGAATTACTGTATTCACATACTAAACATCATGAAACCTACAAAATAAATCAGTGTAAATTGACTTAATTGTAACCGATGGGAAAATCGTGTTTACATAACGGCGTTTCACGTTAACTTCGCTAGGGTACTCGGACAGAAGTTTTGAAATAATTTCCTAGATTTTTACTATAGCCTTCGGGCGTCTGAAGAAATCGCGAATTTTCGATCACCAGCGTCGCGCGCATTTCCTTAAACGATAGTGGAGCAGAAATTGAGAGCGGCTCGGAGCCTAATCAGAGCTCGTTCATACCAAGTTGGAGGGAAACGTAGAATAGCGGTCGTTCGCTCAGGTCTCTGGGTTAATCACTTAACATAAAAACCGAGCGAAAGTAGGCTCGCGTCTTAAAATATTTACATTTCCACTCTATTTAAGGTACTTGGAAATTATAACCTGTTACACGTTAATAACCGAGTAATCAGTCAAATTATAGGCAGATTTGACGGACTGCAAATGTTTTGCCGAGTACTAAATTTGTATGCTATTAGAGTTTTGGTCTTTATTTCGAGCAATAACGTCACACAAAAAAATTATATTTTTATTACGTGAAAAATTCCTTTGTTAAGGTCACAAATCTACTGTTGAAACGTCAGGTTAGAGTTTCAAATAGTTTATTTGACCGGATATACAAAAAGTAGTTGTAATATCATAGTTGCGATTTAATGAGTATGACATATAAAGCTAGACTTTGATACCAAAAAAATGCGACATCTGCACTCTGTAAGAATGCGCCATTATAACAAATACATACTGTTACATGTGCGTTGGCACCAAAAATCAAACTCTAGAATCGTGTACATTCTTAGTTTTTATTAACCGGATACACAAAAAGTAGTTGCAATATCATAGTAGCGATTTAATGAATATGACGTATAAAGCTAGACTTTGACACCAAAAATATGCGGCATCTGCACTCTGTAAAAATGCGCCATTATAACAAATACGTACTGTTACATGTGCGTTGGCACCAAAAATCAAACTCTAGAATCGTGTACATTCTTAGTTTTTATTAACCCGATACACAAAAAGTAGTTGCAATATCATAGTAGCGATTTAATGAATATGACATATAAAGCTAGACTTTGACACCAAAAATATGCGGCATCTGCACTCTGTAAGAATGCGCCATTATAACAAATACATACTGTTACATGTGCGTTGGCACCAAAAATCAAACTCTACAATCGTGTACATTCTTAGTTTTTATTAACCGGATACACAAAAAGTAGTTGCAATATCATAGTAGCGATTTAATGAATATGACGTATAAAGCTAGACTTTGATACCAAAAGAATGCGACATCTGCACTCTGTAAAAATGCGCCATTATAACAAATACATACTGTTACATGTTCGTTGGCACCAAAAATAAAACTCTAGAATCGTGTACATTCTTAGTTTTTATTAACCGGATACACAAAAAGTAGTTGCAATATCATAGTAGCGATTTAATGAATATGACGTATAAAGTTAGACTTTGACACCAAAAATATGCGGCATCTGCACTTGTAAGAATGCGCCATTATAACAAATACATGTGTTACATGTGGTTGGCATGAAAAATCAAACTCTAGAATCGTGTACATTCTTTATTTATTCATTGAGTTCTAGTATTGTTTTACAAAACATACTATGATTCCATAAATGAAGTTAAGCAATTTACCTTTTCATTGAAGTCTATTGTAGCTTCCAGAAAGATATTCTGATTGCATAGGAGAGTTTGCGCTATTATTCAATTTTTCATTGATCTCTGGTATAAAAATCATAAAAAGTGGTCATTCTTGTTTTATTTCCGGATACACAAAAAGTAGAAGAAGAACGACATAATGAGACGACGTTCACGTAACTTTGACCCAAAAATTGCATCGATCTGCATTTGAAAGGCGCCAAGACGAAACATTACCATTGCACGAAAAATCAAACTCTAGAATCGTTGCATTTTTCTATTAAATTTTAATGTAATTTCGCCAAATCCACTATGGATAGCTAAGAGAGGTTGGGCAATTGTTACGTTTTCTTTGAAATGTAATATAGCTTCATAAAATGTGCTGTGGTTGCATGGGAGAAATTAGGCAGTCTTTATTTATCCATTGAGTTCTAGTTTTGTTTTACAAAACATACTGTGATTCCATAAATGAAGTTAAGCAATTTACCTTTTCATTGAAGTCTATTGTAGCTTCCAGAAAGATATTCTGATTGCATAGGAGAGTTTAGGCATTCTTCAATTTTTCATTGATCTCTGGTATACTTTCATAAAAAGTGGTCTACTTGTGAATTAAGTTTCCTTTGATACAAAAAGCTCGAAGAAGAACGACATAACGAGACGACGTTCACGTAAGCCCATTGCATCGAAGCATTTGAAAGGCCCCAAGACGAAATTACCATGCACGCACCGCACTTTGCATTTTTCTATTGAACTTTAATATAATTTCGCCAAATCTACTATGGATAGCTAAGAGGCAATTGTTACGTTTTCTTTGAAATTTAGTATAGCTTCATAAAATGTTCTGTGGTCGCATGAGAGAAGTTAGGCAGTCTTTATTTATCCTTTGAGTTCTAGTATTGTTTTACAAAACATACTGTGATTCCATAAATGAAGTTAAGCAGTTTACCTTTTCATTGAAGTCTATTGTAGCTTCCAGAAAGGTATTCTGATTCCATACGAGAGTTTAGGTATTCTTTAATTTTTCATTGATCTCTGGTATACTTTCATAAAAAGTGGTCTACTTGTGAATTAAGTTTCCTTTGATATAAAAAGCTCGAAGAAGAACGACATAACGAGACGACGTTCACGTAAGCCCATTGCATCGAAGCATTTGAAAGGCCCCAAGACGAAATTACCATGCACGCACCGCACTTTGCAAACCATCCATCTTCGCACTTACTCTCAGGTACACTTCGTAAAGCAGCTGCGCGTTATTGCGAACACTTCTCATCAACGCGCGTACCATTTTTCCGATTGTCTCGATCCTTTCCCTCTCTCTTCTCCGTGGATCTGCAATCATAACCGGCAAGCGCGAATACCCAAGCCGGAAATTACGAGGCCTTAACCCGTTCGTTATCTCGCTTCTTCGGGATCGACGATGGGTTACGACTTTACGAGGAATATCCTCTCTTCCCTGAGAAACGCACCGCGGACGGTAGTCGTCGTTCCCACCGACGAGAACCGTAACAGCCGAGATCGAGTTACTCCCCTGAACGCGTTGTGCAAGTGTATCGCGCACTCCTTCCACAGTCAATGAGTAGCTAGAAACGGACGGCCTGGGGTTCGCTCGAGGGCCCGACGAAACCGGGGATAACTGTAAAACGGGACTGGCTACACTTTTTTCCAGACATTTCCTATGTAATCCCACGATTAGACCCGGTCGCGGCGTTCTTCTAACATCACGAAAAGGCGTCACCTTGCTTTTAGGAGCACCGACGAAAGAGCAAAAGTCGATTGTCATGGTTTAGGGGGTGTGACAAGAGGTCTGTTGGAATACGACAAAAATCAATGTCCTTCCTTTGAACTGTTTACCAGGTTGTTCAATAAGTTTTCTCGTTCAGACTTTATATCGAGATGACAACTCGATTCCCTTCTTTTCAAACAAATGCATATCGAATGCATACGCGCGAGAATGTGATGCGTGGCATGATCTGCGACGCATATAACAAAGTTTGGACAAACATGTTGTTTGTCATATGAGTCAGTCGAAGCCCTTCGATCAAGAAAGAAAGACCTACTCTCTTAAGAAATTAAAGTAGAAGTTACAATAAACGTATAATAAAGATTATTTCACACACCTCCAAATTCCAACAAGGTCCTGTGCGAACCGATCAGTACAGCTTGTCTGAGCAAACGTGAACCCGAGCTTATGGTTGTATTTTTAACACGTTGACTACCAAGCGTATTTTACTATATTAGAACGGCGATGCTATGAATTAATACAGCGTTCGATTGAGTTATGCAAAATGTAAATAATGTGCACACAGCTTTTGGAGACTCAAAATCGCATCACTATTCTAATAACAAGTGCATTTATAAAATAGTAATTGACGATCTTCCAAAACATTGCCAATATTTTTGTTGTAACTTTTTTTTCACGTGGATCGTCTTCATTATCGAAATAAAAAAACCTCTTTCTACTTCTAATTGAAGGTGAACGTTCATGCCTATTGTAATTACAAATAAGTATATAAAATTTTATCAGTCCGATCGGTGAAGTTTTTCCATTGTCGAAAATCGTGACACGGCGACACTAAATATGTTTTTAAAAAAGACAGTTTCGATTGATAATCGCATACGTTTAAGAAGTTTCAACCAACAAAACAAAAACATACATAGTAGCAACGCCCTTCAACAAAACAAAACAAAACTTTTGAACGTGTGCTCCGAGTCTTATGTAGTTTTGAGGAAATATTCTTAAAATGATGTACATTAAGAAAATGCAATAAAAAAGAAATCGATTTTTTTCACCAACCCAAGTAGGCATAACGCCTTAAATAATCGATCAAGAAGAGTTCACTCTCTTAAGAAAAAAGTAGTTTCGTCCTCAGTGAACGTATAATAAAGATTATTCACACACTCAAATTACAACGTTCCATTGAAACAGTGATAAACGTGAACCCGGGCTTATGGTTGTATTTTTAACACGTTGACTACCAAAGCGTATTTTACTATATTAGAACGGCGATGCTATGAAATAATACAGCGTTCGATTGAGTTATGCAAAATGTAAATAATGTGCAGGTATTGGAGACCAAAAAATCGCATCACTATTCTAATAACAACTGTATTTATAAAATAGTAATTGCTGCCCATTGCGAATATTTTGGATCTTCAGTAAAATCTCTTGCGTCGGTCACCAGTGACCATCATGGCAGTCAAAGTGTTAACGGATTCAATTTTAACATCTTTTCTAAGTTCGTGTAAACGGAAACTAGAGAATCCATGTACTGTTGTAGTTCGGCCATTTCTTCGTTCCGCTACGAAATAAATTCTATCGTTGACAAAGTCAATATCAGGCATCTATATGTACGATACTTCAACTTGACATCTATGTCTTCTCTACAGACGGCCGTTTTCGTCGCTTGCGACGATGAAAAACGGCGGATACATGTCCCACTGTCCGTCATATCTTATCGCACTCCCATCTTCCGTCGTTTTATTGCGCAATTAAAATGATAATACGGGCGTCGAGAGTGTAAAATATGTGCGAGACATCCACCTTGGCAGCTGTCACGGAAAAACCAGTCTGTCGCGGTCCAGCGAACAACTACACTCCATCAATAGATTCCGTTGAATAATTAGACACGATTGCTAATAAGGTCTAATCCTCTTACTGCGTCGCGCGATCGATAAACATCATCGCCAATAATAACCGCTCATTACACCGCACACATTCACACCCGAGTGTTATACTTTCAAATCAATGCGTTAGACGTCGATCGCGACCATTACAATGCAGCTGTATCTTTATTAATGTTAATCATTTCTATGCCTAATTTTGGTTCAACGTATTTAATTTTTCCTATAGGCGCACTACGTGTTTTATGGTCCATGAGCTTTCTTCTCAAAAGTACTATGCATTTTTCGCAGGTTTCCATCGCAAAATACTCAACCCCTGATTTATTCTATTTACTATTTATACCAACAGTTAGATTTTATTTAACTGTTTATGCAACCAGTTATTTTATATAGCATTTGTGCAAATAGTAGATAAAATGAATCATGTAACATAAAAATGCATGAACAATGGAATTAAATTAAAATTATTTGTATAATAGGTTCTTGTTTCGAGATCCATGGCCCTCGAAACAAGTAGAGTTCCGACGGGATAAAATAAAACACATTCAATCGGAAACAGGCTTAAAAATTCTTATCATTAATAAAAAAAAAGGTTGTCCTTACAATGCAGTTGTACTTTTATGACAATTTTTATTGCAATACCACGTCACCGGTGAGAAAATTGCCTGGTGGACAGGAATCTCAGATATGTCGAGCCATTCAACCTGTTCTCGAAGAATAGTTTACAAAAGGACCGGTCTGACAGTTAATAGCGAACCGTCAGTGTTTCATAAGGCAAAACTTTATTCGTCGATTCCATTGCAGTGTTATTAGTTCATTGATATACGATATGCGCTTTTGCGCACTTCGCAGCATAAACATCGGCGATTTATTAGCCGGTCTAAAAAATAACTCGAACGCGCCGGTTACTTCACGTTTGTAATTGGGCCCGATTTCAGATCGAATAACGGAGAAATCGAAAAACAGGAAATTATTTGCCCGGCAAAAATCGCCCGAAGAAATATCGATACTTGCTCACCCGCAATTAGTCGTTGCTAAACGATCGCGATGCAAGAAAAAGAAAAAGGGAAACGTACATTGCTTCTTATGACAGAGCGGCGTACAACTTGTGCAGTAAGCTGCGAATTTGTCGTGTTTTGAACGGCGTGGCCATGGTTTCTTGATTAATCGAAAGACCGGAAGTCGGTCTAGTAGGTGTCCGTGTTCAGAGAAGGGAAACGTTGCAATTATCGAATCGTGAGAGTCGACATTGACCATTACGACGATAGGAAGAAATCTCGTCAATAGCCGAACACGGTCGGACACGCTTTCTCGAGTTTCGCATTGACGACAGTGAAAAGATATTTCCTCGTGCCTCGCGTCATCCCGCGTCATTATTAACGCAGCTTTGGTCTCCCATCTTGTTACGTCGAAACTTGATGTGTCAATTATGGCTTGGTAATTCTTCAGCGATTTGCCTTAGTGGCTTTTCATTTTTCATGAAACTTCCGCATCGCAGCGAACGTGTGCGGTGATGTTAGGAAATTCTTGCCTTACGTGTTGGGCCTAATTCAAACCAACGCCAATAAATGCCGCTTACGCAGTATGCAAATGAGTCGTTACGATTTTGTTATGCCATGCAAAGTTCTGTTATATCTTACAAGTATATGTGATATAATATCTTATGCCGAGCTTCGTTATTAATGATGCTGTAAAATTAGTTCGCGTATACGATCAATTAATCTGTTTGAATTATGGCGTGTGCCCTTATCAAAGGATGCAGGTTATCGCAGTAACTCCCGAATGAGTTCTTTTCAGTTCCGTGTGAGTTTTATTTGGCGAGGGTTTGCACTCCAAAAATGGCTTTACGTATTAACGGATCATTTATTATAACATAGCAAAGTAACTTTATAATCGTCTTAACACAACAGGCATGAGTACGGAATGATTCTGACAAGAAAATAGACTAAAGGTAGAACATAAATTAATCTATCGCTTGATATTTATTTTTCTTTTCACATATTTTAGTAAAATTTTTGCATAAAACCTCGTACTGTTTTGCTGAATGATTAACTTTTTTTTAATTTATGAATAAATGAGTATGATTCAGTGTTTTTGGTTTATTGAAAAATATAATTCCAACAGATTAATAAAAACTAAATTTGCACCATCATATTATAACTTTGCTGCATGCCCGGTCCATCAGGGTCGAAATATAACTTTCCAACATTCAAGCATTCATTTAACCCATTGACTGCCAACTACGAGATATCTCGTAGTAAGCGTCTGTCCATCCAGCTACGAGTCTCTCGTAATATAAAAATACTTAAATCCAACAATATTATATTAGTAACAATATTATTATGTTTTGTAAAACATTCATTTAAAATAAAACGAACCGCTTAATTCCAGCATGTCCAACAATTTACTAAAAGTACAAGAAAGCAGAAAGCAGCTCATTTAACATCCCTTCCTTCGACACAATACAACGCAAACTGTACCGCACCGTAACATTAACCGTCATTACACAGTGCTATCGTCAAACGGCTAAAAACTTTCTCGGCCACCAAATTGATCGGACTCTCCGATCGAACAATCCTCGATTCGTCGTCTAACGGTCGTCGTCCGTGAATCGACATTGTCATTAGGATTTCTTTTCCGTTCACGACGAAACGACTAATCGGTAGAAAAGTGTTTCACGCGGCTGCCAATGATTTCTTGTACGAAGACTCTCGCGGTTGGGTATCTCCGGCGTGTGAAAGCTCTCGTGCCTTGACACCGATTACACTGATACTTGACGTTTTTCTGGCACGAAAAGAATCGGAATCCTGTGACAAATGTGCTCCGACCGACGAGCAGTGATTCGTGGGAACGTGGGGATGCTAAACTTCGAGGCTCGCGTTTCGACGATTGATTCTTTACTGTTAACACATTGACTGCCACGCAAATTTAGCGCGTCTTGTCGTTCGGGGTGACGACGCTTTATTTTAAAGAAGACATAAATCGTTTTACAAAATATAATAATATTAAGTTACTGATACAATATTGTAATGGCATTTACAGTATTTTTATTGAAAAACAAAACACTACGAGATAACTCGTAGCTGGCAGTTTTGGTACAGACGCTTACTACGAGATATCTCGTAGTTGGCAGTCAATGGGTTAACCCATTCGAGACGACGATTTTTTTCGAACACGGTCCCCAGGAGCGAACTTTTTTTTTTCTTTATGTTGTTCATTTTTAATAATAAAACATGTTTATTATGGAAATCACCCAATTCGTAAGTGAATTCACATAAATAAGATCATTGCACACCGGGTGTGCAGTTCGTTCGTCGGAAAATTTTTATTGCGAGGAGCGGATTGAACGCCATGTGTGCAATGTAAGGTAAAATGAAAATACATCATTAAAAAATGTATAAACATTTATTTCAAAAATAGTTAAATGATATAAAATCGTTACTTTGCTTTCAATAATAAAGAACAGGATATAATGCAAAGAAAATGTTTGAAAAGTAATAAAAAGTTAAAAAAAATAAGTTGAATAATGGAAAAAATAACGTAAACAAGAAATACATTTTTAGAAAAATGTCTAAAGATAATAAAGTAATGTAACTCAGTAATAAAAAAGAAAATATAATTTGTAAATACATTTTTAGGAAATAGTACACTGATCGTAAAGTAATTATACATTAGTTGGTTGATGGTAGCGCTTGAAACATTCTCCCAAACATAATCCAGGATTACCGACACAAGCAGGACAAGAGTAATTACTACGTTTATATTTTCCTTCTTTGTAGCACTGTCGGCAATTCATAGTATTTTACATGTAAGAAAGGCTTCAGATCATTTTTAGATTTTTTGATACACTGTAAAACCAATGCCAAATTTTGATTTCCTGTACTTTACAGATTTCATTAGTTCAAGAAAAATCTTATTTCGGCGACTAGTTTACTCAAAATAACTGATAATTTTCGTGAGACCTTTTGCGCCGGTCACCGATGACCACCGCGAAAGATTTTACTGAAGATTCCAAATATTCGCAATGAGTAGCAATTATTATTTTATGAATGTAGTATTTCATAGCATCACCATTCTAACACAGAAAAATATATATAAAATATATATAAATATATATAAATATATAATAACAACCGCAATGGGTAGCAACTATTATTTTATAAATGCAGTTATTGTTAGAATCGTGATGCAATTCTTTGGTTTCCAATACCTGCACATTATTTACATTTTGCATAATTTATTCAAACGCTGTAGTATTTCATAGCATCACCATTCTAATACAAAAAAATATATATAAATATATATAAAAATATAATAACAACCGCAATGGGTAGCAACTATTATTTTATAAATGCAGTTGTTGTTAGAATCATGAAGCGATCCTTTGGTCTCCAATACCTGCACATTATTTACATTTGGCATAATTCAGTCGAACGCTGTAGTATTTCATAGCATCCCCGTTCTAATATAGTAAAATAAGCTTGGCAGTCAAAGTGTTAATGCTGATTCTGCCTGTTTCAGTTGAATGTCTTTATTTTATTCTGTAAGAATTTTCTATGCCTTATTGTCCTATGGGCGTACACATCGGGCGCCTAGTGCATAAATAAGTTTAGCTTAATTCCATAGTCCTCCTGCAGGACGCCCATGGCCACGCAACATGTAAGGCTCCTACGTCATAAAATAAAACACATTCAATGAAAACAGGCTCAAGAATTATTGGCATTAACAAAACAGGTCGAATTTGCAATCAAGTTAATCTAATAAATAGATTTTTCCCGTTCCTGGGATAGTCCGCAAGCACACTCAACGCTAGTAGAAAGTTTTTCGTCTAGCCTTCCTGTAATTAAGAGCGGCGCGGGAAAGAATTCGCGCGGAAGATCTGCGTACCTGGCGCATGTATTCCCGGCATGCGGTTTCATTGTTTGCTTCATTGGCAACTGTGCACGGCTAGTCGATGAATTAAAACGTAGGATTGCGTTTTTATGTACTTTCGATTTTAATTGTACCAGGTTGTTCAATAAGTTTTGTTTTGTTTTGTTGAGGGCGTTGCTACTAGTCCAAATTTGTTTTTGTTTTGTTGGTTCACTTTTCTTATCAACGTACGTGAAGGTTCATTTCAATCAGTCAATTCATTCTTTGTTTACAAGCCATTTAGTGTCGCCGTGTCACAGTATTTTCGACAATGGAAAAAATGGAATATCGTGCAGTGATAAAATTCTTATTTTTGGAAGGTGTAGCACCAAAAGAAATTCACGAACGAATGTTAAGAGTGTATAATAAACGTTCACCTTCAATTAGAACAGTAGAAAGATGGGTTGCTGAATTTAAACGTGGTCGTACAAGCCTTGAAGACGATCCACGTGAAGGACGTCCAAAAACCGCATCAACGTCAGAAATCGTAGCCAAAGTACAGGATATGGTTTTGGAAGATCGTCGATTGACTGAGAGGGATTTAGTAGAGGCTCTACACATCTCATTAGGCAGTGTGAGTCATATTTTAAATGAAATTTTGAATTTTAAAAAGCTGTGTGCACAATGGGTGCCGCATTCGCTAACAATTGAACAAAAACACATTCGAATGCGACTTTCTCAACAACATTTGGAGCGTTTTAAAAAGGATAAAGTGGATTTTGTGCGTCGATTCATCACTATGGATGAGACTTGGGTCTATCACCATGATCCTAAATCAAAACAAGAGGCTAAAGAGTGGTGTGAACCTGGTTGTTCGGCTTCGAAACGAGTTCGTGTCCAGAAATCGGCCAAGAAGGTTCTGGCATCAGTTTTTTGGGATGCGAAAGGAATTTTATTTGTGGATTACTTGCAAACTGGTAAAACAATTAATTTTGAATATTATTGCAACCTTTTGGACCAGTTGAAGGAAAAAATTCGTGAAAAAAGACCCGGTTTGCAGAAGAAAAAAATCCCTTTTCATCAGGACAACGCACCGTGTCACAAGAGCATTTTGACAATGACTAAAATCCATGAATTAAAGTTTTAATTGTTGGAGCATCCGCCATATTCACCAGATTTGGCCCCCAGCGACTTCCATTTGTTTCCAGAACTCAAAAAATGTATGCGTGGCAAGCGTTTTTCGTCAAATGAAGAGGTCATAACGGTTGTTGAAGCGTATTTTGCAGACCTTCCGGAATGTCACTTCAGGGATGGGATCCACAAATTGGAGGATCGTTGGAGCAAGTGCATTAATGTTCAGGGAGATTATACTGAATAATAAAGTGTATTTTGAACCATAACATTATGTTTTTCTTATCGAACGACAAAACTTATTGAACAACCTTGTACTTCTTCAGTACGCGCATTAGACAGAATTCGACAAGTGCAAAGCCCGCATCGTCATTAAAAGCGATCGAAGCAAGAATGCTGCTTTCAATGCCGTTTGCGGTCTCGATTATGCGCACTTGTCGCGCCACCTTCTCCCTTCTTTTTCTCACTCTTCGTTGCCGACGCCAGACAGAAACCTATAATCAGGATTACGCTTACGATAGCCACTGATGAATTACGACAGAAGTTACCGCATTATCGGTGATCCGGTTCTATGCGAAAATGTCAATGTCGGCATATTTCGAGGATAATGCCGCCGGCGGTTGCTAGAACGAAACGTGCTCAATTAACACATTTCGTTGATCGCTGTTGAATGGAAGCGTAAGACAAAATGTTGAAAATACGTAAATATGATGACTTATAACGTATTGCTGTGCAACATTATCTATTCTGACATATCGCGATGAAAGTCACTATAATGTAGGGTAATAATTAAAATTGTGATTGCAACGAGATACTTGCAGTTAAATATATTTATTTGATAATAGCTACAGTAACACTAGATTTACGGAAGCCGTCAATTTGAGGCGTTTTATTTCAATAATTTGACAATTAGCGGTACAACTTCTCGTTCATTCAATTTTTATCTTAAATCTTTTTCTAATTTATACCGTTATTACTTTTCGCTGAGGGAATTCACGTACAGACGGTGTTTACAAACATGTGAAGGAGAGAGTCAGTAATCCAGGGACCGAAATTTGCGCCGACACCTCTTCGGATTTATATTAAATCGTGTAACACTAGATTTACGGAAGCCGTACGGTGTTTACAAATCTTTTTTTAATTTATACCGTTATTACATTTTGCTGAGGGAATTCAATTCGGACAGTGTTTACAAACATGTGAAGGAGAGAGTCAGTAATCCAGGGACCGAAATTTGCGCCGACACCTCTTCGGATTTATATTAAATCGTACCATTCGATTTCTTAGACACTTCGCATCGTCGAAACATGTCACGCCTTTCGAGTGCTTGCGAAACCGATTGTGAGCGTCGTGCGTTTCAGCCATTAAAACTTCTGTTGGCCAACGGCATTCGAGACATTGCTGATCCACGGTGCGTTTGCGATTGGTCATTCCAATCGTCGATGCGCCACGGCGAACGTGATGAACGTGACGGATTAATTCGCGCGAACGATCCTTAACGCTTTGCCACTCTTACATTGTCTTTCATGACCCTTGCCGAGCGACGTTTAATATTCTTCTGGTGGCACGTCATAAAAAGCGCATGGATTTCACAAACGTTGCTGAACTATTTAAACAGGTTCATTGCCAGACCGTCGTATGGCAAACATCAGTAGTGATTAACAGTCGATTTACGGAATCCGGCAATTTCACGACCGAAATCACAAAAACAATTCAGTGCCTTTGCACTAACACTTAAAGAAAAATCTGAAAGTGAAGTTAACACATGAGCCGGTCATTTACCAAATCTATTCATTTGGCAAAACATAAAGTATTGCATTCATTTTACATATTAAAAGGGAAGCACGAATTAAGTGCCTTCGCATTAAAATTTGAAAAAACCTGAAAAATAATGTAACACATTAGCGTCCTTTGCATACTACGTAGCAGATGTTTCGCTAGATAGAATAATTTAATGTGCTTGCAACTTCTTGTCTTGGTACTGATACTACATATTTCTCTGGATAATGTATACATTACATGCCTAATGTAAATCTAGTGGTTAAATATTCTTCGTTCTTCCTTTCAAACATCAGTAGTGATTAACAGTCAATCTACGGAATCCGGCAATTTCACGACCGAAATCACAAAAACAATTCAGTGCCTTTGCACTAACACTTAAAGAAAAATCTAAAAGTGAAGTTAATATATGAGCCGGTCATTTACCAAATCTATTCACTTCACAAAACAAAAAGTATTAAATTCATTTTACATATTAAAAGGTAAGCACAAATTAAGTGCCTTTGCATTAAAATTTGAAAAAAAATTAAAAGAGAATGCAACACATTAGCGTCCTTTGTATACTACGTAGTAGATGTTTCGCCAGATACAATAATTGAATGTGCTTGCAACTTCTTGTCTTGGTACTGATACTACATATTTCTCTGGATAATGTATACCTTACATACCTAATGTAAATCTAGCGGTTAAATATTCTTCGTTCTTCCTTTCAAACATCAGTACTGATTAACAGTCGATTTACGGAATCCGGCAATTTCACGACCGAAATCATAAAAACAATTCGGTGTCTTTGCACTAACACTTAAAGAAAAATCTGAAAGTGAAGGTAACATTTGAGCCGTTAATTTCCAAATCTATTCACTTGACAAAACAAAAAGTATTAAATTCATTTTAAATATTAAAAGGTAAGCACGAATTAAGTGCCTTCGCATTAATACTTTGACTGCCACAGTGGTCACCAGTGACCGGTGTAAAAGATTTTACAAAAATGCAAAAAATTCGCAATAAACCCTATTTGCAATCTTGTAGAAGCAATTGATATTGAAATGGTGCTTCAATACTTTATCTTCTAACAACTTTGCGTTACTTTCATTTTGCACGATTCAATCATACTCTATAGTATTTCATCGCATCGCGGTTCTAACATAGAAAAATATGCTTGGCAGTCAACGTGTTAAAATTTGAAAAAAGCTAAAAGAGAATGCAACACTTTGCATCCTTTGCATACTACCTAGCAGATGTTTCGCCAGATAGAATAATTGAATGTGCTTGCAACTTCTTCTCTTGGTACTGATACTACATATTTCTCTGGATAATGTATACCTCACATACCTAATGTACATCTCGTGGTTAAATATTCTTCGTTCTTCCTTTCCGATAGAAAACCAGCAAAGGTTATTGCAGCGAAAGAAGACGCTATAGAAAGTGAACCTTGCGGATGAATTTGAGTTACTCAATAAATGCAAATTGACTCGTGTATTTGTGCTGGTGTGCTAGAATTTTCAAGAATGTGATTTAATAAGCATATGCGTATTTCGTGTCATAAAACGTTAGGTTGCCGGCATTACTTTGCTGCGGGTATAATAGTGTAGCGGCTAAAAGGATGTGTGAAACAGGTAGCCGGATACAAATTATAGCGATGCATCATTTTCCATCATACAGATGCAAATTGAATCTGCGTTTTTACGGCAAGTATCCACGTATATGACCAAATAAAGTTGTCGTTATTGAACAACACGCGCATATGCATACGCCTAAACTGTTATTCTCGTATAACTTAGTGCGCATTTGTAGTTCATACCGGCACTACAAATAATTTATGAAAGCAGGTTTGCTTGCGCTTAATGAACCACTAATGTATGTTAATATACACAAGTGCGCGCAGTTGTATCATGCAGCCTGTAAAGTATAAAAACCAACGCACCAGTCGCAGGAAGAAACACATTTTAATTTCACGAACTTAACTCCTTCCCGTGGGTCGTTTGTAAACCAAAACTATTTTCTTATAGAAATTGACGTGAAACTGAACCGGTCCCGAATCCCAGACGATTTCTTATTTAAACTTCTACAACATTACTTTGTGCACGACTTTTCTTTTACTTAATTTCTTTTTTTTTCGTCGCTTGTGCGACGCGCGTTCTATTTTATTTATCTTATGCAATTCCAAAGATCCTAGTTGTCTGCCTTTTGGCTCGCTTCTTCACTGTTCTAAAAGCGAAATCGTAGACACACGCATAGAAAGCACCATGAATAGCTGGCACGCCACGAAACGCGACGTTTATCCTTTAACGTTACGTCTGTTACGAAATGGCCGGCCGGCACTGGCGCATGTAGTGTTATGTAATTTTGTCGTAAAAGGCGAAGCCACGTTGAAGAACAGAGATGATCAGGTGGAGAAATTAATAGGAAAAGAACAAGATGGGATATGAAAACGAAAAACATGGCGATGTTTGAGACAAGGGACAAGTCCAAGTCTTGACTATTTCTAAATTTTCAACCTTTTTCTTGTTATGTAATGCGAGGGAAATGTCCCCTTTTTGGTGTGCGATTGTAAATTCCCATTAAAATTTAAAAATCCCATACCAAGAAGAAGGCGTTTTTTTCAGATTGTGTACAAAAAAACTTTGGCACAATTATTTTAAAGCTCTTCTTAACCGTGTTATGTAATTTTGTCGTAAAAGACGAAGCCACGTTGAAGAACAGAGATGATCAGGTGGAGAAATTAATAGGAAAAGAACAAGATGGGATATGAAAACGAAAAACATGGCGATGTTTGAGACAAAGGACAAGTCCAAGTTTTGACTATTTCTAAATTTTCAACCTTTTTCTTGTTATGTAATGCGAGGGAAATGTCCCCTTTTTGGTGTGCGATTGTAAATTCCCATTAAAATTTAAAAATCCCATACCAAGAAGAAGGCGTTTTTTTCAGATTGTGTACAAAAAACTTTGGCACAATTATTTTAAAGCTCTTCTTAACCGTGTTATGTAATTTTGTCGTAAAAGGCGAAGCCACGTTGAAGAACAGAGATGATCAGGTGGAGAAATTAATAGGAAAAGAACAAGATGGGATATGAAAACGAAAAACATGGCGATGTTTGAGACAAGGGACAAGTCCAAGTCTTGACTATTTCTAAATTTTCAACCTTTTTATTGTTATGTAATGCGAGGGAAATGTCCCCTTTTTGGTGTGCGATTGTAAATTCCCATTAAAATTTAAAAATCCCATACCAAGAAGAAGGCGTTTTTTTCAGATTGTGTACAAAAAAACTTTGGCACAATTATTTTAAAGCTCTTCTTAACCGTGTTATGTAATTTTGTCGTAAAAGGCGAAGCCACGTTGAAGAACAGAGATGATCAGGTGGAGAAATTAATAGGAAAAGAACAAGATGGGATATGAAAACGAAAAACATGGCGATGTTTGAGACAAGGGACAAGTCCAAGTCTTGACTATTTCTAAATTTTCAACCTTTTTCTTGTTATGTATTGCGAGGGAAATGTCCCCTTTTTGGCGTGCGATTTTAAATTCCCATTAAAATTTAAAAATCCCATACCAAGAAGAAGGCGTTTTTTTCAGATTGTGTACAAAAGAACTTTGGCACAATTATTTTAAAGCTCTTCTTAACCGTGTTATGTAATTTTGTCGTAAAAGGCGAAGCCACGTTGAAGAACAGAGATGATCAGGTGGAGAAATTAATAGGAAAAGAACAAGATGGGATATGAAAACGAAAAACATGGCGATGTTTGAGACAAGGGACAAGTCCAAGTCTTGACTATTTCTAAATTTTCAACCTTTTTCTTGTTATGTAATGCGAGGGAAATGTCCCCTTTTTGGTGTGCGATTGTAAATTCCCATTAAAATTTAAAAATCCCATACCAAGAAGAAGGCGTTTTTTCAGATTGTGTACAAAAAAACTTTGGCACAATTATTTTAAAGCTTTGGCACAATTATTTTAAAGCTCTTCTTAACCGTGTTATGTAATTTTGTCGTAAAAGGCGAAGCCACGTTGAAGAACAGAGATGATCAGGTGGAGAAATTAATAGGAAAAGAACAAGATGGGATATGAAAACGAAAAACATGGCGATGTTTGAGACAAGGGACAAGTCCAAGTCTTGACTATTTCTAAATTTTCAACCTTTTTCTTGTTATGTAATGCGAGGGAAATGTCCCCTTTTTGGTGTGCGATTGTAAATTCCCATTAAAATTTAAAAATCCCATACCAAGAAGAAGGCGTTTTTTCAGATTGTGTACAAAAAAACTTTGGCACAATTATTTTAAAGCTCTTCTTAACCGTGTTATGTAATTTTGTCGTAAAAGGCGAAGCCACGTTGAAGAACAGAGATGATCAGGTGGAGAAATTAATAGGAAAAGAACAAGATGGGATATGAAAACGAAAAACATGGCGATGTTTGAGACAAGGGACAAGTCCAAGTCTTGACTATTTCTAAATTTTCAACCTTTTTCTTGTTATGTAATGCGAGGGAAATGTCCCCTTTTTGGTGTGCGATTGTAAATTCCCATTAAAATTTAAAAATCCCATACCAAGAAGAAGGCGTTTTTTCAGATTGTGTACAAAAAAACTTTGGCACAATTATTTTAAAGCTCTTCTTAACCGTGGCAAGGTGGTCACCGGTCACCGGTGCAAAAGATTTGACTAAAAATGCAAAAAATTCTCAATGAAGCCTATTTGCAATCTTGTAAAAGCAATTGATATTGGAACGGTGCTTCAATACTTTGGCTTTTAACAACTCTGCGTTACCTTCATTGTGCACGATTTAATCATATTCTGCAGTATTTCATTGCATCGCGATTCTAACATAGCAAAATGCGCTTGGCAGTCAAAGTGTTAACCTATGCTAATTTAGGTAAAAAAAATTCCAATTGAATCTCTAACAGCAGAATAATCTAAGTTGATCTTGTTTCATGGTCCACCTTACCTAACACGTACACGTCACCTTTCAATAAAAAAAAAAAAGAGTTAGTCAATAATATTAAGATGCATTAGTATGTAAGTTCAAAGTCACACCGATCTACAACGGGTTAATAAAAGATGCAATCGAAAAAGCTTTATTGATACACTGGCTATTACGGCGCGTACGAATCGGACGAATGTATTCATTATCGTCGTGCAAGTTTTTCGATCGGATCGGACGACATACCGCCTCATAAAATCCTGACGAGGGTGCCTGTATCGAAACGGCGGAGATGCGGAAGATTCCATCGAAGTTCCCAGTCGTGAGACTTCTTGTCACCGGACGGAAGGGAGCGAGATGCACATGCACTGTAAAGAATCCAAGAGGAAGTGAAATTATCGCCGACAAGGCAGACAGAGGAAGGCTGGAAAGAGTGAGAAATGAAACTGAAACGAAAGAGTAGCAGTGATGGAAATCCTTGCGCCTTCAAACATATATACATACAAATTCTTGCCTTCGCATTATCTTAACAATAGAAACGGTCATATATATATATGATAATATATATGTATAGAATATATGATTATATATTATAATTCTTATGTTAGGTTGATCGGCAAGTTCTGTTCAAACATTATTATAGAACAGAATTTTCGGTAGATCTAACACAATCGCTATTCACTATAAACACAAAGTAGCTAGGAGTCTTTGCCCCTTGAGTGCTATGGACGCATATATGCGTCCGCCGAAATATGTCGGTATCGACTATGGGCGCATATATGCGCCCCCAATCGTTTCGATTTCTCACCTACTGTAGCCACAATTATAAATGTATGAGATGAATACAGATGCGTTCTTTATCAAATGATTTTCTTGCATTATTTAATTTGGCGTAAATACAGAATTATCATTAAAACTTCTTTGCGCCTTAAGGGGTTATGCCTACTTGGGATCGGCGAAATAACATGATATTCAAGATTTTTTTTTTGCCGTTTTAGTGAGTACTAATTAAAATTCGCAAAACATTGCCATCAAGTACGTATTTAGTGGTACTTGTGTACATTTTTTTATAAGAAAATATTAAAAAATGGAGGAAATATAGCCCTTCTCCTAGAGCTTCCGTTTATTTTCATCACTCGCGGTGACCACGATTTCTCAAAAACTACTTCATCGATCGGACTCTAATTTTATATACTTATTTGTCATTACAATAGGCAGGGCCTGAACGAAGGATTTTGAAAAATTTTAATTTTTGCAAGAAGGGCAGCAATTTTACGAAAAAATCCGTCTTTTGTGGTGGTCTAACGGTCGTTTTTATGTTGTAACTTTTTTTTATTATCGAAATAAAAAATCCTTCTTCCTTCAAATCCTTGTAATGACAAATAAGTATATAAAATTAGAGTCCGATCGGTGAAGTAGTTTTTGAGTTTCGAGATAATCGCGTTTAAAGTTTCAAGCTCTGTACTAATCATACATAGTAGCGCTCCAGATAAACGCTTATAACTTTTGAACGTGTGCTCCGAGTCTTATGTACTTTTGAGGAAATATTCTTAAAATGATGTACATTAACACATTGCGGACCGGGCATTCTATTGCTAACCATACCCAGTGGCCGGGTATTCTTTTGCGTCAAATATTTTTAAATTAGTGACGATTTGTTAGTAGTTAAAAATTATTGTCGCGTGAAATATTTATTTTCAACAACTTTAAAAATTAAGGATTTTTTAATATTTTTTAATAAATAAAAATGTGTACAAACCAAACATTTTTCAAAGTATGATATTTCTTACAACATGACACTAAGTGAACTGACGTGACAATAAAATTCTCGCCATCATTTGATGTATCCAAACCGCAAATATTTCTGTAATATTACCAATCGTTTTGTCGCTATCCATATTTTAGAGCTTCAAATAATTAATTCACAATACAAATTACGAAAAACTGCCGCTGACAATTACGTAGGAATTGGGTGACATCTCGTCACCTATCCCGAACGACAGAATATGCAAGACGATATATCTCGTCAACGGCCCCGAACGACGAAGTAGGAATGACGAGATATCTCGTCATCCGTCCGCAATGTGTTAAGAAAATGTAATAAAAAAGAAGTCGATTTTTTTCACCAACCCAAGCAGGCATAACCCCTTAAATCATCGATCAGTAGAGTTCACACTAGCGAAAAGTGTTTCGTCCTCAGTGAACGCTTTGGCCAAAAGTATTCAGCACTCAAAGGGTTACAGACGTTCCATTGAAACAGTGATATACGCGTCCGTCCAGTTTTCCCCCTAATCGACGAACTCGCGAGCGTATCATGCCCAACGCTGATGCGCAACTAGAGTGAAAGAGGCGAGCGGTGCGACAGGAAGAAAGATTTACGAGCTTAAACGGACCGACATTGGATCGACTCCTGGTGGTGAATCGAGCCGTGAATGGTCGATGTCACGCGATACATCCTTACTTGGCTTTATTTATCGCAGTTGCATACCTGCGCGTGCATCTTTCGTCTCGCTTATCCCGTCTTTTGCCCACGTCGTTCTTCCTCTCTTCCTTCTGTCCTATCCTTGCCAGCGCAGACCAACCTCCTCTCGCCGATTTCGCATACCTCCGGCCTATCGACTTCGCGCTGATCGAACGTGCTAATCGGATCGATTCTGCACGGAGCGCGGAGATCGTACGAGGGCATCTTTCCTAGATCGTTCAAGTTGATGCGTTGCGATTATGGGCGTGCGCGCAGATTTATCGTTTGTGAATAATAGAGAAGAGTGTTGCGACGCTTTGTGGAGCGCAGCCGGAGGTGTTTGATGGCGTTGAAACCGGTGCGTTTTTCAATTACGCCACTTGCGCACTGTCCTTATGAAGCATGCGCTAGTGGGGCAAGGGTTGTATTGGAAATTATGCGACGCGGCGTAGCAAATAATAGACGCGAGTTCTTAACTGGGCTACAAGAACTTCGTTCAACTATAACGAAACATTGATTCAATAGAAATAATGATTGCCGGGTTCTCACGCCTTGTATTCTTGCGCATCCTATTGTTTCCTTAGCCTCTTCAAACACACTGCTGCACATGTGTACATTTAGTTTCTTCAAGTTATAATTATTTTCATCACAAAAACATGAAAATCCCATGGTAATTTAACACGTTGGCTGCCGTGGGGGTCACCGGTGACCGGCGCAAGAGATTTGACTGAAGACCGAAAATATTCGCAGTGGGTAGTAATAATTATTTTATAAATGCTGTTATTGTTAGAATAGTGATGCGATCCTTTGGTCTCCAATACTTGCACATTATTTACATTTTGCATAATTCAGTCAAACGCTGTAGTATTTCATAGCATCGCCGTTCTAATACAGCAAAATACGCACGGCAGTCAACGTGTTAAATCATGCAAAAAGGAAGATAATGGTCTCCAATATTTGGTCTCCAATACTTGCACATTATTTACATTTGGCATAATTCAGTCAAACGCTGTAGTATTTCATAGCATCGCCGTTCTAATACGGCAAAATACGCACGGCAGTCAAAGTGTTAAATCACGAATGTGCAAAAATTTGGAAGATATTATAAACAAGTTAAAATATTTGGTCTCCAATGAGGTGCTAATTTTTTACATTTTTACGATGATTCAGTTGAAACGAAAAAGTAGTATTCTCTGATTAGCATCGCCGTTCATCGATTAGAGATTTCGCTATTTTTTGGGTAAATTACAGCTGCGTGTCCCGCAGTCAACAGTTGTTATTCACACCACAAAATTCCTCGATAACAGAAACTCGAAAAAAAATCTTATCACTGGAAATAATGAAAATATCTATCAAACAGTCGGGTTTGAGAATAGGGACGGTGATACGGAAACTGTAATTGGTGCAACCGTCAGAGTGACATTTCCTAACGAAGGATGAGAAAATTCCTTTCATTTCTTTATTTAAAATACATAAACGTTCGATCATATATTTCCTTATGAAATATGACGTTGCGTTGATACTCTAACATGCACTCTTATGCGGTTACGTTGTTGGCATGACAGAGAAAAGCCGCGTTTGAGAAAGTATGGTCCGTCACCTTGAGTCTCTTTTACGAACGACCGGCAAGAAAGACGAGCTCCTCCTACTTCGTTCCTTGGTGAGGTCAGGTTCGTGACTCGCTGTTCGTCTTTCCGTCTGTTTCTCCGAGTGTTCGACTCGTCTCCCAGACTGTTATTATCGCCGTGCCTAAACATTTCCGTCCCAGTCATTTGCTCACCTGTGCATCATAATGGAACACGGCCGACGAACGATTCCTGTGCCGATTCGTCATTGTCACTTAGGTTACACCAATTCCTTTCTTCGACGACACTTCTCTTCGCTATTTGATTGAAAGCTAAAATTCGCACGCATACACTTAACCGTGTGTGTATCACGTTCAGATTTTATGTCGAACAGTGTCAGTGATTTTACTGTGATGTGCAAATTCAGTGATAGTTATTCTTTGCGTAGTTACCTCTTTTCATGTCAAGCCATTTTCTGATATATTAAAACTGCAACGGGATGAAGTACTACAGAATACGATTGAATTGTGCAAAATGAAAATAATGCGAAGGTATCGAGACCAAAGAATTGAATCGCTATATATTAATTGCATTTACAAAATTATAAATGCGTTGGGTTTTTTTGAATTTTTCGTCAGACCTTTTCTGTTTAATCGCCATTGCGGCAGTTTCCTGTGTAACGTAAATTCTTACAATACGCTAACGATATTACAGTAGATTCGTCCATGGAATGTAATTCTCGTACAATGCGTTATAATAGAATGCAGGATTTCACCTTTTACTCTAGTCGACCATAACATAGCTTATCTCCATCACAACCGATTTTCTCTGTTCGTAATTTCGCAGAAGGCGATTTTATACGACGCGTGGAATATTGATCGCATTATACGGGGGTCTACTATACTTATTCTTCGCATACTTACTTTCTTTCACGTAATTCATACGAACGATACATTCTCTAATCGCCAATACAATAGACTTCCCTAGAACGTGAATGCCTACAACGCGCTAAAAATATTTTAACGCGATTCTCGTACAACGCGTTATAATTAAATACACGTATTTAATATTCAGAAATAAGGTCATACCGGGCATATGTTCATATGAACTTTTTTCCATATTTAGCACGTTGACTACCGTGCGTATTTTGCCGTATTAGAACGGCGATGCTATGAAATACTACAGCGTTTGACCGAATTATGCAAAATGTAAATAATGTGCAAGTATTGCAGACCAAAGAATTGCATCACTATTCTAACAATAACTGCATTTATAAAATAATTATTACTACCCATTGCGAATATTTTAGATCTTCAGTAAAATCTCTTGCGCCGGTCACTGGTGACCCCCATGGCAGCCAACGTGTTAGCATTCTAAGCCTGTCCCCAAGTTATGCTGACATTTTCAAAAACGCTCTGTATTTATTATTTTCAAAACTGTTAGTCTCTCCCCTTTTCTTCGTCAGTCAAGTAGCATTGCGGCACGGGAAAAAGATTGCACCATAAGAAACGACGGAAACGTGTCCCTTTGAAAGTTTGTATGCGAGTCGGAAGTACCGAAGGAGTCGCGTGCCGTGGATTTTATGCGAGTCAGCAGTAAAGACCGTCGGAGTCTCGTCGTTCTTTGGAGAGGTCAGGTTCGTCAGCCTCTCCTTCGTTCGTCTGTCTCCCTGTTGACTGGCTGACATCGTCTGTCTGCCTATTACTACCCACTACTACTTATCCGGCATCTCTCCTTCCAGTCTTTTCCATACGGATAGCGATGGGACTAATCCGATGACATACTTCATAGTAGCAGAACGTATCAGACACGCGGTATCATGTTACAGAATCCAATAGGCATCAAAACATAAATTTCTAGGTGCCATAGTCGCATGCTTATGGATATTCGATAAGACCGTGGCCCTTGTTTCTGCTGATTGTCTGGTTTTGTTCATATAGCAGCACTTTGCGCTACATGTTTCAAAACACTAAAAGGTTTCCTCTTTAGGAACTAAAATGTATTTCTATTGTTTGATTTCGGTGCACTTCCACTTCGACCATTTTTACTAATTGCAAAAATACCACCAGTACATTCAAATTGAGAGTGCACCGAAATTAATCGATAGAAGTACACTTTACCTCCAGAAGTGCAAATCATTTGAGGTGTCTGAACACGTAGAGCAAATCATTATTTTAACACGTTGACTGCCGTGCATATTTTACTATATTCAAACCGTAACGTGATGAAGTACTAAAGAATATAATTGAATTGTGCAAAATGAAAATAATGCGAAGGTATCGGGAACCAAAGAATTTAATCACTGTTTAATATTAATTTCATTTACAAAATTATAAATATTATATTACCAATTGGGTATTTTGTGAATTTTTCGTCAGACTTTTTGCGCCGGTCACCGATGACCACCATGGCAGTCAACGTGTTAATAAAACCATACAACCAGCACAAATGGGATTTCAGTTTTATCAAATGCCTTACATGAACGATTGTTCTGAAACATTACATAATTTGAAAATATTAAATTCGGCATTCTACGCCAATCTAAAGTTGCCTACGTGCAAAATGAACGTTGCTGCCGGAAAAATAGAACGCGCGAACCGGCGAAAGTGCAAACATGGGCGCAACGACAGTTTTTTCAAAGGCGACGGTAGGAAGACGACGTAACCGCGTTGGCATCCAGGTAATTATTTTTCTGGTTTGACGCGCAGCCTTAAGTGACGGCAGATTAGTCTCAGTCCCATCGCTACATTTGGACGTTTCGCTCGTGTTTCCCTCGCGATCGTCGGCTCACCTTCGTAGGCGCCGCGACTGTCGATTTGCATACAAAACGTCGATGAAAGGGGAAAGAAAAAGGGACGGCGAGCGGAATACGAGATCGAGAGATGCAGTTCGTACGTGGAATCGTAAAAGGAACGGATTGCTTCCAGGGCTACTCGTAAGACGAGATTCGTCGCGATAATGCGGGAACAATGAATAATTCGCCATGCGTTGTTTCTCTGCTCGTGTGTGTGTGCATGTGTCTGTGCACGTGTGTGCGTGTAGCTGCGAGTGCGCGGGCGTGCGGAAGACTTTTAGATTACACTTACCGTTGACAAAATTGCATTTACGAACTCGTACTTCTATCCGAGTTGCGGTAATTAGGCGTGCGCTGTTTGCGCCGCGTAATTGTTGCACTTGAAATACTATGGTACCACGCAGTTTTATATGGCCAACGGTATTTCGGAGTTTAGATTTTAGACACAAATTTTAAATGTGTTATTTGGGATCTTCCGGCGATGCTCCAGTAGTGCGGGTTTTAATTAATGAATTTAAACGTGACGTATAAAATCATAAATTAATTAAATGATACAAAGATGTTGCAGTACAAGTATATACAATAACAATAAACATAAATATTATATTATATTAAGTTAAGTTAACGCAGTTTTATATGGCCAACGGTATTTTGGAGTTTAGATTTTGCGCAAATGTTAAATGTGTTATTTCGAATCTCCTGGTGATGCTCGAGTAGTGCGTATTTTAATTAATGAATTTAAACGTGACGTATGAAATCATAAATTAATCAAATGATACGAAGATTTTGCAGTACAAGTATATACAATAACAATAGACATAAATATTATATTATATTAAGTTAAGTTAACGCCGTTTTATATGGCCAACGGTATTTCGGAATTTAGATTTTCGACGCAAATGTTAAACGTGTTATTTGGAATCTTCCGATGATGCTCGAGTAGTGCGGCTTTTAATTAATGAATTTAAACGTGATGTATGAAATCATAAATTAATTAAATGATACGAAGATATTGCAGTACAAGTATATACAATAACAATAGACATAAATATTATATTATATTAAGTTAAGTTAACGCAGTTTTATATGGCCAACGGTATTTCGGAATTTAGATTTTAGACGCAAATTTTAAATGTGTTATTTGGGATCTTCCGGTGATGCTCGAGTAGTGCGGGTTTTAATTAATGAATTTAAACGTGACGTATGAAATCATAAATTAATCAAATGATACGAAGATTTTGCAGTACAAGTATATACAATAACAATAGACATAAATATTATATTATATTAAGTTAAGTTAACGCAGTTTTATATGGCCAACGGTATTTCGGAATTTAGATTTTCGACGCAAATGTTAAATGTGTTATTTTGAATCTTCTGGTGATGCTCGAGTAGTGCGTGTTTTAATTAATGAATTTAAACGTGACGTATAAAATCATAAATTAATTAAATGATACAAAGATATTGCAGTACAAGTATATACAATAACAATAGACATAAATATTATATTATATTAAGTTAAGTTAACGCAGTTTTATATGGCCAACGGTATTTCGGAGTTTAGATTTTAGACGTAAATTTTAAATGTGTTATTTGAGATCTTCCGGTGATGCTCGAGTAGTGCGGGTTTTAATTAATGAATTTAAACGTGACGTATAAAATCATAAATTAATTAAATGATACGAAGATATTGCAGTACAAGTATATACAATAACAATGTACATAAATATTATATTATATTAAGTTAAGTTAACGCAGTTTTATATAGCCAACGGTATTTCGGAATTTAGATTTTAGACGCAAATTTTAAATGTGTCATTTGGGATCTTCCGGTGATGCTCGAGTAGTGCGTGTTTTAATTAATGAATTTAAACATGACGTATGAAATCATAAATTAATCAAATGATACAAAGATTTTGCAGTACAAGTATATACAATAACAATAGACATAAATATTATATTATATTAAGTTAAGTTAACGCAGTTTTATATGGCCAACGGTATTTCGGAATTTAGATTTTAGACACAAATATTAAATGTGTTATTTGGGATCTTCCGGTGATGCTCGAGTAGTGCGGCTTTTAATTAATGAATTTAAACGTGACGTATGAAATCATAAATTAATTAAATGATAAGAAGATTTTGGAGTACAAGTATATACAATAACAATAGACATAAATATTATATTGACTTAAAGAAGACGTTTAGAACTATAAACGGATTAAATAATGATATTGGAGAACAAACGCATAGCAACAAGTACACGAATGTCAAGTAAAGAACTAAAATTTTTGTTATAATTCATTTTGTGATCAACGTGTATGTGAATTCGTGCACGGTAACAATAATGAAATGAGCAACATTAATTTTCCAAAAACGCATGACTGTTTTTTGAATTTTCGTGACATTTACGGTATGCCGCATTATACTGGCACTACATACGTACAATAGGTATACATGCGTTAAATAACAATGGAGTGGGAAAAATGCGCACGGCAACTGTACCCGGAAGCAATATTCAGTACGCTACGTGTCAAGTGTACGGCAATTATGGAGTTAAAACGGTAAAACCTTCGTCCGTGTCCGTTTACAACGTGCACCTCATTCTTCATGTCTCTGTGTCTTCACCCATATGTAAATAGAAGACCAACACGAAACGGAACGTTTATTCGTACAACAGCAGCATTTCGCGTAACCGTTTACTGTCATATCTTACTTGGTATCCAAGACGTATACGTTATCATTAGTTTATTCATGCCTCGTTCATATGCACATGGAAAATAGTTAAGAACTTGCATTTTTTTTGTAGAGTACGTATACATAATTTTCGCCAATATGAATACGTATACATAACTATGCACGCAAATTATTTTAAGCGAACGAACAGCTAAGTTGTTATACGCAATTCATTTTTTCTACATAACCCCATAAACTTCCGACGTGAAATCAACGGTTTATATGACACCGAATAATTTCGTGTGTAAATCTACGTTCGTGCCTTCACCAAGTCTCGTCCTCAACAATTTTCGATTATTTGCTTAATTCAAAGGTCAATTATCTTCGAATTGCGGGGTAACCGCGATTCGACGGAAATACCAAAGACGAACGACTCTGCTCATCAGCAGGCAATCATGCGGTTGTAATCGTCTGGCTCGAAAAGCAACCGACGACAGGTTTGTCCGTCTTATTACGGTTTTACGCATACGCGGCACCGTCTCGATTCGTTAACGCACAACCTTCCTCTCTTTCGCTCTTTCCCGGTCGTCACTCGCCGCGCCGAATGGTTATGGCTATCAGCAATGAACTTTTTATGCATTTGCCTGCTTTTTTTTTCTTAATGACAGTCATAACGGTACGACGCACACGGCCGAAATAACTGCGTCGTCGGTGTATTTTCGGCATTGGGATATCGCGGCCGTCATGTCCTCGTATAAAATTCGCGCGAGTTCTTTTCCGTTCATCGGAGAGAAGACAAAGGAGGGGAGGCAGTAAAGATATCCAAAGATGCGGGTAATGTGTGTTTATGGGTTCGCTGAGATTGTTGTACAGAATCCCTGGGAAAGGTAAATATTGGTAGACCCTTTATTATTATGTTATACGTATATATAACATATATATATAAACATGTGGTTTTTAAGAAAAACTAAACAAACGCTGTTCATCCAAAACAGACCATTAATATTTTTCAATACAACCAAGATTGCATATTAGTTTCATAAAGATCGGCAAAAGGTATGGACGTTTATTAGAATTATTGGGTTGGAGGGAAAGTTCTGTCGTATTTTTAATAGGCAGGTAATTTTTCTTGTAAATAAAAAAAACATCTGGGTAGTGAGTCATTCGGATTTTTTGTTTTGTTTTTTATAGCTGCTGTATAATATAAAAGGAGTCCTTTTTTACCGTTCATCATTTACTTGTGATATTTAAAATGAAAAACATGTCAGTAGATAAAGTGCATTTACGACACTGCATTTTGTATGAATTCCAAAAAGGAAGCAACGCATCGGTTGCATGAAAAAATTTATGTGCGGCATTTGGAAAAGATATTGTAAATGTTCGTACTTGTCAAAGATAGTTTAGCAAATTTCGTTCCGGGGATCTGAGCCTCCAAGAAAGTGATCGATCTGGACGACTATCCAAGATCGATAATGATGTTTTACGATCCATGTTGGAAAATAATCCAGATTTAACAAGTCGAGAAATTGCAGAAGAGTTTGGCATTCATCATACAACACATTAAATGTATTATGATTAAAATTAAACACATATTTTTATAAATGAATTCAAATATTTTTTTTAAAATACGACAGAACTTTTCCTCCAACCCAATATTTATATGCGTTAGCACAATTCTTGACTTGCACCAAAATGCATACACATCCATGCAAATACGTATGTATGCGACATCTAGCCGGATTCAACTCCAGTGCGTTCTGTTCTAAACACCTGTCTTTACTGCTAACATCGGTGTGCCGACGGGTAGTCAAATTATTAGTGACAGTATGGCTTCATGTTTAATTCGTACAATAGGAAGATGTACTGTAAAAGCGCGGTTATTCATTAAGTAATTTAAAAAGTAAAAGTAACAAAGTAGGACGAGGAAACTAACTAAGTGCTGTATTTCCAAAATACTAACCGTTGGATATATTCTTCTCCAGACCGTGCAATTAACTAACGAAACTGAGGATATGAAGGTGACATTAGAGAGCGTAACAAATCCGTTTAGTATGTAACTTTCATGCATCGTTGACAACTCTCCAATATACGCGGAATACAAATTAAAAGTGCACGCCACTGTAAGCAAGCATGAACTTTTACTTGAATCTTAAACAGAGGAAACGCGTGTTTGAACGGTGGTCGACTCGTGTAAACGTTTCGTTTTCATACTGCAGCCGATGTGTGTTTAACCATAATACTACGCTTTTGCCACTAAAACAGGTAATCTAACATGGAAAACAATATAACAGTACTTGCATGAAACAAACTTAATTTCCGTATAGCGGTACATCTTGTAAGCACCCTTGAACCAAAACGCTAAATAAAGATGTACTTTCAGATATCAGTCTACCAGAAAAAAATGGTGTGAGGTGATTTGATCGACATTCTTTCACAGTTCTAAATTCGATGAATCAATAATTCATCCTTTCTGTATAAAAACTATAATTTTAAATAAATTTTGCAGCTGGCAGGAAATTTATTAAATTTTCTATTATATCTTCCTTAACCCATTCGAGACGACGATTTTTTTCGAACACGGTCCCCATGAGCGAAATTCTTTTTTCTTTATATTGTTAATTTTTAATTTTTGGTACGCAGTAAAACCAATGCCAAATTTTGTTTTCCTGTACTCTACAGATTTCATTAGTTCAAGAAAAATCTTATTTTGACGGCTAGTTTACTCAGAATAACTGTTAATTGCACATTACTGTTATTGCACACACGGTGTGCAATCGGTCTCGAATGGGTTAACGTTGTTCTCCAGTGGTCTGCCTAGTTTTTAATGGGCACGTTAATTTTTATCTTTAAGATTGGGTACTGGGTTCCTTGATAGTACCTGCAATTCTTATTCCGAACATAGCCACTTTCCTCCCCTTACAAATTTGCCCGGGTCTTTGCGTTTTCTGAATGTATTGTTCGACGGCTTTCTACATTACGAGAAATTCTATAAAGCAAACCTCGCATCGTACGCTTTATCGCGTCATAGCAAAAAACACTTTCACACTTCTAAATTCGATGAATCAATAATTCATCCTTTTCGTATAAAGACTATAATTTTATACAAATTTTGCAGCTGTCAGGAAATTGATTATATTTTCTATTGTATCTTCCTTAACGTTGTTCTTCAATAGAGTACCTAGTTTTTAATGGGCACGTTCATTTTTATCTTTAGGATTATGATCAGATGTTCTATTACAGTTATTGAAGCTACACATACTGGGTTCCTTGATAGTACCTGCCATTCTTATTCCGAATATAGCCACTTTCCTCCCCTTATAAAATTGCCCGGGTCTTTGCGTTTTCTAAATGTATTGTTCGACGGCTTTCTACATTACGAGAAATTCTATAAAGCAAATCTCGCATCGTACGCTTTATGGCGTCATAGCAAAAAATATTTTCACACTTCTATAATAAATTCGATGAATCAATAATTCATCCTTTCCGTATAAAGACTATAATTTTATACAAATTTTGCAGCTGTCAGGAAATTGATTATATTTTCTATTGTATCTTCCTTAACGTTGTTCTTTTGTGGTCTGCCTAGTTTTTAATGGGCACATTAATTTTTATCTTTAGGATTATGATAAGATGCTCTATTACAGTTATTGAAGGTGCACGTACTGGGTTCCTTGATAGTACCTTCAATTCTTATTTCGGGCATAGCCACTTTCCTCCCCTTATAAATTAGCCCGGGTCTTTGCATTTTCTGAATGTATTGTTCGACGGCTTTCTACATTACGAGAAATTCTATAAAGCAAACCTCGCATCGTACGCTTTATGGCGTCATACCAAAAAACACTTTCACACTTCTAAATTCGATAAATCAATAATTCATCCTTTCCGTATAAAGACTATAATTGTATACAAATTTTGCAGCTGTCAGGAAATTGATTATATTTTCTATTGTATCTTCCTTAACGTTGTTCTTCAGGGGTCTGCCTAGTTTTTAATGGGCACGTTACTTTTTATCTTTAGGATTATGATAAGATGTTCTATTACAGTTATTGAAGCTACACATACTGGGTTCCTTGATAGTACATGCAATTCTTATTCCGAACATAGCCACTTTCCTCCCCTTATAAAATTGCCCGGGTCTTTGCGTTTTCTGAAAGTATTGTTCGACGGCTTCCTACATTACGAGAAATTCTATAAAGCAAACCTCGCATCGTACGCTTTATGGCGTCATAGCAAAAAAGCATCAGTGCACTCGGAGCAATATGTACAAACACGGTCAAGCGTGCAAGACAAAATACCGAGACGGCATTGCGTGTGCGTGTCGCGTTCTGCGTTTCTGCATTTCTGCATTTCTCGGCGGCGCGAATTACATAAGGGAGCGTGATGGGGAAGGAGAAAGAGGCATAATGCAGGAAGGGAGCGTGCGTTCGCGGCGAGTACGTTCTATAGCCCGGGGGCACTTGGCCTTCCTAAATTCCAAAGCATCCCGTTAACTCCACCTGCCCGAAAAGAGATCACCGAACAACTATTGGCCACTTTCCAGTTCGTGTCCCTTTTGCTGCAGGCCCGTTGCATCTAGCGATGGCATTCGGACTCTATCAAAACTTGCCCAATTTTATATCTAAATTAAAAAGGTCGCCGAGTACATAAGGAGACTTCTGAGATTGGAAGCCAAAAAATGTGGACAGTCAGGGGTCTTGTGTTGGACTAATGATTTTGATATGTGAACATAATTGTGGAAACCAGCTATTGGTGATCTTATTTATAAAATATTCGGTTATAAGATTTATGTGGCATTTGGTACACGAGGCACGTGATATACAATTCTTCCATAGTATGAAATTGAAGTACGTGATCTATTTAGAAGCTATCGTTTCTCAAACGTATTAGGGGAATCTGTAGCCGTTTTGTTGATTGTTTTTTTGACGACATGATCACGAAAGCCTAAAATATTCTCAAACTATCTACATATATCTCACTTGTTTGAAACTTCGAAGCAAACGTTTTGAACTCCCATCACTAGTTGCACTGCGCTGCGAATAATTCGCCGGCGAAATCGTATCGTCCGCGCTGGTCTCGGACTTTCATGAATGGGACGTACGGGACAGGTTCCGTCTTTCATGCCGATTTCTAGACGGTCTCGGTCGACGCAAATTTCGTCTCGTTCAACAACGCCCACGCATGCGCAATTGCGGCCGAACAATATTGAAAAATGTGTCTGGCCTGGCTTGTCTTTTTGTTGTCGTTAAAGAACCGTTCCAGGGTCCTTCGAGTGTGCACAATTACAAATACGCAAATCGATTCGCACGAAAAAACCGTTGACCGCACGAAACGACGTGGGGTTGTGATGGATGACGCGACGTTCTGACAAAAGAATTTTGCATCGACGTAGCGGAACGCGATCTTGTTAATGACGTCTGTAACTTGTCCCGCCGACAGTCTTTTATGATGTAAGGTACATAGACCGGACTGACGATGGCTCGGACAGGTCATTTTTCAGAATGCATTCTCACGGTAACAGTCTATAGCCCGACATTTTTCCGTCGTTATACAAGAATGATCGAAATTTGTAGATGCGCAACATATTTCCTGTTATATAATACGAAGAAGCTTTCTTCTTTTCTTTTTCGTATGAAATTTTAACTTCCCATTAAGATTTGAAAATTTCATGCCAAGATGAAGTAATTTTGGTGAAACTGTTATAAGTAATGTATAATATATATATATATATATATATTAGTTGCTGTAAAATGAATTAATTAACACGTTGACTGCCAAGCGTATTTTGCTATGTTAGGGCTGCAATGCGTTGAAATACTGCAGAGTATAATTAAATCGTGCAAAATAATAATAACGCAAAGTTGTTAGAAGCCAATGTATTGAAGTACCGTTCCGATATTATTTGCTTTTACAATATCGCAAATAAACTTCATTGCAAATTTTTTGCATTTTCAGTAAAATCTTTTGGGCCGGTCACCGGTGACCACCGTGGCAGTCAAAGTGTTAATCAAATATCGGTACATTAGTACGTAACTCTAAAGTCAGACCATTCTACAGAGAGTCTATTACATGACCACACCTTCTTGTGACGCGATTATCTTTTTATTTTTCCCCATACTGCCGTTTTGTTTGTTCTTTACAAAATTTTCCCTAACACTGTTTTATATCTCCTACACATGGATTTCGTAGCTAACGAGTTGTCGGTGCAATGGTAGTACAACGCGTTAAACAAAATTGCACTGAAAACAGGCATTGCACCGTGCCCAATTGTCCGTATCGCGATAAACATTCGTGCTTATCTCGTATTCGCGGCAGGGAGATAAACGTTACCTTATCAATTATTAATTGCTTCGGTATTTGCGGTGGGTAATTGGCGCGCATACCGTTGCCGCAGTTATGTGCAAGGAAATCAGGCCCCTCACACTTTCTGGCACCTTCATTGTCTGGGGTAATTGATTAGCGTATGACGCTCGCCAATTTAATTAGCATGCCCGGCGTGGCGTACAATTAGTGGAACGTGACTTCTCACGTTGAGTAGCGAAATGTGAAACAAGTGTCGCCACCGATACTTTCTCGGTGCATATGTTTCACGTTTCGCTGTTTTCTCTGGACGCTCCCGTTTGCACTCGTCTGGTTTTCGTATTTTTCCTATCACTTTTATTTCCATTTTTTGATTTTTCCTTTTTTATTACTGAAAGTACAATTAACAATAGGCGAGGTATAGGAAAGGACGTTTATCGCAAACGTAATGACGGGTTATGCCTACTTGGGATCGGCGAAATGACATGATTTTCAAGATATTTTTTTACCATTTTAGTGAGCACTAATTAAAATTCGCAAAATACTACCAAAAAGTACGTATTTAGTGGTACTTGTATAATTTTTTTTTATAAGAAAATATTAAAAACTGGAGGAAATATAGCTCTTCTCTGAGAGCTTCCGTTTATTTTCATCACTTGCGGTGACCACGATTTCTCAAAAACTAAAACTCTCAGAACTAATTTTATACACTTATTTGTCATTACAATGGGCAGGGCCTGAACGAAGGATTTGGAAAAATTTTAATTTTTACAAGAATGACAACACTTTTACGAAAAAATCCGTCTTTCGAGGTGAATTAACTTTCGTTTTTATGTTGTATAATAACTTTTTTTTTATTACCGAAATTAAAAATCCTTCGTTCAGGTCCTGCCTATTGTAATGACAAATAAGTATATAAAATTAGAGTCCGATCGGTGAACTAGTTTTTGAGAAATCGTGGTCACCGCAACCATATGTTTTAAAAAACACAGTTTCGAGATAATCGCGTTTAAAATTTCAAGCTCTTTACTAATCATACATAGTAGCGCTCCAGATAAACGCTTATAACTTTTGAACGTGTGCTCCGAGTCTTATGTACTTTTGAGGAAATATTCTTAAAATGATGAACATTAAGAAAATGCAATAAAAAAAATCCATTTTTTTCAGCAACCCAAGTAGGCATAACCCCTCAAGTCAAATACCGTGCACGAAGCTAACTATCACATTAATACCATCGCCTGACGTTCTTATCTGAAAATTCGGCAAGAATTGTTCTCGAAGAAGCAGTGAAACTATTGTCCGTCTACTTTACATTGACTGTCAGTAAGCCAACTTGAAAACGAGAAAATCCCATCCATCTTTGAACATAAGACTTCAAAATAATAGTTTTTTACGCCCAAACTGCAACAAAGTGTTTTGAACAATTTAGTTAGTAAAGTACTATTTTATGTTCGTTTCGTATTCCAGGATAGCGTGCTCGGGCAGTCACAGATAAGACTGCTTAATGAGAAATTAATGCGGGGTCCTTGACGATACGTTGCGACCGTGACGAAGCTAATTGAGATTCTTGTAAAATATTTCCAACGATCCGAGCGGCGATCGATTTAGCGACTACCGGTTATAGCGACAATAACAACAGGTGGCGTTCACCAGAAATAAGCAGTTAACGATCGTACTTTTTCCGGCGGGTACTTTCATCGTAAACTTCGCTTCTTATTGTCATGCGCGCCCCGGTGGAATATTTACGAAAGATGCGTTTTACGGGTCCCAATTAATTAACTGCACGTTGCCCGTTAATTGCCGGCGCGCCGACTGGCTGTCGTTATCTTGTTGACGCGTGCTGCGCTAATTTTCATAAAGCACGTGCTAATATTTACAAAACGAACAGGACGCTCGTTCTTGAAAGTTGCACTCGCCGTCTCTTACTTTCAAGGGAAGTGAGTAAAAATGTAAAGCTGCGCGTAGCAAGTAATTCCTTTATGTACGGAGCTAAAAGTGTCCTTATTTCCAATTATTTGTTATTACAGTAACGAGAACGATAAGTCACGCATTGACACTACATCATCGCCATAACCTGTTGCATTCTTTAAAATATTTCTTTTTTATCGAGGTATAATCATAAATGCATAGCCTATTAAGAAACGCTGCGTATCTAAGAGCCGCGCGTTGACATACACCTGCGCTGTGAAATACTGATTATAAAAGTCGCTACCAGCGAAGGCGAACTGCATGCCACATAAAAATCGGCGTTACCTAACGTGTCTTAAAAGTTATCTTGAAGAAAGTGCTTGAATTTTCCGTGACCGAAGACCGCAGACTTTCGTATCCCGCGCGATCCTTACATTCTGACGCAACGAAGAGCCAGAGAGAGTATGTACGTGCGAAAGAGAGATCGTCGAAGGAAAAGTGTCCGTCGCGACTATGATCCTCGAATGAAAAGTGTCTTCTAGGTCGCGGTATGCCGGCCTGTTACCGCATTTCTCGGTTGTCGTTTCTAGCGATGGAACTAATTCAATTACCAGTTGAAAAGTGTTCATTTGATGACGGAAAATAAGTAGGTAAAGTCATTCCATCAACTGAACTCATTTAATTACTACCTAAGCGATCTTTATTTATTGCAACAAATTAAATACATGCAGTCGAGTATTGTATCAAATGAACTAATTAAATTATTACTTAAGAAATGTGCATCTGATGCGACAAAATAAGTAACTGAAGGTGGATAATAACTGTTGGATTCATTTATTGTTCCAAGTATCACTCTTGGCTGCAGCACATCTGGTAGCAATAAATTAAAATTGCAATGCATCGTGTGAAAGAGACTCAGATGCACCTGCGAATCTATTTTTTCAGATGCCTAAGCCATCAGCTTGTGAGAGTATTATGCCCATCACTAGTACTCGCTACTCTGTGATTTGAAACGCACCTTCCTCGCGTCCAATTCATTCTCTTCCACTAACACCGAAGCACACTTACTGTGTCTACGTACGTTTGCGGTAATAGTGCGTAATGGATACGATACTTTGTCATCGGTAGTACGCAACGATGTGAAATTACGTTCCTTGTTTCGTCCCGGTTTTATCGTTCACAAGACGTCACGAAGCAAGACTGCTCCTCATACCTCAATCCCACTTTCAAAATCGGTATTGCGTAAATGAGCATGTAGTTTGTTCTCGTGCCATCGTAGTACGACTAATAAAGTTGTTGGCGTGAGATGCGTGTCTGATATTTCAGCGGATATTAGTGAGTAGCTTATGGTTCTTCCGAACTTATGCCAATGCGTCTTGGCTATAAGCTGTTACGCGCAGTGATCCACGTTTTATCTAATCACATATATTGAGGAAATATGATTCATGAAATAATCATCATATACTATAATTATTAAAATATTTTATTAACACGTTGGCTGCCGTGGGGGTCACCAATGACCGACGCAAGAGATTTGACTGAAGATCGAAAATATTCGCAATGGGTAGTAATAATTATTTTATAAATGCAGTTATTGTTAGAATAGTAATGCGATCCTTTGGTCTCCAATATCTGCACATTATTTACATTTTGCATAATTTAGTCAAACGCTGTAGTATTTCATAGCATCACCATTCTAATACAGAAAAATATATATAAAATATATATAAATATATATAAAAATATAACAATAACCGCAATGAATAGTAATAATTATTTTATAAATGCAGTTATTGTTAGAATAGTAATGCGATTCTTTGGTCTCCAATACTTGCACATTATTTACATTTTGCATAATTCAGTCAAACGCTGTAGTATTTCATAGCATCGTCGTTCTAATACGGCAAAATACGCACGACAGTTAACGTGTTAATATAATAGATGAAGTTATTATAATTCTATCAAATATCTTCAGGATAGTTATTGGGGTCAACCGTGGTTTAACTAAGTAAGTAGTGCTCGCCGTCTTTCGATCGACAGGTTTTATTTTTCCAATTTCCCGCGGACCCTTCTTCAGAAATCTGATACATGATATTAGAACGTAATACAGATCTCAAAGCTAGCGTTTAAAATAGACTGCAATGATCAATGCGGTTACGCGGTTGGTTCCAGTTTAATTTAGACGCTAGTTTCCGAGATTTGTATTATATTACAATATCATTGATTAATTGCCTAAGGAGGCGTCCATATATAAGTGTAGGATTTTGATTGGAATGATATATTAAACGGTTTTAATCAAAAATAATTGTTATAATATTATTCGCACTGCACTGTGTATTAAACGCTAACAAAGATTCGCTCAAAACTCGCTAAACACATTCGCTGATAATCTCTAAAGATTCGCTAAGACGCACACACTGTTACTCTTGAAAGATTCGCAAAGGCTCACTTATTTTAATATCGCGCTCAACACTTTTATACTATTTGGTTTCCATGATAGTAAATTCTTTCGAGAACATTCCTAATAACAAATATAGACACATGCATTCTTTCTCACTCTCTCACTCTCGCTTTCTCTCTCTCATACGCACACTTTCTCATTGCTCGTTCATACAAAATCACACATTCTACATAAGTGTTAAAAAAATGTGCCGACCTGTCCTCAATTAACCCTTTGCGCTCTAGCGGTGCCTCTCAGGCACCACGGCATGTGCTGTGCCAACTCTAGCGGTGCCTCTCAGGCACCACTCGCATCGATGCGGTAAATTGAGTGGTAACGGTGTTTATTTGTGTTTGGCCTAACGAATATCGCTTGACAAGTCTACCTGGCCTTTTGTAGATCATTTTATGAGGTGTCTACATAGCTATAAAGATGTCTTATCTCAAAAACACAAACGAATTTCAATGCGTGCATTATGCCTTGAGAATAATAGAACGCTGATAGACGTCGCAACGCTTCTTTCAATTCGCTTCTTTAAAAAAAGGTACAAAAAGAACCAATCACAAAATACAATCCAATTGCAAAGTTTGTTCCCAACGAAAATCCGCCAAAGACGACAAACTGTGTACTATTGTGACACATGCCCCGACAAGCCAAGAATGCACACTGGAGATTGTTTTACAAAATACCACAAGAAGAAAAATTATAGAACGTAATCCTTAATAAATATCCTTCATTAAGTTAAATAAATGTATGTAATGTTAAAATATACGAGTTTAAAGTGTCCCATTGTGCCTAAAATTATTTTAAGTTAACAGAAACGAACTCATGAAATAGGCGCGCGCGCGGCGGATTACTGTCGAGTTGCTGGTCAGCCCGAGAGAAAAGCGCGTCGAGCGCAAAGAGTTAAAATAAAACCTGTCAACCGTAAGCACGCATAGCCCGCTTACAGAGAAAACATCTTCCCCAGGCATGTGCGTTCAGGCAAATTCTCGGGCACGCAGCGTTCATGGCATCGCGCCATTTCCAACTTCTACAGAATGCGACCAACGAGCATGTTCAGCTAACACGTCGTTAGTACGACGCCGACTGTCGGCATCTCGTGGTGCAAAACGTGCTCGTCTTTTTCAAACGGCTCGTGTAGATTATAAGGACGTTGTCACGTGTACGAACACGCGGCTTTTCTCTTATGTGCGCTCATCTTTGAGCGCCTCCGCTTCGAGAGCGTCATCGGGCGTTACGAAAGCAGGTGACGAACCGGTTCTGCGCGCATTTGACTAATTTCCACTGATACGACTCACGTCGAAAGTGAGCCAGACGTTACGTCAAATCGCGCGGCCGCTGGAATTGCCAAGGCTTTTTCCAATTAATAATAATGGCTAATGAGATAAGAAACCCTTTTTCGGTGCAAAATTGAAATCGTTCGAGAACTTTTATTTCAACGAACTGGCTGTCTAGAAACCTGTAAAGACGTTCAAAGAAAATGTTTCAATCGGCTTCTACGTTCAACTAAGAAAGGGCTTGTTATGGCAACAGGTAATGAGATAATAAACCAATTTTTGGTTAAAAATGGAAACCGATGAAGAACTTTTATTTGAACGAACAAGCTATCCAGAAACAAGTAGAGACGTTCGAATAAAAGTTAATCAGTTTTCATTTTCAATCAAAAGAGAGCTTATTAGCCATTATGGCTGTCTTAAATGATACTGGGTTGCACCCCAAATGTATCGATTCTTCGTTACTATCGAACAGGCGATTCTGCCTACCTTGAGACAACGAGAGAAAGTTTTTCGTGCGACCGTAGCAAGTGTACCTCTTACTTCTGTGTGCGGAAAATGTTCATGGCCGGCAACAGGTGAAATTCGGTACCCTCCGGGAAAAACTAGTCGCTATCCTTCCGCCATAAAATTTAGTCAAATTCGCAAATTTCACAATTTAATGCTGGATAAATGATTATTGACGGTAATAATCCTGTATTGTATTTACACAAAACTTGAAATTATGTTTTCGTAAATAACGTGCATCATTAAAATTTCAATTGCATCTTGAGATTATGTAATTGGTCTTCAAATTATGTTTTGTGTAAACTACAAAAAAATACCTTATCATATTATTTATTTTTAGATGTATTATAATATTTTTTCAACCTTGGTATGATTCGAAACACATAAGAGATTTAACAGACATTAACAGATTTAACTAAAAATTATATTTTGCACAAGCAGGAAAGGTATTTGATGAATTGCAAACAAGTCCCCTTTATGACCGACTAATGAATACAAGAACAAGAAATGCAATGAAAGAGAACGCGTTGCTAAGGAAATCATAGATCTCCCCATTCAGTTGGCTGAGTGCTAACTTTCGGTCACTGCAATATAGATGTATAACTTCATAAGAAAGAAAATACCGATTGCCCGTTACGTTAGATTTACTGCGACAATTCCAGGGCCGATAAAATGCCGTTAGCGCGATCACGAATCAATGTGACCGATACGGGTGACTTTTTGTAATTACGTCCGTTGCCGGGTTGCTCAATAAACCCGTCCTTCTCCGGCCGCTTTCCATTCACGCGCCGGTCCTTCGAACCAAATTACAGAACATTTTGCGTCCATCGGATTTTCGAGAAAGTTAATCGGTGCGCGCGAACATTCGTCTGGCACGCAATGAAGTCGATCTTGTTACGTGTACCCGTCTACCGGCGCGCTTGCGAATTTCTGCCTGAAGATCCTTAGAAGATATGTTACGCAATTTCAGCGAGACTTAATTATTGGCGAGAATAGGTCACTGCTAATCGAACAAATTCGGCAAGCAGAGTTGGGAGCTATAATCGAAACGGAATTAAATGAATTGAAAGTTGAGGAAAAATAAATCCAATCTTTCAGCTCTATAAGCGCGCTCTCGGCGAAGGAATGAAATAGTTTTAACTAATATCAAAAACAAACAGGTACTAGTTAAAAATAATTTAATCCAAAATAATTAATTCCTTTGAACAGAACACGCACATATCGCCGAACCATCAGACTACTTTTTTCTGAACTTTTAATCTTGCGGTTAATTTAATTTCTTACCGATTATTAACGACCGGTATTCACCCATCATAAAATCTTGCCTTTATTCGATGCCATGCGTATTTTACTATATTAAAACTGCAACCGGATGAAATACTATAGAATACGATTGAATTGTGCAAAGTGAAAATAATACAAAGGTATCGGAGACCAAAGGATTGAATCGCTATCTAATATTAATTGCATTTACAAAATTATAAATTCGACCGATTGAGTATTTTTTGAGTTTTTCGTGAGACCTTTTGCGTCGGTCACTGATGACCACCGTGGCAGTCAACGTGTTAACAACAACAACAAAAAATGAATATCGTATACATATCGTGTCGAATACATGTTTTTCGTCGCTAGAAAATAAAGTCGACGCTGCTCCCATTTGCGAGACTAACAACAGCCATGTTGGCATGCATGAAATCACAGGAAAGTGACAGTTACCAAAATAAAGAACAACAACGTCGTTTATGCCTTATTTGCCGATCACCATAATTAATAACATTCCGTGCTTCGAGTTGTACTGTTGCGAACATCATCCGTACGTTCACACATCAAAACTTCGGCTCTAGGTGTGCAGACAAACGCGAACGCACGAGTCTTCGTAATTAACGATGCCTCGGTGCGATCTTTCCTTACGTGCACTTGTGCCATTTGTAAATACGCGTGCGGGTCTCTCGCAAATTACATAAGGGCCTCTCTTGCGGATGCATAGATTCGTCGTTACGTAACGGCCGGCACTGTTCCTATGGCATACCGTCGCGTACACGTTCGTTCGGTTGAACGTCCCTAATGACTCGTGCCGTTTCCTGTGCCGGGCCTGTAAACGTTTAATCCTTTGCGCTCCGAGTCGTTTTCATTGCTTCGTTCCAGGCAGTCCGCATGATTTCGGTTAATTTGAGACACTACCGCGTGCGCTGCAGTTATTTCGGTATTTCGACATCTGATGTAACGGTGTCGAACTAACGCATGTCGAGCTAGTATTATTTTCCGAAAAACGAAGAATGAGAAACATTTTTATTGGTGGAAATATTACTCCAAAGTTTATTGGATAGTTTCCGATACATGTATCGAGGCCGCTGGTGCACCCACACCAAGTGATCCGCATAATTTCGGTCAATTTGAGACAATACCGCGTGCGCTGCAGTTATTTCGGTATTTCAACATCTGATGTAACGGTATCAGAGACCAAAGAATTGAATGACTATTCAATATTAATTGCATTTACAAAATTAGAAATGCTACCGATTGGGTATCTTTTGAATTTTTCGTAAGATTTTTTGCGCCGGTCAGCGATGACCACCATGGCAGTTAACGTGTTAACACTTTGACTGTCGTGATGGTCACCAATGACCGGCGCAAGAGATTTTATTGAAGATCTAAAACATTCGCAAAGGGTAGCAACAATTATTTTATAAATGCGGGTATTGTTACTAAGTGATGCGATCTTTTGGTCTCAATACGCACATTAAATATATAATTCAGTCAAACGCTGTAGTATTTCATAGCATCGCCGAAAACACATGTCGAGCGTATTATTTTCCGAAAAACGATAAAAATTTTTATTGGTCGATTATTACTCCAAAGTTTATTGGATAGTTTCAAAACATGTATCGATACGAAAAGTCCCATAATTTCGTCAATTTGAGATAATACCGCTGCAGTTATTTTGGTATTTCGACATCTGATGTAACGTCGACAACGGCTCATTTGATTATTTTCCGAAAAACGAAGAATGAAAACATTTTTATCAAGGTTATTACAAAGTTGATAAATACATGTATCGAGGAGCTGGTGCACCCACACCAAGTGATCCGCATAATTTCGGTCAATTTGAGACAATACCGCGTGCGCTGCAGTTATTTCGGTATTTCGACATCTGATGTAACGGTATCGGAGACCAAAGAATTGAATGACTATTTAATATTAATTGCATTTACAAAATTAGAAATGCTACCGATTGGATATCTATTGAATTTTTCGTAAGATTTTTTGCACCGGTCAGCGATGACCACCATGGCAGTTAACGTGTTAACACTTTGACTGTCGTGATGGTCACCGATGAACAGCGCAAGAGATTTTACTGAAGATCCAAAACATTCGCAATGGGTAGCAACAATTATTTTATAAATGCAGATATTGTTAGAATAGTGATGCGATCTTTTGGTCTCCAATACTTGCATATTACTTACATTTTGCATAATTCAGTCAAACGCTGTAGTATTTCATAGCATCGCCGAACTAACGCATGTCGAGCTAGTATTATTTTCCGAAAAACGAAGAGTGAGAAGCATTTTTATTGGTTGAAATATTACTCTAAAGTTTATTGGATAGTTTCCGATACATGTATCGAGGCCGCTGGTGCACCCACACCGAGTGATTCGCATAATTTCGGTCAATTTGAGACAATACCGCGTGCGCTGCAGTCATTTCGTTATTACGACATGTAATGTAACGACGTTGAATAATTTATGTCGGGCTAGTATTATTTTAGGGAACACAAAGAATGAGAAGTCTTTTTACTGGTTGAAATATTAGCCAAAAGTTTATTACACCTGCATCAAGAGTCTATAATGTTGGAAAATTGCATGTCATTGTGTGCTTGGACAAAAATGTGTTTTCATGAAATAAGCTTGTACGAAAATCGAATTATTAAAACGAAAAACTCACAGAGTATTTTTACAATTAACACTTTCCTTTCTCCGCATTTCACACGTCCTTAAAAAAATAGTGCAAAAGGATGTGTGAAATGTGATGCCGTCAAACCAGTATGCGTTGCTCATAGGTATAATATTTGTTGTCATTAAGCATGGTAACGAATCCTTTATAAGAACATGAGAGAACGTCATGTATGATTGAATTATAGGAAACGATCGACTTGTTTTCCTTTCCCCGTGTCGTCTTCCAAGTATCGCTATTTCACGTTATATCAACTTACTAACGTACAAAGTAGCACGTTCCTTAACCCAGTTCCATGTGACATTTTCCATCTCACATGAGCAGTAATCTATCACTTAAACGATGTACTGTTGTGCATTTCATTATTATCAACACATACTTTCTGTCGAATCTAGAATCGTATACATAAATACGTTGAAATACATAGGCTAAAAAAACACACATTTATGCGCATTTTAACAATGTGTTGCAGTTACACTAAAAAATACATGCTACCGTTACCCTAATGATTACTTATCTCTATTACGGTCTTATTACTGCACGTATTACAATTACTATAACCCTCGACTTTCTCCTAGCCCAGAGATTACGGTCGTCGAACGAATTGAATGAAGTAGCGAGTAGAACAACAGCCGTAAATGTGGCCTCCGCGTTTTTATTCGCTCTGTGCCGTCGAACGCGGAATGCAGAAAAATCGGAGTTTTGCACGATGCCCGTTGCCGATTTACGGTTCATCCGCGAAAGATAAACGCACCTGTCACGGCTTGACGGCACGAAACGAGTTCCGGACGATTAACGTTCGAATAAAATTCGATCGATCGGCCGACACGTGGGTCATTTCACAATTTTCTCCTGCAAACGTGGCCTGCCCGTCTTGTCGATTTTACACGGTTTAATGCCCTAATAACTGTTGGCCGGAAGTAGTTCACCGTGAAGAAAGTCGCCGTGCCTGTGATCGTGCCGCATGGAAAATCGGCAATAATAAATAAAAATCTTTCGGCAAAACTCGCCGAGCTGAATTGTGCGAATGATCGAAATTGAGAGATAATAGACGGTACCGTTATATTATACTTACCACTAGGTTTACGAGAAAATATATAGGTACCCGACATTATCCTGAAAAATATGTTAATATACAACACAGAGAATTTAAAAATAAGAAATCTGAGAAGGGAATAAATGTTGATATGTACTCGTGCAATTCTATTAATAGAACTCAGCAGAAGCTATTGGAAAATAGTAGTAATGGTTTCGATCATTTTTTTTCGCAGAATCCGAATCAACTGTTAAACGTTTCAATTGTTGGGCCTTAACATATGTAGCTTCGTTGGTTTGTTCATACGTCACTTTTCCTTTTTTCAACTGATCATATTTTTTTACGACGCACAGCTGATGCGTTCTCTCGCAGTTTCTCTCTGCTAATGCTACTCTGTTTTGTAAATTACACTTTATTTCAGTGACGGCAGTATCCTTAGATTTCACACTTGCTCGCACACTCGCTGTCGACGATGATGAGCAGGATTTATGACCGGTCATTATTTCTGCTGATCCTACGCATGAAAGTTAACTGACATATTTAAATAACATTAATATTACTACAATTTTATTTTGACCGCCGCCTACTTCCTTACACACTTCTTTCTACGTTTCCTTATTCGTCATTATTTCCTCTACTATACAGGTTGTCATGATTTGCGTGACTAATACTTTAAAACCTAATATCAACCTAATATCAAATTAATTTAAATGTATTGAAACGTTGAAAGTTGAGAAAAGAATGTTGAGGAAAGAATTGGAGAGACTTTGAGCATCGAATAATAGTATTTTTGTAGGAATTTATTACGTGAAACTAGAGAGTATAATATTTATAAACAATGACACCACAATCAAGTCACTTTCGTCTTATTTCCTAATCTGTCGTCGTTTCCTCGTTTCGCCTTTTCGTCTTTACGTCTTATCGTCTTCACGTCTTACCGTCAACTGTCTCCTTAGCAACCGAATAACACAATTCAATAAACTCGTCACCTATGATACATCAATATAATAAATGACGACCATAGGTGACCTTTTCTCGCCAACTAGAGGACCACGTATCTGAGATCCCACATTTTAACACTTTGACTGCCAAGCGTATTTTGCTATATTAGAACCGCGATGCAATAAAATTCTGCAGAGTATGATTAAATCGTGCAAAATGAAGGTACACGGTGAGTTGTTAGAAGCCAAAGTATTTTTTTCTTCTGAAGCATCATTTTTTCCAATATCAACGGCTTTTACTAGATTCCACAAATAGGCTTCATGGCGAATTTTTTGCATTTATAATCAAATCTTTTGCGCCGGTCCCCGGTGACCACCGTGGCGGTCAAAGTGTTAATAATGATTAAAATTTCTAGTCATTCGTTACATATAAATATAAATCGCACCCATTTTTACTGAATTAGATTTTTGAGTTATCGGGTACTGTTATTAAGAAAAACATTTGTTTTTGTATTCAGGAGCAGAGAGGAGAGACCATCCAGAATGGTTCTGACGGTGACTGAGGACACTCCAGCAGACATGCTGGCCGGAAGTATGGAACTTCTGGTCCAGTTGCCGCGCGAGCACCACCTGCACACGCAAATGGGTAAACAAAGAATGCAGACTGATTGAAATGAGTTCACATACGTTGATACGGATTGATGTACAAATTTGATGTAGCAACGCCCTTCGAAAAAACAAAACTTATTGAACAACCCAGTACTGTCTCTAATAACGTACGTCCGTAATACGCCAATCCAGTGGTAGAAAACAAAAGCATATCGTACCCTCTTCGTCATCTAGATGTCTGTTCAACGCGAAAGCCCAGTGGTCATATTACGTGCCCTATACACGTCCATGATGCAACGATGCCAGACCTCGGCACGCATGAATAAATTATACGAAACTGATATCCAATCTGACTTTCATCCGTTCGCGCGTACATAATGACCCAGCGCGCGATTTCCACTTTTCCACTTTTTTAGAAATCAAATAAGATTACGATACGGCGGTTATAGGTTCAGCGCGTAGCCCGTTATAATGATCGTCCGTTGAAATTCCTCTGTTGATTAACCGAAAAAGCATGCGGTGAAATTGCCGTGTCAGTAATCCACCGATGCGAATGGGATTCAAAATAGAGACGGATGGGCGAACGGATACTTTATTCATTTGTGTTTAGGTCAAGCTAAAGGAAATCTGAATTTTTCTTTATACATTTTTTTATACTTAAATGTAATTATTTAATTAATGAAAGGATTGACAGCTGAGAAAAAAACTATGCTGAGGCTTCGCCGCATTGTGTGTATGTCCTCTTGGAAGATTTCTAATTCTAGGTGAACATTAGTTAAAGATAATTAATTCCTTTCAGAAAGACACGCCGAAGTATAGTGTCGAAACGTCGCACTCATTTTTTCACAACTTTAAACTTTTGAATTCGTTTTATTTCGTTCGAATATTCGAATTTCACAAGTAAGATTACAGAAACAATTAGTATTATTTTCTGGCAACTTTTGCTGACGTTTATTCATGAAATTATTCGAATACATATCCAGAATCATTTTCTCCACAGGTATATAAATTTCAAATTCTGTGTGCCATATACTTACATATTTCCTCAGTTAATATCATAATATGTCCATATTTCTCCGCAAATCTAGTGTTAATAGGTTACTTTCTGCATCCCCAACTAATTATAATTTAAAGACACTAAACGTACACATATGCGGCAGTATACCTGATGGAGTTAATGGAATAATAAGAATATATGTCCAAATTCATTTTCCCCTCAGGTATCTAATTTTCAAATCTTATATATCGCATACTTAGATATTTCCCCGGTTAATATCATACATCTGCATATTCCTCCGTAAATCTAGTGTTAATAGCTTAGCTTCTACATCCCGGGATATCAGCTTCTCAGGATACCCGTAATTTTCATGCCGTTCCAAGCGTGTGACGCACAACCTGGACAACGGGCAACCGATACTGCCGTGCTTACTCTCGGCTACATTTTGTACTTTTTGCCGAAACGTTGTTACGCCCAATGCGTATGCCGGTGATTAGAAAACTCGTTAGGTTCCGTCAGGAAAGTTCGTTGAATCGGGATTGTCGGACGTCGTGAAGCTAAGTGACGCGTTCGGACGCAGCTTGAACGTTTCTAAGAATGAGGCAACGCGACATCAGCCATAGAATATGTATGACATTTGAGAGAGCGTTAATGGGATCGCTGCGTATGCTTATTAATTTTTTATTGTAATTGCAATTGAAGTCGCTTCGCATCGTCGCTCAGATACGAAGACAGTAATCAAAGGTGATACATTCGCTGTCATAAAGGATCGTAAGATTTAAGGTCTAGTTTCTACGGTCTCTATATCGGCACACGTCGGACTCCTTTAGAACCACGCATTAAATACTCCAGCGCACCTCACAATTTTGGCGCATCTCGTGTTTCACCACTTTCTCGAAGGCGAAAAAAACGTAAGCGGAATCGATGAGCTCCGCAATTAAATCCAATAGCACGCCAGCGCAGCACGATCATTTCGTTGCATCCTGCGCCGGTATTTTTCTTACGAGAAAAACGCTTCAACGGTCGCGTGCGCTGGCGTGTTCATCGTTCAGTGAAATTATACAAATATATATTGATTAACGGTTTCAGTGCCAGGGATCTTTTAAGAAACAGTGTCAGTCAATGCCATGGAGTGCGGTCGCGATCTGGTACTTCTATGTCGAAAAATTCTATCAGCGGATTTTAACGCAACCGAGCATTGCCATCAAAAATCGTAGAAATTAAAAAAAAATTAAACAACGCAATTGCATGACGTGGTATTAAAGTGATTGAAAAGCATTAAAAAGCGAGAGCACGCCATTATTAGAACGGCAAAAAATGCTAAGCAGTATGGTCACGCTCCATTAATTCGATATGAAAAAACATTATAATGAAATTTAACCGTCCTGTCAACTGCGCATCGCAACCGAACTAAAATATTATAGTTAACACTAGAACTACCGCACCACTCATTTTCACTGGTTTTACAATTTGATTTAAATATTGCTACTTTATGTTACATTTTTTTCCGAAATGGTGTAATGACTTTTGCGGTGATAACTAAAGAAATAGTAAAATATATTTTTTAAATGTTTTATTTATTCCGAATCAAAATAAATTGATACTATGGTTACTTATACCAACAGCAGTCATTTTGACTGGTATTTATTAAGGCGTTCATTTAGATCTGAAGTCGTAAAACATTTGAAGATTCTGTTAGGAATGTGTTTTGTTTTGTTTTGGAATTTGCTCGCTTGTCACATCACAGTATTATATCAGGCAACATTGTAAAAACAACCATCAAATAGAGAAGTTACTGCATTCAATCAATGCGTTTCTAACAGCCGCTGGAAGACCATCATGCTGTTGTTCATATAACAATATATTCAGTATACGACATATTATTTCAATTAGTGTAAGATGAGAAAATAAATACAAATATTATATACTCATTTTTATAATAAATAGTTTTGTTCTAGTCTTTCTAAGCCCTGAAAATGGCAAAACGATTGAAAACTTGTGAAGTATTGCAAAAATTGAATGATATACCAATGGAATGCTCTGATATAGAAGATGGTGAAGTTTATGACTGTAAAGATGAACCAGAAGAAAATGAAATTGAATCGTGGGGTATTCAGGATAATCTTATTGATAGTAACAGAAGTGACAATGACGATTTAGACAAAGAATGTGTTCAGAAATCTTCAGAAAGCGAATGTGAAAATAATTCGAATTTACGTAAAAGTAGATGTGTTCGAGTGTTTTCAAGTTCTGAAGATTTTAATGAAAGTATTTTACTAGAATCATAAAATGAAATTGCTGCAGACGGAACCATGCGCGAGGAGTATTGTGTTTACTAATGCGTAAGGGATAATCCTAACTCATTAAATGAGTTAATAATACCAAAAATGTATTACATAAAACATGGATTTCCTTTTGTAAGAAAGTAATGAAGCAACAAATTTAAAAATATTCTATTATTAAGTACTTTTTTAAGACCAGTCATTTTGACTGGTTTTGGTAGAAGTACCATAGGTTTGCTGAATTGTCGGTAGTTCTAGTGTTAATGCGCAAAAGCATAGAGCACAGGTGTAGTGCAAAGCCCTGACAGTCGTTTTCGCAGATGCCATGTATCAGACGCGCATCCGCGTAACACTGTCGCGATCACATGGGATCCTAGGTATCAGGGGATTTGCCGTAGCATTTCGCCAGTATCGTGTCATTAGCGATGCTTTCTAGCGCTTATTAGATAGACGAGAATCGCGCACATCACGCAGGAGAAATTTCGCGACAGCCCGACCCGTCCCCTCGATGGATTTGAGATTTTCCTCTCCCAAGCCTTTTCCTTCCTCCTTTTCATGCCGATTTCTTTCGCCTTAATTCTTTCTAGGCCAATGATGTCATACGACGTTATACTTTGTCTCGCGACGTCGTGTATTTTGTCGCTTGCCGGTTTCTGCCTGACGAGTTTCTCACGACGGGCTTCATTAACGCAGGCGTCTGGGTTATATTAATTGACGCGGAGTAGTGCGGAATCTGCATCTTCGCCACGGAATTTCTATTCGAACTAACGAGACGAGACGGACAAGAGGCAGCGGCCGATTTGATCTGTGAAGTGGGTTGTGCGTCAAAATGTAAGTGGAGTATGCCGCCTTTTGGCTGACTGGCTTTATTGCTCCATTGCTGTAGATGTTTCAATACCAACATATTTTGTCCGATATTATACGGTAGTTGTTTTAACACCATTGTAACATAACCGCTATCTAGTAAACATTTTTAACTCTTTGCGCTCGACGCGCTTTTCTCTCGGGCTGACCAGCAACTCGACAGTAATCCGTCGCGCGCGCGCCTATTTCATGAGTTCGTTTCTGTTAACTTAAAATAATTTTAGGCACAATAGGACACTTTAAACTCGTATATTTTAACATTACATACATTTATTTAATTAATGAAGAATATTTATTAAAGATTAAAATATTGCGATTGCCAAGAAGGTTGAATTCGAACTAATGTCGAAGACAAAGCACAACCCGCGTTTGCAAGTATTTTTGAGATAAGACATTTTATCTGATTGAGGACAAAAGTGCGAAGACGGTGATTGGTTCTTTTTGTACCTTTTTTTGAAAGAAGCGAATTGAAAGAAGCGTTGCGACGTCTATTAGCGTTCTATTATTCTCAAGACATAATGCACGCATTGAAATTCGTTTGTGTTTTTGAGATAAGACATCTTTATAGCTATGTAGACACCTCATAAAATGATCTACAAAAGGCCAGGTAGACTTGTCAAGCGATATTCGTTAGGCCAAACACAAATAAACACCGTTACCACTCAATTTACCGCATCGATGCGAGTGGTGCCTGAGAGGCACCGGTCGAGCGCAAAGGGTTAATACAGGTATTGTACGTTCACTACCGGTAGTTTCAAGCCGGTGTACATACCGAATTAATATACCAGTGTGTGTTAGTGTAACAAAAGAAGGCACAGTTCGCTTACATAATTAACACTTTGACTGCCGTGATGGTCACCGGTGACCGGCGCAAGAGATTTTACTGAAGATCCAAAATATTTGCAATGGATAGCAATTATTATTTTATAAATGCTGTTGTTGTTAGAATAGTGATGCGATCCTTTGGTCTTCAATACCCGTACATTACTTACATTTTGCATAATTCAGTCACACGCTGTAGTATTTCATAACATCGCCGTTCTAATACAGCAAAATACGCATGGCAGTCAAAGTTTTAAACTACGGTTGACCCGGTGAACAATTTTTTGCACGAAAATATAAGACACATACTTTTTCCGGTGGCCCATTATGAGATTTTAAAAACCTTGAATCGTATACTACGCGATAAGTTGTATCAATGTATTTGTACCGGTGATATAGAAAAAACATATTCTTTTATACATATAACAAAACTTCACATTAACGTAATATAATTTTTATAGAGGTAACATTAAATATCTTCGTTAATCATGACCATCATTATTACGGCCACTATTCCATATATAAATGCTTTTAAAAAAATAATGACAATTATAATTTGATCGTATATGAATTCATTCGTGAATGCCTGTGTCATACCACAAGGAGTTCGTGCGATAAAGGTTAGAACCCGTTCACTACCGGCAGAATTGCTGTCCCGAAACCACTGACCGGCAAAATGTTAAGTTCATCGTGCTTAAGAGTGAAGTAGGTCTACTCGGTGTATTTAGAAGTGTTTAGGTTTGTCTAACGTTAGCGTGACGAGCACGCTCGCTCAAATACGAGGTCGGTCTATTGCCAAATGCGACTGCTGTTTCACACGTGTCGCACGCGTGTATTTATCACCGCTTCAAGACGCTTCAGGATGACATATTACCGGCCGACGACAAATACACTCGCGATGCTGAATATTTCATGTCTCTAATTATGTCCCTTATCTCCGGCAAACCAAATATTTCGTGCTTTTTCACGTCATTAGCACTGTCATGCTTGAGAAGTACATGACTATGCATTTATGGAACAAACACAAAATTGAAAATCAAGAATTCGGTATGCGACAACAGGTTTTTGAAATAATGATACGTAGCTGATATACATATGATATGTAATTGATGATTGTATAACGCTACTAATTGACGGCGAATCATTTATACCCTGGGCCACAGTAACGAGTGCTAGTTCTGATCATAAATGCAAAACAGGCTATTTTCATAATATTTTATGGACTCATCAGAGTTACACTGCATAATGTAGATTTTTTTATGGTGAATTTTTACGTTTGATGATGAAAATAAAAATGTTAATAACGCATTTCCAATGCTGCATCGCACAGCGCGCAATTAGTCCAAGAACGTTACCTGCTTTCATTCCATCTTTGATCTCTGTCATCCCTATTTTTTGTTTGAGTTATGAAACATGTGAAAAAGCACTTGCGCGTCACGCAAGGTAATCCGTGGAGTACATATTTCGTTACGTAATATCATTATTCCTTGTGTTAGCTGTAAATTATAATTGCACGTTTCCCTTTCGCTGAAAAATATCGGTTCTTCCGAGACGAAGAAACTACACATAACACGGTACAACTTACATATACCAGGTTGCTCAATAAGTTTTGTCGTTCGATAAGAAAAACACAATGTTATGGTTCAAAATACACTTTATTATTCAGTATAATCTCCCTGAACATTAATGCACTTGCTCCAACGATCCTCCAATCTGTGGATCCCATCCCTGAAGTGAGATTCCGGAAGGTCTGCAAAATACGCTTCAACAGCCGTTATGACCTCTTCATTTGACGAAAAACGCTTGCCACGCAGAAATTTTTTGAGTTCTGGAAACAAATGGAAGTCGCTGGGGGCCAAATCTGGTGAATACGGCGGATGCTCCAACAATTCGAACTTTAATTCATGGATTATAGCCATTGTCAAAATGCTCTTGTGACACGGTGCGTTGTCCTGATGAAAAAGGATTTTTTCTTCTGCAAACCGGGTCTTTTTTCACGAATTTTTTTTCAACTGGTCCAAAAGGTTGCAATAATATTCAGAATTAATTGTTTTACCAGTTTGCAAGTAATCCACAAATAAAATTCCTTTCGCATCCCAAAAAACTGATGCCAGAACCTTCTTGGCCGATTTCTGGACACGAACTCGTTTCGAAGCCGAACAACCAGGTTCACACCACTCTTTAGCCTCTTGTTTTGATTTAGGATCATGGTGATAGACCCAAGTCTCATCCATAGTGATGAATCGACGCACAAAATCCACTTTATCCTTTTTAAAACGCTCCAAATGTTGTTGAGAAAGTCGCATTCGAATGTGTTTTTGTTCAATTGTTAGCGAATGCGGCACCCATTGTGCACACAGCTTTTTAAAACTCAAAATTTCATTTAAAATATGACTCACACTGCCTAATGAGATCTGTAGAGCCTCTACTAAATCCCTCTCAGTCAATCGACGATCTTCCAAAACCATATCCTGTACTTTGGCTACGATTTCTGGTGTTGATGCGGTTTTTGGACGTCCTTCACGTGGATCGTCTTCAAGGCTTGTACGACCACGTTTAAATTCAGCAACGCATTTTTCTACTGTTCTAATTGAAGGTGAACGTTCATTATACACTCTTAACATTCGTTCGTGAATAATCTTCAAAAATAAGAATTTTATCACTGCACGATATTCAATTTTTTCCATTGTCGAAAATACTGTGACACGGCGACACTAAATGGCTTGTAAACAAAGAATGAATTGACTGATTGAAATGAACCTTCACATACGTTGATAAGAAGAGTGAACCAACAAAACAAAAACAAATTTGGACTAGTAGCAACGCCCTCAACAAAACAAAACAAAACTTATTGAACAACCTGGTACATATAGATGTCGGTGGAACATATAGCTTTGACACTGTGGAGATATTAGTTTTGTCAGTTTAAACGTTTATATATAAAACCAGCGCCACCGCGCTGACGATTTAGGCTCCATACCGAATTTAATAAATGATAAACGTACTCAATTTATGCCGGACGATTAACACATTGAATATCCACAGTCTGAAAAAAAATCTAACTCCGAAGAAGGGAGAAGTAACGGAGCGAAACAACCGAAGAATATTGTGGGATGAGTTTCGTTGGTGTGTGCGGTATAAAATAAGAGAACGAATTGTGCCTTGAATCGAATCGGTAACGATTTCGCACCGCAGGTGGTCATTTCGAGAGTGACACGCGATTAAACTGGACCGTTCGACGTCGGTTCCACTCATTTCAACTCTCGCAAAATGGGAAGCCTTCAACCCGGCGGTCGCAAACAAACTTTGAGAAAGTTCGTAAAAAGTGTCGTTAGAAACCGATGTTATTATCAGTACAGCTACACTGTAAGATTCTTTTTTTTGTTGCTAAGAAATTGTGGAGTAAATCATTTCGAACCATCGAACTTTCATTCTTTGTCATATGTGGTTGTGCTATGGTGTGCTCTGTGTGTATATATGTCGCAACGTGCTTGAAGAGATTAACGAAACAATTGAGTTGGAGAAGTGATGGGGTAAATACGAATTGATATAACGCATTATTTTATCATTTCTTCTTCAGGTTTCCATGTTTCAAATTCTGTATCCCCTACATCTACATATCTTTCCGGATAATATTGTACACCTACAAATTTGCCCGTAAATCTAGTGTTAAGTAGACCATCACTCAAAACCGTCTGCTCAGAAACGGTACATAATGCTACGCGTACAATTGCGAGACGATATCACTACAGAAAATCTCAGTGCTGTGTCATAAATGGGTCCCGCAACTCATTGGCCGAGCATTAGTAAACATTAATTTTCAGGATCCCGCGACAGCCAAACTCTCCAACAGTGTAGTTTCTAGGAAACGTCAAAACTCGCAATATGCGGCGGTTTGCCGATCGTCAATCATCGGCCCCATGAAAAAAAAAGAAAAATCAAAGGTGGTTCGCCAGCTAGAAAGTTGTTTGACAACGTGTGAGCATCCGAAATTCATCGAGCATTCGTGATAGCGCCGCATGACGGCCGCTTAATTAACCGAACATCCTGAACAAACACAGTCCCTACGGATCTATGAGTCCCACGTAATTGATAATCGATCGAATCGGCCGTGTAAACGGAATTTGATTTATGCAAATTGCGACGAATTTAAATACCGGCGTAAATCAACGCTCGCCTACTTGGGTGAATTAGGGTCGGTCATACGTGTGTCGTTATCGTGTGGGAGCGTATAAGCGTGATGCGTGTTTAATGCGTGCGTTAACACGGGCGTTAGACAAGATTGTCACTTCCGTATAAAGATGTGGCCGGGATCTGTAAATGAGGTGGCATTTTTCATTTCAAGGGACAAGCGCGTGATTAGCCGAGCCTAACGGCTCGGTTGCGGTAGAAACTCTCAGATTTATTCCCTTTCGTGCAAACAGCGACGTCTTACTCCGTAATCTTTTGCAATAATACGGTTTCTGGCCATTTTACGTTTTTAATGATTTACAAACGATTTTTAGCTGCGCTGGAAAGTTGCCTGAACGAATAACTTAGAATCAAGTATTTTGCGTGTTTAATTGTAAAGTTATTCGAGAAATCATTTGTTTAAAATTTTCTGTGATTTACAGCCAAAATTTGAGCCGTTTATTTTGAAAGTGGCCTAACTCCGTTTATCTGCAAATCGAGATAGATAATATTTACTGATAAATAACACGAATTTGTACATGAAACCATTGTAATCGAAAAATATTGAAAAACGGAGTTAGGCCACTTTCAAAATAAACGGCTCATTTAGCTGTGCTGGAAAGTTGCCTGAACGAATACGATCGAGTCATGTATTTTGCGTGTTTAATTGTAAAGTTATTCGAGAAATCATTTGTTTAAAGTTTTCTGTGATTTACAGCCAATATTTGAGCCGTTTATTTTAAAAGTGGCCTAACTCCATTTATCTGCAAATCGAGATAGATAACATTTACTGATAAATAACATGAATGTGTACATGTAACCATGGTAACCGGAAAATATTGAAAAACGGAGTTAGGCCACTTTCAAAATAAACGGCTCATTTAGCTGTGCTGGAAAGTTGCCTGAACGAATACGATCGAGTCATGTATTTTGTGTGTTTAATTATTTGGTTGTTCGAAAAGTAATTACTTTCCGAACAACACGTCGATTAGGATCCAGGCGTTAACTTTGCCGATACTTTATCTACGACCTGTGCAGAAAGTGACAAGCACTATTCGAATGTCGTAAAATCGACATAACTGTCATTACACCAAACAACATTGTGATATGTCGCCATAAAATTTTACATCAGCTTTTAATCGAACTGTCTCGAGATATTGATAGTCATACATCAACTAATACAAGATTTAAATCCGTATCTCTTTTACAATCCTTCAAAAGTTTTCAGCAGCAAAACGCTACACACGGAAGACAAAAATCGGAAGACTGTGATGAATGCATCTTGTAGCACCGAATAATTAACATATATGTAGTACGGGAGTCTATAAGTATGCAAATGATTAAAGTTACGGTAGGATAGCGTCTGGCTCTTATCAAAACGCGACAAATCACGGGTCTCTTTTAAGATGTTCTACGACTGTGCAATGTCTCACTGATCTTCGAGACTCGCTTCACGGCCATGTTCAATACTAGCTGATGCCAACTTTCGAACGGTCATAATCAAATACACTATTTTACATTTTTTTCGATGTACATACGGCAGCACTCTGCAAGTATTTACTTTCACAACCTTTACGATACATTTTTGTCCACGGTAGTATTTAGTTGATAGGTAAAAGTAGGTTAAAAAATGTAGATTCAGAAACGTAGATAAAAGTTGTTTGACTAAATTTAGACTAAGAAGCGGTGATAGCGAAAATGATTACGCATGGATGCTAGTTAACTAAACCTTGGCCTCTTCAAACACACTACTACTTATGTATGCGTTTAGTTTCTTTAAATTATACTTAATTACTTATCATTCACTACAAAATTCCCCAATAATAAAAACGAACAAAAATCTTATCGTGTGGCTGCATTGATAGTGTTTGTCTGTATTCAATATACAAAAATCGTGCTTTGGGAGGTTGAAAAGAGCCAATCGACGGAACCTTAAAAATCGTATCAAGGTATTGGATTAACTTTTATGGGGTCTCACACGCGCAGGCGAAAATTCGTGCATTTTAGGGCATTAAACTCTGTGCCGTACGAATGTTATAATTCTCTATGTATGCCATGACGTGCGAAAGATCGCAAAGCACCGTTTTACACGATGAAAATTCTGTAACGGGGTTTCTGTGTCGTTCAGATGAAAGTGTCACCGTGTATCGTTTGGCGAACACCTTCCACCTACCTATAATTCTCCGATTCGTCATTTTTTTCTCATTCTCTAACGAGCATTAGAAATTTAAATTCGCGGCCGCAGCGATTCGTGCCCATTCATTCCGATGTCTCATTCGTTCTCGGAACCGATGACTTCCGCGTTCAATGTATCTTATTAAAATATTCCCGTGTCCCAATTTGACGGCATTAATCGACGAAAGCGGCTGTCAATAGGGACCGCGCCAGAATAATGGTTCATATTAAAACCGACACTTCTGTTTCGGATTAGAGTTAGACATCGGCAGTTTCAAGCGCCAGCACGGAAATCTCTTTCGAACACAAAATCTTCCTCTCAGCGCGGTAATACAGCAAACACCTTATATAGTGGAAGAAGATTTATTGACCGGTGGAAATACTTTTTGCTCGATAATTGCCGCAGTTTCTTCCACGGAATTTTCACTTGCAATCGTTATAAACGACGTAGACCGTCCTTCCGCTTCCTTTCGTGTTATCGCGATTAATAAGTTGCCGCTGCGATCGGTGCTTGGATGAGAAATCCAACGCTCCACTAACGCGCTTAGTGTAAAAATGGTGGGAAACACCGATTAACGCGATATCCAGCGCGCGTTGTCCTGATTTTTCGCAGGCCTCCATTAGCGAATCATATAATGATCGTGGATGATAACGTTGCCAATTGAACCCCAATGTACATTAAGTCTATCGATCATAAAACTGCACACTTTTAATTGGTATGCTCCTATATTATTCAGAATACATCATTTGAGTCAATTAAATGCCTCGTTAAGTAAGAACAAACGCACAGAGGGCAGTACATAAACAGCACAAGTGTTAGTACTTTTAACCCAGAAATATTTATTAAGCGCATCTTTCATAAAAGTGGCCAATTTGAATGATCACACTCTCATATTTTCGGGAACACATAATTTGTGCCTATCAAATGATCATATTGAACAATAACATTATAGTTACAATAAAGCCTAATGTCACTTTAGACAAGAGTAAAGACAGACATCGGCAGTTTAAACACAGACGTAGCGTATCTATCATAAAACCGCACAACTTCAATTGTCACACTCCCACATTGTTCAGCGTACATAATTCGAATCCATCAACCGATCGCCTTGCACACTGATATTATACCTACGAAAGCCTAATGGCTCCTTAAACAAGACTGAACACACAGGCATCGGTACTTTAAAGACCGTAGTAAAAAAGCGTTGACAGTAGCAATGACTAACTCAACAAAGCGGCATGGTTAGAAGATGTTCTGAAAGGCACATCCCATATTTCTAATGTTCATCCGCACGTAGGCAGCGGCTGTAGGCAGCGAGTCGTGCGAAATGCATTAATCACGTTTAATAAGAGCATTAAACGACACGGCCACCGGTCTATCCGGCGCTTCGCTTCGACCATGTAGCATTATCGTCTCTCGACTAGGACGAATGGAACGTCGGTGATACGTATAGAGGGTGTTCCGGTGCAATTTATCACGTCGATTATCGGGCCCGTTAATGGCGATTAAGATAGTGTACCCGGTGGATTTCTCAGGCCACCTGCCGGCATCTTGGCCACGTCCTTTCATGATTTACCCGACTTCATCTCGATCTTTTTTCTTGCCCACGACGCCGTCCGACAAGATCGACAGAGTTAGACAATCCGATCTCCGGTCTATACCTCCTCGCTGTCGAATTATTTCGTGATAAGAGCGTTGTAAGTTGTCGCGGCTGAGAGCCTACAGGGGTAAAGTGTCTAACGGATCGTCGTTGAAGTCTCAATTAGTGCATTGAACACCGTGCGACGCTTACCGTTAAGAATTTCTGGCCTAATGTCTTGTGCGTTGGGATTTTCGAAATTACAAATACGCCTTTACAAATGACGTGAAATTGCAAATTACAGATGCCTTGCAGTAGACGATATTGTAGTGTGCGTTTACGCGGGATAACTATACGTAACAATTACCAAATAAATTACAACAAATTAACACGTTGACTGCCGTGCGTATTTTGCCGTATTAGAACGGCGATGCTATGAAATACTACAGCGTTTGACTGAATTATGCAAAACGTAACTAATGTGCAAGTATTGGAGACCAAAGAATCGCATCACTATTCTAACAATAACTGCATTTATAAAATAATTATTACTACTCATTACGAATATTTTGGATCTTCAGTAAAATCTCTTGCGCCGGTCACCGGTGACCCCCACGGCAGCCAACGTGTTAATATTCAATAAATATATTATCCGGGAACAATTTTGTTTTCGGATCCTTGTTAATAGCCATGACCCTCTTAAGAATTCTTCGATGTTAGTGCACACGTAGTATATTACCCCGCCACGTGCGTGATGAAAAATAATTTACACCCATAGAATGCCGAGATGTTGAGAGTGTGAAAACAAGGAGGCGGCGAGGGAAATTATACAGTGATTTTGGTTCTCAGTGATGATACATTACGTTCATCTACCGTTGTTGCATTAAATATAGGGTTGTCTTTGTTACCGTTCGAAGTTACCAATTATTAACCTCCAGGCACTCATCATTTAATTGCGTGTGATTGCGGAAGTAGCAAATCATGGTTTAGCACATCTAAGATCTTCCGAGTCGTCTCCGAACGTGCATCGTTGTTCTTTGTGGCGTGAAGTATTTAATTACTTGAAATAGTACGCCTTTTTATTATTAGAATTGAGAACTTTTATTTTCGTCATATTTGGGGACCGCACTAATTCATTGTATCAACATGTTACATATTTATTAACATATTTACATAGTTACATATTTATAATTATTAATATAGACTCTGTGCGAACCCGTGGGCTCCCGATACATGTCGAGTTGACAAATAAAAGTTCTATATTTAAACCATAAAAAAGTGTACTATTTGAAACAATTAAAAAATATCAGACAGGGAAGTAAAGGGATAATAGTTTAAGGCGCACGAATGGGAAAGCTTAGTCGCACTCGGGTTAATTGGCACGCAGTCGAAAGATCGTAAGGTGAGGAATCATGATCAATACCACTCGCGTTACGCTCGGCTACCTCGCTCTCGCATTTCGCCCGAGCACTTCTTTCTTAGCAGGCAAGGTTAAAAAACTTCCGACTTTTTGTTCACAGTACACCAATGATGGACCTCCTCGTGCAAATAGCGACGGCGCAGAAATTGGCCGCGTCGAGCTATACCCTGCAGGCGATCGGCGAGCGTGGATTGGTTCTACCTCATCAACCGAACACACCGATCGGTGCCTTGGACGCGCTTCAGGTGAGCCGCTTGCCGTTTGCGATCGAATGCGTACGCGATCAAACGATCCTCCGGAAAAAGGAACATATCCGGCCTTCCCGTACATATTATTGGGTTGGAGGGAAAGTTCTGTCGTATTTTAAAGAAAAATTTGAATTAATTTATAAAAATATGTGTTTGATATTAATCATAATACATTTAATGTGTTGTATGATGAATGCCAAACTCTTCTACAATCCCTCGACTTGTTAAATGTGGATTATTTTCCAACATGGGTCGCAAAACATCATTATCGATCTTGGATGGTCGTCTAGATCGATCACTTTCTTGGAGGCTCAGATCCCCGGAACGAAATTTGCTAAACCATCTTTACAAGACAAAGACGAACATTTACAATATCTTTTCCAAATACCGCACATAAATTTTTACATGCAACCGACACGTTGCTTCCTTTTTGGAATTCATACAAAATACAGTGTCGTAAATGCACTTTATCTACTGACATGTTTTTCACTTTAAATATAACAAGTAAATGATGAACAGTAAAAAAGGACTCCTTTTATTTTATACAGCAGCTATAAAAAATTAAAAAAAATCCGAATGACTCACTAGCCAGATGTTTTTTTTTATTTATAAGAAAAATTACCTGCCTATTAAAAATACGACAGAACTTTCCCTCCAACCTAATAGAAAGGCACATCGACGTTCATTCACCAACGACAATACTAATATCAAAGTTGTTCGGGCAACGAAAATTCTTAGGCCAATTAACCACTTGCGCTATAAAGATGTGCCACGCACGTCGAGATGCTTTTATTTCAAAGCCGCCAGCGACATGTATATCGATAGGCATTTGTCGCAGAAGCAAAAACGACGTGTCTTTTACATAGACGCTGCTACTACATCAATAGCTGCTACTAGGCTTTATGGCGAAATTTTGCATTTATAGTAAAATCTTTTGCGCCGGCATGTTATATTGTAGAGCGCGGCAGCCGAAAATTAAATCGTAGCGCAAGTGCTTAGCATTCTTGCCGTATTACGGAAGAACCTCGAAACTGTATCATTTTGTATAAAACGATGCGCCGTTCACTACTTCCCAAGGAAACTCTTCAACATCTGTAGGAGGCAACGTATGTCAAAGAAGGCAGAACCTTGGGTTCGGTGCTTTCGTTCATTCGTTCGTTCGCGATCGAGTGCGTGCGATCAAATGATCATCCGCAAAAAGGAACAAATCCGGCCTTTCGTTACATATTAGAAAGGCACATCGACGTTCATTCACCAACGACAATACTAATATCAAAGTTGTTCGGGCAACGAAAATTCTTAGGCCAATTAACATTCTTGTCGTATTACGGAAGAACCTCGAAACTGTATCATTTTGTGTAAAACGATTCTCCATTCACTACTTCCCAAGGAAACTCTTCAAGACTACCACCTGTAGGAAGCAACGTATGCCAAAGAAGGCAGAACCTTGGGTTCGGTGCTTTCGTTCATTCATTGGTTCGCGATCGAGTGCGTGCGATCAAATGATCCACCGCAGAAAGAAGCGAAGAGCATGAATAGTTGCATGTTTTCTTACATATTAGAAAGGCACATCGACGTTCATTCACTAACGACAATACTAATATCAAAGTTGTTCGGGCAACGAAAATTCTTAGGCCAGTTAACATTCTTGCCTTATTACGGAAGAATCTCGAAACTATCATTTCGTATAAAACGATGCGCTATTCACTACTTTCCGACTACCGTCTATACGAGGCAACGTATGCCATAGAAGGCAGAATCCTGGGTTCGGTGCTTTCCTTCATTCGTTCGTTCGCGATCAAGTGCGTGCGATCAGACGATCCTCCGCAAAAAGGAACAAATCCGGCCTTTCCTTACATATTAGAAAGGCTCATCGACGTTCATTCACCAACGACAATACTAATATCAATTAACATTCTTGCCGTATTACGAAAGAACCTCGAAACTGTATCATTTTGTATAAAACGATGCACTATTCACTACTTCCCAAAGAAACTCTTCAAGACCTATAGGAAGCAACGTATGCCAAAGAAGGCAGAACCTTGGGTTCGGTGCTTTCGTTCCTTCGTTCGTTCGCGATCGAGTGCGTGCGATCAAATGATCCACCGCAAAAAGAAGCGAAGAGCATGAATAGTTGCATGTTTTCTTACATATTAGAAAGGCACATCGACGTTCATTCACTAACGACAATACTAATATCAAAGTTGTTCGGGCAACGAAAATTCTTAGGCCAGTTAACATTCTTGCCTTATTACGGAAGAACCTCGAAACTATCATTTCGTATAAAACGATGCGCTATTCACTACTTCCCGACTACCGTCTATAGGAGGCAACGTATACCATAGAAGGCAGAACCCTGGGTTCGGTGCTTTCCTTCATTCGTTCGTTCGCGATCAAGTCCGTGCGATCAGACGATCCTCCGCAAAAAGGAACAAATCCGGCCTTTCCTTACATATTAGAAAGGCTCATCGACGTTCATTCATCAACGACAATACTAATATCAATTAACATTCTTGCCGTATTACGAAAGAACCTCGAAACTGTATCATTTTGTATAAAACGATGCACTATTCATTACTTCCCAAAGAAACTCTTCAAGACCTATAGGAAGCAACGTATGCCAAAGAAGGCAGAACCTTGGGTTCGGTGCTTTCGTTCATTCGTTCGTTCGCGATCGAGTGCGTGCGATCAAATGATCCACCGCAAAAAGAAGCGAAGAGCACGAATAGTTGGAGGTTTTCTTACATATTAGAAAGGCACATCGACGTTCATTCACTAACGACAATACTAATATCAAAGTTGTTCGGGCAACGAAAATTCTTAGGCCAGTTAACATTCTTGCCTTATTACGGAAGAACCTCGAAACTATCATTTCGTATAAAACGATGCGCTATTCACTACTTCCCGACTACCGTCTATAGGAGGCAACGTATACCATAGAAGGCAGAACCCTGGGTTCGGTGCTTTCCTTCATTCGTTCGTTCGCGATCAAGTCCGTGCGATCAGACGATCCTCCGCAAAAAGGAACAAATCCGGCCTTTCCTTACATATTAGAAAGGCTCATCGACGTTCATTCATCAACGACAATACTAATATCAATTAACATTCTTGCCGTATTACGAAAGAACCTCGAAACTGTATCATTTTGTATAAAACGATGCACTATTCATTACTTCCCAAAGAAACTCTTCAAGACCTATAGGAAGCAACGTATGCCAAAGAAGGCAGAACCTTGGGTTCGGTGCTTTCGTTCATTCGTTCGTTCGCGATCGAGTGCGTGCGATCAAATGATCCACCGCAAAAAGAAGCGAAGAGCACGAATAGTTGGAGGTTTCCTTACATATTAGAAAGGCGCCGTTCGATTCATTCCTCGCTGCCGACGGTCAAGAGGCAATCTCTGCGTTTTTCAGTCCTCTTATCCGCTCGGCCAGAAATCGCTCGGCGATCGAATATAATCTGCCGCGCTCGAAAAGTGTGCGCGATCTAATAAGCGTGGTTAGAGGTAAGAAATGATGCACGGTAGATTGATGAAATCCTCGGAGCGAGAGAAGAGACCGTTATGAGATGTAGCAGGTATTCGGTCGAAGGCAGAGATAATGCCGGCAATTACGACGGATCTGGATGTATCGGGATCAGTTATCGTAATTGAAGTACGTCGATTGATCGGGTATAACGTATGCGACTGTATAATCAGCGGCTCCAGGAGCATGCAGAATACACGTATCTAGGTGGAACACGATTTTGGTTGGGGGAAAAAAGGCGGACTTATTTATATGTCTCGACATATGACATGTGTGCCTACCTTATACGCCCACGCGTGGTAAACGCCCGTTAACCATGCTCGAAGTAAAGCATATGAAGAAAGAGTAACGTTTGTACTATTGCGTAAGGTACACCTGTACACAACACCAAGCGAGTGCAATGTGCAAACTAACATTCCGTGTGGTAATATTGTCATAATAAAATTTGAGTTCATTAGGTCACTCCATTTATGATTATCGGTTGCCAGATACATTTCAGTGCAATACAATTACACCCACCCTTTAATTTATGTAGAGTATCTATTTCTGTAGAGTCTGACAACACAAAGGAAAAATATCAGAAATAAAATCTAGTATAAGTTTTACAAACCTATTTCACCGCTTATAATGAGATCGCGTAAGTGAATACAACATAAAAAAAAAGTGCCATGTAAATTAACACTTTGACTGCCATGGTGGTCACCGGTGACCGGCGCAAAAGATTTTACTAGAAATGCAAAAAATTCGTAATGAAGCCTATTTGCAATCTTGTAAGAGCAATTGATATTGGAACGATGCTTCAATGCTTTGGCTTCTAACGACTCTGCGTTATTTTTATTTTGCACGATTTAATCATACTCTGTAGTATTTTATCGCATCGCGGTTCTAACATAGCAAAATACGCTTGGCAGTCAAAGTGTTAAGATACAATTTGCTGTATAAAAAAGAACTCGTGTAAATTGAGGGACGGGTGTATTGATAATCATAAATGGCCGCGTGTAATCGAAATCCAGCGCACCATAACAGAAAAACATGGTTTCGATCGATCGAGCATCGGGAAAAGCACGATCGCACCTGACCAACTGTCCCGCAATCGTAAAATTGTAGTCTCTCAATTCAGATGAAGTCGGCCGTTCGAACGTTTCTTTCTCTTTCCGCAGCATGAATTGCGCTTTAAGTGCGACCGCCAGAATGATCGCAATGATTTTCTCGCGCGTGTCACATGAATTTCTAAGCCAGAATGGAACTTTCTAACGACGAGAGCCATTCGTATATTCTGCGCGCCGTATCGTCACATTGCACGAGCTGTCTGTACATGTGGCTGAACATGCTGCGCGATATAGATATATGCGTTTCGTTTTGCGCGAGAGATCGTGAGATACTTTGTCAGGATGACGAGCAAAGAGAGTAGCTGATGCGTGACAGCTTAAAGTGTGCGAAATTGCTGAAATTACGCGAACGACAAAAATTCGCCGTTCGTAAGTGCGCCGTGCTCGACAAGACGCGTATACGTAATGCCACTTTTTTTGCCTAATCAACTCTTATTCAATTACACTTTCACAACTGCACGGTAGCCCATTAAGAACTTTGTCTTTGTATAAAATTGTGTAAAATGCATGAAAGAAGCAGTAAAGGACTGGCAAATGTGACTGAAAATGTATAAAGCAATTTTGATAGAACTTCTTACTCACGTGGCATTTACTTTTCTGTTTCAGGTTAAGTTACTCCCTAAACAAGGCACCTTTGTGCCAAGAAAAACGAGACAGGCTAATCAGCCGTTCGAAACGACATTCAGGTTACAGGTAAGCATTAAATGGAACCACTGAAAGTCACAATTTAAGACAAAATTAGCGAAACGCATAACGTCTCGTTTATTACTTACAGGTGCACCTACCAAGAAACCAGCTCTATGTTTCGAGAGTCAGCCCGAAGATGAACCTGGGAGACATTTTGGACGAAGTATGTCGCGAGAAAAACCTCGATAGGAACAAATATGAGCTTCGTCATCCAGGTATAACACTTCTTCTTTTATCACTTTGCCTTTTATTGCCCAGACGTACTTAGGTTCAACCATTTTTCGCATTACATTTTAAGTAGCGATTTTGAAGAAATGCTGAACAGTTTTTATTAGATAATGCCTTTAATTTCAAGCTTAGTGTAACTTATTTTAATAATAAAGGAAAATAAAGACCTTTTCTGAATTGAGAAACTGAGAATGATAGTAATAAATTTCTATACACAAAACCATTTTCAACCGAAAAAAAGCTTTATATTCCTTAATTACTTAGGTAAACAGTTTTTACGGTTTGGACCACTTTCGCTGTATTCTTTTTCAATCGCAAAAGGTTAATTAGAATGTTTCAACACCTTCTTGAGAACGAAAAAAAAAATCAATGTTCCGGTCCTGCCTACGTCCATTGGTTCACCTTCAGCCGTATAGCAATACTACTATTAATTCATTCGCTCATGAATATCTAAAATCCACTCGATTGGTCAATGATAAATAGTTGAAATGCACGATAAACGTGGTCCAGCGCACAATGACACAAATAGAGATTGGGACGAGAAGCGGTCCATTTGATATTTGAAACCAGTAGCGCAACACGAGATTGATTTTTCTTACGATTTTCTTTCATTTCGTCGCCAACGAGTTCTAGCAGGCGTAGTGGCATTTGAACTACCGACAACCGACCTTAAACAGTAAGCATGCCTAATATGCGCGACGGAGTAATGTTTTTCTAATTAAGACCCAGCGCGACCCGATTGAGTAAGTAGTAGCTGTACGTGTAAATGTACAGAGTATCTGGTATTCGAAAATACAGGAAAAATGAACGAAAAGGATGTTATCACTAATCTTAATTGTTCAGTATTTATCCGAATTTCCGCATTTCAAATCTATATTCGGCAATTTTTACATAAATAAAAGAAAACTCAAATTATGCCTTGCACGAAATTTTGTTAAAGAATGAAAGTCACGATCATTTTTATGTTAAATATACCTTGTTACGTTCAACTTTATTTATAGGTCCTCCAGGATTAATTAAAATAGTAATATCATAGCTAAAATTGTTTGTCTTTTGGATACAGGAAAAATACTTTTTATTCGCCTACATACCACACTATCGTATGTACGTTAATTCAATCGTATCTTTAATGAGGATTTTTTTTTCATTGAGATGAGTTGACTACGTAAATTTATGGTCGATGGTTGACCCCATACGCCCCTTATACAGATCGATCGTAAACCCAGGAACCTGTGCGGGTAGTCCGAGACTTACAACTCGGCCGTTGGTTTTACACAAATACGGTTTCCGAAGCCAGAAAGATCACGCGTGTGCATAACATTCGCGCGATCCAATTTCCACGAGAGACTACATGCCTTCGACGTTCCAGGCGAATGAAAGTCTTCATCCGTCTCTCATGATCCCTGCGTATTGTGTGCCTTCACATCGACTCAGTATTATTACCATTAATTAGCGCAAATTTGCACCAATTGACATTTGCAGTCGTACAACTTTGTATTCTCCATGGCTCCTAAAGTTCGCTAACTCGAAAGTCATTTCCGCGAAGTTTTTATAGACTTGCACATATGTCGAAGACATAATATATTACACGCACAAGAACGCATGTACATATCTATCCCCGGGATGTATATCTTTGAGAGGACTCGTGTAGTAGTGCACGAGATATTTCAGTTAGCTAGTTACGTTGCGGAGTTGTTAAGATTGCTATCGCAAGGTTACTGTCTGGCTCATCCACTTGTTACTTCTAGTCGTTAGCTATCCACAATCTGTGCACTCGTATCCATCCCGTTTGCGTTCGCATACGCGTTCGTATGCAGCGTATTATATTCGGATGGTGCCTATCTTAATACGAAGTTACCTCTGTTGCGTACATATAATGCCAATTTAATTACGGTACAGATTATCCTCTTGCTGCTCCGACTTACAAGCGCAATTACATTGCAGGTTCGCTAGTGGTGTAACTTTTCATCGGGCCAATTATAGAATATTTACTGTACGATTACATTTTCTGTTGCGTTGGTAGTGATAAACATGTACATTGGACATAATTAGATGAAAATGGGTTTAGATAAGCCTTTAATGCGTATCCAGCAGGCGTTATCTGCGTATGCATATGCGAATTGCATATTGAATATATCAAGAGATATAATCGGCAAATTTATAAAAATAGTTTACAAAAGGAAGTTTAAAAAATATTGTAGTGAACATGATAATATTTTGATAGTTACAAGATTAATACTAAACGAACTAAGGATTAAACCAATATTCAAGAATATTATAATATTATTCTGGAACAGCACGAACAAACGTAAAACTTGCGTCATAAAAGAAAACAATGCATGCAATATGTGTAATTGAATCTCGGTCAGGGAAGGAAACAGGACGTAATTTCAAGCTCCATTCACATACTGGCTCCTCTAGCATGTTTCGATGTGTGTATGCGCATGCAGCTATTCGCGCAATAAAAGCGTATATGTCGGTTGTTTATCACCTTCATCATCGCCGTTATCATTGCCACCACCAATATAGTCATCAACAGTATCGCCACCACTGTTTCTGATACCGATAATATCATTAACATCACTAACTGCATCACTAGTGAAGCCACTGTCGTGGTTAGTGCAAGTACATCACAATTGTTGTCATCATCTTAAATACCGTCAGAGTTGTTAAACCAACAAACTTGGACCAGCGTCATTAACATGATTGAAATTCTTACGGCCGTCGCAGTAATAACTCTCGTTATCATCACAAACACAATCACCTTTCTCGGTATCGCCAAGTATCACTGTCACTATCTCGATTATCAGATCTAAAGCAGCATCGACATTCATTCACCAACGACAATACTAATATCAAGGTGGTTGAGCAACGAAAATTCTTCCGATTAACATTCTTCCCGATCGCCGCAAGTAACTCCGAAAACAGGTGCGTGCAAACATACCAAAGACTGTAAATTATTTTTGTGCCTGCTCGGGTTGAATAGCTTTATTTAATCCTGCAGGACCTTTCCACATTTCGAGGCACTCAAAAGATATTTTGTAAAAGATCCATAGTGTAAGTGAAATCTAAGCAACACAATTTAAGTAACACACACACACACACGCGCGAACACTAGAATTAAAACAGACGTACAATCATCTCCTTAAATGTCCAAACGCCTGGAGGCACAACCATTATTAACATCATAAAGAAACAATTAATTTCCAATCACGTTAGGTCCAATAATACCGAAGACTACCCAAATCCTCGACCGCCAACTTACATCCGCGAGTTTCGATACGGAATGTCGGCTGTCATCGTCGGAGAAACTCAGATAAGATTAACCCAACTAACTCTGTCCATCGCGTTTCAGCTAACCTCGAGGAAACGTTAGATCTATCGCTCTCCCTGCAAGACTACCACCTGCAAGAGGTAACGCTATATGCCAAGCAAGGCAGAACCTTGGGTTCAGCGCTGAGTTCGCAAGACATCATGGCACTACAGCGACAGGAGGAACGACGTAGGCAGCAGGCGAAGCAAAGTGTCTTCGGCTTCATGTTCAAAAAGTCGAAAGAGAGCTCACTGAGTACGGACAGCCTCGGCGGTCGAAGCGTATCTCCTGCCAGGAGCGATGAAACCGGAAGGAGCGCGAGTCCTCTGCAACCACCGGCGAGGCCTCAAAGAAAGCGGAGGCCAGCGCCGAAGCCACCTGTTCAGACGCCAGTGGCGGAGGAATCCAACGCCGACAGTGGCAAGGACAAGATGGTCATCAGTCATAGTCGCAACAGCAGTGACAGCTCCGGTTATCACGAGGCATCCGTGCTCAGCGACAATCCGGAATCGGCGAGGCTCCCAGAAACTCTGCCGCGAAGAAGCAGGGCGCCTGGAGCCGCAGAGACTCCCAGAAAACTCGCGCATACGTCGCAATCCAGCAAGAGTTTGGGAAACTTGGCTACCACCTCGAGCGCACTTAGTCATGGGACTAGCAGCACGTCTCTCAGCTCCACAGGTGAGATTATCTTCTAAGATCATTTGCGGAATCTCGAAGGTCGCAGACGAGAAGGTTTTTCCGGCAGCTGCATCGTGATTGTGATATGGTGCTATTGATTTGGTGTGTCATTTGGTGCCGACTTGTACGGTGGCCGAGTCGCTGGTTGCCATTTTTCTTTTTATTTTTTATTTTTACCGTGATTGATAGGCGATGAAGGATGTAAGTGTTCATCACAATGAAGTTTGTCTTTTCTTTTGCCGACGCACTGTGTGTATGTATAACAGTAAATCTGATAGTGTTTTATTGACTCGGTTTTTCAATGCTGTTAACGATAAAGAGTGTATTTGCTGCTGCGCACTATATTCAATATTTTTATTGCGACACAATGGACATCGCGTTGCTAAACAAAAGTTACCAGTCGATTTGTAGAATGAGTTTTTGATTACTGCTTATGTAAGACGCATCCGGAAGTATTAACAGGGATGTAGCCGTTTCTTTCGTTTTACAACACACGATCCAATCAATTCGGCATAACGAACCATCACCACTGACAGCACAATAGAAATTCTGCTTGTGTAAGGTCGTTTTCGATAGCAAAATTACTGATGCGCAGTTGCTGACTTCGTGTAAATAAAGTACAAAGTAAAGGAATAGCTACGCGTGCATTCTATGCTCTCAAGTGAACTAATACGAAACCGTGAGCAGACTATCCAGTTGAAGAACGCGGCAATACCAAATTCATCTTTCGTACTTTGACCGCAAATATAATGTCTCTCTCGTGTTATCGGTTCTAATCGTGGAATTTCCTTTCATGTTGCCCGCCACAGACTCGAGCGGTTCAAGTAAGTCTACGTATAATGCATCTCGACACCATACTTAGCACACCATATATTCTGCTTGAACTTATCCCGCATGTAGATAGCTCAAATGTACGCGATAAGCTAAATTCAAAATATTGAAGTATCGATACTAGTATATTTAATGGATTCCGGCATAATGGGTTGATTAGCTTATGTTCAATTTATTTAATATCATATGTAGAATTGTGTTTTTGTTTTAGTTAGTACTCGCAAGTTGAGTGTATTCCAAAAATGTCTTTAAATTTTCTGCAGACACTTAATGTGATTAATATAATTCACTTTTTTGCTTATGATTAATCAATAGTTATTTATTTAAAACATGTAAAAAATATTTCGAATGAATAGTGCTATCTCTTAATGTATTTCTCGATAGATTTTGATCAAAAGCACGCAACGGATTTATTTTTAAGTAGAATTTTATCAAATGTTACTTGAAGACCTTTCGACCACACTGTTTTAGACATTTACATAAATGAACGCGTGGCATTGTAACACTTTCATTGGGCAAAGAATAGGCTTACCTTATCTATGCAATTTGCTGCAAATACTTATGCTGCAAATAAAATAATTGAACGGTTACATTTTTCACGAATTTCAGGTCTGAGAAAGAAGAGAGCAGCTCCTCCTCCTCCTCCCGCGCCGAGGCCACTTTCCTCCGCAGTTTCCACGCAAGCCTTGGAACGTATCGTCGATTCCGAGGAATCGCTGACATCTGACATGGACCATTCGAAACCGCCATCCGACATTGGCGCACCATCCAAAGCCAGTTCGGACATCGACGATTATCCAAAGGCCAATTCGGATGTGGGCGTCAGTGCGATGAACAGGAAGTTCCTGCACGAATCTACTTCAAAAGTGAAAAGCGACGTCAGTGCCGATCGCGAACGAGACACGAAAGTTAAGGCACACATCGAGAGTGAACCGCGTCCCAAGGCGGACGCAGTAATCGTGCAAGATTCAACGTTGACCGTTAAGACCTCGATTCCCGAATCCGTTGTAGCAGATCCGCAGAAAGTAGATACCACTAAAGTAGCTGCGAAGAGAGGTAAGCTAGTGCGTAGTTGCGATAGTGTGCACAACAACGCGGCTTCTTATAGTTTCGTATCGAGAACTAGTCGGGAGAACGTCGTGGAAAGGGGCGAAGGAATGGACGCGAGTTATCAGATGAGCAAGCAGGCGCAGATCTTTGACACGGAGAAGAGAAAGTTGCAGATGAAAATAGAGACCTATCGGCAGAAGTCGTCGGAGTCTTCCAATTCCGTGGATTCCGACCCGTCGACTAACAGTAAGTCCCGTGAAAATTCGAACGATGCCGATTCCGAGACGCTGGTTAAGAGAAGTAAGGCAATTTATCGTCAGTTCTCCAAGCAGATCAGTTCGCGGCTGCAAAAGTCTCAGAGTTTCGCGGGTCGCAATGAAACGAATGTGCTGAAAGATTATGGGCGTATAGAATATAGCCAACGAAGGAAGGAGAAGTTTTCTTCTAACCGCGGAGCTTTTCGTGATAACGTGCATAGTTTGGACTCCGGTGCGCAGCCGTCTTTCAACTCTTTGATGAAAATGCAAACGATGACGAATTTGGACGGTATTGAGACAGATATAGAGAATATGCCGGAGTGCGGGGTGTTAGAGAGCAGATTTAGTCCGAAGCGATTGCACACGGATAACTACATTTGCACAGAAAAATGTCAAACGAAACTGTTGAAGCACAGTATCAGTTTTCAGAGCGGTAACAAGTTGAAGGACACGAAGATAATAAGTGCCTTCGAGAAACCGGCGATAAAATCTTTACGAGACAATTCGTTGCAGTGCAATCTTTCGCGAGAGTCACCTAATAGGTTTAGTACGACAGGTAACAAACAGGTTCCAACGTTAGGAAACGTCAGTACGACAAAGTGCTACACGAATTCTATAGTTTCTTCTTATAACGACAAGAGTTTAGACTCACCGGAGTACACTGATTACCGTGGGAAAAGTAACATGTCGCCACCGCCTTTGAGTAAGTTGCAAATTTTTGCCATATCCACGAAACCGGAAGACATTCAAGTCGCGCCGATAGACTCCATTCCAAATGATATCGATAAATTACCGTCTCTACCGATCATTCCACATAGTGAATGCAAGTTAGAGTCAGAGAAAAAGTTAAGCATTCTGGAACCGCCGCCACCTGGATTGGTTAGTCGGCAAGAGTCCAATGACAGTTGGAATCAGTTCTTGATACAGTTGAACTCTATACTTGAAAGTAGAGACGGTGAATTTGTTTGAAACAATTGGTCGCACGAACGTAACACTTATCCGTGCTCTCTTCTGTACAATTCTAAATGCAATCTCAATCACCGTCATAAATGTGATATTCCTTCGCCCACTTCGTAATACTCGCAAATTATTCATTGTTCAATTCCTCGTTACCTTCTAAAGTAATTTTGCTTTTTATATCTAGTTTTTCTTTTTGTCCCATGCACATAGCTGTAAAGATATTTTCCATTGGCGCAATCCAGCACTTTCTACAATGATTTTTCCCTGCATGCTTTTCAAAATTCTTAGCTTTCAAGTCCCCTGGTTTGGTATTTATTTTCTAGACGAACATTACCCGCGAGTTTGAAATGTGTGCATTTTTGCTTATTAACTTTTTTTTTGGTGACGGTTCTATTTTCATCGGAAACAGCTGGAGAATCTGCACCCCTTCCCAAGCCTCGTAAAGCCAATTTGGACAACACAGTAGCGGTACCTCCGAAACCACCTAAGCGTAGAATTGGACCACCTACGGTGTTGCCTAGATCCCTGAGTAAGAGACCTGATAGTGTAGATAGCTTTTCACGCACTCCTTCAGCTACGAGTCTTACTAAAACATTGCCTGCCACGCCAACATCTGAAAGAAGCTTCAATGTATCATCAACTGACGAGGACACTATTGACAATGTTTTCATTGAGGAGCCAAGAAAATTGGGTGTCGAAAAAATTCGCTTAAAGCGACACACATACGAGCAGGAATTAGAAATGTTAGAAGCTATCAACAACAGTCTTGTCGATAACAAAGTGTGTCTGAGTGAGACGCCTGTCGAGGATCAAGATGACGCGTTATATATGCATCGTGCAGTATCTAGTGAGTTCCTCAACAAAACTGACAATTCGGGAAGTATATCTTCCGACAAAGTGCACGAACAAGACTCTAATAAAGAAGTAACTGAAACATTGAGTAACAAACTGCCTGTTAATGACATAGACAATAAACAAATTGATAAGAGCATCGAGACTCCGCAGAGTCCACTGAAAAAGTATCAGAAGAATAAAATAATCCGCGCATTTAGTAAGTCACCGAGTCCTCTAAGGCAAGTTAAGACGTCATCGCTGACACACGCAAGAAGCTTAGATGACATACGTTATTCTGCTAATGATCGTTTATCAAGCGATTCTAGCATGTCCTCCCCTCGGCAAAGTCCTGCATACCAAAAGAAAATGTGCTCTGTCATTTCAACGATTCCAAAGTGCGATCACATCGATGTCATAGCAGACAAAGATAATTTTGCCAAGGCGTCACATAAAAACTCTGGCAACAAGGAAAATGTCAAACAGGCTGAACGTGAAAAAGAATGTTCCTCTTGTGAAGAGGCGATTGTCGATCGTCCTATAGAAAAGCAAGTTGCCCGGGCAGATGCGGATAATATGGAAAATGCGGAAGCGATTCAAGCGAAAGTTAAACAACTGAAGAGGGCAAAGGTGCTCAGGAGTCAGTCGGAACTGAACGACTTCGAGACCGATGAATTTAACCGACACAGAAGGCACTTGACTTCGTACACGGAAGATATCGCATTCGCCATTAATTTGAATCTATCACCTGACAGCAGATTTTTAGCTGAGGAATATAAAGACATTGGCGACCGAAAGAGACTTCAGGAAGAAACGGACGAGACAATTAACGGAACGAAACATCAACGTTCGGTGGGGATAACAGGTGCACGATGCTATGTTACTAACATTTTAACATATTGCGCACTACACACCTTGCTTGCAAATCATTTACACTGCAACAACTTCACCGAACATTAACTTTTTTAACCAAATTGAACTTAATAGTGTAGAATATACATTAATGGACATGCATGTTTTATTTCAGTTCCAATGAAGATCTATGTTTAAGTGACTTGCTTGCAAGGAAGGCTGTGATCTTATCTTTGCTGCATGTTTTGGAAAGGGTTTTATATATTATGTGTTTCTCACCTCTTGTACAAATGGCTTGCATGAAAATTGCACTTGCGTTGTACAACATGGTGTTTTTTTGCACTTTCACGGAATTTTTTGTTTACATAATCTATAATAATACCATAGTTAAATGTATTACACTTACCATGAGTAGGATGGAGACTAATATTTTTTACACTTTCTTGTGCAGACAACGAAGGCAGTCCATCAGAGACTGACGTACTTTTGCAAAAAGTGTCAGACACCTTGACCAATTCCCTGCCGATAACCAAATCAACTACAGCGCCTTCGCAGCCTCACGAATCGAGGAAAGCCGTGAGTAAAAACGAAATTTCTGAGGACATCGGAATCACTAAATCTACCGAAACAGAAAGTATTTCGGAAAAACGAGAGATTCCATCAAAAACGAACGAGCAGAGGAAAACAAATCGCGAGAACGATACCGTTGACGGAACAGTTCTGAATGCTAGCACACCAAATATAACAGCGGCTTCGCAACAAGATACTTCGGATTACGTGTCGGCAGTTGACGAGGATTTATCCATCTCTGACTGGGAATATCAACTACCAGCACCACCAAGTGCTTTCCGTGACACAAACTCACCCGTCTTCGATGGATACGATACTATCACTTTACGATCCGTCGAAGCATTCAAGGAACCAGATCCCGTCGAAGATAAGGTGGAAACTGCTAAAGGTCGTAATGACAACAGAATCCAGCAAGCGCAGGACTCCGAAGATCACAATGAGAGACCTAACAACAATGCAAAGTCAGAAACGCAGAACGTACAAAAAGCACCAAGTACAGACGCAAGACGAACGGCACCAGTAGATGCAAAGAGCTATACGAATGCAGAGCTGAAGAAGGAAATTATTTCCGAGCTGGAGAGCAAAATCGAAACCGGTAGCCTGCCACAACCGACAAATAAAGATGCCGACCCGAAGCGAATGGAAAAAACATTGGCCCCAAAGATTGCGCCGGTGGACAACACGTTGTCCAATTTTACCATCACGACATATGCAAGACAGAAGAGTATAGATATATTCGATGACACTGATCCACGGCCAGGTACGCCTGGAGTGAAAAGAATGGACGAGAGGATCATCAAAACATTTGCGACCATGCCCAGGAACGAAACAATGTCCGAACGCATAGTTGACGGAAAGAGTTCAGTAAAGAAATTTTCCTCCACGTTTGATAACACGCAAACCGTCAAGGATGCCGGCACTAATATAAAGAGCGCTGCCAGTAAACAAACGGAACCAACAATTTCTAAACGAGAATCAAACCATAGATCACAGTCCGTTAGTACCGACAGCGAGAAAGTTAATATTCAAAGATCGAAAAGCTATATATCTATAACCAGTAACGAGAAGTATAAGAACACGAAGGAAGAAGATAGTGAAAATGCGAGATGTGAAATGAACGGGAGTATGAGGAAATCCACGAGTATTAACAATTTGAATACCGAAGTGCCGAGGAGTAATGAAAAGTTTTCGCATTGGCGGGACAACATCTTGAAACGCCAAGAAGAACCTACCAAAGAAAAGCAGCTGCAATCTTTACAGGTATGTAATACTACAAATATATAACTTTAAAAACCGCTTTGTATAGAACAATACCGCAGTTAAATATTAATGATGTGTTTTATCAGCATTATATTAAAACCTTCGTATTGGCATAGGTCCTCAAGAGCATTTTGCCGCAATTGAAAAATGCTCAACAGGCCGAGGAAAGTGTACTCACAGAGTCTAATAACACATCTATACATGAAGATACAAGGTATATATTTTCATAGGCTTTTATTACATCACATCTACAGTGAATAGAAGTAAATAATTGTCTTATGAATAACATATCATTAAAGATGTTATTTTCTCCATTCGTTATGGATAGACAAAAGTCTGGGTCCAGCGAGCATTCGGCGGAATCGAATGTAGTTTCGACACGCGAACAAGTGACAACGAAATCGGAACCCAAACCCGCAGCTCAAAAGGAAGCAAGCACGAAGCGTTACACTTATGCAGGACCACCCACGATTAATCTAGGCAGTTGGTCTGAGCGGCCTTCGTCCAACGTACAAATCAAGATGGACACGGACTACAAGTTCAGCAAAAGTAATGCCACTGGTGCAAAAACCATAGTAAATTTAAACGGTTCGGATAACAGAAATAGAGATACAGCTAGTGCGGATAACGTATCGCGGGAAACAGACAGAAACAGCATGAGGAACGAGTCCACGGGACAAGAAACGAAAATCGACAAAAAAGAACCGGACGAGCTGACTAAAAAATTGATCACACATACAACAGCATCGGGTTTCAAGAAACCTTCGTCGATGAAAGTCGGTATCAACGAAGCGAAGTCGATGTCGCGGCACGATGATAGACCCGTCGTCACGGGAGTTGAATTAAAAAAAGCCCATACGGATCGCTACGGCAACAGTAAGGATACCGCAAGTGAGATCGACACCACGCCAGTCAATTTCAAGGAATTAACTAAAGCGTTCGGCCAGGATATCTGTCTTAGAACAAAGCCGAAGCGAGCAACCGCACATCGGCACTCTGATTTCGGCGTCGGACCGTCAGATCCGATTGAAGCCAATTCTGAATCCAACATTAGGCGCAATGGCCACGTAATTGGGAATAAGACAGATGAAAATGAGGCACCAAAATGTCAGACACTCGTAAAGCGGAACCAAAGCAGTGCGAACCCGCCGACTAAAAGATTTACGTCTGTCGTTGGCATACACGGGTCGAGTCAGAACACTTTGGCGCGAAACGGAATATTCTCCTTAAGCAACGGCACGAGCACGACGAGGATCAATACGCCGATGCCTATTGTTAAAGGATTTAAGATACAGGCGGCCTCGACAGAGTCTAAAGCGAGCAACGTTTACGTGCACCAAAATGGCACGGCAACGGATGCTGCCGTCAGCAAAAATGTACCCAACATGCCAAAACCACCCACGATGCCCGTGATAACGGGTGTAACATTGAAGAGTACCAGTGGGAGACCAAAATCGATGCCAGTCAATGTAGATTCTAGAGACACCTTGCTGGAATCCATCAGGAATTTTGGCGGGCGCGAAAATTTAAAGAGTGTAAGTATTCTAGATGCTATAATTGAGCCGTTTATTTTGAAAGTGGCCCAACTCCATTTATCTTCAAATCGAGATAAATAACATTTACTGATAAATAACGCGAATTTGTACATGTAACCATGGTAACCGGAAAATAATGAAAAACGGAGTTGGGCCACTTTCAAAATAAACGGCTCAATTAATATTCATTAACCCTTTGCACTCCGAACCATTTCCCCATGCACCCCACATATTATTTACTATAGTTTTGCAAGCAAGTAACGTATTATAATGATATTGGACTTAAATGAATTGGTTGACATCGAGAAATATATATACTTGCAAAAAGTCAATATTTTATTTTCTTATAATTTTGTACAGTGTGATCAATTTTAAAACACTCCTCAATAATAAGTCGCGCGACGCCTGCCACCAGGTGTTTCTCTGTCAAAACAAACAGTGCAATCCCGTTTTTTTTTTGTCCCACATGGGTTTTATGGCCTATGGAGATTAAAATTTTCAAGGTCCGGTGGTTTGTGCGTCGTAACAAACCCGCTGATATTTTGTTTATATATCTTAGTAATTTTACTATACTTTGATTTGATTACTTGTGCCATTTCAAAAGAAAACTTCAGGCAAACGTGCACGTCTCAAAAAGTTGCGCTGGAATAAGTTAATTCCTTGTAATCTTTAACAAACTTTATGTCCCCTGAGGGGGGACGGCGGAGTGCAAAGGGTTGATTGAATGAATGTAAGGAAATTAATATAAAGATATTAATTAATTGCAAACTGAGTCTTATATTTGATAAAAGGACATAAATTAAAATGTAACGTTCCCTGTTTTAGGCTGCAGCAAGATATTGAAGACGATGAGAACAAATCATGATAAAAGTGGTTTGAAGCAGTAACAGGTAACTAAGAGGAATTTGTATTTGACGTTTAAAAATACGTTTTCTTTGTAAAGTCATAGTCTATTACTTTGTCGCTAAAGAATTAAGAACAATTTATCTTTCTGAGACACTATCAGTTGGTATGTATATAGTATTTTTAATGATGACTGCATTGCTAGGAAACGAAATCATGAAGAACGTATCATGGAGTCTTTCCAATGAGAACGATAACACTGAAAGTGTAACTCATAGCGAAAAAGTCATCTTGATGCTCGTGTATTATTGTACGGCTCGAATTAATTTACGGAAGTCGATACATAAATGCTTTGAAATATTTAAACGAGTTAATCAAGACGAAATATATGTATATTTTGTTCAGTCGCGATGGAACGCGGAGAAACGCGATTAACCCCCATAATTTGACATGTGAAAATATGAGCATCCTAAGGGTTTCATCAAATTCAATTCTCCCTAAGTTGTGCGTATCTTTTATTCGCAGCAAAATTTTGTTACCAATCTGATTACTCTTTCGTTTTGTAGCATCAAAACTATAAACGACATGCCACATTAGTTACGTGTAAATACTTGATGTAAAAAGTCTGGCAACTACGAGAAAGTTGTCACAAATAATGGCAAGTGTATATACTGACACGTGTATAGTTTTTCCGGTCGTTTAATGATCGAGGATTTGTTTTCAAAGCGCGCGTGGAAATTTAACGTTGCAATTATTCTGTCATTTCCCTGTAGTTTATTTCACGACGTGAAAGAAAAAAGTGTAAAAGCGGGCAACGGAAGGCAGAAAAAAACAGGATACTTACAACGCTATTAAACTCTTTAGAGGTTATATTGAATACGCATCTTCGATCATAGAGAAAAATATAATAACCTGTCTTATTATTTGAATAGCGATAAACACAACATTGCTCATTATCATGAAGAAGTTGGACTAATACTTGTTAGGTTTCTTTAATTTGGCGTAACCGTTCGATTCTAGCTTTGGTCAAGCGTACATTGATATTGAAAAAGAAGGAATATATACCAAAGTTAGCTATGGACGGAGTAATACGAGTAAACTTAGCAATTTAAATGCTGACACTAACATGTCCTAATTTTTGCAATCTACTTTAAGTTTCTATCAACGGGACCAAAGGTAACATGTTTTTTTTATTTTACGCTGTACAACGAATTTAGAGGCGTAGAGTATTACTCAAGTAACGGCAAAGGTACATTTTGATGAAGACTGGTGGACTCAAGCTTCATCGAAGCAAATGTAAAAGTAACATACCTTTCTAATTATCGTGTAATCTACATTTTAAATTGCGTTAAGAGTGTAAAAAAGTGAGAATTTTCTTTTTCAATGGACATTACGTCAAAGGAAAAAAAATTGTTAATGCGTCATATGTATACAAAAGCGGATTATACGCCAATCCTAAGCATTATTCCGCAGTAAATCATTTATACTTCGTATTCTACAGCCTTTCATAGCCCACCATGTTATGGTAAAACGTCTATTTACGTACATTATAACTTACAGTAGCATTAAAATTGTAACACAATAAATTTGTGTGTATTACTCTCGTACCCAAATCTAAATGCATGAATTATACTATTGTATGCGACCATTGAAGTATTTTATGAAGGATATTTATGAAGAGAAATCAACATATTTCCACGCAGGTAAGATTGTATTTTTTGCAAACGTACACTGACAGTAGTACCATAAAAGTTGCAGATATTACAAAAATGTTTCCACAATCGTTTTTGTAAGTAACCTAACACTTGAACAGTTTGTGTTTCAAAATTGATCATATCTTACGAAAGTATATTTTTCATCTTACGACTATAATTCTCTTTATACGTTATCATATCGATTTTTATTCTAATAACAATGTGTATAAACGCAGTCTGACATGGATGAAGACAAACATATCACCTTTTATACCAATCCAATATTTCTCGTAACTACAGTAAAAATGTCTTTCAATAAAATATCTGATATAAAAATATTTCATTGTATTAGAAGTATTAAATAATTCAACTTTTGTCTCTTATTGCTTATATTGCCACGGCAGAAAACATGGCATGGAATTGTTCCTGCCGAGACATCACAGATCAGATCATTCTAATATATACTGTTCCTAATAGAATGATTTTGCACCTTTCAAAGATAGTAGAAATCTCTTTGATTGAATATATTGCAATTACATTTCTATGCAGATATTTATTCCTGATAATAATTAAAAAAAAAAAAAAAATGTAGTACCAGCTACTGTACATGTTCATGTTTACTCATCAGGAATGGGTGTGTTACAATTTCCATGCCATAACTTCGTTTCCGAATCGCATCGGGAATAATTAGCAAAAACATCTGTGTAACCCCGGTCACGCCACCACACACATAGTTGTCTATTCCAACCGCAATCGACCGTGTGGATTAAGTCTGGCCTTTCCATGCCTAAAACTGTATAAAAATCTTGATCTCCTAGATGGCCCTGTTAAAACAAATGTATGTTATATAGCAGCCAACGAAAATAATCACTTTGAAAGTTTACAGGCAAAAATTGAATCTAGGTCGACTCAATTGGATCCAGCGAATGATATACCTTAAAGTGATATTTCTTTGTCATGCGAGCCACACTTTCTTCACTGACAATTTCTTGATATTCAACAGAATTCCTCAGCCTCTCTAAATTAAATAGCACCATGCCACTATTATAGCCCGGGTATCCACCTGACTGGCCTGGATCTCCAAAAATCGTCTTCGGATGCTTACTACGGTACAAGTATAAAACGTGTCTGTAAACAGGGGTAAGTTCTGGTGCCAAACCGAACAACGCCTTCTCCCCAAAATTCTGGAACTCTCCAAAAAGTTCTTTCACGTCCCTTTGAAATTTTGTATCGGCGTCGAACATCGCCGCAACCTTCTGCTCTACAGGCGCAATCCTATGCAAACCCAGAGACAAAAAGAATAATGCGTCAGAGTAATATGTTCCTGGTTTACTACTGAAATGCGACGACATGACAGATACAATGTCCTCCAGCTGTGTCGCCAGTTTGTGTACGTCGTGATATTGCACCTGGAAACGTCCGAATTTCATTAACGAGAACCAGGAAGGATGAAGCGGCACATGAAAATATTACGTACTTTGACAACTTTTCCAAGTGTTCTCGTGACATCCCCTATCACCTTTTCCGCCACACTCTGACTGTCCTCATCCGTTATAACGTGAAACGTTATCTTTACCGACGCCAAACGTATCAACGATTCCACAAAGATCTCGAACTTCCTCCTCATAGGCGAGTTCGTCGAGACTTTGGTGAATATGCACCAAATATTGTAGTAACTCTCCTGGTCGCCCACAGCCAACGAGATGTCCATGGATCCGTTGAACAAAGCCAAGTCGGTCGCGTTGAAAGCCATTAAGGAGGCCGAAACGTTCTGACGGCCAGCAGCATTTCGCGAGCTGCTGTTGTGCGTGACCCAACGTAAACCATTCGGCGTCTGGTAGCAGTAGAACACGACCAGGATAAGCGCGAGAACTGTCAGATTCAACAACACCTTGCGTAACAAGAGCATTTAACTACTCGCGCATCATCGGTAGTACTTGGCGCTAAATCGTTCACTTGGAATTCGTCACCTGACACGCGACGTCCATTGACACAACAGGCGCGTGTACCCGACGGAACTTGTCATTTTATCACCGTCTTCTCACCGACTATCATGCCTGTCAGGCTAAATAAACAAACAACGCCGCCGCGAAACAAACGAAAGTCCAGAATGCACAGGTTGAAGAATTGACTGCTGCTGCGCTTCTTGCCCAATGCCAGAGTACCATCTCTTTTTACGTCTATCTATGTCGATATTACAGAGTGGAATCAACGCTGAGGACGGGAGAATGAAAGCTCGCCATTTTTTATTTACTATTGCATCAACGGTGTATTTGTTGCAGTTATCTTGGTTACTTTTGTTTCAGTTCGGGAGTATAACTTTATTTCAGGACAGAGGAATAACTAGACGCATAAACCGAAGGATAAGAAGTTGTAGTTACAGTATTGACAAGACAGGCCATTAAGGCATTCCCCTATAGATGACAGCCGTCTTTCAGTCGTTGCTTCAATATTATTCTACGTCATTTTATTACTTCTTTTCTTCAGTTAATCTTAAATCTATTTCATACACGTGTTTCTGATGTTCTCTATTTAATTGGCATATACGCTAAATGATACATAATTCTCAAATTGACCATGTGCGTCAATTCATTAACACTTTGACTGCCAAGCGTATTTTGCTGTTAGAACCCCGATGCGATGGAATACTATAGAGTATAATTAAATTGTGCAAAATAAAGATAATGTAGAGTTGTTAGAAGCCAAAGTATTGAAGCACCATTCCAATATCAACTGCTTATACAATAGGCTTCATTGCGAATTTTTTGTATTTGTAGTAAAATCTTTTGCACCGGTCACCAGTGACTACCATGGCAGTCAACGTGTTAATGACAACTGTCGACATAAGACATTTTAGCACGTACACGTATTCCTCTGAGAACTGTCAGATTCAACAAGAACTTGCGTAACAAGAGCATTTAACTACTCGCGCATCATCGGTAGTACTTGGCGCTAAATCGTTCACTTGGAATTCGTCACCTGACACGCGACGTCCATTGACACAACAGGCGCGTGTACCCGACGGAACTTGTCATTTTATCACCGTCTTCTCACCAACCACCATGCCTGTCAGGCTAAATAAACAAACAACGCCGCCGTGAAACAAACGAAAGTCCAGAATGTACGGGCCGAAGAAATGACTGCTGCTGCACTTCTTGCCGAATGCCAGAGTACCATCTCTTTCTACGTCTATCTATGTCGATATTACAGAGTGGAATCAACGCTGGAGACGGGAGAATGAAAGTTCGCCATTTTTAATATTACTATTGCATCGACTGTCTATTTGTTGCAGTTATCTTGGTTTTAACTTTATTTCAGGACAGAGGAATGGTTAGACGCATAAACCGAAGGATAAGAAGTTGTAGTTACAGTATTGACCAGACAGGCCATTAAGGCATTCCCTTATAGATGACAGCCGTCTTTCAGTCGTTGCTTCAATATTATTCTATGTCACTTTATTACTTCTTTTGTTCAGTTAATCTTAAATCTATTTTATACACGTGTTTCTGATGTTCTCTATTTAATTGGCATATACGCTAAATGATACATAATTCTCAAATTGACCATGTGCGTCAATTCATTAACACTTTGACTGCCAAGCGTATTTTGCTATGTTGGAACCCCGATGCCATGAAATAGTGCAGAGTATAATTAAATTGTGCAAAATAAAGGTAACGTAGAGTTGTTAGAAGACAAAGTATTGAAGCACCATTCCAATATCAACTGCTTATACAATAGGCTTCATTGCGAATTTTTTGTATTTGTAGTAAAATCTTTTGCACCGGTCACCAGTGACTACCGTGGCAGTCAACGTGTTAATGAAAACTGTCGACATAAGACATTTTAGCACATACACGTATTCCTCTGAGAACTGTCAGATTCAACAACACCTTGCGTAACAAGAGCATTTAACTACTCGCGCATCATCGGTAGTACTTGGCGCTAAATCGTTCACTTGGAATTCGTCACCTGACACGCGACGTCCATTGACACAACAGGCGCGTGTACCCGACGGAACTTGTCATTTTATCACCGTCTTCTCACCAACCACCATGCCTGTCAGGCTAAATAAACAAACAACGCCGCCGTGAAACAAACGAAAGTCCAGAATGCACGGGTTGAAGAATTGACTGCTGCTGCGCTTCTTGCCCAATGCCAGAGTACCATCTCTTTCTACGTCTATCTATGTCGATATTACAGAGTGGAATCAACGCTGGAGACGGGAGAATGAAAGCTCGCCATTTTTAATGTTACTATTGCATCAACGGTCTATTTGTTGCAGTTATTTTGGTTACTTTCGGGTCACTTCATGAGTATAAGTTTATTTCAGGAGAGAGGAAGGATTAGACGCGCAGACCGAAGGATAAAAAGTTGTAGTTACAGGATTGATCAGGCCGTTGAGGCGTTACTCTATAGATGACAGCCGTCTTTCAGTCGTTGCTTCAACATTATTCTACGTCAATTTATTACTTATTTTATTCAGTTAATCTTAAATCTATTTTATACACGTGTTTTTGATGTTCTCTATTTAATTGGCATATACGCTAAATGATACATAATTCTCAAATTGACCATGTGCGTCAATTCATTAACACTTTGACTGCCAAGTGTGTTTTGCTATGTTAGAACCCTGATGCAATGAAATAGTGCAGAGTATAATTAAATTGTGCAAAATAAAGATAATGTAGAGTTGTTAGAAGCCAAAGTATTGAAGCACCATTCCAATATCAACTGCTTATACAATAGGCTTCATTGCGAATTTTTTGTAGTTGTAGTAAAATCTTTTGCACCGGTCACCTGTGACTACCGTGGCAGTCAACGTGTTAATGACAACTGTCGACATAAGACATTTTAGCACGTACACGTATTCCTCTGAGAACTGTCAGATTCAACAAGAACTTGCGTAACAAGAGCATTTAACTACTCGCGCATCATCGGTAGTACTTGGCGCTAAATCGTTCACTTGGAATTCGTCACCTGACACGCGACGTCCATTGACACAACAGTGTAGAGTTGTCATTTTGTCACAAAGTATTGAAGCACCATTCCAATATCAACTGCTTATACAATAGGCTTCATTGCGAATTTTTTGTATTTGTATTACAGTAAAATCTTTTTAATGTTACTATTGCATCCGGTTGCAGTTATTTTGGTTACTTTTGTTTCAGTTCGTGAGTATAACTTTATTTCAGGACAGACTAAACCGTGGCAGTCAACGTGTTAATGACAATTTATTACTTATTTTATTCAGTGTGTTTTTGATGTTCTCTATTTAATTGGCATATACGACATAAGACATTTTAGCACCATACACGTATTCCTCTTTTTTGTAGAACTGTCAGATTCAACAATAAACTTGTCGTAACAAGAGCATTTAACTACTTGCGCATCATCGGTAGTACTTGGCGCTAAATCGTTCACTTGGAATTCGTCACCTGACACGCGACGTCCATTGACACAACAGGCGCGTGTACCCGACGGAACTTGTCATTTTATCACCGTCTTCTCACCAACCACCATGCCTGTCAGGCTAAATAAACAAACAACGCCGCCGCGAAACAAACGAAAGTCCAGAATGCACGAGTAGGAGAATTGACTGCTGCTGCACTTCTTGCCGAATGCCAGAGTACCATCTCTTTCTATGTCTACGTCGATATTACAGAGAGGAATCAACGCTGGAGACGGAAGAATGAGAGCTCGCCATTTTTTATTATTACTGTTGCATCAACTGTCTATTTGTTGTAGTTATCTTGGTTACTTTCGGGTCTCTTCGTGAGTGTAACTTTGTTTTAGGACAGAGGAAGGATTAGACGCATAGACCGAAGGATAAAAAATTGTAGTTAAGGTATTGACCAGACAAGCCATTAAACAGTTCCCCTGTAGATGACAGCCGTCTTTCAGTCGTTGCTTCAACATTATTCTGCGTCATTTTATTACTTCTTTTGTTCAGTTAATCTTATACAGTAAAGCCTGTTTTTGTGCGGTGGATAGGGACCGCATAAAAGAAATCGTACAAAAAAATATTCGAAAATTTTATAAATTCTTACATATAATAAACAATTTTGTGCGATATAGTACCTAAAATTTTTTTTATGCGGTGGATAGGGACCGCATAAAAAAAGTCGGACTTAGAGAATACATCAATAATTTTTTAAATAGATGAGAGAATGCTTTCAATTAAATTAAATAATTAAATTAGACCTAAAGAAATTGTAAAAATATTTAATTCTTCATTGTACATATACATGGAGAAGTTTTCACATTATACATTAAATAGTTTGCTGCTACTCGTCGTAATCCAAAACGCGCATCTTTTTGTGATGGATTGGTTTGAAAATCGCTTTCGTCGCTTGAAGATAGGATTTCAATTGATTTGTTTTTTGGTACCATAAACTCAGTGATCAGTTTTTGTGACGACGGTCGACTGGTCAGTTGCTTGTAAACGCCACGATAGTGAGACATGCATGATCTCAGTTCTTTTTGGAATTTTAAGCGTCTTTCCGCATTGGTATCTATTTTAAGAAAATGCGTTTCCAATTTTTTCAAGATTTGGATCCCTGCATATATTTTATCTGCCGTAATAGATTCCGGTTCTTCTTGTCCATTTTCATCATCTATCAAACTATTGATAATGTCACTATCATCGACAGTTTGGTCCTCAATCATCTCGTCCAGATCATTATCGCCAAAAGAATCAAAGCCTTCTCCGCCGATGTTATGTGCGAGCGCACTAATTTCAGATAATAACGTTGACATGTTTTCGGTAACGTTTCGATTAATTACACATTCATATATTTCGTCCACAACATGTATATGTACATTGATAGGAAACATTAAACTGGTGCTAACGCCGCTTAGATTCATATACCGCATAAAAAAAATCGCACAAAAAAGGACCGCACAAAAACAGGTTTTACTGTATCTATTTTATATACGTGTTTCTTTTGTTTAACACGTTGACTGCCAAGCGTATTTTGCTATGTTAGAACCACGATGCGATGAAATACCGTAGAGTATGATTAAATCGTGCAAAATCAAAGTAACGGAAAGTTATTAGAAGCCAATATATTGAACCACCGTTCCAATATCAATTACATTCACAAGATTGCAAATAGGTTTCCTTGCAAATTTTTTGCATTGTTAGTAAAATCTTTTATGCCGGTCAAAGTGTTAATATTTAATTGGCGTATGACTGCCAAGCTTATTTTGCTATGTTAGAACCCTGATACGATGAAATACTGCAGAGTATAATTAAATTTTGCAAAATAAAGGTAACGTAGAGTTGTTAGAAGCCAAAGTATTGAAGCACCGTTCCAATATCAATTGCTTTTACAAGATTGCAAATAGGCTTCTTTATGAATTTTTTGTATTTGTAGTAAAGTCTTTTGCACCGGTCACTGGTCTCATGAAAAATTCAACAAATACCCAATTGGTAGCATTTATAATTTTGTAAATGCGATTAATATTAAGTACCGATTCAATTGTTTAGTCTCCGATACTTTCGCATTATTTTGATTTTGCACAATTCAATCATATTCTGTAGTACGTCATCATATTACGGTTTTAATATAGGAAACATTTGTTAAGTTACAACTGCGATGCAATGTAATACTGCAGGATATCATTAAATCGTGCAAAATAAAGGTAACATAGAGGTGTTAGAAGCCAAAGTATTGAAGCACCGTTCCAATATGAATTGTTTTTACAAGATTGCCAATAAGCTTCATTGCAAACTTTTTGCATTTGTAGTAAAATCTTTTGTAATGTTGGAACCGCGATGCGATGAAATACTGCAAAGTATAATTAAATTGTGCAAAATAAAGGTAACGTAGAGTTGTTAGAAGCCAAAGTATTGAAGCACCGTTCGTATCAATTCCTTTTACAAAATTGGAAATAGGGTTCATTGCAAATTTTTTGCATTCTTAGAAAAATCTTTAGCGCCCATCACCGATGGCCACCGTGGCAGTCAACGTGTTAATGACAACTGTCGATATAAGTCATTTTATCACATGCATGTATTCCTCTCAAATTCCATTGTTTAACATTTTTCTTTATGTTATAGGTGCAGGGTTATTGTACACATACTTCAGTCCGGCAAATACATCATCGATTAAGAGTATAACAATAATTTCTCAACGACTACTTCTGTGGCATTCAACCGGTCTGAGAATCTACAAGCAACCGATCAATTAATCATTATAATTAGTAACGTACTAAATGTAAATACAGCAAATTAAGTAAACCTCTTTTTATTGTACAGTATTTTTCGAAAAATAAATTTATTTAAAGGAATTCTATGTTCTACGTTCAATTAATTGTAAGATCCCATGATCCACTATCCCTCGCCGCCCCCAAAACTTCTTTGTTGTCTAAAAAACGAGAGGCCTCCAACGGAATGATTGTTGAAGAAAAGGCAAGAAGGCAAGAATTCGTTTTTCTAAAAAAGTTCGAATGGCAGTATCGTCCAATGCCGATAAAAATTATACAAAAGAAATAACTGGGAATATAACACTGTGTGTAAAAGCGAATGGTAAGTTTCAAAAAGGAAGAACGAAAAAGTGAGCTTGAATCAACATTTGGGATACCTCCTGATACCTCTTAGAAACTTATGTTCTCCTGTTACAAAGTTACAAAGATGTGGACAGGTTCGGCAAATTTTGAGATATTGTAACAGGAGAATATAAATAGCGAGGAGGTATGCCAAACTTTGACGGTTCATTTAAATGCGCGCTAAATTTGAAATCGATTCTGCAAACCTTCCGAAATTTTTGCGGAAAATTTCGGGATTTGGTATCAGGAGAATATAAGTACCGAGGAGGTGTTCTAAAGTTTGGCGGTTCAAGATTCAAATTGTCGCTCACATTGAAATCAATTTTTCGGGCTTTTCGGAACTTTTACCGAAAATTTTGGCATTTTGTAACAGGAGCATATGAGTATCGAGGAGGTGTTCTAAAGTTTGGCGGTTCAAAATTCAAATTGTCACTCGCTATGAAATTAATTTTTCGGGCGTTTCGGAACTTTTACCGAAAATTTCGGGATTTGGTATCAGGAGAATATAAGTACCGAGGAGGTGTTCTAAAGATTGGCGGTTCAAAATTCAAATTGTTACTCGCTACGAAATTAATTTTTTGGGGCTTTCGGAACATTTACCGAAAATTTCGGGATATGGTATCAGGAGAATATGAGTACCGAGGAGGTGTTCTAAAGTTTGACGGTTCAAGATTCAAATTGTCACTCGCTATGAAATCAATTTTTCGGGGCTTTCGGAACTTTTACCGAAAATTTTGGGATTTTGTAACAGGAGCATATGAGTATCGAGGAGGTGTTCTAAAGTTTGACGGTTCAAAATTCAAATTGTCACTCGCTATGAAATCAATTTTTCGGTTCTTTCGGAACTTTTACCGAAAATTTCGGGATTTGGTATCAGGAGAATATGAGTACCGAGGAGGTGTGCTAAAGTTTGGCGGTTCAAGATTCAAATTGTCGCTCGCTATGAAATCAATTTTTCGGTCCTTTCGGAACTTTTGCCGAAAATTTCGGGATTTTGTATCAGGAGAATATGAGTATCGAGGAGGTGTTCTAAAGTTTGGCGGTTCAAGATTCAAATTGTCGCGCGCTATGAAATCAATTTTTCGGGCCTTTCGGAACTTTTACCGAAAATTTCGGGATTTTGTATCAGGAGAATATAAGTACCGAGGAGGTATACCAAACTTTGGCGGTTAAAAATTTCAGTTGACGTTCACTTTGGAATAAATGCTACAAATCTTCCGAAACTTTTATCGAAAATTTCGAGATTTTGTATCAGGAGAATATAAGTAGTAAGAAGGTATCAGGAGGTATCTCAATTTTCAACATTCCAGAATTCACTTTATCGTTAATTCTAGAATTAAATTTCTCAAAAATACAATTATTTACTAAATTTGTAATTTCCACTTACCGTCACCCACAGTTAATTGTGTTCACTTCTTGTGTTTCTGGTATTCATTTTTAATGTATTTTGTAGATCAAACTCTTGCGTTTTTTATGGGTAATTCTTGCATCCCTCAGCATAATCCAAATGGACTTTACGAACGTTTTGTGACAAGAAGAGTTGGGGCGGCGAGGGATAGTGGATATAATGGGATCTTAAAACTAATTGAATAGAGGACGCAAAATTAAGTTTAAAAACATTTATTCTCCGAAAAATACTGTACAATAAAAATAAGATACGCACTTTCCCATAAGTAATTAAACAATCTTATTAATTTTAAATAACTAGTTGCCGGCAAGCTTGAGGACTTTGATTCAATGAAGCAGCGTAACTTTCGTTCATTTTGACTGCAGTTTAAGGCAGGGAAGATGTCGCTACACTGTTTCCGAATGCCTATGACATAAAACAAACTGTTAAACAATGGAAATTTGCAAATTAACATTAAAAGGTTAATATAATGTGATTTCAAATAATGAGTTTTTCGCGCCTTTTATCGGAGATCTCGTGTGGCTCCATCTTACCATTGTTCCTCCAAACCACTCGATAAAGTGGTGCCATCTAACAACAATTCCTTCAAACTACTCAATAAAGTGGTGCCATCTTACAACAACTCCTCCAAACTTCTCGATAAAGTGCTGCCATCTAACAACAACTCCTCCAATCTACTCGATAAAGTGTTGCCATCTAACAACACTCCTTCAAACTACTCGATAAAGTGCCGCCATCTAACAACAACTCCTCCAAACTACTCGATAAAGTGTTGCCATTTAACAACAACTCCTTCAAACTACTCAATAAAGTGGTGCCATCTTACAACAACTCCTCCAAACTACTCGATAAAGTGGTGCCATCTTACAACAACTCCTCCAAACTACTCGATAAAGTGTCGCCATCTAACAACAACTCCTCCAAACTTCTTGTTAACGTGGCGCCATCTAACAACAACTCCTCCAAACTTCTTGTCAACGTGATAAGGTGCTGCCATCTACCAACAAATCCTCCAAACTACTCGATAAAGTGTTGCCATTTAACAACAATTCCTCCAAACTACTCGATAAAGTGTTGCCATGTAACAACAACTCCTCCAAACTGCTCGATAAAGTGCCGCCATCTAACAACAACTCCTCCAAACTACTCGGTAAAGTGTCGCCATCTAACAACAACTCCTCCAAACTTCTTGTCAACGTGAGCTGTCGAGAAGTTTGGAGGTACTATTGTAAGATGGCGCCACTTTATCAAGTACTAGGTTGCTCAATAAGTTTTGTCGTTCGATAAGAAAAACACAATGTTATGGTTCAAAATACACTTTATTATTCATCAGTATAATCTCCCTGAACATTAATGCACTTGGTCCAAAGATCCTCCAATCTGTGGATCCCACCCCTGAAGTGAGATTCCGGAAGGTCTGCAAAATACGCTTCAACAGCCGTTATGACCTTTTCATTTGACGAAAAACGCTTGCCACGCATAAATTGTTTGAGTTCTGGAAACAAATGGAAGTCGCTGGGGGCCAAATCTGGTGAATACGGCGGATGCTCCAACAATTCGAACTTTAATTCATGGATTTTAGCCATTGTCAAAATGCTCTTGTGACACGGTGCGTTGTCCTGATGAAAAAGGATTTTTTTCTTCTGCAAACCGGCTCTTTTTTCACGAATTTTTTCCTTCAACTGGTCCAAAAGGTTGCAATAATATTCAGAATTAATTGTTTTACCAGTTTGCAAGTAATCCACAAATAAAATTCGTTTCGCATCCCAAAAAACTGATGCCAGAACCTTCTTGGCCGATTTCTGGACACGAACTCGTTTCGAAGCCGAACAACCAGGTTCACACCACTCTTTAGCCTCTTGTTTTGATTTAGGATCATGGTGATAGATCCAAGTCTCATCCATAGTGATGAATCGACGCACAAAATCCACTTTATCCTTTTTAAAACGCTCCAAATGTTGTTGAGAAAGTCGCATTCGAATGTGTTTTTGTTCAATTGTAGCGAATGCGGCACCCATTGTGCACACAGCTTTTTAAAACTCAAAATTTAATTTAAAATATGACTCACACTGCCTAATGAGATGTGTAGAGCCTCTACTAAATCCCTCTCAATCAAGAAGAGTGAACCAACAAAACAAAAACAAATTTGGACTAGTAGCAACGCCCTGTCTTATCGACCGAGAAAACTTATTGAACAAGCTGGTAGTTTGGAGGAGTTGTTGTAAGATGACGCCACTTTATTGGGTAGTTTGGAGGAGTTATTGTAAGATGACGCCACTTTATCAAGTAGTTTGGAGGAGTGTTGTAAGATGACGCCACTATGTTGAGTAGTTTGGAGGAGTTGTTGTAAGATAACGCCACGTTAACAAATAGTTTGGAGGAGTTATTGTAAGATGACGCCACTTTATCAAGTAGTTTGGAGGAGTTATTGTAAGATGACGCCACTTTATCAAGTAGTTTGGAGGAGTTATTGTAAGATGACGCCACTTTATCGAGTAGTTTGGAGAAGTTGTTTTAAGATGACGCCACTTTATTGAGTAGTTTGGAGGAGTTACTGTAAGATGGTGCCACTGTAATGAGTAGTTTCCGGGAACATGGGTAAGATGGCAGAGTATATGGATTCCTAAAAGGAATGGCGCGAATATTTAAAACACTCATAACGTATTTATTATAAAACATTTTATTGTATCTGTAGCAACTGTGGTATTAAATAAAAACAATACCACAGTGAAATAGTGTAGCAAATAATGCGTAATCTGACATTCATCCTTTCAAGTTGAAGCATTTATGGGGAACGGGTTATTAAAGACTGACAAGCTGTGGTATGCTTGGTATTTAACCGTTTGGGTACGGGAGCATTTTCTTATGCATATGCTAAAAGTCCGGGATGAAATGCATAGTATTTTTTTGGGAAAACAATGAAAATAATTATAATTAACACTAATTGTTATGTAACAAGTAATTATGATAAAAAAAATTTTTATTTTCACTTATTACAAAAATGTTTTGCTGCACAAATTCCATGAATTCCTTTTTTTACATATAGCGCGAATTAGGTTGGATCGTTTAATTCCATTACCATTTTTATTACTGCACACGTCACACTGTCGCAAATTTCGCCCAGGCAATTTTTCTAAAGAAAACTTTTTAGTTATTGGTGATGTTCCTGTGGCATTTTTGCTTGCTAACCATTCCACCCCTATAGTGTCAATAACTCTTATATTGTTAAAAGCCACAACTGAGTTAAATGCATAAAAACTACTACTGATATTACTGCAACTGCTCTCAATAATTGCGTAAAGTATACTACCAACAGCAGCGTCTTCGCATTCTCGATACAAAACAAGAGAATGGGTTATTAAAGACTGACAAGCTGGCGTATATATGCTTGGTATATAAAGTAAACGCATTTTACTGTAGAGCAGTTTCCATAAATAATAATATATATGTAGCTTTGAAATACTCAGGAGTTTGGTATACATTAAAAAATATCTTATGAATAGACATCACACGTATGGAGATAATCGTAACATTGAGTGGGTCGTAAAACGCAACTAATAAATTTGGAATTCTGTATTTGAAAGTAAAAATTAAAGTAAATGTTGAGCCGCCAACATTTGAGATCCCCATAATACCCCCATAAGATGAAGATACCCCATAAAGATGAAATACGGGCCGAAATAATATCAAAATGACCGATCTAATATGGCAATCCAACATCTACTTTGATATGAGAGCGTCATATACCGATAAACATTTTTAAAGCAACCTATATGTCGTTAAAGAAGTAGAGACATTTACAAGTGAAGTTTGCAGAGACGTCTTTACGCTACATTCTTCTTGCTTCTAAGATATAGAATTTATGTAACAATTGGACTATCCTTTTGAAAGCATCCAGTGTAAACATCACCTCTGAAATAGCCCAGATAGTTATAACTATGCTTAACTATAGTCAAAACTCGATATACTATATTCATAACCATGTATGATATAGTTATGTATAAAATAATTCTAACTATCGAAAAGCAAATGCTTAGAAAGATATGCCTATGTAGGCTTTAATGACCTTTTTTTATACAAAACTGATATGCACAGTGCCAAATCTGATGATTAAAAGAAAGCGCGATAGGAATATTTGCAGACGTTAACAAGGGGTAGAAAATAAATTCTTTCTTTTATTCCTATATAACAATTGGACTACCCTTTCGAAAGTATCCAGTGCAAACATCATCTCTGAAAGTGCCCAGATAGTTATAACTATGCTTAACTATAGTCATAACTCTGTATACTATACTCATAACCATGTATGATATAGTTATGTACAAAATAATTCTAACTACCGGAAAGCAAATGCTTAAAAACATATGCCTATGTGGGCTTTAATCACCTTTTTTACACAAAACTGATATGCACAGTGCCGAATGTGATGATTAAAAGAAAGCGCGATAGGAATATTTGCAGACGTTAACAAGGGGTAGAAAATAAATTCTTTCCTTTATTCCTATATAACAATTGGACTACCCTTTCGAAAGTATCCAGTGTATAAATCATCTCGGAAAGTACTCACATAGTTATAACTACGCTTAACTATAGTCAGAACTCTGTATACTATACTCATAACCATGTATAATATAGTTATGTATAAAATAATTCTAACTATCGAAAAGCAAATGCTTAAAAACATATGCCTATCTGGGCTTTAATCACCTTTTTTTACGCAAACCTAATATGCACAGTGCCGAATCTGATGATTAAAAGAAAGAAAGCGCGATAGGAATATTTGCAGACGTTAACAAGGGGTAGAAAATAAATTCTTTCTTTTATTCCTATATAACAATTGGACTATCCTTTCGAAAATATCCAGTGCAAAAATCATCTGTGAAAGTGCCCAGATAGTTATAACTATGCTTAACTATAATCATAACTCTGTATACTATACTCATAACCATGTATGATATAGTTATGTATAAAATAATTCTAACTACCGGAAAGCAAATGCTTAGAAACATGCCTATGTAGGCTTTAATCACCTCTTTTTACACAAAACTGATATGCACAGTGCTGAATCTGATGATTAAAAGAAAGCGCGATAGGAATATTTGCAGACGTTAACAAGGGGTAGAAAATAAATTCTTTCTTTTATTCCTACATAACAATTGGACTACCCTTTTGAAAGTGTCCAGCGCAAACATCTTCTCTGAAAGTGCCCAGATAGTTATAGCTATGCTTAACTATAGTCAAAACTCGATATACTATATTCATAACCATGTATGATATAGTTATGTATAAAATAATTGTAACTACCGAAAAGCAAATGCTTAGAAACATGCCTATATAGGCTTTAATCACTTTTTTACGCAAAACTGATATGCACAGTGCCAAATCTGATGATTAAAAGAAAGCGCGATAGGAATATTTGCAGACGTTAACAAGGGGTAGAAAATAAATTCTTTTTATTATTCCTATATAACAATTGGGCTACCCTTTTGAAAGCATCCAGTGTAAACATCACCTCTGAAAGTGCCCAGATAGTTATAACTATGCTTAACTATAGTCATAACTCGATATACTATACTCATAACCATGTATGATATAGTTACGTATAAAATAATTCTAACTACCGAAAAGCAAATGCGTAAAACATATGATCTATCTGGGCTTTAATCATCTTTTTTTACGCAAAACTAATATGCACAGTACCGAATTTGATGATTAAAAGAGAGCGCGATAGGAATATTTGCAGACGTTAACAAGGGGTAGAAAATAAATTCTTTCTTTTATTCCTATATAACAATGGGACTACCTTTTTGAAAGTATCCAGTGCAAACATCACCTCTGAAAGTGCCCAGATAGTTATAACTATGCTTAACTATAGACATAACTCGGTATACTATACTCATAACCATGTATGATATAGATATGTTCAAAATAATTCTAAGTACCGAAAAGCAAATGCTTAAAAACATATCCCTATATAGGCTTTAGTCACCTCTTTTTATACAAAACTGATATGCACAGTGCTGAATTTGATGATTGAAAGAAAGCGCGATAGGAATATTTGCAGACGTTAACAAGGGGTAGAAAATAAATTCTTTCCTTTATTCCTCCATCATCAGGCTGAAATCTGGACCAGTAGCCTACCTGTCCCGTGCAGGAAGCCTCGCAGTATTGATCACTCGAGAAGGAAGGCTCGTTGGGGGTGGATGACGAGCACGTGGAACAAGGCGAGAGAATCAGTGTGAGTTTCGTTGGTTTATCCAATGTTCCTCACAAACTTCATATATGCTGAAAGAGTAAACACGGAGTGCAGAGAGAATCGAAATAGTAATAATAAATAGTAATTTACTGTTTATTAAGAAATAACCCCTTCTCCGACCAAGCTGCGTTAGCGTATTTGCCAAGTGGAAGTAAGAAAAAAAAGTTATTTGAATTTCGGTTATAGCCTCTTTGTTACAAAGTTATAAAGAAATGAAATGAAAACAAATAATTTCCATTTAGTTTTATGTAAATATCATAATTAATTGAATACTCAATAACATATTTAATTTCATACGCTCTATCAAATTGTATGTCGTCGGGTTACTTCTTCGATCGGCACTGAAAGGGTTAAAAATGGTTTGTAAAAGTAAACCAACGTAGGAACAACGCCTGACATCGCACTAACAAAAGTTTAACATGTTGACTGCCGTGCATATTTTGCCGTATTAGAACGGCGATGCTATGAAATACTACAGCGTTTGACTGAATTATGCAAAATGTAAATAATGTGCAAGTATTGGAGAGCAAAGAATCGCATCACTATTCTAACAATAACTGCATTTATAAAATAATTATTACTACCCATTGCGAATAATTTGGATCTTTAGTAAAGTCTCTTGCGCCGGTCACCGGTGACCCCCACGGCAGCCAACGTATTAATACTGACATAAATGTTTCATTAATTTATTATTTTTTATTTCGTAATATTATCCTTTCTAAATTTTCCGAAAATCATAATTAATTTTATTTTACCCTCATTTTCCTGCACTCTATCAAACGCGCTGAATTTGGAGCAATATTGGTCGCGTATCTAGAACTTCTCCAGCCGCTACTAAAATGGTCACCCGCGCAGAAACATTTCTCGGTATCGCATTGATAAATGTCATTATAAAAATGCAACGGTTTGGTTGCGAGCGCAGTTAGACCGATGAAATAAAATGGGGAGAGAAAAAATGGAAAAAGCAGGGGTGGAAGGAGAGGTGGGGGAGTTGATAGGAGCGTATCCAGGAGGAGAGTAATGGTGTTGGTATATAAGGCAGGAGCAGGCAAGGTCTGCGCCTGACAGGCCATTACCACTGTAGAAACGCGAGCACGACGCTTTGCGAGAACTTCCTTGCCCTCGCAGGATCCTCAAGCACATCCTCACCATCCGAAGCGATGTCCCTCTGCTTCTCTTACTTTCCTTACTTCAGCTTTTTAACGTTTTTTCCGGAAGCCGACGTACTTTACGTCTGAGACTTTCGTCAGGGTACTTTCGTTACTGACTTTCTGATGGCTGTCGCGTTTAATCTCAGCTTGACGCCGACATTTCGCAGACGTTGCAGACTTTTCACAATCCTAAAGATGTGTAGCATCAGAAAAACGGCCGTACATGCGTCGCGTAAAACTGTCGTTGGGCCATCGGGCCCTACCGGATTAAGATAAGGCGGTAGAGGTCCGTATAAAAGGCGGCCCGGTTTGGGACGCGAGTTCAGTTATGTTCAGTTTGAGTTCAGTAATAGATCAGAGTTTTAAGTTGTCGTTTAGTTTAAGTTGAGTTGTCAGTCAGTCAAGTTGAGAGTGTAGTTCAGTCCAGTATAGATACGTTTTCTTGCTGTTTACCGAATAGAAGTCGGATTGCCATAGTTTTACTTTCATTTTGGATTTATATGTATGTATTAGTGTGCTTCTATTTATCTTTAATAAATTATTCTACTCAATATAATTCCGCATCACACTTCGACATCACCTAACATCTTATATCCCTACAGATGTTAACACTTTGCCGTCCGGTTGCAAATACATTGATATAATTTGCAAAATATCACTTGACGGCCGGTGACACCACATTGGTGTCATTTTGTTACAATTGAAAAGTAAGAGATGAACCAAATCTGTGTTGTCTTTAAGGCCAAAAACCCATAAAAAACACCTTTTGTGCCTTTCGTTTTTGTAATAATATAAAACTTGGGTGTTTAAATGTTTCTTTATTATACTTAGAGCGTGTATTTCATCTTGTTTCTAAAAAACGTCTATGAAAATTGAAAATTTCATGGCAATTTCGCCGGCGCTAAACATAAACATTTAGCTGAAATATGCGGATGTCAAAGTATTAAAAAGCACAAGTAAGGAGGAAAGTAACGGAAAAAGAACGGCATTGTGTCAGATCGTCAGGATCGTGAAAGAATAAAAATACTGCAACGTCTGCGAAACGTCGCAAACGCGATCATGGCCGCGAAAGTCTCAAATCTGGTATATTTAGACTGGGAATCTTCTTGATGCAGATTTCCTGAAAGACAGAATTTTGCCGTATTTTAATAATAATTGCCGCTGACGAGCATTCGAGAGACGGTACCTTTAACTTTTGTCCAATCTTGCAATCTGTATATTCAGACTTGGGTTCTCCTCGATGCAAATTTCTCAAAAAACGAAATGTCATCTTTGTCATCAATTGCCATTGTCGATCACTTAGGAAACGCTTCGTTTAACACGTTGACTGCCAAGCGTATTTTACTATATTACAACAGCGATGCTATGAAATAATACAGCCTTCGACTGAATTATGCAAAATGTAAATAATGTGCAGGTATTGGAGACCAAAATATCGCATCACTACTCTAATAACAACTGCATTTATAAAATAATAATTGCTACCCATTGCAAATATTTTGGATCTTCAATAAAATTTTTTGCGTCGATCACCGGTGACTATCATGGCAGTCAAAGTGTTAACTTTCGTTAACTTCGTTTAACATTAGCTAACAAACAAACAAAAAATTCAGCAAATAAAAAACACTGAACTTTACATTCCCAGCTTATCACAAAGTCGCTTACTTTATTAAACAGAATCTTCGTACGCGATTACCCAAGAAGTCGGCTTAAAAAAAATCGCTCGACAAACCTATATTTTGCAAACTAAACCGAAGCCGCCATCCGTGGCTCAACACTTAGCCGACCGATTGGGGAGATCTCCCCATTTTAAAAGAAATCGGTGCACGACCGATCGGGGATATCTCCCACTTTGACCTTAGCAACGCGTTTCCCTTTTTCTGTTATTATCAGTTACTTTTATCTGGAGTTATTCGCAATTATTGACGAACTGTTTCTATAAAGCACGGTATATAATAAAATCCACCAATTCAGTGCTGAAAATTACTTAAAAAGTTATACATACGGTTGGGACTAAATAAAGTTATAGCAGTATGAGGTGTGACCAGTAAATATTAAAAAATGCACAATCCACTGTATAAATGGCATACTGTGAACGATATCACATTGTAAAAAAATATTTCAACGCATTACTATTTTTTTATTTCATGTTTGGGTCGTGCTATTTATCTTTAGTCATCTTTAATGTTCTTAATTGTCAAACTTTATTGCCTATACTTTTTTAACAACCTACAAAAAATAATTGTTATATACTTTTAACTTTATGTTTTGTATAAACAATATTTGAAATCGTTAAATGAAAGTGTTACTGCAAGATATAATTGATCAGTTAAATCATTTTCAGACTTCTTTGATTTCGAATAGTGAATATCAGTTCGCGTTACTTGCGAAAAATGCGTGGTGGAAACCGTGCAGTTCGTTTAGACGCGCGTGGTCGGCTAAGTGTTAACACTTTGCGGACCGAGCATTCTATTGCTAATCGTACCCAGTGGCCGGGTATTTTTTTGCGTCAAATATCTTTAAATTAGTGATGATTTGTTAGTAGTTAACACGTTGCCTGCCATGGTGGTCATCGGTGACCGGTGCAAAAGATTGTACTCGAAATGCAAAAAATTCGCAATGAATCGTATTAGCAATTTGGGAAAAGCAATTGATATTGGAACGGCGCTTCAATACTTTGGCTTCTAACAACTGTGCATTACTTTCATTTTGCACGATTTAATCATACTCTGCAGTATTTTATCGCATCGCGGTTCCAACATAGCAAGAAACGCTTGGCAGTCAAAGTGTTAAACTGTCCACAAATATTTCTGTAATATTGCTAATCGTTTTGTCGCTATCCATATTTCAGAGCTCAAATAATTAATTCGCAATACAAATTACGAAAAACTGCGGCTGACAATCACGTAGCAACTGTGTGATATCTTGACATCTGTCTCGAACGACAGAATATGCAAGACGATAGATCTCCTCAGTGGCCCAGAATGACGAAATACGCAAGACGATATATCTCGTCAATGGCCCCGAACGACGAAATAGCAATGACGAGATATTTCGTCATCCGTCCGCAATGTGTTAACACAAGTTTACGTACGTTTGCGCCGAAATGGCCGCACCCGATTACGTGAGAAGTCGGACGAAAAAATGTAAATCTGCGGCTTATCAGAAAATCTCGTACGACGGTTGGGAAAGAAAAGGAAGATGGAATCCGTCGTCGTCGCCGTCGCCGTCGGATGGCGAGGGTTTTTTTTGGAGGGTAGGTTGGAGAGCCACGCCTGCCATGGGAGTTAGGCCACGCCTGCACAAACCTACCAGCTCTGCCGGTCCAGAGGGCCCAAGGGCTAATAATTCACGTCACGAGCACACTCCACTATAAAGAGTCAACCACAGGCGTGCCCCAGCCGTATTCCATATCAACGGCCACTCTGCCGCATAAACGTTATCCAGTTCCAGTTACTGTTAATTATCGATCATCTTTTATAATTTGTCAGAGTGCGCGGGTGCAATGTTCACCCGTAATTACCTATTCATCCGTTCTGGAACGTCGGACGATCATCATGATGTAACGGATTCGGCTTCTCTCATTGCCTAACATGCCGCTCGAGATTACGCAAAACGTATTCATCAAACTTAACCCTTCTCAGACCGAGCACTTTACTTCCCACGTTCGGGTTGTGTCAAATGAAAAAAAGGGCGAAGAAAGTGAGCTGTGTAAAGGTTGCACGCCATTGAGGATAGTTCTGTTACAAAACATCAATGTCGGAAGGGTTAAGGATACGATGTTTGAAATAGATGCGTTTGCGAAGCAAAAACTAAACTTGTAGTAGAGTTCGAAACGATTAAAAAACAAAGTACATTTAACGCCAGCTGTGTCTTTATGCAAAGGAATAATACGAAATATGCTTATGCAAATCTTTATCTAAATATTAATAAGGATAATTATATTCCTTTATCTAAATATTAATAAGGATAATTATATTAATTATTCTATCATTCCAATTATTCCTTTGCATAAAGATTTGCATAAGCATATAATTAAAGGCACAGCTGGCGTTAAATGTACTCCTTTATTCGTGAACTTATCTAAAAAGGAATATTAATTATTCTATCATTCCAACTATTTAATAATTATTCTATCTGCCCAACGACAGTCATTCTTTTACTTTAGCTCTGCGTAACAACACATACGCGTGAATGTAGGTACATACATATTATGCTGGCGGAATTTATAACCCCGATGACTAAGCGTTACGGATATCACCTGAAAGTGAGTATATTATATTGATGCTCTGGAAAATTAACCGTCAAATGACTGCACTGACAATCATGTAATGCGTTTTCGTTTTCATATACGTCAATGTTACCGCCGACAAATCGCGTTCACGGTACGAAATTTCGTTACGGTTAATTAACAATCACCTTTAATGATTTATCGATGTCCCCGTGAGCAAATATTGATGTAACGTTTTGAGAATTAAACGTCGAACGAATACGCTGCTAATTGCCCAACGCGTTTCGGACTTCATTTTCAAATCGTTAACACCTCACTCATCTATAACGATGAATATAAATGTTTTATAACATAGACGAAAGATGTACATAGATCTCCTTCTATTCGGTATTAAGCAGAATTAAGTCGTATGCGACAATGTATTTGACACACCTCCCTAAACTTTTACTTGTACATCTATGTCGTACTAATGTGTATTAAACCGATTTATCGATTAGTAATAAATGCAATAATAAATTTCTAACCTTCACCCAGAATCCCGCACTCTTAGATTATTTCTGGATTCACTACGCACCGTACCAATAATGTATATCTCTTCTAATACTTTTACTTGTACACCTATGTCGCACTAATGTGTATTAAACCGCTTTATCGATTAGTAATAAATGTAATATGTCTCTTCTAATAAAGCGGAAGATACATTGAACGTGTGGAGCAGAATTCACTCGTATTTGCCGATGCATTTTTGTCAGATCTGTAACTGTTCAAATTTTCAGGCAAAATGAAAGAATTAATTTCTCAGAACAACGCAGCGTCGCGCACTCTTACCGATTGACATCGAACGCTCATTACTCCTCTAATGATCTCGCACTACCGGATTACCTATAATTTCAGTAGGCACCGTAACAACGATACGTAGGTCTCTAACAAGACGGAAGATCGAGGGTGATCGCGAGGTAGAGTCGAAAAGTAGGCATTCTCTCGCGAGCAGCGGGGCGGTCAAAGTTGGCCCCTAAAATTAGCCACAGTGACATATTGAAGAGTGCACGTGGGGTGCACTTCTGTCCCCCCCGCATCATTACGTACAAAGGCTCTGCCCTGGGAAAATCAACTGACGCGTAACTAAACGGTCTATCATTAATTTCGACGTGTATGTTTATATCGCCCCGGTTAAAGAGTCTGCCGTCGGTTGTAAGGGCAATTTGCCGTGACAAGAGCGGTCGCTCGTGACACGCTTCGATTTTGTCTCGCTGTGTTTCGACTTGCTTCTTTTACCTTTTCCCGCCTGTCCTCGGTACACGACACTTAGGCGCGAAATCGGCATGTTTCTCGCCGATCGTGCCAATCAACGCGCCGACAAAGGCTCGTTCGAGGAATCGACATCGCTGTCCGATAACTCGATACCGTCGTAATGACGGAGCGATTGCTTTTACGGAATGTTCGGATGTGTGGTGCTAGGGGACGAATACTAAAAGAGAGAAACCGGAGTAAGACTGGAGAATTAAGGGAATATTTAGATTTGCCATGTTCAAAAGTTAGTGGCAATTCGTTTAAATCTTGTCAAATCAAAGGTATAAGCTGAGCAACTCTGATATTTGAAAGAGTTCCCAGTATTGTACCGAGATTTCGTATACGTTGCAGTTTGCGTCCTCAGGACTGGGGAGCTCTCTTTTTAATGGGTCAATGTTCCATTTGATTCCATATTCTCTGGTGAATGTTCCATTTGATTCTACCAGCCAAGCAGGATATTTTTTAATTGGTTAGTTGGTCAATTAAAAGCCATGATGTCGGTGTACCAAACGGGGTTGGTATGTCCAGTTTCTATGCCATGCTCCGTCAAGGCTGATTGGAAAAACTCACTCAATCTGGTGCATTTAGATTATCTTAGTTTAGAGACGAACTCGTATTGTTTGTCGTTTAATTTTGCCAGATCCTCGCACACTCTTTCATCCGCAACACATTTCCATGATTATTAGATGACGTGGTCCATCCCAGCACTTTGCACGTGATTTTCGTCTATTTTGAAGATCACATACTTATCACGTTTGTCATGCTTATCACTTTAACCCTTTTACTGCCGGACGACGATATATCGTCGTTCACAACACTTGCGAAAAGTGCCAACAACGATATATCGTTGCGCATCCAATAGCGCCTTACTATTCGCATTGCGAGAGAACTCTATCTCAAAATAAATTTATAATACGTTATAAATGGTCTAATTTTATTACGAGAGAATTAAAAAAATAGTTTTTCGGTTGAACTTTATATTACCTATAACAATTACTTGTTTCGGAAGTGATAATCCGTCCGGCGCTTACCATGTACCTTGGAGTTATTCTTTATTTTTGATATGCAATATTATTTATTTTGTTACAAAATATTTTGGAAATGCAAAGTATATACTTTGTCATAAATGATCTATATAAAGTTATGATGAAAATATGACTTTTCGAATGTGGTAATATGTTTTGAAAGAGAGAACTCAATTTTTATTTTCTTTATGATCATTTATACCTTTGTTATTTACATCATTTTCGATGAATATAGAAAAATTAGTGTCATTGTTTTAATCACTATTCCGTCCTTAATACACTGCTTTTTGAATTATATAAATATTGTTATTTGTTTGGTTCTTATGAACCTTCTTCCAAACCCTAGTAAAATCGTGAAATTCGGCCGGTTATCTTTGCGTAGGCACCTCGTTTTCGCCCGGTTTTAAAAGGATTAAAACATGTCATTTTTAAAATTGGTGGAAGTGAGACTATCCACTAGCCACTCCTGGTAAGAATAAAATTCGAAAATGAAGCACTTTCAACTATACGCAGGCTTTATCTATTCCTTGACTATCAAAGCAAAATAATTTCGATGATTGGCCGCGACGTGTAGTTTCAGAAGAGAAATGTTCGTGCACCGCTGTCTGCGTTCATCCGTACATGACGCGTGTGATCACTCTCGGTGGTCCTACGGCACGGCAAACAGGCTTTAGGCCACCAAGCCTATTTGGTACACGTGTCGTTGCACGTTGAATCGCGGCGATCCTCCCATCCGCGACAAGAAAGAGCGACGAAGAGCTGCACAAAGCGTACACGCGCCCTGGCACGTGACTGCCTTCGGTACGACTTCAGGGTGCCGTAAGTGCCAGAAAGCGCGGAACACAAAAGCCTGCTCGCTTTTCTCTTCACTCGCTTTTCAACCATCTCTTTCTCGCGCCTTCATACTCGGTTGCCTGCCGATTCGCCGCAACTTAGTGTCGCGTCGGTGCGCGCGGTCCACGATTTGCGGCCTGGCACGTCAACTGCATTGCTCTGCATATTTCATATCTTGAACCGCGGCTCTCGCGGCATTTTTATCGAAATCAATACTGTTGCTGTCTGGGGAGGGTGCTGGCCAGATTTTTGCATTTGCAAAAGCCGGCTTGACATTGGTCAAGTAGGTAGGATAAACGATATAATGATTTTTTCATTGACAAAGTATTGATGGATGCGCTGAACGGTGGAGCGGACGAAGTCTGTTGCAAAAGTCGCTTAACGTGACACTGAACAATTGGATATAAAAAACTGTATAAATCAGCGCAATATAAATTTTCAAAAACCCACCCTCAATGAATATCACCGCTCTAGCATTGCATAACTCTATCGTGCGTTACATCAATCTCACTTATCCGCTATCTACCACCGCGCTTACGTAAGTCTTCGCCATAATCACTCTCAATAGAAGCCCGAATCACTGACAGTACAGAAAATCGGCACCTATCATCCGGACACGTTCCGTTTGCTTTTCCCAACCGCGATGCATCCGCCGCTCAAACAGATTCACAAACCTCGTGAACATATTTGACCAATAAATAATTTAGCAAACAAATTGATCCCCCGGGACTATAAACAGATACTTAGAGGCACGCGTACGATTGCGGCGGCGGGAGGCAGCGAAATAAATGTCCCGAGGCTTGCGGGCGATCGTTGAAGAACGACCCCGCTATCTGATCGACGACGGGTCAATAAATGATCGTCCTGGAGCGGGCCCCCTACTGTGAGAACCGAAGTGGGGCCCCGCGGCGTGAAATCTCTATTATCGGGGGTTGAAAGTCCCGTCCCGTGCTGGTGGCCCTGCGTTTCAATAGGACGTGCACTGGTGCTGACAGGGGTACGCCCGGTCGGCACCCCTCCAAAACAGTGTAATCGCGAATTAAATGTTTACTCGGAAATGCTAGACGATCTTCCGCGATTTTCCTCTTAAATCGTTTGCATCATAGTTAACGTGACAATTTGCTTTCTCTCAAAATGAAACTTATAGTAAGATTAGGTAACAGTAAGGATATTCAACAAAACGCACGTTTGCCATAGTTTTTATTCATTAATGAATAGAACACGAACGGACGCGCGAAAGTAAATTATTTATGTGGTCTTATATTTTTCGGAAGTACAAATTTAATTTGGTATAGTTGGTGTTGATTCTGAACAAGAATGAAATTCTTGGCACGATTTTATACAATTCCCTTTCGTAATTAACGTTGCTTTGAGAAATGCGACTGGCAACGGTGTTTTTGTCTCTCGTCCACAACTTATTTAAAAGAGAAGAGACTCTTTCTGTGCGTACATTAGTGCCGACCAGACATAGAATATACTCAACAATTATACGAAACTTCATATAATTAAAGTTATCCGTGTGAAAGAGTTTCAACAATTCCACACAACGAACCAAATGGTCACATTAGGTATGAACGGCGTAAAAAACAAGTAGTGCAAACAGTCAGATCTGATCTGAACCCTCTGCGGTGCAACCCCCCAAACGTAACAAATTGAGATAAATAATCGTTTGTGGGGACACAATGTGCTCTTGAAATTTGTCATGGTGATACTCGAAACGGCACGCTCCCAAACATTAGCGAACTGATACTTGTTCAAAAAGGATGGGCACTTCGGTTACATCTGGTTTCAATGTTTCGGTCAGAAACAATTGAATGTAGCGTTGGCAGTGGGAAATGTCCGATTTTCTCATTTCTTTATATACGGGAATTAAACGATCTCATAAAATTTAATTTCAAATCATTTTAAAAAATGATGCAAGAATAATCATGCTAACTGATTGCTACAACAAAATATCCTTTTACGCTAATATTAGCTAATTAAAAGCAAACCGAATATTACTCTGTCCGACTATACCGTAACACGGACATAATACAATTGAACAGAAATGAAACAGTGACATCAAAACGTCACGGTTTCCGCGCAAATCAATCTCGAATTCGATTTCTCATACATGACCTCGTAGGCGTGTCAAGCGTCCGCTGCAAATCAGGCTTATATAATAACCCACGCATCGTTGCCCGCGGATTCCTCACCGCACGTGAAGATAATATCGAAATATGCAAATGAGCCGCGTGATTTGAAAGATCAGAACCACGCGTCGGAAGGGTTGCTTCTGTAAGAACCTCGAGGTTCTCATCGCACCGTCACGCCAATAATAATTCCGCCGATAGAGATGAGTTCCGATTAAGTGCCTGGTTCGGGCCTCGGGATTCGTTTTCGGCGACCCACGACAATACTTCGCCAGTCCTACGCACAACCCCAATGCGAACTACCATTGTGATCGTATTAACACCTTGCATAATTGCACCGTCGCCACCAACGCCGCGTTCCTCTCATTGTACGTCCGCTAAACACACCTCATTTGAATATTCACCCATTCAGGACCACTGGGAAGGCTAATATTCGCGGTGTTCGACGGGCTAGGCCTTGTTCACCGGATCGGAACCGCAGAATCAACGACGAACAGCTTTCTCAGGCTGTCAGATACGTGACGGTCAGCGGAGATTCTGTAAAGGCAGGAAAAAATTTATTAAAATATCACTAAGACATGAATATTGACACGGACTAGCACAAAATACTCTTTATAACTCTATTTATTTTTACGTCGCTTTTTACAGCGTTCGTTTACGCTACGCTTTTTACTCTGTTCTTTCAAAGTGCTGGCAACAGAAAAAAAAACAAATATTGCATCAACGAAATTGCAACTAGGAGACGGCAACCACTAATATCAGTAAATTATGGCAATGAAAAACATTTAGGATGAAATACGAATACAAGACGATGGTTGCACCAGAAAACATTGTAAAGTGGTGTGTTATTTTCAACCTCGTTAATAATAGTGGATAACGAGATAAATTCCTGTTTTTGATTGAAGTTGGAAATCAATTGAAAACTTTCATCAGAACTTCTCTACTTCTCACTTTGGAATGCGTGAAGTGAGAAAACGGGAAAACACTTGACAACCGGAGATCTACTCTTGATTAGAGAGAACTGATTGTTCCGAAATACGGAGAGAAGTTCTAATAAAAAGTTCTAATTTTCGTTTCCAACAATTGAATTCCAATTTCAAAAAAAAAAAAAAAGGCTTTATCCCATTAACCATTACGAAAAAGGATTGACACAGTTCTACGTCCACAGATACAGACACCGCTGAAGTTCAATCGAAAGAAGACAAAGAAACTCTCGGCACTATTCGATCGTTTTTCATCGAAAAGTATTTCACAACATTTCGACGGCCTCGTCCTCTGGCAAATTGAACTGCCCCTTTCCCGTTTGCACCCCCGCAGAACTCTCACGAGAAAACGCATCCTCTGAGCCTCCGCAGTCGTTACCATCCGCCGTCACCATCAGCATCACCGTCGCCACCCACCACTACCCAATTCGCCCTCTTCACGGCACAACCGAGGGAAATAAAATTTCGCCGGCAGTAACAATGAACCGCAGGAGCGCGGCCGGCATTTTCGCGGATATACCTTCGACTATTAAGCTCCGGCCAATAGCGACGTCGTCTGATAATCGCTGCGAGGAAGAACATTCTGCGGATTGGTCGGGGTCCCCGCCCAGGGGTTGGTATCGATCATCCCCCAGCGTCAGGGGTGGCTGCCCATATATATATAAAGCGATCTCCCCAGGGACACCGGTGATAGTCAAAATCCTTGCGCTCGCCACGCAGGACGATTCCGCTGACTTCGCTAATTCCCGCAAAGTGATCGTCGAGGGTGATATGGAGACATTTCGCCGTTTCAGTTGAGCGATAGTTTCATGTCGCACGCGCGCATTGACAAACGAAGCCCTGGAGCAAATATCTCGAGCTGAAAATTGACTTTGACGGATACGTGTGATACCGCGGGTAGCTTGAGGTTGGCTGCGCAAAGAATTGCAACGGATGCTTGTGTTGGTCTAACTTGCGTCATGGCGAGTCATGCTGCCTATGATTACGAAGACCGGAACCAGAGGATTCGACATCGGGTAAACACTGCGTCGAGAGCTGCGGATTCTACAGTGGCGTGCACTAGGTAAGTCCTCATCTGCGAGTATCGAGGCTTCGATTCATTTCATTGCACATTCAACATTATTGACGGTATTCTAATGTAATGCCTTGTTTCTTCGTTCTACTTGTTGGCAGCATGTCTTAGACGATTAATTCCGATTGGTACGGTACATTAGTGGCATAACTCATTTAGTATATTGTATCGGTCCCTCTTGTCCCTTTTCGATAGTCGTAAAATTATTTTTTACCGTAAAATCTCGTACCAAGAAGAGGGTGAAGGTTTACTTCACATTAACACATTCAGTTACGCTTGTAGCAAAATTACATCTGCCGCGGTCACACACTGCACCCGAGAAATGGGCCTCTGAATATTACAGGTGCTGCAATTTTTTACTTTAATCCTTTAGCCGTAAAATCTCATAGAAGAGAGCAAAGTTTAGTAATGTTACAAATTCTGTACGTCTAAAAGATTGGCCTCGAGCATATTATAGATGCACTCATTTTCTATGTCTACACCTAAAGAATAGATAACTATGCTCCTAAAGAAAGAAATAACGAAACCAATTGGATTTCAGTTCACAGTATTACGTGGGTCCAAGTAGCGACATTAGCGAGGAAGACCTCGCAGAATTACCTTCGTGCGTTTACGCGGGCAGATCCACACAACATGTTGCACACGCATCTTCCCACACACACTCTCCACTGCATTATCACATGCCAGTCTCAACGCCAGGTAACAAATTAAATTGAATCACCCCAGTCGCCAACATAGGCCGATACGATTTTTACTCTTAACGTTTCGCCACAGATCACAACGATACAGAAATAAACGGCGTAGAAGAGGGCTACTACCCAAACGGCAGTCCGTACAGAATCCAACGACACGCCGCAAACATCAGAGAAAGGAAACGTATGCTGAGGTAAGAAATTATTCCCAACGAGCCAACCCCACATTTATTGCGCAGGTTTTTCTCGTCGAGCTCCTTGTTTCGATATATTTCTGTGGCCTTCACATTAGAACCGCACCCTATTCTTTTTACGAGTCCACAATGTTCACCTAGAAAATAATATTTCATTCAGGCTACATTTGATTCGTTCAAGCCTTTCGATGTTGCATAGGAAGAATTATCGGACATAAGCTCCACCGCGTTTCACGGTTACGAGAACCGCGCAGCGGATTGTCAGTTTGATTACGATTTTTAGCAGCATCAACTCGGCTTTCGACGAGCTCAGAGTTCACGTACCCACTTTCCCGTATGAGAAGAGGCTCTCGAAGATTGACACACTGCGTTTGGCGATCGCGTACATCGCCCTTCTTCGCGAGGTGTTGGCAGCGAGATTAGATCCTTTGACATACGTAGAAAGATGCCTCCGAGGTGAAATAAATGGAGAACGCGCCGAGTGGAACACCAGTGGTGAGTAGAACCACTTTATTTTATCTGCAGCTTTATCTTCATAGTGTATACTTTCCTATATATATATATATATATTTATATATTATTTTTCTATTTTATATTCTATTTTATTTATATTATTTGTCTATTTTTTATTTTATATATTATTTTTCTCTATATATATATTTTTCGCGGATTCAATACTTTTACTGTTCACACGTACGTCTTAATGCCTAATATTTAGGTGTGCGGTATTTTAATTAACACGTTGACTGCCGTGCGTATTTTGCCGTATTAGAACGGCAATGCTATGAAATACTACAGCGTTTGACTGAATTATGCAAAATGTAAGTAATGTGCAAGTATTGGAGACCAAAGCATCGCATCAACAATAACTGCATTTATAAAATAATTATTACTACCCATTGCGAATATTTTGGATCTTCAATAAAATCTCTTGCGCCGGTCACCGGTGACCCCCACGGCAGCCAACGTGTTAATACTGAAAAAAAGTATTAGATTCAGTGGAAAGAGCACTTATAAGCGTTCTCGACTGGAAAAGTCTAATAAAGTATTTTTGTATAATGTCCGTAAATGCCTTCTTCTTGATATGTGCTTTAACAAAAATTTTATCAAAAAAACTGAAGCATTTGTAATTTTGTAACAAATTATTTTCGCCTTACGTCCTTCGTCTAATTTAGGCGAATAAGAATTTCTGGGTGTACGATTCAGCAAACCTTTATGCTGTAGGGTAGAAAACTGTAGTAATTATTTTTTAGAAAAAGCGATCAAGTAAAACATTTAAAGGTGTACAGGAAAAAAACAGATTAACTTATTTTGTACGTGTTGGACGTTCGGTGAAAAATTCTTTAATTTCCTTCATTACAGACCTGACAGCACGCTTATCGTGGATAAATTGGGAGAATCTAGGAGTGAACCCTAACCGACGATCCGTACTCACGACCCTCGCGCTAACGACCGATAATATGAATTAATCGTTCTGGCCAAACATGAAATACCCACAGCGATCTTCTTCTTTTTCTTTGTAAATACTTTTAAAGTGGAGTAGGCTGCCAAAGATATTTCTATTTCGATTCTTAGTCTATACGTGCAATACGAGCGATAACATTGTATTTCGTATGAATATGTACCTGCAAAGCAGTTATATAGAATTAGCTAGTATGATTTAGTACTTAATTTGGAATAAAATGCGATGCCCGTGTGAAGCTACGACAGTGTGTAATTTTGAAAATCCTTCTAAAACGACCGCAAACTTCTAACTCAACCGACCCGACTACACAAAATGTATTAACAAAAAATCTACAATCTGTTTATGCAACGCAATGATAATATCATTGACGTTTTTATCAAAGCAGTTTAGTTGGAGAAAACATTTAAAATGCATTTTGATTAACTGCGTACATACCACTAGGCCAATGACTCTGCGCGTCAGGTGTGAACAAGTGAATCGTGAAACAACCAGCTGATTACGTCCAACGCAACTGAAAATCAGCTCATCAGTGTTGGTCAACCCGAAACAGTGGACACTACAAAAGTATTGCATAAAATCACAAACAGTGTACTAATTCCTATTTCCAGTGAACTAACCTTCTATATTCTACGACAACCTAGTATCCTTGCCCTTATGCATTCAAAGATGCCAAAAAAGTTATCCATGAAGAATCTAACAGAATAAATATAAACCGCATTAATTCGCTTGGCTCAAGAAATATCCAATCGACACAAATCGACCGTACTCATTACACGTACCAATTCGCGTGAACTCTCGAGAAAACTTAAAATTGCACAAATGAACAAACCTAAGGATCAAACAATTAATGCCTCAAGACAAAGCTCTTCCGAGACGAACGAGGAAGAAAGTGAGGAGTATCACGAAGACGAGGATGACGACATTAGCGTAATAGCTGTGATTCAGGTCGATCATGATATGTCGGAGAAACGTTTGCATTCGCATCAATCAACTGTTGCACCGAGCAAACAGTATAAGGATCAGTTAACCTGCAAAAAGAGACCAGATTTGTTGTTTTTCGAGCAGCACTCTGCGGGGCAACAATGTCAGAGGAACGAGATGTACGAAAACCGGCGTGTCATTGACCTGAGCGTTAAGAAATCAAAGATGGCGGTGCAGCATCAGCTCCAAAACGACAGTGCATCCACCATACGTTACAACAATGAGGAAAGGAGCCCAAATTATGGGAATATGAAGATCCAGCAGAAGCTGCCGAGTAATACGGTTGTGACGAAGCAGAAAGCCAAGTCACAGAAGGATGATAGCGACTACGTTCGCGACTCGACAGAAGCGAATAGCAGCGGTGGAAGCAGCTCGACGTCCGGATACGCGGCCGGCAAGGTTAAAAGAATACATCGTGTTATTCGGAGCAAAAAGTGAGTATTTTCGTTGTAGGTATATTGTCTGGTGCCACTTTAAATCAGAAAGTTTCCATAGTATCCAAAGCACCGTATGTACGGTGTCTCGGATTTTTCTCGACAAAGCAGTTGGCAGCGTATTGTATGCATGAAAATAGGAGGAAATATTATATAAAGTATAATACACGGAATTAATATGCGCGACAATAAACTAATATTGATTACACGTGAGTGGACATAGGGCCGATTTTGCAATTTCTGTTACAACTGTATAATAAAGCCTCATTTATTAATATACACTGGCAGCGCTTGTCTGGAAGAACCTCAGACACTGTGTACAGTTGAACGTCAAATTATTTGGAAACGTGTAAAAATTAAGATAAGGTAAAGTATTAATAAAAGGAGACGCGTGCCAGAAATTGGTCAGGTCGGCAGTGGACCCTAGATCACAACTCTGTATCTTTGATAACGACAACCCCCATTTTTAGTCGTAATACTGCTGGAGTGCGGCGGAACCCGATGAGAGTGACGAAAAAGGACGCGGATAAGGACATAACTCGTCCCCGACAACGTCTTTTATCCGCGAAGAGAAGAGAAGCGCAAGCGGCGTTAGAACCCAAACGCGTCAAACTTTCCGCAATGCCATACATGAACACCAGATCTGTTACCCGAAAAATGTACACTGTTGGTGCGATATATCAAGCGCCTACGATAAAGGATACGAAGGAGTGGAAACAGTGGCCTGTTCACGGAATGAACGAACGTCCAGTCTACCATCCACGGGTAAGCACTCATGACAATCTCGTTGATATATTATGGCTACCTAACAGATAAAAATAGCATGGGCTCCAATGAACGTGACAACATGGGATCCCAGACATGAGACTTTTTTTATGTCAGAGTAGGAACATTATTAACCCTTAGCGCTCCGTAGGCTCCGCTGCGGAGCCGGATGGTTTTAACATGATTGCGCTTAAAATACTGCGGTATCGACGGCGTTTGCAATTGATAACTGTAGTTAAAACGTGATCAGTCTCTGCACTGTTACGATTAAACCATTTTTTGATCTTTTTTATAGCACGTGTAATTCTTCTCACCTAAAATAAAACTCCGTTTCACTCGTTCCGCTGCGAAAATGTGCCGGAGCGCTAAGGGTTAAATGTTGGAGCCTTTCAGTTTACCATTTCAACACACAATTGATATAATCCAGTATCGCAATTATTTTTAAGGCAAATGTCAGACCATTCCGTTATATTAGGTCGGACTGGCATCAGAATATTTGGGTCGGCACTTCGTCAGTCTAGACGGTCTTTCTTATCGTGAAATCGTCGACCATCCGGATCCTGACGCAATCCCGTTGGATCCATATCGGAATTTTTCATTCATGACGCAGAGATGTCATGAGACACGCCTAAAACCAAAAGCCCAGAATTCCACATTGAACAACACCTCAAACGATTCGCCACAAGAAGATCGCTCGTTCGCTGGTTGTATGCACAAAAGTCTTCATTACGTTCTTGCTTATTGCGCTCAAGTAATGTCTCCAGCGTATAAAAAGAATATCACAAACAAGATAAAACTTTTACAACGGAATGGAATTTTACCTTTGACGAACGTCAACCAGGAAACTCTACACACTGGCAATCAGGATCAAAAGGACAACGGCGTTAAGCGTGCGGAAAATGAAAAGAAGATTAAGAGTACGATCGGCAACAACCAAAAACAGTTGGAGAGTTATGCCATTGCCATGTCACAGAATGTTAAAACATCGAATCAATATGAAAGGGTAGTTCGTCAACCGCATAACCCTACGTTATACCTCGCAGATTCACAAAAGAATCTGATCACGCTGAAAAACGTGAAACCACTTCACGGCGGACAGCTGGTCCTTCAAAACGTTGTTCGTCCACTTCAAAAAAATTCGCTGATATTTGTAAAAGCCCCAGGCATGCAAACAGCTTCGCACACGCATCCAGAGCAAATCTGTAAAACAGTCCCTCGGAATTTAAATTTCGCGAAACTTGAAGATCCTGCCATAAGCGATGATACTTTAATGGAAATGTCGTCTGCCTACACGAACTTCGTACCGAAGGACTTTGAGGTGCCCAGTCACAGTTCCTCAGGCAACTTTCCCAAAAGGCTACCGCAGAAGCTCGCTGCGAAGTTGGAGAATTTTGCAGTACCGAAACGGGTTGTCCTCGACGGACCTTTGGATTACGACAGAAAAGGGAAAGATAATGAATCCCGTGTCGGTAATTACAACATTACAAGCGTCAGCAAGGGCAATGACGCTTCGGCGACAATTTCCAATACCGGCACAACTTGGTACACGAACGATGCATCAGAGATCGCGAAGATTCTGTCTGAATACAATCGAAGCATCGCGACCAAAAGTACCATACAGAATGCGACCTTTCATGCCTCGCCGACTGACACGCAGAAGCCAAATCTCCTGGGTGTCAATCAAAGAATGACAAGAGTCGATTTGCGAAACAACAACGGAATGCAAGCTTGTGTGGGGCAGAATTACAGGTTGAGTAATCAAATGACGATAAAGCTGTCGCAAGATAAATGGAGAAGATTCTATCCCGCGGTTGAAATCGTTAACGAACCGAGCGACCCCTACAAAATTGGTGCACAAGGCAGCTCTTTAGCTCCGAAAAATCGAACTGCCGATGTCAGGAATAATTGTCAAGAGATGATGGCTCATCATGGGAGGATCGATGATCACCTTTATACGAGTTTGAGCGGCTCTCAACGCAAAGAGAAGAGCACTGTGTTAAGTCCGAAGAAGAAGGAAGGTGGCGTGGATTCGCAAAGGGGTGCGGATAAGTTGGCTGAGATGGAAGTTTTGCAGGAATTAATGGAAAACACGGCGATGCTGTATTGTGTGGCTACTGGTACGCATCAAGATGATTTAGCCAACTATATTGACTCTCTTGATGCGAAAGAAAGCGTACAGTGGCTCGAGATGATGAAGTTAATGTGATCGTGACGGCCGACGATGAAATGATCGAACAACTTCCTTACACTTTATTCGATCTAGCATTAAGTGTTTACAGTTTCTACAGATTGAACTTTGTTTATGGTTCTAGTGATTTTATTTAACGAGAATGGAAGGACGTATACTTTTAAATGGCGATACTGTAATATTTTTAGTCATGGATTCCTTCTTTTTAAAAGTTCTCATTAAGGCACTATCAATTATTATACGTGGTTTAATTCCTTCCAGACCCGGAGCATAACTGTATGAGTAGCGGTACTGTTCTAGTCTTATAAGTGCATATTTCTGTTTTATTCTAAGGTTAATTCGTAACTTAAAGTAATTGGACATCTGCTCGAGCAATTGCGTTTACAGTAGTGAGTTACTTTTTCACTAAAACAAACAACCACTGTGAACACTCCTTAATTTAACTACATCCTTACTGTGCATTACTTCGAAATAAAGAATACAAGACGTATCGCTCGTACTATTTACTGAGATCCATTTTTTGTGCTTTTTTTACGTTCAATCCTTTCGACTTCTGATGATAAGCTAACAATTTCATTGTGCTATTCACAAAGAACAATCATACTGTCAAATACAACACTCACGAACTTATATACTAACTTGTTATATAAATGGTAACCCGTATTCCTACAAGTGGAACATTATCCGCGCGGAATTAAAAATGTTTCATCTTTTACTTCCTTTCCAGAAACACTTATCGATAAATGTCATTACGATATTATGACAGGCGGATATGTGCTCGTACAATTTTACGCACAGAGTGCATTGTCACAGTAAAAAATCTTTTTTGAAAAAGGTATAATGTCCTATAAGCGACATCGATGTAATTAATGAGAGTAAAAAACCCCTTTTGGCCGCGTGGTGAGTACCATGCCGCCATTGATGCCCGCATGTATGAACAGCATGCAAACGACGAGAATTGCTGCATAGAGGAACAGCAACGCGATGATGCCGAGACTTCGTTGTCAATCTCTGTTCTGCCTTCGTTTTCGATGTTTGTACCTGCAAATCAAGCCACTTGCGTAACAGATAAACGCTTAAACGTTTAGCAATTGTGTATGCTTTAGGATGAGCTTCACATACTAATGTACTGAAAAGACATGCGTTTTCATAGTATTTTACCAAAATATTTCAGGACTATAACATATAACATAAAATACGCGTCTAGTCTTATATCCAGATGATCCAGAAGTTTCAGTCGTGAAAAAGCATAATATTTAACACTTTGACTGCCATGATGGTCGCCGGTGACCACCGCAAAACATTTTACTGAAGATTCAAAATATTCCCAATGAGCAGCAATCATTATTTTATGAATGCAGTTGTTGTTAGAATAGTGATACGATCCTTTGATCTCTAATACCTGCACATTATTCGCATTTTGCATAATTCAATTGAACGCTGTAGTATTTCATAGCATCGCCGTTCTAATATAGTAAAATACTCTCGGCAGTCAAAGTGTTAAAATAACTAAAAAGGTCGAAGAACATATCGAAAGAAATTGTAATTAGTTTGATTACGACGCTTCTTTAGATGCCTACCTTTTTCTCTCAGAGCCAGATTCGCTCGCTTCGCTAGCACTTGTTCCAGTGACTGATTGTTCCGTCGAGGAATCATTTTCCGTCTCATACTTTCCTTTCTTACTTCCGCTTTTACTGGACCCCTCATTCCTAATTCGCGTCTTCACACTGTCATTCGACGTTCTTTCAATTCTCTCGGATTTCTCCATTCTTCGAGTTCGCTTCTCATCTTCGCTCGAGATGTCTCGCTTAGCTTCTTCCCTCTGAGAGTATCGCTTTTTAGCCTCACGCTTTTGCGATCTGTCGTGCTTCGACGAATTACGGGAGCTGGAGGTTGAGTATCCGGTGTCCTGTCGACTTTTCCTGAAATGGTGGAGACCATGAATCCCGTGTTAATGCCTTTAACCCCTTGCCGCACTACTAAGCTCATAAGATACTGGACCAAATCAGTACGCCGCGACGATCGCGTAACAAGTTAAAATAAAAAAATGCTCATGCCGATGCTGTACTTAAAGACATCAAATACATTTGAATCGGAAACTTGTAAATAGTATTTTTAAATATTTATCCTTTCTATATATGTACAACAATGTTTTAAAGTTATATTTTACACATAAATAAGACTTTAACACTTTGACTGCCATGATGGTCACCGGTGACCGACGCAAGAAATTTTACTGAAGATCCAAAATATTCGCAATGGGTAGCAATTATTATTTTATAAATGCAGTTGTTATTAGAATAGTTCGTGTGTTCTGTTCTGAATAGTTCTATTGTTCGTGTGTTTTTGTGGTACATGGTACTTCACACTTTGACTGCCATGATGGTCACCGGTGACCGACGCACGAGATTTTACAGAAGATCCAAAATATTCGCAATGGGTAGCAATTATTATTTTATAAATGCAGTTGTTATTAGAATAGTGATGCGATCCTTTGGTCTCCAATACCTGTACATTATTTACATTTTGCATAATTCAGTCGAACGCTGTAGTATTTCATAGCATCGCCATTCTAATATAGTAAAATACGCTTGGCTGTCAACGTGTTAATAGAAACAATAGTTTTCTGAGCGTTTTCAAACTAGTGAAATTCACTTGTCAGCTAAATGACCAAACATTTTATACATTTTAAATGGGACAGATATTTTCCACTTTTCACGTTGCTTTTACTTGTAGTGGACTGGAAATATCTCGAGGGAAGAAATATTCGAACGCATTTTATGTTTACATAGATTTCTCGAGTGCATCAAATTGAAGCTAACCTGAACAATATTACATACCGTTTCGCCCGTGTCGTGTGTCTAGGAGAAGAATCGAAGCGATCTATGTCCTCGGCTGACTCTTCTGTCTCCGAAATATTCGCCTCGATGTCTCTGTCACGTCTCCTCTTTCGTTTCCTATCATCATGCGACTTTCTACAATTGGCCTCTTTATATACATCAGCACGCGATATGATGCTGATGCCAGCGACTCGAGACTTCTCGTAATTTTCCTTCTTACGCTTGTTTCTGCTCTCACTTTGTACCACGTATAGTCTATAAAGCTGCAGGAGTATCACTAGGGTATTTTTGCACGTGAAGAATATGTTCATGTAGCTGACGATCTGATAGTGTATTATGAGTATTAGACGGAAAGATAAAAATGGCCCATCCTGAAAAACGAATTAAATTGGTGAATTACGATCATCATTTTCCAGATGCATTGAATAGTAAACATGCATTTTTGTGCCTATTCTTGGTTGACTTTTAACACGTTGACTGCCAAGCGTATTTTACTATATTAGAAGAGCGATGCTATGAAATACTACAGCGTTCGACTGAATTATGCAAAATGTAAATAATGTGCAGGTATTGGAGACCAAAGGATTGCATCACTATTCCAATAACAACTGTATTTATAAAATAATAATTGCTACCCATTGCGAATATTTTGGATCTTCAGTAAAATTTCTTGCGTCGGTCACCGGTGACCATCATGGCAGTCAAAGTGTTAAGTACCATGTACCACAAAAACACACGAACAATAGAATTATGCACCTCAAACATGCAGAGCTTCTATAAGTAAGGATAAAGAGTAAGCTTTACAGTCACGTTATTCCAATGTGTGTTTAGGAATTTTGAGTAAATGTATTTTTATTAACACTTTAACTGCCACGGTGGTCATTTAAAGTATTTGCAATGGGTAGCAATAATTATTTTATAAATGAGTAAATGTATTTTTATTAAATTTATGATTTCGTTGCTCACCTGAAGGACCATGTTTAAAGCAATGCCCCAGACATCAATACTGCAACAGCTCGTTTCCGCTTGAACCCTCTTTTTCACGGCACTTCCGGAAGACAGCCTGGACTTCCTCGATTTCGTGGCCGTCAGCACGACAGTAAACTGCATCAACGACCAAGCCCATATTCCCAGAGTTAGATAAACAAGTACCGGTTCGCGGGCGATTCGCTCTTCCTTAAAAGAATCGAAGAACTCGATGATATCCGCTGCCGTGCCAATGTAGACCAGTAACAGTTGACTCAGCTGATCTCGTGTCAGATCACCCTTCGGCAACATCCATCGACCGATTATCAGGATCAGCATTAAAAATTGCTCGATCAACGTCACCCATGTTTCCGTGGAGATTTGTATGTCAGGCAAATGAATGTTGACCTGTAAAGTTTATAAAAAATAAATCCTCTCGCAAAATATAAATATAACAGTTTTTTCCGAAATTGGAATGTTTCGCATAATGCATTTCTTCTTACGTACACCGAGAGCTTTCTCCAAATTTTTTAGGTCCTCGGCTGCCAAGTTGGAGAGATCGAAGTTTTCGGAAATGTTGATATTAGACTCGCGCGATCTTAATCTTCGATCGACTTTGTCCAGTTCCAACAACCAAATAGCTGGTACGACGCTGCTCAAGTATAGAAAAACAGACGGACAGAACCTGCCACAAGAAATAAGAAGGTTACTACATTTTAGATAATTTTATATTAATCGTTCTATATAAGAATTGTTCTCTATAGTTTTTGAGTACTGCGTATTAGATTTGTGACAACAAGGTAAAAGCTGTTCGGAATAGTTGGTACGAATGTAAAAGACTTTTAAAGGAACACCGGGGGTGAATTCGAGAACGAATTGATCAATTGTCGGCTGAAATCGGGTCACTGGTGACCACACAGTTTCTTCGCTTGGGGTGTCGATAATTTTCGACCCGATTCCTGATGGGAGTGCACAAAGTGGATTCTTATTCGGGCCCCTCTCCTATTACTAATGCGCCAATTTCCGTCTGTCAGCCAGGGAGACGTTCCGACAATAACACACCCTTCCTCGTTTACGGTAACTCAAGATTTGCCCCATGAATCGTGATGAAGACGAAGAGAAGCGTCATTGCGTGTCCTTGCGACTTTTTTCCACTCTTCATTTAATTTTTGTATAGCATGGTATTTATCAATGTGTTATTACGGAACTGAGTACGTTTGTCGCAAATCGGAAATTTTAACAGGTGTCCTGTCCGAATTTTTTTTGTGGTTTAGCAATGAAAAACTATATAAATGGACCTTCAATATTATGTTCTTTGGAAAATGTAGATATTTATCGTCATATATATGCTTTTCTTACGAAGCAATTGTTAATTATGGTACAATTATAAAATATTTATTTACCCGGCACAATGAGAAACGATATAAGATTATATAGCCAATCTGCAATATTTTTTTGTTTGGGAGTTTTGATTTTTTTTTGTTTATCAATTGTTCATTTACCCGGCCCCACTAAATTTACGGACAAAAATTTGGTAACTATCGCTGATACGTGGTTTTACATAAGAAATTGAAATTTAGAGAAACTATTATTTAAGTATGCGAATAATAATTATTACCAAGTACACGTCAGCGTTTAATAATAAAATTCGACACTACACCAACAGTTGTGGAATAATAGGTAACTCACCATTTCCATTCTTGATTCTCTTTTATCGTAAGCGTAAAGATACCCTCGAAGAAAAGTAACAAGATGGGACAACTAAGATACCAATAAAGTGGATTCTTCTTAAAAGTCGTCACTTGCCAGATCGCAATAAATCCATGCGACGCAAACACCAAACGCGTGATTATGGCTTTAACGGTCGCTAAAAATTTTGCCATTACGCGGATTAATCACGGAAGAAGTAAAATGACAACAAAAATTGCGAAATTACAACAACATTACTCTCATCTCCACTCATATAAACATTACAGACTCACAACAACATTGAAACAACAAAATCACTCCAATCTCTGTTCGCGCAAATATGAAATCGAAAACGCGATCGCAACAGACACAACTTTACAAACGATTGAATAACTGTAAATTTCTATAGTCATACGGTTTACTACATTCGTGTGACAGACCGTAAACTAAAAAAGAAGAGGATGAACGAAATGTGCACACGCGTGTGGAACATATCAGAGTTCCAAATGACACGACATTCTCTAAGAAGCAACGATCGTACTTTAACGTTCACCCCTGGAGGCATGAGTTTCCGTTTGATGGCAAGTACAGCGGCATCTGCATACGATATATTGAAACGACTAAAAGTTCGGTAGGTATTACAGTTTCCAAATACAACCGTTCTACATTACCTTCCATTATTTATAAGTACCAACACAGGCATAAATAAGTATAAAAATAACAAAGTGTAACAATAAACTTACTACCTTATTGGTGTTCCTTGTGTATTTTCATTTTTGTGTAACATACCAGGTTGCTCAATAAGTTTTGTCGTTCGATAAGAAAAACACAATGTTATGGTTCAAAATACACTTTATTATTCATCAGTATAATCTCCCTGAACATTAACGCACTTGCTCCAACGATCCTCCAATCTGTGGATCCCATCCCTGAAGTGAGATTCCGGAAGGTCTGCAAAATACGCTTCAACAGCCGTTATGACCTCTTCATTTGACGAAAAACGCTTGCCACGCATCAATTTTTTGAGTTCTGGAAACAAATGGAAGTCGCTGGGGGCCAAATCTGGTGAATACGGCGGATGCTCCAACAATTCGAACTTTAATTCATGGATTTTGGCCATTGTCAAAATGCTCTTGTGACACGGTGCGTTGTCCTGATGAAAAAGGATTTTTTTCTTCTGCAAACCGGGTCTTTTTTCACGAATTTTTTCCTTCAACTGGTCCAAAAGGTTGCAATAATATTCAGAATTAATTGTTTTACCAGTTTGCAAGTAATCCACAAATAAAATTCCTTTCGCATCCCAAAAAACTGATGCCAGAACCTTCTTGACCGATTTCTGGACACGAACTCGTTTCGAAGCCGAACAACCAGGTTCACACCACTCTTTAGCCTCTTGTTTTGATTAAGGATCATGGTAATAGACCCAAGTCTCATCCATAGTGATGAATCGACGCACAAAATCCACTTTATCCTTTTTAAAACGCTCCAAATGTTGTTGAGAAAGTCGCATTCGAATGTGTTTTTGTTCAATTGTAGCGAATGCGGCACCCATTGTGCACACAGCTTTTTAAAACTCAAAATTTCATTTAAAATATGACTCACACTGCCTAATGAGATGTGTAGAGCCTCTACTAAATCCCTCTCAGTCAAGAAGAGTGAACCAACAAAACAAAAACAAATTTGGACTAGTAGCAACGCCCTCTCTTATCGACCGAGAAAACTTATTGAACAACCTGGTACATTACCTTCCATTATTTATAAGTGCCAACACAGGCATAAATAAGTATAAAAATAACAAAGTATAAGAATACAACAAAGCATAACAAAGTGTAAGAATAAACTTACTACCTTTTTGGTGTTCCTTGTGTATTTTCATTTTTGTGTAACATACAATGTTACCGGTCAGGCAGCAGATTCCAACGTTCCTCTTGATGATAATTTATACTACTTTCAATAGCACTCATTTAATTTTAATAGTGAAGAGCAGGGTGAAAGTGGGAATCTTGCTTTCTTAATTTCCTTTGCTGAATTCGAAAGCCAACTAGTACAGAACCGCAGATTTCACTTCAATACAGTCTGCAAAATATCGAGTTCTCTTTGTATATACACAGGCATTTTTTACGCTCTCCATATGTTCTGCTTTCTGACTTTTGATTGTTAACAGGATTTGTTACCCGAGCAGAATTCAAGTACAGGAAATAGATCGTAGAAATGGTAGAATAGTTCAGCTAAAGGTAAATCCCTTTGCTGAGGGAGTAATCAAGATGGCGTCATAGTTGGCTGGGTACGCCACAGAAAAAATATGGTTATGTTTTATCCCAGACTTCAACAGCTGCATCTATCTGATAGGTTCGATGGGTAGAGCATCGAAATTTAAAGATGAATACTGTCATATTTACTGGAAAGCACGAAAAATGGTAAAAATCAACATTTCACTTTATTGCGAATTCAATGGCACCTATGTTCGACCCACTGAAACACGTAAACTTTCATAGGTAACGTAACCGATAATTTCGCGCGTTCTGCATTATCATCATATTTTTATAGAATCATGACACAATTCAACTTGCGTGTTTGATGACTGATTTGAAAACACTAGCATTTTCATCATGCTCATAACTTGTTCTCCTTTTTGCGTAAGGTAATGAAATCTCCACGCTACGTACACGGTAGTACTATACATAAGAAGAGACATTTGCTATTGAAAACACATAAATAATTAACATTACAATTAATGATCTGAAAGAGGATATTGACGAATTAACATATGCAGCACCGTGCATTTAAATAATCGCGAACTCCAAGTGCCTACAGTAATTCTATTACCATATGTCGCCGACAAATATTACCCACAATTATTTATTATAGATAGGTACATAATTAGTTGAATATCGTAAAGCAGCCTTATGGGAAAAGAATGAAAAAATATAGCTGACAGCCTTACAGCCTGTTCTGGAATAGGAAACGCACAGAAGCGAGAAGCGAGAAGTAAATTTGAAACGCAATACCTGATGCATACGATATGCACCCGGATTACGCTGTGGCATATTTCACAGCAGCAAGTTCTGTTTTGACAATGTCACGAATCCGCAGATTTCACTTCAATACAGTCTGCAAAATATCGAGTTCTCGTTGTGTATACACAGGCATTTTTTACGCTCTCCATATGTTCTGCTTTCTGACTTTTGATTGTTAACAGGATTTGTTACCCGAGCAGAATTCAAGTACAGGAAATAGATCGTAGAAATGGTAGAATAGTTCAGCTAAAGGTAAATCCCTTTACTGAGGGAGTAATCGAGATGGCGTCATAGTTGGCTGGGTACGCCACAGAGAAAATATGGTTATGTTTTATCCCAGACTTTAACAGCTGCATCTATCTGATAGGTTAGATGGGTAGAGCATCGAAATTGAAAGATGAATACTGTCATATTTACTGGAAAGCACGAAAAAATGGTAAAAATTAACATTTCACTTTATTTCGAATTCAATGGCACCTATGTTCGACCCACTGAAACACGTAAACTTTCATAGGTAACGTAACCGATAATTTCGCGCGTTCTGCATTATCATCATATTTTTATAGAATCATGACACAATTCAACTTGCGTGTTTGATGATTGATTTGAAAACACTAGCATTTTCATCATGCTCATAACTTGTTCTCCTTTTTGCGTAAGGTAATGAAATCTCCACGCTACGTACACGGTAGTACTATACATAAGAAGAGACATTTGCTATTGAAAAGACATAAATAATTAACATTACAATTAATGATCTGAAAGAGGATATTGACGAATTAACGTATGCAGCACCGTGCATTTAAATAATCGCGAACTCCAAGTGCCTACAGTAATTCTATTACCTTATGTCGCCGACAAATATTACCCACAATTATTTATTATAGATAGGTACATAATTAGTTGAATATCGTAAAGCAGCCTTATGGCAAAAGAATGAAAAAATATAGCTGGCAGCCTTACGGCCTATTCTGGAATAGGAAACGCACAGAAGCGAGAAGCGAGAAGTAAATTCGAAACGCAATACCTGATGCATACGATATGCACCCGGATTACGCTGTGGCATATTTCACAGCAGCAAGTTCTGTTTTGACAATGTCACGAATCCGCAGATTTCATTTTAATACAGTCTGCAAAATATCGAGTTCTCGTTGTGTATACACAGGCATTTTTTACGCTCTCCATATGTTCTGCTTTCTGACTTTTAATTGTTAACAGGATTTGTTACCCGAGCAGAATTCAAGTGCAGGAAATAGATCGTAGAAATGGTAGAATAGTTCAGCTAAAGGTAAATCCCTTTGCTGAGGGAGTAATCAAGATGGCGTCATAGTTGGCTGGGTACGCCACAGAGAAAATATGGTTATGTTTTATCCCAGACTTTAACAGCTGCATCTATCTGATAGGTTAGATGGGTAGAGCATCGAAATTGAAAGATGAATACTGTCATATTTACTGGAAAGCACGAAAAAAAGGTTAAATTTAACATTTCACTTTATTGCGAATTCAATGGCACCTATGTTCGACCCACTGAAACACGTAAACTTTCATAGGTAACGTAACCGATAATTTTGCGCGTTCTGCATTATCATCATATTTTTATAGAATCATGACACAATTCAACTTGCGTGTTTGATGACTAATTTGAAAACACTGGCATTTTCATCATGCTCATAACTTGTTCTCCTTTTTGCGTAAGGTAATGAAATCTCCACAGTACGTACACGGTAGTACTATACATAAGAAGAGACATTTGCTATTGAAAACACGTAAATAATTAACATTACAATTAATGATCTGAAAGAGGATATTGACGAATTAACATATGCAGCACCGTGCATTTAAATAATCGCGAACTCCAGGTGCCTACAGTAATTCTATTACCATATGTCGCCGACAAATATTACCCACAATTATTTATTATAGATAGGTACATAATTAGTTGAACATCGTAAAGCAGCCTTATGGGAAAAGAATGAAAAAATATAGCTGACAGCCTTACAGCCTGTTCTGGAATAGGAAACGCACAGAAGCGAGAAGCGAGAAGTAAATTTGAAACGCAATACCTGATGCATACGATATGCACCCGGATTACGCTGTGGCATATTTCACAGCAGCAAGTTCTGTTTTGACAATGTCACGAATCTTACATAACGCTTAATGACATCCGTCGTTCGAAGATGTCAAACAGCTCCCGCTATAGAAGGATCACGTAGCGTTTTCGAGCTATAACAAAGCGTCGCGAGCGCACTCTGGACTCTGTGCATAGATTCATAAGAGACATGTCGTTGGAAGTATTTAGTGGATTAATCTTCTCCTGTAAAGATGTAAATAAACTGTTGATTAGCTGACTAATTTACATGATGAACCGTACAAGACTTGCAATATGTGTGTAGCTATATGTGTGGCACGTTACTTGAGAATCCAAAGGTGTGTACGAGCAGTGTTATCAATGAGTGTGTGAGAAAATTCGCACGGCGAAGTGCATTGGACATATGCTCTGCCGTCGTGTTCTTTGGCCAACTACCGTCCCGTTTCTGACGTGCATAATTCGTACAGTCTTCGTACGGTAGTATCCTTCAGGCGCACCGCCGAAATTGCTTTTCCTCGTTGATCTCGTGTCGTTTCGGTGCGTACGGCGTTATCGGACGATCGTGAGATGAATCGGGCATGCACCAGTCCATTGTGGCCTGTTTACGTGTGTATACACTGTCAGGACACGTAGTACGTCAATATGACAGTTATTTACCGACATGTGGATAAATGATTGATGCGAGTGCGTGGGCGCGTGATGAACGAACGGTGCGATATTCGGCCTAATTGCGAGGTTGTGCGCCGTCGAGTGTCAAGACGGGTCTATCCGCGAAGAATATTGATTTTTATGTAAACATATCACGTTCGTTTTATTGTCGGTATCGTCTCGTCACGCCGACGATGTTTTGTTCGCATCGATTTTGCCGACGATACTTGGTCGTTTTAGCTCGTACTATGTCTGCGCTCGATAAAGGATGCGTTGTATTGAGGGTACTCTATGAGCTGAGATGTATGTCTGTTCTATAATTGGAGAGGAACTGATATAGTTTATGCGAGATGCAGGAATTTTCCAGACTTACACTTTCTTTCATTATCTACGTATGACCTGACATTTAAGCTACCCTCTGTGTGTCATACGAGAAACATAAACAATGTATAAGCACAATTTCAACATATAGACTGCATTTCTTTCAATAAGTCATATCAGTGGCTTAAGTATAGCGATGACTGTAGATGTATTGGGACGCATCAGTTGCGCGCACGTATACGTATTATCTATAACTTGGCTAATTCTTTCAGATGAACGTTATGCTGTATGGAGTTATCGGGGCTGCAGCGACTGTGCTTGTTGTCATCCTTGGTATAGGAACACTCATCAAAATTACATTTTGTCTGCTCGCATTAATTTTAGGGTAAGATGTTCCTTAATCATTTTCTATGCACCCGAGGACGATATGAAAGGAAACTTATATTTCATTACTTCTATTTGCAGGGTACTAACATGTATATACAGAACATATGCTCCAAATCTTGACAATGTTATCAAGTCTGAAAAGGAAGACTTAACTAAAAAGACTGAAAAGATCCGGCAGGTAAACAGTTATTAGCGAATGACATCTATTCTGTGTCTTCTTCCTGTATGCACGAAAAACTATGAAGTACTGACGCCAGTAATTGTGTTCTCCGTTTCAGTATATCCTAAATCTGTCCAGAGAAAAAATGACATTTACCTTAGATAAAAGAATAACTGGCAGCCGCATTATTGACGAATCCCTGCAAGTACATATTCAACAATACCGTTACCTGAATCAATACGCTCATCTGTTCATAATGACAACAATAATTGCTTGACCGCTCTTCGTTGCTTCCAGGAAATCTTAGACTTTTTAATTAGAGACTATGTCGAGCCTTGGTACAGCGTTCTCACCGATGACGAAGAGTTTGTCTATTCAGTTCGAGATACCGCTCAAAAGATCGCTATCAACATAGCAAACCGGTGCGTTACGTTATGAAAATCTTATATGTATCTTGTATGTGTAAGTACATAAATATCGTCGACCTAACGATACTGCGTTGCTTGCAATATAGGGTAAAAGGCGTTGATTGGATACCCTATTTAACAACACGTTTAGTTGACGATGCAGCCTCCCACGTTAGATTGTATCGACAAGCAAGGGCAAGGATGAAGCAGGTACGGACAACAAAACTGCAGAAAGGAAGCGCTAGTTCCAGCACATCGGGTGGTACGCCGAAAAAGACACCCACTCACAGGCGAAACAAGAGTGAAACTGATATATCCTGGTACTCTCAGTCAAAATTTTACATTCCAAATCTGTCCTCTCTCACTGAGCCGATCGATAGCAGCGACGAAAAGGAGGAGGAGACGTTAGAGAAAATATTCTTCGATCTCGAGGTGCAGATGGAGAACAATCTGATATGCAGGGATTTGGTGTGCACAAACGATAACCAAGAGCTGGAGTTTCTCGGCGAAATATCCGAGATACTCCTCTATCTCGTACTACCAAAAGGAGACTTTGATTGTTTGACCGTGAGATTTATTTTAAGGGAATTGTTGGTGAATGTTATAATCAGACCATTGTTGAATTTATTCTCCGACCCTGATTATATTAATCAGGCGTGTATATGGCTGGTGAGTATAGGGGACGTAGGTCCGTAATTGTTAATCCACTATAACCCATCAAGACTTTGAGGTGATGCACGGTTTAATCAGATTCTTATATATGTTTGGGGGATATCTGACAAATTAATTTTATTCTAATACCATAAAGTATTCTAGTTGTAATGCGTGATGTGCATTTTGCAAGAAATATTTGGGTTATAGAGGGTTCGTCGAAGAACATTATCAACAGATTTTCTTACGTTCAATAATCATTGACTTTCAGTGTACTAAGGAAGGTGGTTTACCCAGCGATGTCTTTCTGACCGTAATTAGATTAACCGATAGTTTAGACGAGTTAGTGGCTACAAAAAATATAATATGTAAAGAAATCGCTCATCTGCGTTCAAAGGACTCAGGCGGAGAAGACGACTTAGCGGTAAAGCAACAGTTGAATAGTTTGTTATACGTAAAGAAGATCCTGGAAACTAGGATTATTGGTATGCAAGAGGGTTTAGAATCGGAGACTGACGGAATTGGTGCTCAACCAGACTGGAACAGATTGCTCATTCCCGGTCAGAAATTAGTTAATTTACCCTTGGATGAGTTACTGAAGAATAATATTGCTCTTAGTTATTTTATTGATTATATGACCTCAATAAACGCAGAGGCATATCTGTACTTTTATTTAAATATATACGGATGGAGGGTGTCTGCGGAACAGCAAATATCAGACATCGAGCTGCAAAAGATTCAGGCTGCTCAATTAACGTCCAGTATAATAAGCTCGAAGCGCAAGAATACAGACTTGGAGAATCTCAAGGAGGCTGCTATAAAGATTCATCAGCAATACTTGAGCGACAAGGCGTCGCCGAAGTTGCAACTCGATGATACGCTCGTCAAAGGTTTATTGAGCAAGATAAAAACTGAACCCGTTAAAGAAATATGGTTTGATGATCTTAGAATGTGTTGTTACGAGAAGCTGCAAAACGAAGACAGATTCTTGCCCGGATTTAAGAGGTCGCTGGCGTACGTTAAGCTCCTTGCCGAATTAGACTTATTAAAGGATCCTGCCTCCGAGGACGACACAAAGTCCTTGGACAGTATAAGTTTATCTAGCACAAACAATGAACTGGATACGTTAGAAGAACTAGCAGAGAATTATAAGAATGATGACACGAAATTGTTAGCGACCAAGGAAACGAAGCTGAAATCAAATTCCGCTACAAGTTTGACAAGTATGATAGAGCCGACTGAGACTAGAGCGTTCGACGAAGTCGACGCTGACCTCGCAAATAACGGCAAAAGTTTAAAAAATATTCGTAAAGCGTCGAGCATAGAATCTGACCAAGTCCTTGAAGGAAAAGACGTTTCATTTTATTTAGAATCAAATGCTGAACAATATGTCAAGTTAGATGAGAATAATTACGACCAAAACGCCATTAAAAAATTACAACAGGGACGGTTTGAGATCACAGCCAGTATAATAGAGACCGGCATCGTCAGTGACAGAGGGAAAACGTTCGGCATATATGCGATTGCCGTTACGAAGAGTTACGATTCGGGATACCAAGAAAAATGGCATATATACAGAAGGTACTCGGATTTCTATGATTTGCATCAAAAAATAAAGGAGAAGTATTACGACCTTGCGAAGATACCGTTCCCTGCTAAAAAGGCGTTTCACAACATGGAGAGAACTGTCCTCGAACGAAGAATGTGGATGCTGAACGCATGGATGTATCAATTGACGAAACCGGCGGTAGTTGACGGCCATATGGGATTACAGAATCTGTTACTAGCGTTTCTGGAACAAGGCGATTACGATAAGGGTGTCACAGGTGGTCAGATATCGAGAACGGTAAATGACGCTTAGTTAATTCTTTGTCCTAAGGGTGTGCGGGTACCCGACATCGTGGATACCTTATACGGGAATATTTCCTGTCGTACAAGTAGGGCGGGTACCGGTAATTTGAGGAGTCCGAAATACTCTTCAAAACGAGTGTTCCATTTTTCCATTATTATTATTAATTAAATGTGACGATAAAAGAGAGGGGCGACAAAAAATTGATACAAATTTATACGTAGCACATACGTTAATGTGGGTCCAGGAAATTTCGAGATTCCAATCCAAATCTAGGATAAATTGCGGCAGGGTGGACTTAATATTTTTGGGTACCTGTATACCCCCACTTCATTCGTACCGAATGCGTGATAGGGTATATTAATTTCTGTATTTGAATTTTCTTCAAATTGCAGATAGATACTCTCATGAATCCGTTGAAGACATCAATGAAGAGCGTAACGCAGGCCGTTAAAACAATGCCGGACAACATGCTGAGCACGGTTGACGGTGTCATGGATAACATAAGCAAATTTTTCGGTAATCCAAAGAAAAGCACCATGTTCTATGAAAATACCAAAGTCGGCGCGGGTATTGATGCAGAGGTACATGTTCCTTATTTCGTTTGATTTTGCAACTCTTAGTAACATATGGTTATGCGTTAATATCCATTTTCGTAATAACGATCTTTTATCCTAAAGTGAATATTGCAAATTCTTAAATGCGTTTAATATGATACTTATAGACAGACGATAACATCCCTCTGCGTATTATGCTGCTATTAATGGACGAAATTTTCGATCTGAAAGTTCGAAATCAATGGCTTCGACGTCGGATCGTAACGCTGCTCCGACAAATTATCCGTACGATGTTTGGTGACATCGTGAACAGAAGAATAGTGGAATACGTGTCATTGTTGACAAGTCCAACAAAGGTTGCAGGCTACCTGCGCTTGTTCAAGTGAGTAACGCCGAGCAATTGTAATACAATAAGTCCGACAAGCTTGGCTGATGAAGTTTGTATGTATATGTTTAAAGGAATAGCTTTTGGCCGAATGGTGTCAAGGCTGATAGCAAGCCACCGCGAGATGTAGAGATGAAGAACAGAACGCGCGTAGCAGCTAAGGTTGCTTTACTATCTTGCCTGTCAGATGAACTGAAACATATCATAGGTAGTGAGACCACGAGACGCGGACTGTTAAGAGTGTTCGAACTCTTTCAGCGACCTGTACTGAATAGAAGACTGTTATATGTACTCCTAGAGGGAATTATAGAAACACTGTTTCCTCGAAACAACCTAGTGGCAATTTTTAGAAAGCTGTACTCGGTCTCGCCGAGAGTGAAGAACAAAAGCAAAACGAAATCTTGATGGTTGAATGAGGCAGGCTGATGACCGAATGCAATGATGCGGTCGGACCCTCCTGTGGAAACTTCGAAAATGGTATGTTCGGTGTCCTTAAATTTGACAAACTTAGTCAATCTTTTAAACAGTACCAAAGTTGAAAATTTTAACATTGCCTCTCTTATAACATAAAATATTCGTCACCGTTCTTCGTTCTTTTGTGAATGATGAACGAACAGTATATTTGATATCTACACACCTCTGTGAAGTAAAAGTAATGATTAGGTTTACAGTTATATTACACGGTTCTTACCGTTCGATCAATGATGAACGTTTCAGGCAATTGTAGAGTTAGACTGCACTATTGCAGCGGACATCGGTCATTACCTTTCGACAGGGAACAAAATGAAAGTTAAAGACTTTCCCAATCGTGGCGATTTATACATTCGACGGTAATTAAGCGCAGTGATCTAGTGGCCAAAAGAATTATGGTATACAAATTAAAAATGTCTAACCAGGCCTCTGTCGGGCTGCTATTCTTATCGGTATTATATAGGATAATTAAAGAAAAAGTGAACTTCTTGTGATTACCTCATAGTAAATGTTATAGAAAAAGCTGTGCAAACATTCCATTTGCATTTGACGATGTACTTGAGGGATTATTAAACGTATGTCTTTTTACGAATAATTAAAATCAACGTAATGCATAAACATTACAAGAAACAAGCGATTATACGTCTCTTTGCACTTTTATTCTTAAGACTTTCGCGGAACAAGTATGTGATGGAAAATGATTTAATGATACCTAGTATATCACAAACGCTATACTTAATTTATTGGAACACGTAAGTGTTTGTGCCATTTACGTAGCGATGTCTACTTTATTTATTAGCGTCAATCGTTGGTCTCAAGAATACCTTTCGAAAGGAAAAACACAGTATACACGTACCAATTTATTCGTAAAGCTACGATCTAATTTAATTTCACTGTTATATAGGGGGATATAATAGCTATGTAAAAAACTGATTGTACATTAATGTCGTATGTCTGTATATAAAGTAATTTCTATCGTGTTAAATCGTATAGATAAGCTCTATCGCTGTGTATCTTATGCACTGTGCTCACTTCATTAAACAGTCAGCACGGAACGTCGGATTTGTAAAATGTGTAACTGCGCTACGTTCCTTTATAGAACATCTAAGAACGCGCAAACTCATTTCGTATGATAACGCAAACGCAGTCTATGAGAGTCTTCACTTTCCTCTGTACAGTTCTATTAAATAGATTTTACCGTTCCTTTTTCCACTTTTCAGAAACTTGTCAATTCACACCCCTTACCTTTCGTGCGATATTCTGAAGAAGTGAGAAAACTATCTACGAGAGCCGATCACTTCGGCCGCAGGTTTCAAGTTGCAGTGTTCTCACTTCTTTAAGTGACTTAAACTTCTTAATCGTACTTAAGCTTTTATATAAAATACGATGTAATGTGGATAGAACTCGTGAACAGTACATAAGGAATTTTTACAGAGCGTTCCAGCTGGTCGATAATGACATGTAATTAATAAGGCAGGGCTGGGAGTTCAATTCCGCCCAAGTATTCCACCTGGTAAACCGCCCATGACCCTTAACCGCACAACGGTGGCGTATAACCCGCTGTTGTGTAGCTGAACTCGGTCAATGTCGTGTTTCCCGTTACAGGAGGTTCAATTAATCGGACGAAAATCAGTAGGCGCATGCTATTATTGCGTTAACGCAGGGATACCTAACTCTTCTGCCGGCTATTGAAATTTATCACGGTAAAGCAAAGTGATCAAAGGGTTACTGAGATATGTAGGAACGATAACTTTAACGGTAAAAGCGATACAGGAATGAATCTATAATTAAGCGTGTGAAGCCAGGCAGAAAATTAAATGAAAATACATAGGAATCCGCTGGAAACAAATCACATATCATATTAAGCGAACAACTATATAAGTTACACTACAATACCGATGATAAACAAGAATATATAACGCGCACTGTAACACAAGCCACATGTATTAAACAAACCGAACGCTTAACGCAAGGAATGCGCATAAAGCGAAACACAAATGAGTCCGTAATTAAGCATGGGAGGCAAGGCAAAAAATTAAATGAAAATACATAGAACTCCGCTACGAGCGAATTACAAACCGAATACAATGCCGCTCATAAACAATAATAATATATGATGCGCACTGTAACACAAGCGACATGTATTTAAAAAAAAAGCAAAACGCCCGATACAAAGAGTACGCATAAAGGAGACAATGCCGTAAGGCCGATAGCGTGACGAAGAGAGAAGAAAGGAACGACAGAGGCGAGCGAGATAAAAGGGAGGGTGGGCAAAAACAAAAGAAGTTTATTACCGGGGTTGACCGAGGAGCGCGCGTCTGCTGGCTGCTGCTAGCTGCTTTCGGCGTTGGGGGTAGGAGGGTGTAGCATTAGAAAAGGGGGCTAGGGCAGAGTCTCAGTTATAAGCACCGTCGTCTCGCGCCACGCTTACGCGCCTATCATACACGTGGGCCAGGGAAAGAAAGAGGGAAGGGACGTTTTGCCCGTGCAAAATGACGAAAAGGAGACGAACACAGAGCCAAAGGGGGTGTCGAATCGAGGGGTTCGAGCGGCAGGAGGGCGAAGACTGGGAAAGGAGAAAAGGGGCTGAAGGGGGATGGAAGAGAAGAGGGGGTCGGGCAAGGGCCATTGTGCAGAAAGAATTGGGGACCGCTATGGCGGCGTGCTCGCGCGCGCACACTCCTACGTACTGTAAGAGCACGCGGCGCACCTATACCACCGACGACGTACCTTAAACAATACGCGCAAACAGTGACTAAGCGAAAAGCTCCGAATTAGCAAGATGCCGTTTTTCACTTTCTCCTGCACAGCGTCCGCGCATCTTGTTACGCCTGCAACTACCGCGTCACCAGCTTCCAACCGTAAGGCTACACGGCTAAATAGATTATGCACGCACGTCCGCGGATCCTGTTACTCCTGCAACCACCGTGTCAACACCTTCTAGACATACATACCACCTCGCAGCCAACATCCCCAGCTCCGTTCTACCGATGCCAATTAACCGATCCGCGCTTTATGTTTCACACCACCCTTGCTTTCATCGTTAAAGACCGCATACATATTCGCACATCTTGTTACTCCTGCGACTACCTTGTCACCAGCTCGCAGCCATACGGCGGAACATATTCATGCTCCATTGTGCCGATGACAAGCAACCGATCGTTCCATGACCAGCCTCACCTCGTCGCTAAAGACATGACACACGTCTGTGCATCTTGTTCCTCTTGCGACTAGCTTGTCATCAGCTTGCAGCTATAGGGCGAAACGCAGCGAAGCTCCGTTCTTTGAATGGCAAGCAACCGATCGTCCCATAAGCAGGCTCACCTTCGTCGCTAAAGACATGATATCCTGGACGTCGGTCGTCGTCGCACGCGTCGTCATCGTGCACGCACGTCCGCGCGCACACACGCCATACATTCGGGCCACACATCCGCGCGCATGTACGCGCCACAAAGCGCGCGCGTTTCAGCGAAGGGGGTTTCGTTCGGCGGCCCCCGGGCTCTCCTGAAAGAAAAGGGGAACGCGGTGGGCTCACGAATGCCATACGTACTACGGGGCTACCGAACGTGCGGCGTACTAACGAAAGAAAATCGATATGCATGATTCACGCACGCGAGAGCCCGTGGCCGGGGGACTCAAGAGAGGAGAGTGAGAGAGAGAGAGAGGGAGGTAAGCGTGGTGGTAGTAGAGAAGGGTGCGTGGCTCGGTGGACGAGGGGTTCAAGCGGGGGAACGGGACAGCCACTTCTCCCTCGTACTCTCTCCCCATGTTGGAAGTAAGGGGACGAGCGTGGCAAGCGGGTGCGAGGAAGAGGCCAGAGGGAGAGAGCGAGTCCGACAGAGACAGTCCATTGGCTCTATATGACGGCACCGAGGCACACACGTAATTCTATACAAGCGCACGAGGAGGGGTATTCCCTACAATGCTACCCCCTCGGTCACTCGATCAGTCGTGTCCGAAGTCCCATACCGTGTTGTAAACTGCGCGCTTGCGGGTACGCGGCGTCTCGTCGGCGTTCTTGTGTCGTCGCTCGTGAAAACGGTGGAGTCGCGTGGCGATGGATAAGCCGTGGAACGACGGTCAATGATAAGGAATGACGACGGTAAGGTGCGCGAGCCCGCGCGACGTCCTTTCTTTTGCGATTGCGTTGCGCGACGTAGCGAAAGAGGAACGGATAAATTGGGGGCGGGAGGGGGTGGGTCGGAGCGCGTCGACGTGGAAATTTGAATCAGCGAGTTTACGCGCGCTGCCGCCTCTTTCAGCGGCTATAAGCAAACGGGTGATGACGGTCGCTGCTGCACGAGTGCACTGAACTTGAGCGATGGCGCGGTGTGATCGTGGGTTTGTGAAAGTTACGGCTTTGTGGTCGAAAAAAAGAGGTCGTTGATGCCCCGGCCTTTCGGTTCTGAAGTCTGCTAACTGATGGAATGGAGACGGTCTTTCTACGTATCGGACTGCGGTACCGTCGCGTGTAAGTATATTGTACGCAGGGAATTAGTCTAGTCATGCGCGAGACATCAAAGATATGCAGTGCGATCGTCGGGTTTAATATCGCGTCGCATGTTCTAGGATTTATAGATGCTCCACATTTTCCACGCTGGTGTAAGTTCATTCAAACTTTCGCTTGTACCTTTAATGATGCATATATTTGTGCGCACCTAGCAAACTCATTTATTGTTAGATAGCGGATATTCAGGAGAATTCTTATTCTTCAAAGTATATAGTAGCGGTATTGAAAGCAACATTTATTACGTGTTCTGGAAATATGTTGTTTCTATTGCATACTCTGTGGGTACTTGTCCTGTTAAACTTATGAAACCAGTACTTCATTGCTTAGGCCGAGCGCATTGTCCCCTGTTCTATGAAACTGAAAAAACGCTTCATGTAACTGTTACTCTTTGTGTATTCGTGATCTTTTTTCATAAATACCCTCAGTCTATATATTCTGGTAATCTAAAACATAAGTTTTTACTTATAACATAAGAAAATAAATAATAACCAGGAATGAATTTAATGGTATAAAATATTCCTCTATTATGTTTAATATAGCATGCTAAATAATATATGGTTACTATATGGTTGTAGATATGAACAAAATATCGCGAGCCTTACTGCAAACAATTTTTCTCAACGTCCTATATTTGCAGTTTCAATGTTATTTTACGTCTTATCTATTTCTTTCAGTACAATGCAAAAAAATTCTAATGATTCCAATAAAACACCCGAAAAAGTTGTATTATTGCCACACGGAATGGAAAGGATATTGTAAGAGAAATGCCATGTCATGATTAGAAAATAAATGGAACCCCTAAGTAGCCGCTAGTGTGAGTTAACATGGTTCGAGAAAAATCGATCGTTGTCTAAAGCCTGAACCACAAACACATAAACTATCTTTCTCATGCGTCATCGCTTTACTTCCGTACAAATATTCCGGGAACGTTGTTTAAAACTTGTCTCACTTCGTATAAAACGTCAGCTAACTAAATAATAAAACAAATAAAAATTTAAAAATTACAAGTTATCCACTATACAACCGTATGTAAAGTATTTCACATTAACTAGTTCCGCAAAACATTATTAGCCTGCCACGTAATCTATAATACCTAAATATCAAATTTCCAATACGTATACTCTATATCATCAATTGCCAGAGTCCATTATATAACTTAATTTTATCCGTTCGCTTATACTCACATTGACATGGAACAAAGAAATAACAATTCACACGCTGCCTAATTTTTACTACAACTTGTTATGTCAAAAAGTGTTTTCATACCTGCAAATAACTTCCTACCATATTTCTCACCCAGATTACACATCAGCAACTTTCCAGAATGACGAAGATGTCATTAGTCGGCACTTTTTATTAAAAGTCAAAGATAGGATCTGAACTAAGAATTTGTTTAACGTTATATGGTAGTGTAAGAATCGAGAAAATGTCAACAATAATTTAAATGTTTTACCGCTGCCTGGTGTATCGACGTTTCCCGTTGGAAACGCAACGTACTCGTGAGTGAAGCGCAGGGGGTTGGATGCTCAGGGATTTCAATGCATGGCGAGAGATGCACGGCGTTCTAGCGCACAGCTAAGCGCACCGATTGGCCCATCACCTCGACACTTCTTGCCACTCACTTGTCCTTATCACTTTTCATTCCCCTGCACCTATACATAAACGTCATTCTTATCGTAGTCTCCTTATTCTCTTTTGTTCTCCTTCTTTAGTCTGGCAGTTCATCTTCCTATGCCAGATTGCGACTGCTCTTCACATCGTTGAAATTAAAATTAATTCAAACAGCAAGTTGGACAAATCTAAAACGTCGGCTTCATATTTTCCCTACTTTCAACCTTTTAAATAATTCAGTTATATTTCGATTATCAGTGACCGCTATTCGCAAATAATAATCTTGCCTTCACAAGTGTGAAACGTTTGAGTCAGTTCGTAATTAGTCAAATTTGTTGCCATCGCTCTGCCAATCAATTCGTCACACAGCATACCGTTGCTTCCTTTTCGTCACTATACTCTCCGATTCTCCCATTCCGTCTAATGTCACACGAGTACACACGAACTATCCCGCGCTCTCCTTCGCTTCGAGTGTCTGACTCCCGCCCTCCTTCGATTTTTTCTCGATTAATTCACACCAACACCGAGGCTGCGCGTAACGCAACGTAGAATAAAACGAGAAAATGATGCCAAGCTGCGGTCAGCTGGGTCTGGTTCCGAAACAAGATACGCCTGAGACTTAAAATAAACAAACGTTAATGTCGCCGCACCGCGTGCCGCAATAGAAGCTAGAACGCGATCGACGCTCGATCCTCGATCCTCGATTCTCGATCGAAACCTAAGTGCGCGCTGTTTCACGTTACGACATTTCTTTTCGCGTTGCAACACATTCGTCCACTCGCGAACTGTGATATGACAGGATGCTCTTGACTGTCTCGCTGCGTCAGTTCTTCTCAACGATTTAATCGGTCAATTATTGCAAACATTATTCCATCGCGTAAGTAATCGAAATGTGCGCAAGTTGTGAATACGTGTAAAAAGCAGGAAATTTGTTGTGATGTAAGAATTCGATTGGTGCTGCAAGTGTTAAGGCGTAGATTTTGTCATTTGGATTGCATGGCAGTTGAGAGTGGAATGCTATGTAAGAATGCGCTTGGTGCTGCGCGTGTTAGAGGGTAGATTTTCTTATTTGTACTACGTGGCAGTTGAGAGTAATGAGGATAATTTAAAAATCCGTTTAGTGCTGTGTGTGTTAGGGAGGAGATTTTGTTATTTGTATTGCATGACAATTGAGAGTAATGAGCATAATATAAGAATTCGATTGGTGCTACGAATATTCGGGGGTAAGTTGTGTTATTCGTGTTTCATGATAGTTGAAAATTCAATATCACGGGGTTGCTTAGAATAGCTAGTGTTGGGGTAGTTATCGCGAAGAGGAGACGTTGCGTTATACTTTAGTTTATTGCTTGTCGTGGAGAAAACAGTTGACGAAACAAGGTTGAAATTACTATCTAAAAGAGCAAGAAGAAAATGCGAAACAGCAATAGAAAAAGAGAAACGGACAATAACAGGTGGTTGTGCATTGAGTGACACATCTTACCTGTGTGTATTAACGGATGTGTTATGCATTTATCTGCATTTGAACAATTCTTTTAATTTGCTTTACTGCATTGTACTTGGAGAGACTCACTAGAAGCAGTGCGACGCACGTAATGACAGTTAGCCAGTCGAGTGATCTGCGAAACGCAGAATTGTGAAACCCGGAAAAAGAACGGTAACTCGATCTACAATTTCTCGGTGTCATCTCACTGTGCGTTGCAAGAAACAGGTATCTTCTTCAAGGGTAGTCGCAATGTAGAATCAAGACTAATCTCTTGCCGTGCACGGATTGTAATTAAAACATTGCATATGAAACCCGAGATACTCTGCCTTGACAAAAATCGAGAACAAACAAGACCGGAGAAACCGTGAAGACATTAACGTGCGCTTTGTTATTAAATAACTTCACTCAACGTTTCAATTAACCTCAAACATATCCCACACCACATAGTTTTCTACTATAGAATTAATGTTTTTCGTATGGAGCTCTTAAAGGCGAAATCCTTGAAACTTTGAAATGTACCGAGCAAAGCATTATTTTAGTGAAAACCGAACAAACAACATGAAAAATCATAAAAAGAACAACCATCATACAATATCCGAGTACCAATTGAATCACCCCGGAAACTACCTTACCCCATCATTCAACATAAAAGAAAGGCTTTGTCAAATTTCATTTTTATCGTATTATTAACAGAATTACAATATGCAGTATCCGAATACGGCTGTAACAACCTGCGAACAAATTATTTTCCTCCGTGATCCTAAAGCAACCAACATAATTAAGGACTTTATCGTATTATTAACGTAATTAAAAATGCTAAAAACTATGCGACTGACCAAGGGCAAGAAACCCGCAAACAAACTAGCTTCCTAAGCCATCCTACAGGAACACCATAAAAAAGGAGTCTATGAAATTTGCGCACACCCACCATCTCCGTCCATATTCGCACGTCTTTATCAGCGTTGTAACGGCATCCGCCCCTGAACGGAAAGCGAGCAAGCTTCCTAGCGTTTGTCTAGATGCTCGCAATTTGCACCTAGCGCGGAGCACCGATATCTAGTATCCCGTCGCATTATTACGCTCGAGGGCGTCCGTAAGGGGTATGGCGGGGGCAGGGAGCATCACGAGTAGGAGAGAAGGGCAGGAGAGAAGGGCAGGAAGAGAGAAACAGAGGGAGCGAGAGGTGGAGCGGCGGGCCAAGAGATGGCCGACGCGGACGGTGGGGTAGGTGTAGGCTTACTTTGGATTCTGGTGTGGGATTACCGTACTTATATTCAAGTCTAATATTAAGTTACCATTTTGCTTTACGGCAAGTGAACAGGCTGCCTGCATATAGGAAGCCATCCGACCGCTCCTGGGACAGTCTGGCCTGCCCGTCTGGGCCCACCTACGACACGTAAAACGGGTCTGCACGACATCGTGGCCGCTGCCACCGACGTCGCTGCCAAAAAAATCGCTCTCGATCGCTCAGCGTATTAGTCGCGAAAAAGTTCAGCCGCGAAACATTTTTCAGTTTTCTCTACAGTAGGGGTGAGATCGTTTCGGCACGGCGTGGCGGGAGAACGCGATTGGGGTGGGTGATCAAGAATTTGTGACCGTTCGTTACGCTGCGTGTACCGGAAGGAAACTAAAGACTGTTGCAGTTCTTACGGTGAATGATTTGGCAATGAGAATCAGAAAAATCAAGTCAATATTTGTAATGACGATTTACTTTAGAGCGAGGCGAAGATAAGATTAAGATTTTGAGAGATAGTCGCGTATACCGGGAAGAAATTAACCGTTTATACTCTTTGCAAATGAAGGGTCTCGCGGCGAAAATTGTGGAAATTGTTGGCTTCCGAATGGGAGACGGATCTAAATCTCGGCGTCTAGCTAAGTTTAAATGCGGCACCCGTCCGGAAGCCAACATTTTCAACATTTACATTGTTTAAACTGTGCCTTGCGCAGTTTGTAAATCTCGGACGTCTTGACTATTACGATTGGATGTCAGTATTTGCAGTGACGTAGTTTTAAATGCGTGTAAAGGAAGAATAAGAATACAAATGAATTGAGAACCGGAATTAGGGAAGCAGTCATTGAACCCAACTTTTTTAGGTGTGCAAATCAGATTCATTCGCGCAGAAGGTCAAGAGCGTTACGAAAGTCAAGGCGGAAGGCACGTTTCGATCGGCCTCACCGTGGCAGTGAGAAAAAAAGCTTAGTGCGATTCCCCGACCCTTGATCTTTCTTGCACGATGAAGTTCTATGGCTGCGCCACTATCAATACACGTAAAAAAAGTGTGACCACGTAATAATGCAGTGCATCGGTATACGAAAAAGTACATTATTCCGTAGAAAACAGTTCTGAAGGGAAAAAAAATATGAAAAATGTATTAACTGACTATGTCACATAGAAAACGATTTCATCATAAAAAAATAATGTATAAAAAAAGTACTTAGTGCACAACTGCTTTGGGTTATTAACATCTGTTTGCAATGTCCATTTAAAAGAAAATGTGTGTTACGAGAGTTTTTGTTGCATGCTTCAAATTTATTGCCCCACCAAGAATTCATCAGAAACAGTAAGAAAAAATATTGCTTCTTTCTTGGTTTACATGATCGCATGTTGGCTTTTATTTAACGCCATACCTGCCATTCGCGTTCTCCCTCTCTCATGTCAGGATTACGTAAAAGCTGGTTAACCCTCTTGCATAAACATAACTGTTATGCGCGACAGCACATTCGAAGTGAGTCAATGCCGACAATATTGACGAACGTGTAACTTTAACATCTCCATTGCAGAACGGTAAATATATCAATGCACATTGGCAATATCTACAATCTTGTCTTTAAACCGGCGACTGTGTAATAGTTGGTTAGTAATTATTTGGCATACAGTCGTACTCAAGTTATTAATCTGCCGGAGACGTAAAATTGAATAAGAGGTTTCGTCATGTAACTAAACTATTCATTGATGTTCGTATAATAAAATTTCAACCGCGATGATGTTAGTGGATTTTATTCTCTATTTTGAAGGGATGCATTAAATGTATAATGCGCTATTGGACAATTTTACAATCTGCTACAGACGGTTTTTATATTTGCTGCAGGAATCGAGTGAATGAAATAAGAAGGCAGAGGTACTGACTTCTATGCGTGCTGGGGTTTGTGCAAGACTTCCTAGCACCATTTGAAATCAGTACTACTCTTCTTAACAGTCTGCGGGGAGGATCATCGCGCCAAGTGACACGGGAGGATAAAATTGCAAGGAGTGGACACCAGACGATTCGGAAGGAAAAGTCGCTAAACGTAATAAAACCAGCGTATTGTATTAAAATTTTAGCAGCTTTATATATCTTTCTCTTTTTCTCATCTAGTACAGTGTTCGCGCATTATCCGACAACCGTTATTGGCGTATAATAATTATACGGTAAACGTACGATCCTCGTGTGTCGATGACAAAGGTTCTTCCGATTAGAGATAATTACAATTATACATGTACCGCATTTCTTATACACGCACATACATATCTACATATACATATATGCATGCACGAATGTATCTATGTATGCATGGATATGTACCTATCTAGTTATCTTTACGTACAACGTTACGTACATATTATATACTTAATATCTTGCGAGGGAGTACGAAATATTACAATAAATAGTATTATACCCGCATCTCGTACGACGGTTACTACGACTTTGACCGTGATATGACAAAGTAACGACAAGGTCCATGCCTTTTATATACAGAATGTTCCGTTTGCATATGCGAGTTGCCATCGTGCCGAGCGCTTATGCAATTTTCTCCGAACGAGTCAGTTCTTCCAAATGAAAGAATGTTAGTAAAGCAAGCGCACATTGGCGAATACAACGAAGTTTAAGTCCACAAAATGCAATGGCTTCCAAATAAAAATTTAGCCTCTTGTCTCACAACACCAATTCTTTAATAATTCCTAACCTTCGCGCATAAAATGAAAGACGTCTCGAAGTATTACCTTACATTACAGCGTTAGTGTTTACGCGACTCTTAACATAATGATAGACGAACATAACCGCTCACTAATTTCGTTTGTACCACAAAATCTTGCACTACAAATTCTAACACGAGAGCTCTAGCCTTCAACGAACCCTTTTCCGCGTTGCATAAAATTCCTCCGCGCGACATATACTTAAGTCCGCTGCATTGTAACGAGTAACTTAGTCTCTCCATCGGTTTACCTTTTCAACATTCTTTGCTCACGGTCAGATCCTTCAATCGAGTAAAGTAGCTTTCGGCGTTTATACTTGCCCAGCAAGTACGGAGACTGTATACGGGGAAGTCATATTTTTTGGGAACCAGGACGCGTAGCGTTACGGCGATTAAAGGACTATTGTGTCAGCGAACGACATGCAAAATACATTGCGGAACGACGACCTGTCAACAACCGACGACGAGAGCAACGATACGATATAATGAGGAGGCAACGGTTCTCCCGACGGACTTCTCTGTGGTTAGGTAGAGTCCTTGCTCCGACTGGTTGCCTGAAGCCTCGTCCAGGTTTCGCCCAAAGCTTTCGCGAAGTGATCGTCCACTACAAGAAAACAAGCCAAATGCGATAAAGCACCATCTGTCACTCACATCAGATAACTTATTCGGAGCGAAATATATTTTTTATTTTATCCAAAGTGAGTGAATGCTCCCGATCGCTTTAGTACGTACGTTCGTACCTTGGGCTATAAAAAGAAGCAAAGAAATCAGTATGTGATAAATATTTCTGTGTCACCGCTTCTGAGTATGATATGATAGAATATATTTTGTGGCTATATTCAAACGAGAATATATTTTGTGGCTATTTCGGTATCAGGAAATAACGATTTGATTGCAACAAAATATATTCACTTTCAAATTCACTATTAAACGATAACGTATAAAATAATTATTGCTACCCATTGTAAATATTTTTGGGCTTCAGTAAAATCTCTTACGCCGGTCAGTGGTGACCACCATGGCAGTCAAAGTGTTAAACGGTCGTAAAAATATTTTTACCTTCACAGAAAATATATTCTTTCACATTAGAACCAATACATTGACATAGTTGCATTGTGTGAAATTTCATTTCTCAAAGTGGCCTTACGAAAATTTCCTTTTAAACCCGCGTAGTAGTCTGGGAAGTATTGGGGGAATAAAATATGTGTTTACCACTTAAGCCCGTCTCCTTGTCAGTCGTGGTCGCGTTAAACACTGCCGCATATTCTTCGAGACCGAGAGAACGTTTGAAATGCTCATCGATTGCTGGGTCACTGACGCCACCCGCGATTCTGATGCCGGTCCTTTGTCCACCAGCAGCTGCCGACGGCGTTGCCGTTGGAGTTGGTGTTACCGCTGTGTCCTCGATCGTCGTACCTGCAAACACAAAATAGAATCATTTTATTACTGTTCAAAGAAAGCTACGAAAGATTCGGGCCAATGAAATTTCACACATTTCATGCTATTGTACGCATACACATAGTCCTGAAGAAGGAAGTTGTGACTCCGAAAGGCCTAGACTTATTAGGTTCCAATCCGAGGAAAAATACGAATGATAGCCAGATTTCAGATCACATCGGACATTATCTACATTATACAAATGTATCGTACAAACACAATACAAACAAGAGGATCGTGCCAAAGTAGCCGGATTGCTTTTGACAAAACAAGCGAATTGTAAAAAATATGGCCATCACCCGAATGAAATCTTGTCAACGTTCTTCGGCCAAACGGAACGGAGGTGTAATAAGCGCAACGTTCCTACGAACACCGACGGATCATCCCACATTCACTATTCTCCCGTGGGTCGCCCGTTATTTACCGAGGTAATTTATGTTCCAGAAAAGCTGTTCGCTGCGCGCGAGGATACGTGCACGGAATTAACAGCGACCCCCATTCAGGATTGCCTCCCATCTGCACCATGTGCATCACGGTCACATTGTCGGCCACGTTGCACCGTGTACAGTTAGTAGTGCTTCGGTAGCGGACAATAGGTCGTCTGGACCATGCACAAGGACGTACAGACGCATTCTTCCCAACTCTCTCCCTCTTTTCGTGACGCGCACAGAAAACCGCGCACGCGTCTTCCTATTCCATCCCCCTTTTTGTATCTCGCTACTTACAGGGGTGTTTACGTTTCGTCCGGCTCGAAAGATCGATCTTTTTACGTCGCCAATTTCGGACCGCAGATTGTGCGGGATTGGTGTGTCGGAAAGTTAGAGTTGAGAGTATGTTCACGAGATCTGGCAGCTTAACGGGCTTCAAATTTCATGAGCAAAATTGCAGATACTGTTACTGTGGTTGCAATACAATTGTCAACTTCGAGATTTTCTGTAGAATTATGAGGTCGCAAAAAAGATTATTTCTTTGATATCTAGTTATCGAAAAAAATAATTTAATACTAGACTCACGGAATCTCACGAAAATGATTGAAACTATCACCGTTATTTTTTAGGAAAATTTATAACATAACGTACCAATCGCATTAACACATTGAGTGCCACGGTGGTCACCGGTGACCGGTGCAAAAGATTTTACTAAAAATGCAAAAGATTCGCAATGAAGCCCATTTGCAACCTTGCAAAAGCAATTGATATTGAATCGGTGCTTCAATACTTTGGCTTCTGACAACTCTGCGTTACCTTTATTTTGCATGATTTAATTATATTCTGCAATATTTCATCGCATCGCGGTTCTAACATAGCAAAATACGCTTGGCAGTCAAAGTGTTAATGCACAACTTTCTGATGCACGGCAAGTCCCTTTTTGAAAACGATGTATAAACCGTTCCCCATCACGCTGGTAAATGGGTATGTGATAAAGGGAACCAGAACGTTTTCAAAAGGTGCAATCGTAGTCAAGTCCCGAATGTGATGCAAACATGAATGGAGAACAAGGGATGATGTTTTAGAAAAGTGACTCGTCTCGCGTGACCGCAGCAGCAAAGAATTGAACGAAATCCCTATTCAGCGGGACAATTAGCAATCCCCGCCCTACTTATGAACAATAAGCAGTCAAGACCGCAAGGACCAGCACGTATGTTCAGCGAATCTTTCCTCCCAACGTATTCAGGCCTTCTTTCTTATTTATCACTATATCGTGCTTTCGCTCACCTCACCTAAATCAGCACTAATTTAACAAAACAAAATAAATGTCTATGACATCTTCTTTTTTTTCAGAACGACCCCTTTGTCCTACTTCGGACTATACAACAATGATGTGTTTAACTTCAATCTTATTGTAATTTATTTAAATTATTAAAGAATATAGCGCTCCCTATTTGACTGAAAATTCTGACTATAAAGTGATTATAAACTGTAAGCGCTACGCGGTTACAATAACAAAATCACCATAATAAGGTCCTATTGTCCGCATTTTCAACCAACAAAAGGGGTTTATGCGCCTTAATCATTTGAATGCCACTCTATGTTCTAAACAGAAGCTTAAAGCACAAACTTTTGGACATTAATGTGCTTACCAGGTTGTGGCGTAGTAGGAACGATTACGCTCGGTCTGCTATGGTGGTGATGCACCCTTGCAGCCGACATGTCGAGAGCTTCACTTTGAATCGGATCTTTTCTGCGCTCTTTCCGCCATGCACTGCTCGGCTTTCGATGCAAATTCGTCGCTTTTGGCCTTTCTTCTGCAAAAGTCGTCATGAAAGTCGGCATTTAAATGCTACTCATTTCATCGCAACCTACCTACCAATGTGCGAAATGCAATGGTATATATTAATTTAATCTATTCAAACCTGATTTTTTAATAGATATTCTCATATTTTCAAGCGTGCAATAAAGACAAATTTCATTAGCGCGGCCACACGATAAAGTTTTTATTTCTGTTCTTTAGGAATTCTGTAGTGAAAAATTTACCGTCGAATTTTCATTTGTTTTTGTTAGCCAAAGTAATAATATTAATGTAAAGAAGCAAAATGTATATATGTATATGCCAATATGCTTAGAGAGATTGAGTAGTGATTAATCGAAAAGGATATCATGTGTTTTGATACTGAACGTGTATGGGAGCTATTTCTAAAAACTTTTTTTCGAGACAATAAAGAAAACGGTAAAGTAAAATTGTTTCGTCCTAACATATGTGCCAGGTGAAAGCCAGTAGCGCTATATCATATAAGTATATAATATGCAAAAGGACGGTAAGTAAACTTCCGCAATAAAACGTAAATCCATTTTAAGTTTTATGCGTTTTCCCGGTAAGTATATTTATGATGAAACGATACATGCAAATTATTCCTCACTCGCGACCACTTTCTCTATCTGACTTACAAAATACTGTGTACATTCTGATGCATTTTGTGCATATTCTTAAAACCTCGAAATTCATTTGCATGCTCCTGACAATCTTGGAAGGCAGAGAGAAAAGGGTTCAGGTCCACTTCCACGAAAGGTTACTACAATTCCGCGTCATTTCTTTTCCTTGTATAAATTTGTATACTTTTTCTATCATTATGATTAACACGTTCACGCCGGGGCCGATTTTCACGTTTTTCGCTGTGAGGCGGCCCTCGAATTCATGCAGCACTTCATTTGGTGGCGTACGATGGTTGCTTGTTTCAATTATTTAAATTTCAATTATCTAAATTTTCAGCTATACGGCACTTTTGTCCACTTACTAAACGAACTATATTTTTGATGGTGAGCGGCGTCTAAACAAATGTTCACGCGCGATGGGAGAGTTAAGCGCGAGCCACCGGTGGTACACGCCGGCGTGAACGTGTTAAAATTGTATCGAAACATAACCGTACATATACATACAATACATCACATATGTATAGCTAAATCAAGCGACAATATACAGTAGCACGCGCCTTCGCAGTTTCACTCAGTACCGTGAAACGTACCTAATAAAACGCCTCACGGTACTAAATCAATGTAACAGTATATATAAGCTTACTCAATTACAATGAAACTATTGAAGAGTATATATGTATGAAGACTATACTATTACAATGAAGACTAGCCAACAGTTAGTTTTGTCTTACACCTTTTTCTTTCCCGTAACTTTATGTGTGGCGAATCAAAAATAGCAAACCAACTCCAGATTTAACGAAAGGAAGACGAATCCTCAGTAGAATCTAAAGGGCACTGTTATCCTTCAAGTCGCTCGATTAATTCAGTATCACAACGCGCCGGAAGTTTCAAAAAGAATATAGCGGTTCTAACATCCGCCGCATAACATCTGCAATTTTCTCACTAATGTCTGGCCGCCGTCCGGTTATAATACAAGCCAGGATTCTAGCAAGCCTCAACCCTGGCAAAGAAGGGTCTAGGGCAGGACTTGCTGGGTACAACTCTACTGACATGCCCTGGCGAGTGAATACAAGACTAAGTATCGGTCTCCCTGTACTGGCGCCAAGCCGCCTTCAACATGTCAAAAACTAAAAAATAGAATGCCGTCGAATCACAGCGTTTATTTTCATCAATTCAACAGATTCTCGATGGGGTCAACGATAGTTTAACGATATAAGAGGCGTATGCGTTCTTTTTCTTGACAGGTTTTATTGCTGTGAGCAAATGAGTATTTATATTTAAATTCTGGTGCAACAAACATGAGTCTGTATTTGATGATACGTAATTAAATTCGTACGAATCAGTCAGTGTATTCGGTACTACACATTTCAACATTTTTAAAATGTCAAAAGCAGTCGCCGTAAAAAGCAGGTGTCTTACATTTTCATGCATAAAAATGTTTATGGGACCAATCGTAGTTTAATTATGTAAGAGGAGTTACACATTTGCATCAACAAGGGTCCTCAAAAAACTCATGTCCAACATTGGTTACTCTTACTCTTATAGAGTGAAAAGCCGAAAATTGCAAACAGTTCTGACAACAACACATTTGCATCAACGAGGTTCCTCAAAAAACTCATGTCCAACATTGGTTACTCTTACTCTTATAGAGTGAAAAGCCGAAAATTGCAAACAGTTCTGACAACAACACATTTGCATCAACGAGGTTCCTCAAAAAACTCATGCCGGCGGCAAAAGCCGAAAATTGCAAACAGTTCTGACAACAACCCTTCCGCCGGCGGCAACCGGCGAGAAGAGAAAAGACAGAGAAAGATGGAGAAAGCTGGGTGAACGGGGGTAGAAACGAGTTCGGTTCCCAGGACAGGGCAGGAAGTGCCTAATAGCCGTGAGAGGATCGCCAGGAAGACGGTCAAACAGGTTTAGAGGCGAAGGACGTGGCATAAAGCTGAGAAAAGATGAATGGACCGAATGTGGATGCTAAGGTAAGGTAATAGGCATTTCGTTGCATCTTGGGAGTTCAATTAACTTTTTAACTCAGTCGCACCCGCCGCGATCGTTTGATTCGGCTAATCGCACAACAGCGCATTTCTTCTGATTGAGACTCAACCTGGGCACCTGCAAATGCATTACACGGTTGATCCTAACCCGTAACGCAATATAAATGGTGTAAAATGGAAGATATGTGGTCACCTAGGGGATTCGTGTACCGAATTATCGTACGTGAATTTAGAAATAGTTTTGCACTCATCATGCGCTACTACGGAGCGTTTTGCGATATTCAACGTATCAGGGACTTCATTTAAAACGTGGTAATTGAAAGATAAGAGTGTCGTACATAGAGTTCTGCTGCAGTCGATGAATTTGCACGGCTACTCCCACCTCGTCTACGCATTTTAATTTCCGGCACACCCTGGTGCCGAAACGAAGTCGCACAAAAGTGATTTCTGAAAAACCCGCTACAATTTCGTGTTTCAGCGTCACGTTATATATTCAGGGAAGCTCGCGAAGTTGATAACCTCTGCGTCGTCGCAACCACCAGTGAACCGCGCGTGTCAAATTTTGCAACGACAACACTATACGTATCTCCTACCGATGTAAAATCTGTGCAATCTGTGCAATGTAAAATAAAGTGACACGCGATTTCCGTCTTCCGAATGGAATCCGATGAATTTTGAGCCCCCACCCGACTCGGCAGGAAGTTCACCGAATCCGCCTGTCTACGTACCTCTCGACTTGTACACCGAACGGAGGCTTCCGGCATTGAGCCACGGTTGCCAGAAACACCGCCTCCTGGACGAGACCTCCATCCTATCGACTTCGAGAGCATCAACCGCAAATTCGCAACGGATTGCCGAACTCTCCCTTCTCTCGCGGCGAGCGAAATCGACACTTCGCAGAATCTCACTCAGCCAACGAGAACTTATCGGAGTCGAATGTCGATGGCTCTCACAGTCGGAACACTGTCCCGACTAAACAGCTTTTCGCGGTGCGGAAGGTTCTCGAATCGAGGTGCAAGACCGGAGAGCATCACTTGAGAAACACAGGGCCGCGCGCATTAACGCTTCGATGCTTGAGATCTGAAACCGCATAAACAGTCTTCCCGTGAACTTTCAGAAACGTCGACGTGTTTCTTCAGGTTTCAGTTAACTTCGCGCCTGGACAAATTCGGAAATGAACACCAGAAACGATTTCGTCAGACAATTCCACAAGCACGGCTCACTGTCTTCCACTAATTATGAAACGTCGCACATCCGGACCCTATCGGCAGATTCGCGGTTAGAGTTCAAGCTGCTCTACCGAATGCGGATCGCATCCTTCAGGATCCTAGAAATTCACAGTCAGGCGCACGACGCATGTTGAACGCGTCTCACGTGGAACACAAACGTAAAACAAGCATCAGCAGGTGGACGCGGGATCGTGGAAGTTAAAGACGCCGAGGCGGAGTCATGGGATTATTTGACCGCGAAGATGATCGCGGAAGGACAGAATGGGCCGAAAAATGAGTAAGAAAGGAAACGGTGGAAAGAAGTAAGGCGAGAGGATGAATGATGCCCGCACACCACAGAAACTGGTCTCGTCCGCCGTCGTCTGTCTCTCGATTTCTCGACACTCCAAAAGAGAGGCCTTTCTCAAAAGCGTTGTGGGTTTCGTGAGTGCCTCCCCTCTTACGACTGTCTTAAGATTCATTCATTCATCCGAAGCCCGTCTCATCGTCCATCCCCACCATGGAGGCAGGCCACGAGACGAACGCGACTGCATACCGCGCGCATACTGCTCAACGGCGTCGGATAAATGCACGTGTGGGATGGCATAGTAGATGCGCGCCTTCGGAACTGCTCCGTCTTAATAATCAACATGATAGTGTCGCAAGTAGATCGGGGTGTCGTAGAAAAAATAGCCTGCAAAGTCGTTTAGGCGTTTTTTTACTATGTGTTCATCGTTTGAGTCCCACGCAGCGTGACACGCTGTGCAGCTTTCATGTCGAGGAATACCATCGCGATGCGCAATTGATAGTACGCACACAATTTTACTGATACTTAGTCTTCCAGTAATTACTTGAGCCGTTTATTTTGAAAGTGGCCGAAATCGGAAACAGTAAAAAATGCAGTTGAAGCAATGGCGGCGGCAGTTTCAAATTCGAAATTGCATGACTGAATATGTTAAACCATTGAAATAAGAGTGATTGTGAAATGCGGTATTAATTACGATCAATAATTATTATTGAATTTAATTAATTGGAAGCATTTAAATGACTGCTGTTTAATTAAATATTAGAGTACTGTTGAATATTAGTTTAGTTAGTTATTAACGTATCAATGTAGTAATAGAATCACAGTAATAATTTAGTAAAAAATATTGAAACGTTTAAGATATTGAAACATTACTTAATACTGTTTTACAGTTGAGAGTATCATAAATCTTATGTCAAGCAGTGAGCATGACAAATTTAATCTAATTTGAAATTTATTTTTTCCCTTTCCGTATATGAGCCGTTTATTTTGAAAGTGGCCTAACTCCATTTATCTGCAAATCGAGATAAATAACATTTACTGATAAATAACATGAATTTGTACATGTAACCATCGTAACCGGAAAATATTGAAAAACGGAGTTAGGCCACTTTCAAAATAAATGACTCACTTCTTTCTCATGTAAGCCATATGAACAACGTATTTTGTACCGTACGAACAAATATCTAATTATACTAATTAAATATATAATATGCTAATTACATGGATAGCGCGGCCAAAGATGCACTGTTTCTACAGCGTACCAAAAGAGATCTGGCAAGATATCTGAACAAACAGAATTTTCCGAACAGTATGAATACCTGTGTTGAACATTAACGGGAAGAAGAGTCGAGAAATAATATACCTGTTAGAATACGTATTCTAACCAACAATTTCTATACAAACCACGCCACAGTAAAATTCAATAAAAATAAGCAAATAATAGGCAGTAAGTTAATAACTGGATATACAGAGATCACGCGTACTTATACAATAAAACAAAACTATTCCGCCATGCAGTTAACACTGCCAACAACAACCCACCACATTTTATTGGACTGCAGGACCACGGAAGATATTAGAAGCCAGCTCCGAATATGCAATAGAAGAACACCGTAGAAAAATATTCGAATTCATCCGCAAAACGAACATTTATTGTGAAATTATCTAAAACCACAATATGGCCATTAATAACGAAGAAGTTGATGCGCCCGTATACTTAATAATAAAAAAAATGTATTGGGTCTTGAATTACTATTATTTTCAGTTACCTTTATTCATTAAACGTAAACGTTAACGCGTCGCTTGGTGTTTTCTGTCATATGTTACAAAAAGCGTTTTCTATACCCCGATAAAACTTTTCAATGACCCCTGCAACTCAAACGGTTAATTAACCAAAGTTGCATATAACAACGTAGATGCATGACAGATTTCGTGCGGTGCCACGCGCTTATAGCGCTACGAAAGAATTCGCCAAATCGTCGAATACGCTTACTTGCACGTACAAGCCGTATAAACGATATGTCAGACTTCTGGGTACCCGCGGTGTAGAAAAATACCTGGAATGCGGTGGAACACGGAAATTGTACGCTCGACGACATCGCGAGGATTTCGAACGATACGTGACTTATGCAACGATTTAGCCTGATCAATTTTGCGTATGTTTCTCAAACTACTTATATCATTTTGAACATGATTTTCTAATAAAGTTCCAGTCATATTTTCAACCAAATAAGGGCTTACTATTCTTTAATTTTTTAATCACAGTAACGTTCAAAAAATATGTCACTGAACGTATACGTCATGATGAACAACATGGCATACGTAGCAACATGGTTATTACTAATATGATATGGTATTTTCTAATAAAGTTCCAGTCATATTTGCAACCAAATAAGGGCTTACTATTCTTTAATTTTTTAATCACAGTAACGTTCAAAAAATATGTCACTGAACGTATACGTCATAATGAACATGGCATACGTAGCAACATGGTTATCTAAAATACAAGACAAAATTGGACGCTTGAAACACGAGCTTGTTATCGAAAGGGACGATTTTAAAGAACTTTCTCGCGCGTAAAAACACTTCTTTACGGCAAACACGTAGGTGTACGTTGTCCGGTATCTCATGCAACGTTTTATTGGCCGAGAACGACGTCACATCGTTATCCATGTTCGATTCTGGACCCGAGGGAAACGTGAGACAGAACATCGGAATCCGACGTATTTTAATAGATACCACGCAGCGGTTTGTTTAAACAGATAATCTCTGTGCGCGCGCAGACCTCGTTAGAGCATAAAGTATCGCATTTTGTCGTGGGTGTAAGTTCCATAGAAGGCGACGATGTCATGTAGTTCAATGATTTCGTGACAGGCGCAACGAGTAAGAGATAAATGCGTTGTCTTTGACTATTTACCTGCTGTGCCAAGTAACGACTGTGATTTGAAAAAGCCAGCAAACAAATATGTTGATACGTTTATGCGTTAGAGCAACGTTTTCAATTACATTCAGGATTACGACTTTTTGTTACGACTTTTGTTGACCCAATTTTAAACGAACCATATTTCGTGACAGGCGCAACGAGTAAGAGATAAACGCGTTGTCTTTGACTATTTACCTGCTTGCCAAGTAACGACTGATTTGAAAAAGCCAGCAAACAAATATGTTGATACGTTTATGCGTTAGAGCAATGTTTTCAGTTACATTCAGGATTACGACTTTTTGTTACGACTTTTGTTGATCCAATTTTAAACGAACCATATTTCGTGACAGGCGCAACGAGTAAGAGATAAATGCGTTGTCTTTGACTATTTACCTGCTATGCCAAGTAACGACTGTGATTTGAAAAAGCCAGCAAACAAATTATTGATACGTTTATGCGTTAGAGCAACGTTTTCAATTACATTCAGGATTACGACTTTTTGTTACGACTTTTGTTGATCCAATTTTAAACGAACCATATTTCGTGACAGGCGCAACGAGTAAGAGATAAATGCGTTGTCTTTGACTATTTACCTGCTATGCCAAGTAACGACTGTGATTTGAAAAAGCCAGCAAACAAATATGTTGATACGTTTATGCGTTAGAGCAACGTTTTCAATTACATTCAGGATTACGACTTTTTGTTACGACTTTTGTTGATCCAATTTTAAACGAACCATATTTCGTGACAGGCGCAACGAGTAAGGGATAAATGCGTTGTCTTTGACTATTTTTGCTATGCCAAGTAACGACTGTGATTTGAAAAAGCCAGCAAGCAAATATGTTGATACGTTTATGCGTTAGAGCAACGTTTTCAATTACATTCAGGATTACGACTTTTTGTTACGACTTTTGTTGATCCAATTTTAAACGAACCATATTTCGTGACAGGCGCAACGAGTAAGAGATAAATGCGTTGTCTTTGACTATTTACCTGCTATGCCAAGTAACGACTGTGTTTTGAAAAAGCCAGCAAACAAATATGTTGATACGTTTATGCGTTAGAGCAACGTTTTCAATTACATTCAGGATTACGACTTTTTGTTACGACTTTTGTTGATCCAATTTTAAACGAACCATATTTCGTGACAGGCGCAACGAGTAAGAGATAAATGCGTTGTCTTTGACTATTTACCTGCTATGCCAAGTAACGACTGTGATTTGAAAAAACCAGAAACAAATATGTTGATACGTTTATGCGTTAGAGCAACGTTTTCAATTACATTCAGGATTACGACTTTTTGTTACGACTTTTGTTGATCCAATTTTAAACGAACCATATTTCGTGACAGGCGCAACGAGTAAGAGATAAATGCGTTGTCTTTGACTATTTACCTGCTATGCCAAGTAACGACTGTGATTTGAAAAAGCCAGCAAGCAAATATGTTGATACGTTTATGCGTTAGAGCAACGTTTTCAATTACATTCAGGATTACGACTTTTTGTTACGACTTTTGTTGATCCAATTTTAAACGAACCATATTTCGTGACAGGCGCAACGAGTAAGAGATAAATGCGTTGTCTTTGACTATTTACCTGCTATGCCAAGTAACGACTGTGATTTGAAAAAGCCAGCAAACAAATATGTTGATACGTTTATGCGTTAGAGCAACGTTTTCAATTACATTCAGGATTACGACTTTTTGTTACGACTTTTGTTGATCCAATTTTAAACGAACCATATTTCGTGACAGGCGCAACGAGTAAGAGATAAATGCGTTGTCTTTGACTATTTACCTGCTACGCCAAGTAACGACTGTAATTTGAAAAAGCCAGCAAACAAATATGTTGATACGTTTATGCGTTAGAGCAACGTTTTCAATTACATTCAGGATTACGACTTTTTGTTACGACTTTTGTTGATCCAATTTTAAACGAACCATATTTCGTGACAGGCGCAACGAGTAAGAGATAAATGCGTTGTCTTTGACTATTTACCTGCTATGCCAAGTAACGACTGTGATTTGAAAAAGCCAGCAAACAAATATGTTGATACGTTTATGCGTTAGAGCAACATTTTCAATTACATTCAGGATCACGACTTTTTGTTACGACTTTTGTTGATCCAATTTTAAACGAACCATATTTCGTGACAGGCGCAACGAGTAAGAGATAAATGCGTTGTCTTTGACTATTTACCTGCTATGCCAAGTAACGACTGTGATTTGAAAAAGCCAGCAAACAAATATGTTGATACGTTTATGCGTTAGAGAAACGTTTTCAATTACATTCAGGATTACGACTTTTTGTTACGACTTTTGTTGATCCAATTTTAAACGAACCATATTTCGTGACAGGCGCAACGAGTAAGAGATAAATGCGTTGTCTTTGACTATTTACCTGCTATGCCAAGTAACGACTGTGATTTGAAAAAGCCAGCAAACAAATATGTTGATACGTCTATGCGTTAGAGCAACGTTTTCAATTACATTCAGGATTACGACTTTTTGTTACGACTTTTGTTGATCCAATTTTAAACGAACCATATTTCGTGACAGGCGCAACGAGTAAGAGATAAATGCGTTGTCTTTGACTATTTACCTGCTATGCCAAGTAACGACTGTGATTTCAAAAAGCCAGCAAACAGATATGTTGATACGTTTATGCGTTAGAGTAACGTTTTCAATTACATTCAGTATTACGACTTTTTGTTACGACTTTTGTTGATCCAATTTTAAACGAACCATATTTCGTGACAGGCGCAACGAGTAAGAGATAAATGCGTTGTCTTTGACTATTCACCTGCTATGCCAAGTAACGACTGTGATTTGAAAAAGCCAGCAAACAAATATGTTGATACGTTTATGCGTTAGAGCAACGTTTTCAATTACATTCAGGATTACGACTTTTTGTTACGACTTTTGTTGATCCAATTTTAAACGAACCTTTCACAATATTGTATGTATTTTTGGTTAGGTGAACAAGTCAAATTATTTACTTTCAGTTGGTAGTTTGTTAAAAAAAAACCGTGTTTTTCTTATGTTTTTCCTGATTTTTCCATCTATTTGTAATCATATCTCGGAAACTATTTCGAATTTTACAGTGCGGTTGCGTTTTTTCCAAGTCTCTTTGTACCCCCTTTCACCTGGCACAATAGCAAGTCGATCGGTAGAGATTTAATTTTTCACCCCATTTTCAGGCCCGTTTTTCACGATTTTTCGACACATTTTTAGCGATATCTCCGGAACTATTCCGAATTTCGTGGTGCGCCTAGCATTTTTCCGAGTTATTTTCGACTCCCTTTGATATACTAGAAGGGCGAGCAAATCGGTGACCCATCATTTTTTCGCAAAAATGGCAAGGGAAAACCTTAAGATTTTCTCGATTTCTTCAAGGCCCTGTCCCGTCTAAACTAGTGAACGAAACCTATAAGTAATATAGGTTTTCTTAAAGCTCTTTGGACGCACTTTGGCGTGGGGCTAATCGCGATCAACAATTTTGAAAAAAATTTTTTTCGGCTTTCTTAAAATCGTCATATCTCGGAAACTATGAAGAGTTCAGCGCGCGGAAAGTGGTCTATCTTCAGGGCAAATTACCCTCTATCGAATGGTATCGGTCCGAAACAAAAAAAAAATTTGACATTTTTCGCCTATTTTCGCCGATTTTCAGATCATTTTTCACCATTTTCCAGTTATTTTTGCTCATAACTCGTGAACTATTTCAAATTTTTGAGTGCGGTTTGAGTTTTTCTCAGTCTCACTGGATCCTCTTTTATTTAATTGGAGAAAAATATTGGAGAAAAAGTCGAATCGTTAGTCATTTACGAAAGGGTAAGTTCGGCATAGCATTGATAGAAGACAGGAACGTTCCTTTAAATTTTAGGATTCGTTTCTAAATGAAGAGAAAAGGAATTCGTAACTGCTTACAATTAAGAAAAAATATTTGCAATTTAAAGCTGCCGGTTCTAAATAATTTAAGGATCAATTCCGACGGTCCATTTGTTAAGAAATGTTATTAATAATAATAATAATTTGCTATAAATGTTTGTTAGTAGACATGAAGTAATGTCATATAAAGAAAGGCTGGATCGTCCAGTCAACATAGAATGCAAAGTACATTATATCTTCCTCCAAAAAACCAAAAGTATGAAATCTGTACGGAAATTTGAAAACTTCTCGGGAAACATATTTTACCGTATCGACCATTTTTATCGTCGGTAAACTATCCTCTCATCTCTACGTTACCAACTACTCAGTCGGTGTGGAACAGGCGTAAAAATTTGAAAGCTTACCACTTTCATCTTGACATAGTTTATGCTATAAGTTATTCAATTGCATCGCGGTTACTCTGTTCATCGATATCGTGAAAGTAGCCGAAAGGCAGGCTTATCGCCAGCGGTACAGAGAATGATAAAAGCATGCTGACGGCGCCATCAAACGATATCGAAGGAACTACCATTGGTATTCGGAACGAGTTTGAACCTCGACATATCATAGTGGGAAATAGCACAAATATCTACCATCTGCCGTGTTATCGCGTAAGCATTGCTATTATAACGTGGTATTTGTCCTCTATAACCAATTGTACACAATAATTTATGCGAACCTCAGAAGGAATGCGCATGAGCATTTTGACGTCAGACTCTAAATACGTCATACGTTAAAAGTATTTATTGGATCCTGCCGAAAATGTAGACGATCGCTAAATGAGTGATCAATGATTCACGAATATAGGTAGAAAGGCGAATCTATTTGACGCCGAGCTGCAGACTTTGTCGCGTGCAATAGTAAGATTGTCAATACGCCTGGTCGCATCGAGTGTCTTTTCAAAGAGCCATCTGCAAACGGGTACATATTTCCACGCGTTTATATACATTCCGACGTTAATTCTCCGAGAAGAGGACCAGAGAAAAAGAAAGTTAATAGCAAAGCTTACCCTCTCCCAAGCTTGTTTCACTTACAGCTCTCACCTACTCTACAACTTCCAAAACACGATTCTAACATAGCACCGGCAATGGCACCTTACATGGCCGGACGCATCCATTATTCATCATAACAATGCCCATTTCGTCCTTTAGCGGCGGCGCGTATTAAGATTCGCGTCACGTAAAACGAAGATTAAACATTGATTTCGCTCGAGGTTGGTCAAGCGTACGTACATTCTGTCAATTCGTTGTTTACCTCTTTAGCGATGTTTAAACGCATTACTGTAGTATTCCGCGGTCGAGAGGCAAGGAGAACGAAAGTGAAAACGGCACAATGGAAAGGGAAGAACTTTTTGGTGTCAATATTAACGACTACTGGCAACTGTTCAACGCTCATCATTCGTACAACACTCGTGTATTCCTTCTTGCCCGTGCACACACACACGTATCAGCATCAGTGTCGCGCGAATAGAATAGTAGTGCATTAGGCGGTCAGAAATTCGTAAGCGCCGACGAAATATCCTAAGGAATCGAGCGCATACATGCCGACGATGAATCTAAAATAAACACCGTACAATGTTATCTAATTGAACGCGAAGACGGAATTTCATCGGAATGCGCGCCCGTAGTGGGGTAACTAAACGTCGCACAACGAAACGACCCAGCGTATCGCGCACGACTATCCTGCGATTGATACGAATTCTCACTCGACAGAACCGGCGAAAATACGTTTCACCGTGCAGCATCCTTCCCGTCACAACGATAACACACAACATGCCAGCACAGTGCAACAAAACTTTCGATAGAACAAAACAAACGCAGCCCCACTGTCGCAATGTGTCCTCATAGATTGTGTATTTAATTTCAACGTTATTATAAGTTACTTAAATAATCGAGGAAAATAAAGCATTTTTTCGGTTAAAAATTCTTGCCTATAGAACTTTATTGCTGTAACTCTCGGCACGTTGTTGCAACAGACTTAAACGAGGCGACACCAGCGGTCTCGAAACTTGTTGAGAGTTACAATAATAAAGTTTTATATTGAAGGATTTTCAAGCATAAACGGTCTTTAGATTCGTTGATTATTTAAGCAACGTGTGGTTGTACGCACCGAGGACGGCATCGCCGCGTTTCTATTAAATCTACCGCGTCCCAATCAGTGCCGTAACCTAGAAAGGTCAAAGGGGATTTCGGTTAAAAGCGCAAAGTAGCCGTGGTGCAGAAAGACTTTGGTATTCCGGCGTTTCGCGTACGCGCACGGAATTGCGTTCTCGCAGTGAAACTGAAAGAAATTGCTCTGTTGCAAACTGACCTTGTACCATCGTCGCCGCCCTAGAGAGGACGTCCAAGGCACTCTCGACGGCCGACATATCCTTCCCGCGCCTGCTCCCCTTCCCAGCGGTCCGTCCGAATTTTCCTTCCTTTTGTTCCCTCCGCGGCGATCGGCCAAAGGAAAGAGCGGCAGCAGCTGCGGGCACCCTTCGTAGACCGCGTCTTGTCGCACGAGGAAACGCGCGTGCGCTCGATCCCAAGAGCTCCTCCTGTATTTTCAAATCTTTACCCTCGGCTCCACGTACCACCCGGCCGCCCGGCCTTTTCGCGCACACGGGGGGGAATATAAAGGAATACGCGTGTCCTTCGTGCCTCGCGGCGAACGTGGATGCGCGCGGGACAGGGTCGAAGAGAGAAAAAAAGGGCGAGGAGGAAAGGGCGTCGCGAAAAACGCGAGGAGCGCCGAACGCGATATCGGAGAGGTGCGCTCTATAGGGACAGAAGTCGAACTTAACTGTTTGGGGGCCTTCCTCGCGGCCGAAGCCAGCACAAATAAAGTAAAACGGGGATTAAAAAACGTGACATTGTCTGTGGAATGCGGACCCCTCACCAGAGCTCTCCCTCCCCCTCCGAGAGCCCCGCATACACCACACTCTGACTCCCCACTCACCCCCTCCGTGTACAATCCCTCCACCTTCTCCTCCGCCGCCCACCGTTTCTCTTCTTATTACTCCTCCTCTCTCTCTCTCACTCTCTCTCACTCGCGCCAACGTTCTGTCCTTCTCGATCCATCGACCTCTAGCTTTCTCTCTCGCTCTCCTCTCGCTTCCCTTTCTCTCTTTTACTATTACCTCGCTCTCACCCCCGCACAACTATCGTGCCCCTTCCACGGCTACCCACTCGCTCGACCGACATCACAATTCCATCGTAACAATATAAACAACACAGCCCTTCTGTCTCTCTCCCTCTGTCTCCCAATCCCTCTTTCTCGATCATCCCCCTCACTTTTTCCCTCTTGTCTCTTTCTAATCAATCTCCGCGCTTTGTCCAGCACGCCTACTTCCTGCCACGCTCTAAGCGTGCAGACTAATTTCCGGCATGTGGCGGATTAGGGTGGCCAGGAACGATAAGCGGAGACCTGTGTACGCGCCACCCCCTCGCCCCCCAAATTGTTCACGAGATTTTTGCATCACGGCACCCGCCGATCGACGCACGACGGACAGGCAAAAGTTTGCCACGCTACGCTTTTACGTGACGATTTCTTCGACGATTAATTATAACGCGCACGGCGAGATGCAATTGAGTTAGGAGCGGGAGTTGCTTTTTGCGACGCGGACTGTGCGAAATGCCTTTTGAAGAAGTTTTCACGCGTCAATGCTTTTGGGAGATGCATGGCAATGTACCTTGTACGCGAGTGTTGTTGAAAGTTGCGAGGTATCTACTCGAAAGTACAGCGCAGGTATTCCATTACTTTAGCTTGTATGCGCAACGTGCCGAATGTCTTAACTGCACGCCAAAGAACCTGATTGTGTCTTTGACAACTGTCATGTAAAAACTGTTTCAAAAACGAATCGTATTGATACCAAAATTCGTCATACTTTGCGCGTGAATATTGGGTCGTAAGCGTCATCGTGTCTTTAGACTGATTCTGACAGTTAGAAACATGCACTTTTCTGTACCGAAGAAAGGACAACATCGCACGTTTGTATATCTTTGAACAGTTGTTCACAATGTACAACTGATGAAACCAGACGAAATATATCAGGTACAAAGGCGAGCATTTTTAACAGGACAGCTCGTCGAGGCAGACACTCGCAATTTATATTGAATGGAGTAAGCCCGTTATTAGACATTCCGCAGACAATGTCATTATCGTGCGGGAATAAAGAACGTCAAGCAAGACTGAGAAATCAGGATCGCGGACAATGCCTGTCCGCAGTGTAGAAATTGAATCGAAACCTAAACAGAGGAAAGGCGCTATCCTCTAGCCACCGGGTCCGTCGTTCGCGGGAATCAATACAGGAATGCGGCGTTGTGTAAAAAAAAAAGGCTCGAGGTGCGCATTCCTTAAGGTAAATCGCGGTGTTTTTTTTCATTCCCTCCCAAGTGCGTTACTCACCTACCGCCAGGCGATGACAATCGCGACAATGTACCGTCAAACGTTCGGCACGATGTTTCCCGGCATATCAAGGCACGGCACTGCACGTATTTTCATTGAAAACGATGAAAATCTAATGGTATGCGGGCGGACACACAGAGCACGGCCCGTTTGACACGAGAGGTAGGCTCGGTCCCCACCACTTGAACATTACACTGGAATGTAAGGCATTCGACTGCCCGACGCACTCTACAGGCAAAACTGCTAACCGTGCATATGCCACAGTCCGTGTAAATATGGTTTAAAGTCCGCAGCCACGCTAGACTTGCAGGTCGCTGAGTGTCTCTGCCGACGTACATATGCATAATATGCGTATATGCACAGAGTATAGGCACATGCATGTCCGGCATACGAATACATACGGGGGTATATCGATGCTATCAAAGAAGTACGATACAAATTGACTTGTAGGTGTCAAGCGTGTCGCGATAGTTCTAAATCAACATATGATGAAACTAAGAATCGAAATGGAAATCAACTTTCGCTTCTTTGTTCTTTCGAAGTACAATCAATGCAATAATACAGCATGAGCGGCTTTGTTTTTTTCATTCAGCGAGAATTCATTAAGTTTTTCGTCGTATAAACGTTTCATTGTTAGATAAGGTCATTTTTATGGCCTTGCGAACGTATAGAGTGCCTTTTTGTTCGTTGCGCAATTCTATGAAATATTGCGTGGCAATATATTTGTATCGAAATATTGTCAATGACTGTTTGGATGGTTATTAATTATCACTTGCCTGATGTTGGGTACAAAGCAATTAATAATAATAATTTTGAATATTCGAATAACAGTTTTGGGTATACATACAAACACAGACGTGCGGTAACGGGCGTCTCCAAAAATACTATTCAGTGTAACTACTAACATATAATATATAACGTTAGAATTTGTATATGTACAATTGGGGTTACTATATGCGTCCATATAATATTATATCAATAACTTTAAAACACCAATTGTCGGCGTTTTATCCGTATTCCTCGGCTAACTTGTAGGGTCTCAACTAACCACTAACTTCGTTGGTAAACATTACAAATACATCACGATACTTTGCAATATAAAATTATAAAACATGTATAGTACAAAAATTACATATAAAAACCTAATTTTAAATAAATTATGATCATAGTCGGTTTTCAAGATTATGCATTGTAGATATAAGAGCAAGAATTGTCAGTAGAGCATATGTACGTACCTCTAAACTTTACGGGTGTGATAAAATGATATTGCACGCTGATATCTATTGAACTTACACACAATGGCACTACGTTGAATAATGCATGTGCAAAAATGAATATAAAACGCTCTTTTCAGTTTAACGGCTGCGTTTTCGTTAATGAGGAAAATAGTTCATTACTTCACAACTTATTTCATTTTTTAACATTTGTCTCCTCTTCATCTTCACTTGAAGTATCCATAGCAAAGCATAACTGCAAACAGATAAGTAAACGAAATGATTATCATTAAATTAGTATAAGGTTTAATACACACTTATATGTGCAAAAAATATATACACTCTACCTCATCCAAATCTGGTCGCTTTAATATTTCTTCAACGCCCGATAATTTCTCAAGATAATTAGGAATATTGCAAGCATCAAGTATAAATTCGTGTCCCCGCGTTCTGTACTCGTTTACGAGAGGCAAAGAACAAGCTGTACACGATGGGAATCTATGCGTAACCGTTAACCGCATCCCGTAATCCCAAAGAGAACCTCGAATTGTATGCGGTATACCACCTAATAAACCTATTAACGGATTACTGCCATCCGAACGTAGCTCATCTCTGTTATCATCCATCAGTGCTTTAGCCGCAATGCTATTTGAAAGAGAAAATGTATGTGTATATAGATTTATATATATAAAGGAACAAATTGTCTGCGTCCACAGAGCAGGTAATTAATTATTCAACTGACCCTTCTGGATGCTGTGTTACAGCCACCATCAGCTCAACTGCGAGGCCTGCTGCGATTTGCGACAAACCTGGTCTGCTAACTGTACATTGTTGATCGAGTGTCCGATCCGTTTGTGACTAAATATTATAATAATTCTTACGTTAATTATCCTACCAAATCCAAGCTTCAAATGCAGCCTGACAGTAGTTAGAATAATTTCAGCATAACGGAGAATCAACTTACGTTTCCAGGCTGTGTAACATCGTTACAGAAATAACAGCCAAGATCCTGACCACTTGGATTCGTCTCGGATAAGTCTGGTGAGACAGGCGTGGAAAAATTTCGTATGCCATGTCGCTGTACAGTGTACGAATCAAAGCCCAAGGCTGCATTGATAGCTATCTTATTCATTGCAGTGCATAGAAGAGTGGGCAACCATCTGGCTTCACGTGAATCCAACAGTAAAAAGACGACATCATGCTGAATGATTAGGTCTTCAAGTTTTTTTATTGCCTCTAGAGTTGTACTCATCATACTTTGACCAATAACGTGGCCAGGCATTGGAATGTGTAAAATCACGCCGTTGACATTCTAGAAAATTGCGGGATGTTACTCAATAACTGTGCCACAGTTAATGGATATTGATGGAAGATGTATCTGTAATTACCAAGCATGGACGTATATTGAGCAATGCATCCCTTGCTGCGTCAGCTTTGAATTTTCGCTGGACAGCATCCTGATGAGTATACAAACTTTGCCTCACAGTATTGCTGTGAGAAACGGTGGAACCATCAACAATCGAGATATTCCTAATACCCCAACCCAGGAGAACTCGAGCTACTGAACATCCTAACGTTCCTGCTCCAAGCAAAAGGCAACGGAGATTGCTAATTTTTTCTAAATCCAAGTCAGGAACCAGTCGCCATTTCATCAGTTTTAAGTTCAGATTGATAGCTTTTTCTGACAATTTCGTCGGATCCATGGTGCTAGAAAGATCTGCAATATTAGGACCCATTTTTCCACTTGCATTTAATTCCCAACCCACTAAGTGACTGTTGAAAATAGCATTTCTTGTTGCCTCCACATCCTGATATTCCTTAGACTTTAACGTAAAGATGGTACTAGAGTCCAGGTTGCTGCCTCTTATGGATAAGATTTTGATGCTCTTGGTGAAACAGTATGTAGGACAATGCCAAAACAATAAACATAGGAGGTTGCGTAGAGGCCACCCAGGTTCTAAATTCGTGGTAGGATCAAAAAATGCAAAATAAACGCGATTTTTCTGTAAAGAGAAAAAGTATGTATACAAATATCTGTAAACATTTTAGTCCTAAACATCTATAATATATAACCTTTGATAATACCTCACCTTTGAAAATGCATTCTTAGTGTCAGTGTTAATATTTTTTACACTTTCTGACAACGGAACAATACATAAATCGTCATTTTCAGTTATTCTTACTGAAAAGAAACTTCTTTGCTTACAATTTAAATGAGCAAAGCTTGTTCGTAATTTATCCATCTGAGCAGGAGTAAATTCGTCAACTGCTAACATCAACTGTTTTTCATAATACATTTCAGGTAAACTAAATGGCGTTGGGTGTGCAGCCCAACAATGAAATCTGTATTTCTTTAAATCGGAGTAGGAGAACACCAAGAATAAGGCTAAGGATGAAGGATCCTTCAAAGCAGTACCATTCTTAATTGCATCAATAAGACACTGCCCCATTGTATCAATAAATTGTTCTGGATTAATCTGACGAAATGCTTCATAAGTGTTTGTATTAACCATGTATCCATATGATGCCACCCCTGCACCATGCGAACTGGCTTCCACATTTCTGAAATTTATCTCTGAATGAACTTGTTCTACATGCTATATTAACACGTATGTAAATTATAAGGTATTAGTTATTAATATGTTTGTAAAATATATCTATTATTATCATACTACTCATATACACACTATACTATATACTCACTCATTAAATGACGTACAATCCAATACCAGGGGATTTGTCTTTCCTTCGTTTAGCGATTTAATAGAATAGCTTCCCCACAAAGGAATTTTACATTTTTCATCCAGCTTATATTTATCTATTTTTAATTCAGCAAATTTTGCCCAAAACGTTGGATCCATGGTAGATCTCAACTTTGTAAATTTGACAGGTGGCTGGGACATCGTAAAAAGTTAGTGATGAAATCTAAAATATGAATTTAAAATGTTTACATTCTGGATTACATGCGTAATCTGTCATAAAATACATTGATTAACATAACGATAATTTTTATAATGCTTAATGTGCTTCGTGCTACATTGTCAATAAAACTCTCGCAATGATGTGTCAACGTCAAAATTGGTTAAGAGAAACAGGTAACATAAGAATACAATTTTTACAACTAAAACTACATCTGAAGTACCATGCATAAACAAAGTGTATTAGTTTAAAGCAAAATTGTCAAATTACTATCTTCCAAGCGAGTGGGTAAATACAAAACAGGATGCACAACAACAACAACAACACTGTGCTGACATTACAACAAACGAAACGTAATGGTTCCTCAGTGAAAAATATCCATTGAGCAATGTTTACACTCGCGTTGTCATGTAGTACACGAAGCGTCTCACGCGCAAATATTCAATATCCTTACGCAACGACATTTTTCTTTTGTTATGCTTGTCAACAAGATACATACATGTCAATTGTTCAGCGGAGAATTACAAATTTATTTATGCGGGAGCTTCAATAAATCGTGATAGTCATTAGCACTGTTGCGAATTCACACTCCTGCGCATGTAACCTGCAAACAAGTCGGAGGCGGCTAAAAATGTCATGTCGTTCAGCGCATGTACACCTAAACGGCACACAATTTAAATTTTTATTATTTAACTTTCCGGCAGTGTTATATTATTAAAGATCAAAATCTTTAGTACGGCCGATTAACTGTGACTGATCTACTACACTGATCTCATACGACTGACGCTCGGCAAAATGACTCAACTCATGATTGCAAAGAGCAGTTATTAAACGCTAGTTGTTGGTTTTTAGTCAAAATACAGATTATTATGCATTCAATGTCGAATTTATATTGAAAATTCCATCGTTACCATAAAGTCGATACACTAAGGTCCTTTCGATACTACAATCGGCCATGTAATAAAAAATGTCAAAGGAGCTCACCGCACAGGTGGAAGGCAATGGGTGTTGGTACAAGAAGTGAGGTGTTCTGTTGTTAACCCATTGACTGCCACGCATATTTAACGCGTCTTGCCCTGGGTGTCGCGGTTTTTGTTTTAAAGAAGACATGGAGTTTTACAAAATATAATAATATAATATATTATTTTTATTATAATTTAATATTATATTATATTATATTATCATATTAATTATTACTGATATAATATTGTAATGGCATTTACAGTATTTTTATTGAAAAAAAGAAAAAACACCACGAGATAACTTGTAGCTGGCAGTTTTGATACAGACGCTTACTACGAGATATCTCGTAGTCGGCAGTCAATGGGTTAACAATAGTCGATTCAGCTAGTAATAAAATTGAACATAAAATTAAATCAAATATTAATTTTTTTATATTAAACGTTAAATTAAATTGAACGTTGATTTTGTAAAATTAAAGATTAAATTAAATCCATGATTGATGAAACCTTGGATTTCAAAAAACGAACAACGCGTTTCAAATCGGAAACAGTAAAAAATGCAGCTGAAGCAATGGCGGCGGCAGTTTCAAATTCGAAATTGAATGACTGAATATGTTAAACAATTGAAGTAGGAGTGGTTATGAAATGCGGTATTAATTACGATCGATAATTATTATTGAATTTAATTAATTGGAAGCATTTAAATGATTGCTGTTTAATTAAATATTAAAGTACTGTTGAATATTAGTTTAGTTAGTTATTAAAGTATCAATGTAGTAAAAGAATCACAGTAATAATATAGTAATAAATATTGAAATGTTTAAGTTATTGAAACATTACTTAATACTGCTTTACAATTGAGAGTATCATAAATCTTATGTCAAGCAGTTAACATGACAAATTTAATCTAATTTGAAATTTATTTTTTCCCTTTCCGTATATGAGCCGTTTATTTTGAAAGTGGCCTAACTCCATTTATCTTCAAATCGAGATAAATAACATTTACTGATAAATAACATGTATTTGTACATGTAACCATGATAACCGGAAAATATTGAAAAATGGAGTTAGGCCACTTTCAAAATAAACGGCTCATATAGGTAAAACGTCAAAAAGTTGTTTCCATATTATGGTTGGCGACGGCTTACCGAAATATTGAAATATTTAAGTTATTGAAACATTACTTAATACTGCTTTACAGTTAAAAGTAACATAAATCTTATGTCAAGCAGTGAACATGACAAATTTAATCTAATTTTAAATGTATTTTTTCCCTTTCCGTATATGAGCCGTTTATTTTGAAAGTGGCCTAACTCCATTTATCTTCAAATCGAGATAAATAACATTTACTGATAAATAACACGTATTTGTACATGTAACCATGGTAACCGGAAAATATTGAAAACGGAGTTAGGCCACTTTGAAAATAAACCGCTCATATAGGTAAAACGTCAAAAAGTTGTTTCCATATTATGGTTGACGACGGCTTACCGAAATATTGAAATATTTAAGTTATTGAAACATTACTTAATACTGCTTTACAGTTAAAAGTATCATAAATCTTATGTCAAGCAGTTAACACGACAAATTTAATCTAATTTTAAATGTATTTTTTCCCTTTCCGTATATGAGCCGTTTATTTTGAAAATGGCCTAACTCCATTTATCTTCAAATCGAGATAAATAACATTTACTGATAAATAACATGTATTTGTACATGTAACCATGGTAACCGGAAAATATTGAAAACGGAGTTAGGCCACTTTGAAAATAAACCGCTCATATAGGTAAAACGTCAAAAAGTTGTTTCCATATTATGGTTGGCGACGGCCTACCGAAATATTGAAATATTTAAGTTATTGAAACATTACTTAATACTGCTTTACAGTTAAAAGTATCATAAATCTTATGTCAAGCAGTAAACATGACAAATTTAATCTAATTTGAAATTTATTTTTACCCTTTCCGTATATAGGTGAAACGTCAAAAAGTTATTTCCATATTATGGTTGGCGACGGCTTACCGAAATATTTTCCTATATGCCCCAATTATTATTATGAAGCTTTATTATCAGACGTTATGTTCGCTGTAATAGGAGGCGTGTTCGTGCGTAGCACTTTGAGATAAATCTGAAGGATATTGTTGGAGTTGAAGCGTCAGAGATTTAAGTTATTTGTATGCTCAACACAGATCGTTTCCAAGTGCTTGACAAAGAAATTACAGTATCATTAAGTAAACACTCGCGATGAATAAGATAAACTAAAGGAAAAGATCAATGCCCTTCTCCAGCGATGAATGAACAAAAAAAAAAATCGATAATCAATCTAACGCATAAGACAGAAGGCTGTTCAATGTATGGCGCATCTGGATAATTTTGCGTTTCCTAGCCCAAGTTGTACAATTTTACGTGCAGCGTCATTTTTAAGTTTACATACTAAAGCTTTTCAATAGTAGCTACCGGTGTTACACAAGGAATCTTTGTCTACATTTTTTCATTCATTACCGATTTCTATTTAGAGGTAGACTTTTCGTAAATGTTAGGCACTGCAATTGGAACGGGGTTAATTAGATTTCGCAGAGATACGAAACGATTGAAAGCCGCGATAACACGGAGAATGAAAATTTAAATTACGTCAGTTTACGCTTTCTCCGGTTTGAACCATTATTGTAGCGTCAGGTCTTGCTTAAGTACGGCACTGGCATGTAGATGACGTCAGGAAGCCAATATGGCTGGACGGCATCGGCTGTCAGCATTGTTATAATAAAAAGGGCTTTCCGGGGGTTCTAAGGGAATTTTAGTTAAATATGTCGGATTACTTAAGATCTGCGCTAGGTTACTTAAATGGAGGATCAAACACAAACGAATACGTCGGGCAAATACTGGAAATAAACAATGTGAAGCTTCGCGTGAGCAAACTGATCGCTGAAGGTAAGTGTTGCCCACCCTTTCTAATTTTTCGGTATCTTCTATGTTACCGATTAGTCGAAAAACCTAACAACGCTAACCACTCTTACAGCGCCCGATCATATTTTCCTAACTTTTGTTTCGTTCACTCTACGGCAGGCTGCAAAACTAGATCGTTTGACTTTTTTTTTGCCTAATTGCGCTGTCCTCTGACATGTGTCAGCTGCATGTTTTGACATTTAACTTACCACGCACGTCATAAATAATTTCAGTGATCACTACCCCGCCGTACTTTTGACTTGGAAGCATTTGCACTCGCCGCACGATTTCTGTCATTTGGGAATGCATTTGTCCTTTATTGATTCTCTCTTATTTATTTGTGCAGTTATATCTAATGAACCTAAGATGAGAAACAGAAATTGTTGTTATCATGAACACATAGAGTGAATGTATCTGCGTCTATGCTATATTGAAATGTTCTGAATAAGCATAATTTATAAGTAAGACAATAATGTTTCATTAACCTAGCAACTTAGTTGTTGAAAACTGGAATTAACAGCGTAAGTTATGGGTTTATACGTTTACCAGTAGATTTATACCGTGTGTATGAGTATAATAAGACAAATTATAACAACTATTATTGTAGCACACATTGGCATGCATCTAGTCCATTATGTTGTATCTGTAAAAATGACAATCAATCTAACTGTATGATCATGCAGTATTTAATTAAGATTCTTTGTACTTACAGCATTCTAATTACTACACAACTGCATTACGTTCAGTATACTGCACTTTATGTATTCTGCTTTCTGTAGTATTTCATTACAATAAATACAATGTCCTATTTGTAAATTTTTAATTAATCTGTTTAATTCAACCTTGTATCTTATTATACGAAGAAGTAAAAGTAACTCATTTATCTAGATGTGTATATCTGTATAACTATTATTAACTGTAGGCTACAGAATGAATACATATTCACTCCGTACTATCAGAAAACATCTTTTGACAACAATATAAGTGAAAAAAGCATAGTTGTTGTAATCAAATTATCTATCGTTACCAATATTTAGATAATTTGTGGCAAACGTGCTATCAACAGGTGGATGGGCGCTGGTGTTTGCGGTTGAAGATGTTAGTACAGGAAAGGAATATGCTCTTAAGGTAATTAATCGTCATTTTCCATGGTACTTATAGAAGGAACCCTTAAATACAATCATTGGTCCTACCAGAAACTTATTGCTGTGGATGAAGATGCTAATAAAAGTATTATACAAGAAATTGAAACACTAAAGAAGTTGACGGGTCATTCGAATGTGATCCAGTATTTGTATGCTCAACGGTTGGAGCGAGAAGAGCGTAAAGTGGAATACCTATTGGTTACCGAATTATGTCCTGGTGGTACTATTGCGGATATACTCAGAAGCATACCTGCTAATTCATTAAGTCTGGAACAAGTTTGTAAAATAGCCTATCAAGCAACGAGAGCTGTACATCATATGCACAGCCAACAACCAGAACCCATAGTCCACAGAGATATTAAATTAGAAAATTTCTTAATTGGGTCTGATGGTCTAATTAAATTGTGTGACTTTGGAAGTGCTTCCACTCAGCAAATTTTACCAAACCCGTCATGGAATGCTCAAAAACGTGCCACTCTAGAAGATCAGTTGGCAAAATATACAACGCCTATGTACCGTGCTCCAGAAATGATGGACACATGGAACAATGAGCCTATTGGACCACCCGTCGATTGTTGGGCACTTGGTTGTATTTTATATGCCTTAATTACACTTCGCCATCCTTTCCCAGAAGGTAAAATTGGTTTATGTTCAGTATATTGTTATTAATATTAAGAACTAATTCAAAATTGAATGTATTATTAATATTAAATAACAAAATTAATGCCCAAATTACGCTTAAAAATTGTGTTACGCGAATGTACCAAAGTTCTCTTTTGTCACCTTTAATTACATGCACCGATTCTCTCTTTTTGCGATAGGTAACAAGTTAGCAATCATTAATGCCAAGTACCCGCCGCTGCCGCCTAATCCCCGTTTTATGTGTCTACACGAGCTGGTGAAAGGGTGTTTACAAGTATCTCCCGTTCAAAGACTTACGACATCGGCTTTACTGGAGCGTTTAGCAGCAGTCGCCGAATCTAACAACTTTGATCCCCGAGAACCCCCGAAAATTGAAGTTGTGAAGCCTACACCTCCTCCAAGACCGACGCCACCCCCTAGTGCACCAACACCGCCGCCACGTCCCGCACCTCCTCCGTCTACAATGCCTCCACCCAGACCTGCACCAGTACAAGCACCAGCCGCTAAACTTCCCGTAGTGCAGTCCTCAGGTTTATTTAGTTCATTAAAAGGTGGTGCAGGCAGTATTTTACGTAATTTAAAGGATACCTCAAGCAAGGTGATGCACAGCGTGCAACAGAGTATGGCAAGAACTGAATTGGATGCAAGCTACTTGACATCTCGCATACTGATAATGCCATACCCGGCAGACGGGATAGAATCTGCGTATAGAGCGAATCACGTGGAAGACGTGAGGGATTTCCTTCAGGCACGACATCCACCGCCCGCGCGTATTCAGTTGTACAACTTGTCGCGAGGACGACCGAATGTTTCGAGACTCCCTGGCAGACACATTGACTGTTCGTTCGCCTACGCTTCATCAGATTCTAATGCCCCGTTGCTGTCTGCGTTATTTCAAATTTGTCAAGATATTTATCGATATTTAAATGCCGATGTTAATCATGTGGTAGTATTATATTGCACGGTCAGTGTACAGTTTTACAACTCGTAACATTCTGCTTTCTATCCCTAATCGTAATGTTTTTTTTTTTTTTCATTTTTAGGACGGGTACCACACGAGTGCCACGATTGCCTGTACTTTGCTTATATATGCTAGAGTTTTGGCGACTCCAGAAGAAGCAGTCGCATTATTTACAACCCGACGGTGTCAGCCACCTCATTTACAACCCTCGGAAATGCGCTGCGTCAATTACATGAGTCTGCTGAGTAGCGGAGTTCATCCACACACCAAGCCGTTAGTCCTGCGCTCTCTTTTAATACAGCCGGTGCCATTGTTCACCAGAGCGAAAGATGGCTGTCGTCCTTACGTCGATATTTATAGCAACGGTGCTCTAGTAATGTCTACAAAACGTGCTGAATACGAGGAAATGAGATTGTTCAGTATGATGGAAGGCAAAGTCTGTTTGATCTTGGCAGACTCGACCGTGCGCGGAGATGTGACTATGGTGTTGTATCATGCTAGACAACAGCTCGGTCGCATAATCGGAATTAAAATCGCATCACTACATTTTCATACGGGATATGTTCCTTTGGCCGAAAGCGCTTTAACATTTGAAAAGCGTGATCTCGATGATGCGCCAGAGGTGGGAGGAAAATTCCGTGTAGTACTAAACGTCATGATCGGCGTGGAGAATTCCAAGTTAGCTAGAGTTCCAGCACCGTGGGAAGCAGAGCAGTCTCCAAAACCCACGCCGGATCCTTTGTTTGGATCAACGTTGGAAATGGAGGAGACCTTGGAGAATTTTAGAACTGTCCAACCGGAAGAGGTAAAATAAGTGATGTAATTTTCTCAATAAAAAAAAGATGATCTTATAATTTTTCTTCGTAGTCTGCTGCAGAAACACCTGCTCAGCCTGTAACTGAACCAGTGTCTGAGAGTTCCGCGCATGACCAGCGCGAGCAGTCTCCAAAAGAAGAGAGTCCACCAGAAACGAAATACACCGAAAGTAATAACTTCTTCGAAGCTGACTTGCTAAATCTTGGAATGCCTGACAGTGGTACCACAAATACTCCTGCAACTTCTTCGATAAACGCGGGATTAGATATTTTCTCAAGCTCTAGTCAAAATGAAAATGATCTCTTAGGCGGGTTCGGTGTTTTTACTCAGGCAGAATCCAAAAACACCGTGCCCACAATTAATAATCCTACGCAAAGCGATTTATTGTTTGGGAATAATCAGTCTGGAAGTGAAACCCGTGACAGCAATCTCAATATGAGCGACTTACTCTTCGGTCAGGGTGAGGCCAACGCAAAGGGAGTGAGTGATTTCTTATTCGACCCTCTTGGCGAGAGTTCGGAAAATAATCTTCTAGGCGAGCTAAATTCGAAATCAAGCTCAACGAAACCAACGAATGTCGAGGAGAACTTCCCGCGAAACGCAAGTGTGCCGAACTTCGCAGCACAAAGCAAGGATCCATTTGCTAATCTGGCTGGGTCGTTGGGAGCAGGCCTTACGTCGAGTTGGAATGGGACGCCCCGAAATTCGAGTACACCTCAATCTGCTAGTCCCGCACCTGCCAGTACACCTATACAATCGAGTCCCAGTATGCACAAAACAAACGTAACCAGCGATACAAACAGTGCCGACAATGTCGGCAATAAAACGGCAAAGTCGGGTGGTGATGCTTTCGAAGATTTGCTTGGCAGTCAAGGTTACAATTTCTTCAGCTCGCGTAAGGCAGAAAAGGAGAGCCCAAAGACAATAAATCAAATGCGTAAGGTAGAAGCCGCTAAGACCATGGATCCTGACAGACTGAAAATAGCAGAATGGACGGAAGGAAAAAAGGGAAATTTACGCGCACTCTTGTGCTCGATGCACACCGTTTTGTGGCCAGAAGCTGATAGATGGCAACGTTGCGAAATGCATCAGTTAGTTACAGCTGCGGATGTTAAGAAAGCGTATAGAAAAGCGTGTTTAGCAGTTCATCCTGACAAGGTACTTGGTTTAATATTCGCTATAACGTCTTTACAGCTTATAATGAAAACAACAATATTAAAGTTGGACATTGATGCCTATTGCGAAATTTTGACTAAGGCCATTGCAGTAATGTATTCTGTTTCACTTACAGCAAGCTGGCACCGCAAATGAAAATATAGCAAAGTTGATCTTCATGGAACTAAACAACGCCTGGAGTACATTCGAGAATGATGCATCGCAACAAAACCTGTTTAGTTAATTGTAATTGTTACTTACTATAGGGAGTTAAAAAGTCTCTATAACTATAATAGTTCCTAGGAGAAGGAGCTAAGAATATTCTGATACCTGTAAGATAACTCCGTATTGCATTCCGACTATGTTATCTTAGTTGTGTAGTGGCGATATAATGCAGGCATAATGGCAGAATCAAAGCGGCATTTCGATGAATACTATGTACATGTATCTTTATTCTTTAAAACCTTGTAAACCCAGTTATTGCCCCTGTAACACTACAGTATGGATATATATGTATATAAGGCAGATGTAAATTGAAAAATACCCCAAATACACAAAAGTATTTTCTGGCCGAACATATTCAATTAGTCTCGTCTTGCTTCAAAATTTCTTTTAACGCGTTCTGTTATCACAAAAAATATAGATTTCAAATATTTCACTGAAGCGTGCTAGCATCTTGACTAGTATGAAAAGACAAAAACCCCAAGGACATTCGATTTCCTTTGACGTCATGACACGGCGCACATTTAACATCAACGGGTGGATTTCATCGCGGTCAGGCATTAAATATGACTAACAATCTTGTGCCTCTTTCGCTTTTTGAATTACTGAGGACGTTGAAGTTACATAGAAGACGTACGCAGCTGTGTGGACTGTAGATACGTATATATTTGGCAGCGAGTGTAGGGGCGGTTCTGTGTACTATAGGGGTGAAATTTAAAGGGAGGGGCTGCTCGAAAATGGCTGTTACGCACAGGGTAGGACGTCCGGAAGAGGGCAAGTGACGGTTCATCCCTGTCTTCCACACAGACCAATTGACATTATTTTACGACAATTGATATGGTTAACTAATCAATAGCTATTATGTGGCGGTTAAGAAGCAATCTCCGTGGTCTTCTGAAACCTCCTCCAGATGAACGTCGCTCGACTCGTTTCGCAAAAAGGTAAATTCTCGCAGATTGGCGAATGTAGCGCGAACGTCACACGAAAAACAAACTTGCCAGGTGTACGATTATTCCGAACTACTTGCAAGGCGTGCAGTGATCTCGAATTTGGTTGCCTTACTGAAAATCCGAAACGATGACCGAAACGGTTCCGGAACGAGAGCAGCATAAGTGATTGTTACTGTCACGATATTACCCGCAGAAGTAATGAAATGCACGGCATTCGCAACAAAACTACGGTACAGTATTGCAGTGTTTTGCCTGATAATTTTGGACCCACTGTTTATAAGATTTCATTTTTTTGCAGATTAAAACTAAATAATGTAGATTAAGGAATATATTGAGGAGACACGCACGAGAGGCGAGATACAGGGAACTTGGTGATGATGCCTGGCTTCTTTGTGAAGATCACATTCGCCCTTTTCTTGGTAGCTCTGGTTTTCTTGTTAGTCTCTTGCTCAGCGGATGCCACCAAGTCTACCAGAGCTGCCAAGCCTAGACTTAGAACATCTTATTCATCTTGGCGTATAGTGATATGCCTTACGCAGCCACAGCCTCCCTTCAAAACAGATATTCAAAGAGCATGGGAAGAAGCACGGCTGGAGTCATCCCAACCAGACATGGAAGTGTCATACATAGAAGCAAGAATGACGCCAATGACTGAATCCTTGTCATATCCCCTATCGTTACTCAACAAATTTTGTACGGACATTGAAGGTGGAAAGACAGTGATGAGTCTTGTGGTTGGCGGAGGATCTGCAGCCAGGTTCTTAGTCACAGCCGCTGAAGCATTAAACCTGCCAGTTCTATGGATTCCATTTGCACATCGTGACCTCCTTCGTCAAGTGAGTGCCATCAGATTTGCAAAGAAGACCACTCCTCTATGATTATCTCTTCCAACAAGTTTTACTCTTTATATTATCTATACTTCTTGCTATAATTATTAGTCCATAATTATTACTGTGAGCAGATTAACAATACTTTCTATACTTATAGGGAAATTATGGACGTTTTGAAAGTCGCATTGGAGCAAGTTCTAAAGAAGTTGGAGCAGCGGCTGCTGCATTAATGCACAGAGCTAATTGGCATGCATTTACACTATTGATTGACACAACTCTGCTCCCTGTAGCTCATCTTTTACAGACAAATCCACCACTTCTGACGCCAAGAGCAATCATACACCTTCCAACAAATGACAGAACTCTAAAAATGCGACTAAGAAGGATTGCTGAAGAAGGAGGTAGCGGCGGTGTATTGGTGATGGCATGTGATTTAACTAATGCACGACGAATACTCGCCGCGGCTAGCAAGTTTGACATGCTCAGCGGAAGATTTTTGTGGCTCTGGTTGGATCTCAGAGCGGAATTACGTTCCAACGAACCTAATATCATCAGCACGCACATTGTTCACAATTCAAGAGTATCGATCGCAACGAATGAGAACGCTGTCCCGTTAGAGAATGCCGAACGGAATGTGAATCTTATACCGGAGAACAACATACAGATCAACTCCCTGCCCAGTTTGGCTAATGACATACATCGGCTACAGGAATACAGATGGCAAATGGAAAAAACTATCTCTAAACGGGAAGATAAAGGTTTCAGTTTCGACGACGATGACGATGATGAAGTTGAAGAAGAAATACGCCTGTTCGATAAGGAGTTAAATTCTAAGAGTTTCATGCCGGTCGGTATGCTTGCGCTGAGACCGGCAGGTCTGAAAATAATGGGCGGAGATACGATACTGTCAAGAATGTTCAGAGAAACATCGCAAGCGATGGATGAAACGCTAGCCGAACTGAAACCTAAACTCAGTCGTCTAAGGGAATCGCAATTGAAGGATTATTTTATACCTGAATGCTTTCCACATTCCAACGCCAAATTTTTAAATAACGAAGTCAGAGGGAATGTGTCTAAGACACTCACTAAAAAATTGAGAAGGTTCATGGGTCAAATTTCTAAGGACAAAGCAGAATTTCAGCTGCTAAACCTGCAAGCGGTGCGGTTTCCTGGGAATAAAACTCAATTAAGGTAAAATAACATTAAAAACGTATGGGTTTAAATAACTGCAACTAAAGGTAACTTATAATTGTCACTCACTACGCTAATATTGAAAAGTGCACCTGTTTGTCCGTAGATGGACAAAAGTAGGTACTATCAAAGGCGGCCGAGAAGTTCGTCTGGAAACGATAATCTGGCCAGGCGGTGGAATCGTACCTGCCTATCTAGAACAAGGTGGAGAAAAAATCGGAATGCCGGCTTATCGCATAGTAACCGCACTCGCCTCACCGTTCGCGATGGCAACTAATTTGCAGGAGGGCCTCTGCCTAAGAGGCTTGGCGTGTCGTCACGGTAATACAGTGATGTGCTGCTATGGACTAAGCATAGATTTAATGACTCTCGTCGCGCGTGAATTGGGATTCCGATTTGACCTGTACGTGGCAAAAGATGGGCTCTTTGGTAAGAGAAACGGCAGAAGTGGTACATGGAGCGGTATTATGGGCGAATTGGTGTCTGGCAGAGCGCAGCTTGCCTTCGCACCGATGAGTGTATCAGCTCACAGAGCCGAAGTGGTCGACTTTAGTACGCCATACTTCTTCAGCGGAGTGAGCTTCCTTACTGCGCCGAAGTTACGATCAGAGATACCGCTCTTCGCGTTTCTTTTCCCATTCAGTACGGAGCTATGGATCGCGGTGTTTACGTCACTGAACTTTACCGCGATAGCAGTGGCGCTATACGAATGGTTGAGTCCATTTGGGCTCAATCCATGGGGCAGACAACGAAGCAAGAACTTCTCGTTAGCTTCCGCTCTTTGGGTGATGTGGGGACTTCTCTGTGGTCATCTGGTGGCTTTCAAGGCGCCGAAATCTTGGCCTAACAAGTTTATTATCAACATTTGGGGTGGCTTCTCAGTTCTTTTCGTAGCTTCCTATACGGCCAACATAGCTGCCCTGATTGCTGGTCTCTTTTTTCACTCTGCCAGTAACTATCACGATAAAAGTGTGAGTATGAAAAGCGCTGTATCCTAAGCAATGGAAATATAAAAAAAAACGCCGACGAAGTTACTATAGTGCATTGAATGTTTACAGCTGCTGTCGCAAAGGGTCGGTGCGCCAAGAGCGTCTGCAGCTGAATATTACGTACAAAGGGCAAATCCCCAGTTGTGGTCCCATATGGCTCGTTACTCATTATCAGACATAGCCGAAGGCGTCGAGAGATTGAGGAATGGTACCTTAGACATACTAATAGCGGATACTCCTATTTTAGATTATTATCGGGCAACCGACGACGGATGTCGTTTGCAAAAGATCGGGGATACAATTAACGAAGACACCTACGCGGTGGCTCTCTCAAAGGGACATCCTCTCAAAGAAAGCATATCTAAAGTCATAGCCAATTACACCAGTAACGGATTACTTGATATTCTACAGGAAAAATGGTGATGAATCATTTTGAAGTACTTGTAAAATACACTTTCGTGACCGGAGCCTAAGTGAAAGTAATAATCTAATACAGGTATGGCGGGTTACCTTGCATTCGTGGCCGGGAAGGAATGGATGCGGGATTAAAACCCGAGCAAGGTGGACAACCACGACCTCTTGGCGTAGCCAGTGTGGCTGGCGTATTTTGCCTACTTGGCATGGGCGTCGTGCTTGGCGCCATTATTCTAGCCGGCGAACATTTATTCTACAAATATACACTACCTAGACTACGGCACAGGCCGCTGGATTCAATCTGGCGCAGTCGCAATGTAATGTTTTTCTCCCAAAAACTATATAGATTCATCAATTGCGTGGAGTTGGTGTCCCCTCATCATGCCGCACGGGAACTAGTTCATACCGTTAGACAGGGGCAGATCGCTTCTCTCTTTCAAAAGAGCGTAAAACGAGTAAGTCTTTCGCGCCTATGTCGGAACTTTCTCAGCTTCCGTTTATGTATCTACTGCAAGGTATCCATGTTCTAGAAGGAACACGAGCAACGCCGTCGACGCAAAAGCAAAGCTCAGTTCTTTGAAATGATTCAAGAAATCAGAAGGTAACAAAAGAACGCTTAGCAAAGTACAACCTTCGATAGAGTGAAGTAGTACCGACAAGCAACGTTCCCATTTCAGAGTCCAGCAGGAGGAAAAAATCGAAGCAGTACCTGAAGAACCAGAAACGTTAAGGCAGGTAAAGAGGGAAGACAGATTGGTGAAAGGAAGAGAGCGAAGTCGCAGTAAGAGTCCATTGATGCCTCGTAGTCCTAAAAGATCAGAGAAGAGTAGGAGCTCGACAAACCTATCGGGTTCACGTTTGGGTTTGTCGCCAATCAATCTCGATGCTCCGATGAAGCCACGCGAGTTTACACTAAGCAGTACGAATCTGCGAGCAAGAAGCCCGCTAGAGACGGTGGGTCGAAGGTTAAGCCACGGTGACGGCGGTTCACCACCACCTCGCCTCGGCTCACACTTCGGTGGCAGTGCCACTTTAAGACCTCTCGCACCTACCAGAAGCGACTCTACGGCCGGCGGAACGTCTACCATGAGAAGCGACTCCGCCGCAGGTGGCGTACCCACGCCCAGATATTCGCGGAGTCCTGCAAAACGTGGACAGTCGTTCCCCGTCTTCGCCACCTTGAGGCCGCCTCATTCTTCGGGCCATCAGATGTCGAAGAGTCCCTTACTGTCGCCTAACAGCGAACTGACGTCCGCGATCGGTCGGAAGTTGTCACGAGAATGGGGATCGGGTACCATAGAGCTGCGAAGGTCATCCGAAGCACTAGGCAGCGGCTCGACATTTACATTGAATCAAGAGACATCGCTCTCAGTGGAACGTGCTGAGAAGGTGAAGCATCGGGAGGAAATGCCGATAAAGAAGCCGATACGGCGCGCCAGGAGTCACGAGAACAGAGAGAGTGGCGGTAAGTTGATGGCTGACTTGCCATCGCCAAGATTAACTGTCCAGCCGGTTGTCGGGGGCCGATCGGTAAGCGAACGTACCAAGAAGCAACTTGAGTCCGAACTGAAAGCGATTTTAAGTGCCAGAGCTCATCACCGCGACTTACATCCCCCTTGATAGATGAATGGCTCGCGATAAGAGTTCTTGAAAGCAGCTAGCTTTGAGGATCGTTGCCTCTGAGGGGCTTTGATTGATTTAAGCAATATCAGATTTATAGGTCAATTTGTAGAAGAATCTGACAGTTTAAAGGGGATATTAAGACACACCAAAAACGAAAAAACATAGGCAGTCTCGGAGCCATTTGACAAAGAGAGGTTTGTGGAGAATGAGATCTCTTTGTTTGTTCATATGTTGTTACATACATTGATAATATAGGATATGTTGATAAAAAGTGCTATAAACATTAGTAGGGATGTCTTAATAAGTAGCACATACACGAATACTAAAATATTTTCTTGTTGGAATTTTAACTCTACATTAACCGTCAGCCTGGGCGAGTCCCTCTTTTAGGTGTAACGGTATTAGATATTGTGTACTACAGTATTTCTCAACTGACTTTAGGTTCGTGTCGAATATGAATGTACACACTGGGAGGAACTTAGTAACTTTTCGGCAATAACGAAAAAACCACTTTAAATGATATCACATTAATCGGTCACATTTGTTAATCATTGCTCACTAGCTATGTTGCATTAGACGCGTGTGCCACAAGCGATCAAAATTATATTGAACTTTATAACTTTTTTTCGCGCAAAAAAATACAATGAACACGTAAGGATTCACGAAAAGATAACATTTAAAATATAATGAATTACAAGACTAACCAATGCTAAAAAAAGACATGCAAGTTGAGAAACGCTGACCCGCTGAATTTTGCTGCATCGGACTACATACTGCCACTTTAATAATTCTTGTGATTGTGGAAAGAGGGACTCGCTCGAAGGACTTTCGGCGTAGAATGACCACTTACTACAATATGCGTAATCTTACAATTATTGCGCCTGTTGGAAAGAAGTATTTAGAGGCGGAAGAATTTTTAATTAAATGAGTCATTTTCTTACCGATTGTGAGGATTCATTATAGACGGACACAGATGCAGCAAATACAGTGTAAATTCTCTGAGCGTAAATCTTCAAAGCAATGTAGTTCATTGTTGAAATATTTATTCCAAAACAACATCCGATTAAACATGTATTTCACTGTTTGCTGTGTCCAATGAAACCCTAATAATGTCCTCTATCGGATTATTAGACTGATAGATGAAATATATTCAGGAATTGTAAATGAAACATCATTGGAATTGAGCAACTGTTATTGATCAATGTGCATGTCAAATCTTTGTCTAAGAATCCTTTCGATCAAGTGGAATCAAAAAGAAGCTCGTTTAATCTCATTATTCAAACTTAGACTGGTAGAATGTATGTATGGGACTAAATTCAATAATTAATTTTAACGGATTCATGAGCGAGGCCTTAGGAGTAGTCGTATCCGCCCAATACGTTACTTACATAGTATTATTGTACTTAACTATTTCACGACATTATATTGTATAGGAATAGATATTTAGTTTCATAGTTTCTTGCTAGATGCTGTATTGAAACTTATAATTAAATTGTGAAAGTCTTAAACGGTAGGTTCCTGTGAGTGTACGTCGAACGAACATCATTAAATCCAGGATGGAAAAATAGCTGATCACATTACAAGTTGCATATAACAAGCGATCAATTAAATTCAGCAGTTGTTGCATTAATACTTGGTTCGTGGTCATGTAAAGTTACGAAGCTTACTTTTCTCGGCAAATCTCTGTTATACGACCGAAATTAATGAAAGTGTGTTAAGTAATAACATTTGTTGATCACTCTCATCTGTATATTACGACTCGTGCCATCAACTTTACAGTTTTAAAGTGTAAGAGTACTGTTTAACTACATCATCTTTTTCCCGCCAACTTCTGTCGGTATCTATTACATGTTCGCCTAACAAAGAGGCAGCATATCTTTCATTCTTACTCTTAGTGACTAAATTTTCAATGCTCCGAAATTCTATTGCATCAAACGTTACAACCAAGCTAAATTATTTTAATGCATGATACGTAAAGAGTCATTATTGCTATTAATCCAGGAAGTGATCAAAAATACAAACATAGGGGGCCAGATTAGAGTCACCCACGCCTAAATAAATCAAAGATAGACTTATGGAAATATTAATTTTAGCTGTAATACTTTATCAGGCGGGTTACCTGTAATTTGGTTCAATAATGATCTGCTTTTTATTTTGCATTTCATCATAAGAAATATCCTTGAAAATACCTGTCTTATGAAAGTCTTTGTACATACACATCTTCTACTAGATACCTGAAAAGAACATTATTGTACTAAATTAAAGGTCGAGCCCCCTACTTCTTTGTGCGCCAACAAGAGCCTGTATGTGTCACACATGACAAGGAGATATTGAAAACAGAACTTTCCCAATTATTTCTCCGATTTAAATTCTTCAAATTGACTGAGTCAGACTATATTCAACGGATTTATTATGGATTATGATAACGTTTAGCTATGTGAAATATTTTCAATGACCTTATAATTATGCCTCGGCCTATTCGATATTTTAGAAAAAGATGATTTGGGATGTGAACAATGCTTTGTGCCAAATGGTTTCATCCACAATGAATCATTTCCATAGAATTAGAATGTCGGTTCCTCACTGTTCTTTCTCTAAGCATCATTCTTCAACAAAAACAAATTATTCTTAAAGCTATAAAGGATAAGTAAGTATAAAATGCATCGCGAGTGTGAATAAGATTGATACAAATCATAAAATAAAGTAGTCACCTAAATGTTAAGGCACACAAATGAAAAAGTCAAAATGGAAACCGTTACATGAAACGATATTAAGACCTCGTTATTATTTCTAATGTAAAGTGTCGTAAAGGAAACTGAGTTAATAGCCATGGATAATGTCAAAAGAAAGACACTGTTATACGTGACATATTAATTATTATGTAATACTCGTTATTTCGTTAGTGGCAATAAGACTATTCTACTCTACAAAGCACTGCCATAAGTTGAACGATAGTTATGTTGGTTTTGAAATTTTGCCAGATCGTGTGACTGTTCTATATAATGTAACAAACGAGATATCCCACGCTTCTCGTAGTAAATTACGAAAATACCGATGGCAATCCAAAAAAAAAAAAAAAAGTAATGATTGTACACACAAATCAACTCTGACTTCGAATAACGTTACCTTTTATATTTAACGAGATTTTAAGTCGATTTTTTATTCTTTTTCACTATTGCTTTTAAGCAAATCTGTGTTAAAATTTTATATGTTTATTTTCTTGAAGTATATGAGTATGTAAGTTTCTTGTTGAAATACAACATATGTTACGGATACGAGTTTCCAAACGCAAAACCGTTACCATGAAACCTTTATTTATAGCCATATTTAAACAAATAGGTCTACAAGATTTAACCGATGAGTTTCGAAACTCACTTTTCTATGGTACAGTAAAACATCTATAGAAACAGTAGACCTTAGAGCAACATTTTCTAGGAGACTTATCGAATACAGTTGTCCTTTCAACAACTGAACGTAGCTTGCACATAATTTGAAATGTTAGTCCAGTGTTTAATTTTTTTACTGTGATACAGACACGCTATTTGAAAGTATACAGGATAAGGGGCGTTGCCATCATAGCGAACAATCTGACAAAACCAATATCACATGAGAAGATTATTAAGCCGGAAACAAGAGGCAAATATAAAGACATCGATGCGAGTGATCTGGTATAGGGCATCCTTAGTGAGACAGTAGTCGCTACACTATAATAGAAATGTTAAGGAAGGACGTCACAAAACCCTCTTGTCGTGGTAACTTGTTGGCGTACGGTATTAGGTCAGGTTCCTTGCAACCTACCTCGTCTCTCTTGTTACGCCTACTACTACACTGTTATTGTTGATGAAAACTCCATATTATTAAGAAATAAATATATTGTCTCAAAATTTGAATCTGCATCAAGCTACGTATTCTCTACTTTTTCAGTGCACAAATTCGTACAATGACCCAAAATCAATTGAAGTCATTAAACTCAATGTGATGTGTCCTTTCGCGGTATTTAACAGAACCGTAATGCTTTCATTTGCATTCGTTCGTCAAAAGTTAATAATGCATCCTGATTAACGATCGCATCGAATTACCGAATTATATGTACAATGATGAAACGATATTCTGTAACTTCCTCGAAAATCTACCACACGTGCGTAAACATTAAGCGATAAATCGCGTATCGATACATATCATTTTTATCATATCCACATCTTGTATCGTCATTGTCAAAAATACTGTAACAAACCTAAATATTCGGAATTTATTGACCGTTACAGCGCATACCTATAGATGCATAGCAACAATTAATATTCGAAGGCTATAGTTTGGTAGTAAGGAAATAAGTTCCTCGATTGCCTGGATTTAAACCGTAATCGGTACAAACCATACTGTTAACCCGTATTCGGCATCTTCATCATGATAATACACGCGAACTCATACGCCCTAAGAGGAAAAGCGATTCCAAAAACAGAATTTCTTATAAGGACCGTATGGCCTTGCCAGTCAAAGCAGTAAAAATGTTTAGTACGTCAATACGTTTAGAGCGTGAAACATGAGTAATAGATTATTAAAAGGACAGTTAAAATGTACATTTCCAAGATCGCAGATCGAAGGTCCGAACGCACAGCGCAATTTGGTAATTTTCCTTCCGCGAATGCTGCCGCTGGCTGCGTCGATTTAAAAATTCAGTCATAGCTAAAATACGTGCGATAAATTGTCTCGCCGAAATTGACGCTATAAGTAGCAGCGTTTCCTAATCGCATATGTGCTCAGGAGCATGTTCACGATTAGCACAGTTGGTACACGACGGTAGCACGATTTGCCCGGACCCGCGTGCCGGGGACAAACCGCGGAATTTGCAAGTCATTCGAGTCATTTACGGTCACGATTGCTGTTTCACGGTCGAGCTTTCGGGTGCCGGGGCACAATGCTCGGCGTCGCGTACACTCATCATCGCGACCGCAGAAGATCCCACTGTTATCACCGGATGATTCCTATTCCCTTTCATACGTAAATAATGCGTAATCCGTTTTCCCTGCCGCTAAGCCAGGCGCATGTACACGCACGCACTCCCTCGTCGTCGTCGTCGTCGGTGCCTGTGAAAGTGTGCGACGATTAGCAGTAATACCCTCGTTATCATCTGACCAATTTTCAGCGTCCCGTGATCGTACTTGAGCAAGAACGGCGGCATATATTTGCTTTGAGACTCTTACTCCGTAATACGATGGCACGTTGGCTCGTCGGTGCGCGACCGAGTGCACGATTACCGGGCAAATTCTATTGTTGTTATCTCATCGTCGAGGCCGCTATCCGTCCTCTTGAGGCCGCTTCTGCGTACGAAAAATTTCCTAATTTTCTTCGTACTTATCGTGCAACATTGGGAAGATGCGAGCGTTATCACCGGACGCCTCTCGCCGTTCCGCGTCGTGCGCCTACGTAAATAATGCACGCTCGCCTCCCCCCGTCTCAATAATTCTCGCATCTTCCGGATCCGCACTAGTCCGCCAACCGCTGTTAACGGGCGTGTGCGGTGCGCTCGACGCACAACCGATTCTACGTGCCATTTTCGGCCAATCTTCGGCCAATTTTCGGGCAATTTTCGTGTCAGCTGTGTCAGACGTGCGTGTACCGTCCGCACGCGCCTGCCTTTCCTTCCTCTGTGTTCATTCTGGCAGTAGTACGACGTCGGCGAGACGTGCAGGTCGTGGGGGTCGGTTAGAGGAGTGTTGCCGGCACGACAGACAGTTGAGACAGACAGTTGAGACAGACAGTACCGTTAGCGCACGTAGACGGAGAGAAGGAGCGCGCGTATCGTGACGAGGCGTTCGCTGCGACAAGGACGAGATTATATGTCGCTCGATGATCGAATATCGCGTACACGCCAAGTACGACGACAGCACGTGCGTATGTTAATTTCTGCGGTTGACGTGTGCGCTGGATAACTCAGTGACATCGCATCTATTGGGGAACAGTGCCGAACGCGTGCACACCTAATCCCCTGCGTCATCGTGCAACATCAATGAAATTGGCCACCGCTCATAGCCGCTCGGAATATGATCGTCGTTATTAGGCTCTACCTCTTTTGCCCGCGGTAACTCACCTTCTTCGGCCAGGGGCGAGGGAGACGGACGGAAAGTGAATCCGATACAGAGAGAACGAGAGAGAGAGAGAGAGAGAGAGAGAGATAGGGAGAATTGAGAGAGCAGAACGAGAGGGAGAGAGAGAGACGGAGAAAGAGAGAGGTGGAGGTGTGCGTTCATCGAACAGCCGGTTCTTGAGATAATTTGTAAGATTCATCGTGTACTGGCAACTTCCCAGTGGGTTGGGTGAGTATGCGCCTACGGAGTTCTATCGTTTATGAATTCCTGATTGATGAACGACGAGACGGTCTATTGGCCGCTTAACGAACAAGTGTCACATCATGCTTCTCTTGCAACGTTAATAATTTCTCTGTCATTTAAATAACAAAGTAGGCTTTGCTACGCGCTTCGCAAACCTTAGTCTGCGTCGAACGATTTGTTTAGCCACCGTTTAATTTGTTTTCTCGATATTATTCCAAATAGAAGGTGCACGGTAAACATCGTTTACTTTTCTTGTTTCTCATGGTTTCTGTTTGCCGCGTTACTTTGATCGACGTAATCGCCTGTGTTATGTCTAATAGCTTAATACAGTACGCGAAATAAGTACGGTTGGTTAATGCCGCCGAATGTCGTTCAAAACTTTTCCCTGTCAGTTCTTCAAATACTAGACTCGCTCAAAGATAACAAAACTTTGCTGAATCACAATCCATGCAAAAAATTATATACATATCACCATTTTCGTTCTGTACAGTGTACATAGCTGAGAATACAAGAAATGCTATTTCTGCATTTGTACACTTTTACCTAATAATAAAGTTGATCACCACAACAAAGTTACATAAAGGCATGCTTATCTGTTTACACGCACTTTGCAGCTAATGATTCTCATAACATTTGTGTTAATTATGGTTATTTGAAATATTATTACCGATGTATTGAAATATTTTTTTTTTACGTGAAAGTTGTTCTAAATTAACTGTTGGAAGTCTGAAGGTGTCGACACGGCAAAAATGATTTTTTATTACATATCTTTGAGTTAACTTTTGAACGTGCTTCTAGTTAATTTTAATGGATGGAGAAGAAGATTACCAGCAGAAAAAAGGAGCTCAAGGAAGCTTCCAATCACAGAGCCATGAATCAGGATCGCCTCTTATTCCAGGGGAAGAGAAGGATTTTGAAGGCCCATATAATACAGAAAAAAATGGTGACCTTGGGGACATGACATTTTGCATGGCAAACTATGTCAAGGAAGCCATGAAGATGATGTTTATGATGCGTAGTCATCACATGCTCACTGATGTCATACTCGAAGTAGGACCCGAACTCTTTCATGCGCATAAAGTCATTTTAGCTGCAGCTAGTCCATATTTTAAGGTAAATTCTTGAAATCCTTGCAATCTTTCTACTATCCATAAAATGGTTTATAGCGTGGCATGTTATTTTTCTACTGAGTCACGTGATTACATTCATAGGCCATGTTCACGGGAGGTTTGAAAGAATGTGAAATGACAAGAGTGAAACTTCATGGGGTGTGTCCAACTGCCATGGCTCGATTAATGTACTTCATGTACACTGGACAAATCAGAGTTACTGAAATAACTGTATGTTCCCTTCTATCTGCGGCAACTATGTTCCAGGTATATAAATACAGTAAAACTAGTAAAACATTATGCCAAACAGTGATGATATGAAAAACAGTTCACCTATTTTTGTTGTAACTAGGTAAATAATGTCATAGACGCATGCTGTGTTTTCTTGGAAAGACAGCTGGATCCGACAAATGCTATTGGGATAGCAAACTTTGCTGAACAACACGGTTGTCACGGATTGTATCATAAAGCCAATCAGTTTATTGTTCAGCATTTCAATCAAATATGCCAGGAGGAAGAGTTTCTACAATTATCAGCTATACAATTAGTATCCCTTGTAAGAAAGGACGAACTAAATGTACAAGAGGAGAGAGAAGTTTACAATGCAGTCTTGAAATGGGTAAAGTACAATGAAGAAGCGAGGGGGCCAAAAATGGAACATATTCTACATGCGGTCCGTTGTCAATACCTGACGCCAAATTTTTTACGCGAACAAATGAAAAACTGTGACGTCTTGAAGAAGGTACCCGCGTGCCGCGAATATCTTGCGAAGATCTTCAAAGATCTGACTCTCCACAAGAAACCAGTTGTGAAGGAAAGAACGCCGAATACTCCGAGAGTAATCTACATCGCCGGTGGATTTCTCAAACATTCCTTAGACGTGTTAGAAGGATACAATGCAGACGACAAAACTTGGACGCAACATGCCAAACTAATCGTTCCGCGGTCGGGCCTGGGTGGAGCATTTCTAAAAGGAATGTTCTACGCGGTTGGCGGCCGAAATAATTCGCCTGGCAGCAGGTTTGTACTTTAGTAGGAAAAATGGCGAACTTTCCTTAATCGAGTTGTGAGCGAAGGGGAATAATGCGCGGATTTCAAGATTGAACAAATTTTAGATATGACAGCGACTGGGTTGACAGATATAACCCCGTGACAGACCAGTGGAGACCGTGCAGCCCAATGTCTGTACCGAGAAATCGCGTGGGAGTTGCAGTCATGGACGGATTGTTATACGCCGTTGGCGGCAGTGCGGGAGCTGAATACCATAATAGTGTAGAATGTTACGATCCAGATCAAGATACGTGGAGTAGCATAAAGTCTATGCATATAAAGAGACTAGGAGTTGGAGTAGCAGTAGTCAACAGGTGGTTGCTCACTATTGATGAACAACTACGCAATGAGTAGAGAATTTATTAGGACTTCAATCAACGCTTTTTATTAACAGATTGCTGTATGCAATCGGTGGTTTTGACGGTACGAATCGGCTCAATTCCGTGGAATGTTATCACCCCGAGAATGACGAGTGGACAATGGTCTCACCCATGATGTGCAGTCGCTCTGGTGCAGGAGTGGCCAGTTTAGGTCAATACATATATGTAATTGGAGGGTACGATGGAACGCGACAACTGAACTCCGTTGAAAGATATGACACAGAACGCGATATATGGGAATTCGTAAGCAGCGTCACCATTGCTCGCAGTGCTCTCAGTGTTACGGTACTCGATGGAAAATTATACGCAATGGGTAAGTCAAGCAGAAAAAGATCGGAGGAAAAAGCTGTCTATTGCTTCCCTTTAGAAAATACCACCCTAAACTATCCGACCGTGCCTGGGATTGTTACGGTTGACGCTAATTCGAAACGTACAGATAGACATTCTTGTATTAGAAAATGTTTGACGCCTTTACTATGCGATATTTTTAGGTGGATACGATGGATCAACATTTTTAAGTATTGTCGAGATTTACGACCCTACGAAAGACCAATGGGAACAAGGAGTATCCATGACATCAGGCAGGTCTGGTCATGCGAGCGCGGTATCCTATCATCAGTGTCCCATACATTGCGATCATTTGGATCATAATGCGCCTTTAGACAGAACTTCATCGTGATGCTATGGTCAAATTTTTCGACTCAAAAGTCTTCCTAATATTGAGCTAAATTTGCATTGAAAAGTTTATGAAAAACAGGATGCACCGGTTGAATTTAAAAATGTTACTCGAGATGTGTCGATACGCAAGAAATATCACGAATGCAGTTGTAATATTATCAATTGCAACGAAAAACCCAGACTGAACACACGTATTTTCCAATGTTAGCATTACTCAAGTCTAGTTCCTAAGATTTGAAATGGTTGACTTTTGCCAACCGTTTCATAAGAAAGTCCAAAGGGTCTGTTTCTGCCATTACCTGCTTGTTAAGAGGACCAATGGATTCGATACGTCCATTACGATAAATTGATCTATTGTATGAGAGTCTTTTATAAAACTATGTGATTCTGTAATTAACATGTACATATATACATATAAGAGAATTATTTTTAAGAATTTGGAACGGACGTTTTCTTTTCGAATTCGTTTGTACTTGTATTTATTTTAAAAAATCCGTACGCATTCCGCGTATTGCGGGAAACACAATGATGGCATTATACATATGTAATTACAGTGGAATCCAAATGCCTATATTACTGTTCCGAACTAAAGCATTATTTTCAATAGATGCGTATGAGTGGAAAAAGAATGGACTGTATTATATTCGCAGAAGATCCTACTTGAACATATCAGCAAACAATCATTGATGCTTAAATGTTTGACGTATTGAAAGTATATGGCCGAAGATAAATTTCTGCAGCAGTGCATTAAACAATTTTTTTGTGGAATATAACGATACATCACACGATATTTTTGGAAGAGCATTTCGCAATAATATGTCGCGCTCAGATTGTAAAAAATACATTGAGTGTCCGATCTGTAAAGGTGTAGGTACGAACGCGAATTAAGCAGCAATATTTACGTCGCCTTGACTTTCGTACAATCTGTAATTAGGATATTTTGAGAAAGATAAAGCGTCTTCTAAGTATGAGAGATCAGGGTTATTATTGCCACCAGTACTTCACAATTCAAATTCGTCTCCTGTGGTAAAACATAAACCAGGTGATGCACAATATTCAGAGGCTTCCGGAGATGTACATCTACCAATGTTGACGCATAGGTATAATAAGTTGTTAATGTGCAACATTTTCTAAACCAGGTACTATTTTGCGAGCCTTCTATGGCTGTCAAAACTTTTCTACATCTGTGATAAGTTTCTTTTGCAGTTCGAACAATTTGAAGGAACCAAGTTCGCCCATTGACGGAAGTGACTACATCATCATGCTTGAGCAAGACTTCCTAGGAGTACCAGAGGCTTTCGAAAATCCCCAGGAAGTGCTGAAAGTCGCGATACAAAATTTAAAGCTAAATCAATGGCAAACGAGTACACCGGCGATAATAAATCTTATGCAAATTTCAAGATACCAGCCAGAATTATTAGACTCTAACATGTCCCTGGTTAATCGCAGTTTATGCAGGTTAAACGATGTGTTAATTTTATTGCAGTTAAACGGTATCTTCTTTGCCAACGTGTACAGCAACTAATTCGTTCACATTTATATTACATAGTTTTACCTGTGTCATTTTCCAGTCTCATGAAAAACACACGACCGCAAATTGTTAGGACGGCATGTCAGGTGGCTATGGAGTTATTCAAAACAATTCAGTGTACTCAAAGACCCGAGTTCGATGAATTGGTGGCGATGTTGCTTTTGAAAAGTACTCATTTAAATAAAGGAATTAGATATGACGCTCAAAGAGCATTAGATGCGATGATAACAAATTTACCTCCATCAACGTGTATTCGTGTACTGGCTAGCGAACATGGCGCTCGGTAATACAAATCTCCTTTATGAATACTATTAATGACACTATATTTATACAACCATTATGAAAAGTTTACAAAACTAACAAGGCATTCGTTTCTTCAGCCACAAAAATCCGTTGATTCGATCAACTGTCAGTCGTTTGCTTTGCAACGTCGTTAGCACCATCAGTGCGGAGAATTTAATATCGAGTTCGAACATGAAGGATACTCGAAGAAGGGTCTTTCCAATATTAGCAAAATTTCTTTTTGATGGCAACTACGAGACGAGGTATTGTAAAAGTACCTTCCCTATTGTGCAGACGTCAATAAACATACATGATGATTTTTTTTAGGAATAATACGAAAAAGATTTTGAAACTTCTGATAAAAAATAACGATTTTGATACAGTTTTTTCGCAAGAAATAGATCGAAAAATGATGGACAGAATAGAGAAAGAACTCGTTCTTTTAAAGTATGAAAAATAATTAATTATGTAATATTATCGTTCAATATATTGTTTATCAAAAGTAGATCAAGTCGTAGCCATGTACTACTCTTTAATAATAAAAGTTGTAACAATATTTTGAAAATTAATATTTCATGATCTCATCCAGAATTATTGTGTTTGAAGAAATTTGCAAAAAGACCTTTAAAATGAGGGACCCTGCGTATCATAATTTTTTATATAGATTTCAGTACGAAATATAATTTGTAATATATTATTAGTAAAAATTAAACCATCATTGTTTCTCTCATCTTGTGGAGGGCAGATGCTAATAATAAAGAAAACTAATGAATCAAATGTGTACTTCAATACATTGGTACGTCCATGGAGAGAATCGTACTCTCATTGCAGTCAGCCATTATTGTTTTTCTACGATGACGAGGTTAGAAATATGGTAGACAGATAAATTTCAAACTTAACAGTACATGCTCTAGACCAACAGTGTATAAATTGAGCACGATGTTGGAAGTTTCGGTGAAGAATCTTGCAGCAATGAAGTATACGTGTAAATTTGAACGAAACTGGAAATTTTAAGGGAAAAGCTCAACGATGAAATCTGTGTACAAATTATTTTTCTTGTGCCTTATATTCGCTGCTTTGGTAATACTGCTCAATTTGATTACGAATTTTTCAAACAAGATCAACGATGGCCCGAGTAAAGAAAATTCTGCATTTTTGGCGTCCAGCAAGAAATTGCCTAGCACGTCGGCGATGGCAAAAGAGATAACCATATGCGTAGTGGCATGCGGAGACAGATTGGCTGAATCATTAACAATGCTCAAATCAGCACTTGTGTTTACAAACAGACCACTACAGTTTATTGTCCTAGCGGAGTACGACTTAATACCGGCATTCAATGAAAAGCTATCAGAATGGAAACTCATATCAAATAAGACGTTCGACTTTGTGGTGAGATCTATCACATTTCCAGAAGGAAGCGACGGTGCAATGTGGAAAAAATTATTTAAGCCCTGTGCAGCTCAACGATTATTTTTACCTGTAAATATGTATTATTATAATTTCATTGAAAAGTGAACATTTTACTGACTGTCATTTTTATTCTTCAGACCATTTTAAATGATACGGACTCTGTTCTTTATGTCGACACTGACACACTGTTTCTGGCACCACCTGAAAAAATTTGGGATGAATTCAAGAAAATGAACTCCACTCAACTAGCAGCTTTAAGTCCAGAACATGAAGATCCTAATACCGGCTGGTATAATCGATTTGCCAAGCATCCGTATTACGGAAAGCTGGGGGTAAATTCTGGTGTGATGCTAATGAATTTGACCAGAATGAGAGAGTTTAGGTGGACTGACTATGTTATACCCATTCACAAACTATACAAATTGAAAATAACCTGGGGTGATCAAGATATAATTAATATAATATTTCATTATCATCCAGAAAAACTTTACATATATCCGTGCAGATATAATTATAGACCAGATCACTGTATGTATATGTCTGTTTGTACTGAAGCTGAGAGAGAGGGTGCACTAGTTCTTCATGGATCTCGAGGTACTTTCCATTCTCCGAAACAACCACCATTCAAAGCGGTGTATAAAGCTATGCAAGAATATCAGTTAAACACTGATCCATATGAGTACCTTCTTGTACCAATGAGAAATTATTTAGCAATTGAACATAAGTCTCACTGTGGCAAAGTGTGGAAGGTGTTCTTAATCCAACCTGAATTGCATTTAGCACAAAATATGTGAGAACGTATATTACAATATATCTCTCCTTAATCTTCGTAGTAAAATATTAGCAATTTATGACAACTTTTTGACAATATAGCGTCATATCGGTATTACTAAATCTAACGAATGCAATGTGTAGGGAACAAGTATTTTGATATCATATTCAACTGACATTATTAGCAGCTACAAGTTTTTTGTATAAATTCCTTTGTACCATAAAGGAATGTTTTAGACGTGAAATACGTACGAACAATAAATATAAGGATTTCTCGCTATAAGCATTCAAATTATAATATTGTAATATTATATATTATAATATTATATCGAAGTAATGATCTGTAGTATGTAATAACGAAAGTAACGCAGTGTGTTACGGTCATCTCGAAAAGTATTATTTAAAACATTGGTATGACATAATATTCCTGCTTAGACTGAAATATATTCATAGTACAGTTTTTTTTTATTTGTTACAAAATGTACTATGATTGCTCGCGCTTGTGTCGGCAATATAATACACGAGCATGACACATACCGAGAAAAATGGTCTATACCGTAATATAGTAGTCTGTAAACTGACGAAAATACCGGTATTATCTTCATAGTAATTACTACCGTTATTTGTATTCAATTTAATATATTTTAGTGTGAAGGGACCCATTTCGTAAAACATACCAAATTCAGTGTTCAAATTTTGCGGCTGGAATTAATTCTACCGTAGGACAATATTTTACACAAAATTAATGTTTTAGAAACATTTGATTTTTGTAATTAAATACGCATTTGTGATATTTCTTTTGTAATAAAAAGCACTATAAACTACCAATAAATTCACTACAAATATCATCCGACTTATAATTAAACAGTGTTTTTATGTGGTGAGTGAGATTTATCAATTGCAACAGTTGCTATGCACGCAGCAGAGTAATAGAAGATGTAATTATCTATTAATTGAATAATACACTTAAAGAGATAGTGATTAACGTTACAATTAATTCACCAGCTTGTTACAAGCGGCTCGTTATAAGCGTGCACAGCTGTACATTGGAAACCATTAATGATACATTAACGGTTTCCATACAATTTCTACTCATAATGATTATTACGCAATAATAAAAATTTTGACCGGTTTTAATAATTTACAGAGTACAATAATATTTCGATAATATTTTCGTTTTTTTTAATAGTACAACCCCTAACGGATATTCAAATTTATCAAATGATGTGTGAGACGCCGCTTAAAGTCATGTGTAATCATTCTTTAAATTTCGATTAAATATTAAACAATCATAGACCCAATTATACTCCAAAATAACTTTTACTTCGTATTATCGAAATAAGTTTTGTATTTTAAACCAACCGTAATTTGTCTATGCTTCACCCTACATATGTAACGATATTAATTTGAAACTTGCTATTAGTAAATAAGTGTCTGTTAATTGAAAACACACACCACTGAAAAGAATATTAATTTATACAGAAATGTTTTTGGTGAAATTTTGGCAATGTGGCAAATACGGATCCTAAAGAAGCTAATCTATTAAGGTAGTCAACGGTATCATAATTTGTCCGACTGACGAATCATTTTTTGCAAATATTATTGACCATACGCGACGTGAATAAAACTTGCAACACCATTATTTTATATCATACTACGCGTAAAAGTTCTAAATATCGCAACCGCATCGTGTTGAAATGGAACCTCAGTGGCCGGTTTGGAGATTAATGAATAATTGCTTAGAAAATGTTATATCATATCAGACAGGAAGCACTAAGTAGCGACATAAAATTTGCGTAGCTACATCGTGATAAAAGAGAAGCTCAGCGGCCGGTTATGGCGTTGTGCAGCGAAAAACATTAGCGTACATGAGTGTGCAACGAAGTCACGGTATGTAACGTACGCGCGCGCATTTCAATCTAGTGGAGGGAGTTGCAGGAGTAAGTGGTGGATGACCGGAGAGTAAACGTTGAACAGGGGGGCCCGTTCGAGCGCAGTGCCCTGTTACGCTCCTGCGAATTACCGTCTCGCGATTGTGCTTTACCGCACCCAATCGTCAAACTTCCTCGAGACTCGCGGGTTTCTCTAAATTTCCCGCTCTCTTATCAGCGGTACCGCGTACAAAGTGTATACAAGTGTATACGAGCGAACTGCATACAAAGACCGCCAGTAAACATCGGCACGCTTCTTCAACTACTTAGCCGGAAGCACCGCGAGTGTTTAGTTGCGCTTAACACTTTGACTGCCAAGCGTATTTTGCTATATTAGAACCGCGATGCGATAAAATTCTGCAGAGTATAATTAAATCGTGCAAAACGAAGGTAACGCAGAGTTATTAGAAGCTAAAGTATTGAAGCATCGTTCCAATATCAACGGCTTTTACTAGATTGCAAATAGGCTTCATGGCGAATTTTTTGCATTTATAGTGAAATCTTTGCGCCGGTCACCGATGACCACCGTGGCGGTCAAAGTGTTAAACGAATTAGACTTCCCAATTCTGTGCGTCGAGCGTCGGCGTTAAACTCGGTAAACGGTGAATGTAAGGAGACCGGGCGGGAAAGAGGGAAACGGCGAGAGGGAGAGAGTGAGGGAGAAAGGTGAAAAAGCAGGAGAAACAGACAGCCAATAGACCGCTTAACCCATTTTAAAGGTTCAACAGTGACAGTCTTTCTCTCCTTGGCGGATCCAGTTGTGTGTTAGGCGAGAGGCAAAGTGACTGAGACCGAGGAAGATGTACTGACCCAGTGACGTCGAGCGGTGCGATGTGCGCTCAGTGAAACGACGGACTGATAAAGATCGCACAGGTAGGCGGAATATCAGAGATAAATCGAACAACGCGGCCGAGATAAGAGAGTCTGCCAGTGCGATGGGCGAAATGACTTTTTTCCTCGATCAGTTATACCCCGGCGCCGTTATGCTGATGGATTGTGTGACGTGTTCGACGAGCGTCTTTCTCCACGATCGCTTGCTGCATCACTGAATCGTGCTCAGTTAATTCCGCGAGCCAGTGTGTTTGCCAGTTGTGCGCGCTTCATTGAGCTCGCGGCTTGCGACGTCAACTCTTGACCTTTAGTTCGGCACACGTCAAGTAACGGGTTTGCTTTCATCTCAGATCCCAGCCAGTGTCTCATTTTTCTCGATCTTCGTAAGTACTTCTTACAGCTTCGGTTTTTCCACTTACTTCACTCCGTGCGAATCGAGTGCGTCATTGTTAATTAGCAACATTCGTCCATAAGGTTGATGCCAGTTCAGCAGTGTGCAAATGCAGTTTTGTCCGCGGGTCCACTTATGGTCCATTTTGCGAAATCGAATTGCCCATTTCGAATTGACGTTTCGGGGTTTAGCTAAGTTTTGCAAAGTGCTCTTCAATTATATGTCTTTGAGGCTCATTGCTACTCGGTCGACAAGTTGGTAATTGCAGCTTGCAGTTGTCGGAAGAGTAGGAAAGATACCGATATTATTCAATTCCGGGCTATGAATAGGTGCGGAACTAATAAAAGGGAAATTTAATCACACAAATAGTCGGCGCAAATCACGTTGGTTTCTATCATTTGTTGCTCTTTGCTGGCAGATTGACGCGCGTGTAGTTGTGATAACCGACTCTAGCAGAAATGAGGTATTACACCGGACCACCGTAATTTCTTTGTGAGGCAAGAGTGTCCGCGACATTAAATTGTGACCCGCAATTTCATTATTATTCTTCTTTTTATAGTGTACCGGGTAACCCTTTCTCAATGAACAGACTAACAATGGGAAAAAACTTTTTTTTATCAAGAAAGAATAATATCATAGTTGACGTTATACACGATCTTTAGATTCATCAATTGGTTTTCGTGAATTACGGGGCTAATCGATACCAACAGACAATATTGCCTAATTGTATTGATAAAATTTTGTCTCAGACAAAAATGACAAAACACCCTAATATATTTAGTATATTTTCGCATTCTACGCGATTATTCAGTTTCACACACTAATTCTGTTTACCTACGATTAAAGATTACTCTGCTTCGAGGATATGGGGCAAAGCTTCAGAAGATGATAAAAGATAACCACGTACCGTTTAACTTTTCAAGTTTATTCTATGTTTGCAGACTTTAATCAAGAGTTCCTTATCGAATCGCGAATATTGTCGTGTTGACACATTTAAGAGACGGTTTAATTGTTTCTGGTTAAAACTTGCGTTTTAAGCTGTGCGAACGCGAGCAATCGCGGTAATCCAATGGTTTGCGTTTCAGTTCAGTTTTATAACCAGCATGTAAAACAGTAAAGTCACACCGAAATAATAACATAACAAAACGCGACCTTATCAATACTTCAACGTAAATTCGACTAGCTGCATAGGTATCTCTGAGATATTTAAAGTCGATTTCTTTTAGGCCTCGTATGAAAATATGTAATTTTACGTTTTCTCCTTGTTCCACGATGTCTAATTGCCACCTTTGCGGTTGTATCACCAGTTACGGCACACTGTTTCTGTGGCATTCACGGTTAAAATGTTGGGCCGCACGATAGTAGCGAAGGTTTTAGAAAAATCTTGACGGGATTTTGCGGTTAAGAAGCTAATGATAGGTTAGCGTCGTATCCACCTGCGATGACACTTGTGTCGCCATGTGTCCGAGGCCGTTGCCCGATATTCTGCGAATTCAGCATTCATATCGTCCTTTGACAGCGTTCTCTCTGGCTAAATGCGACATAATGCCTGTGACGTATTTAAGTTAATGTAGAGCTACGTCGCGCGAGAGATGCACTGCTAAAAATTTGTCCCAGCAAACCAGTCAGCGTCAGAGATGCAGCACGTGACTGAATAACAATGATAGTCGGATAAACGGAGTTCTTATGAAATGAGAATAGCACGGCAGCTGTGTAACTATTGTTGCAACTACGGGTTTTGCACATTTTTCTGAGCGTCAGTTTGGTTCGGGCGGCTGACGGTTATACGAAGATTTTACGTTGCGTCAGATTAGGCACGTGCGTCCAGGTGTCTGGAATAAATATTCCGTCGAACAATAAGTGCCGTACGTATGAATGGCAGTGTCGTAATGTAACATAATTATGTGAATGTTTTCATTGCAATTTCTGCTAATATACACTGTATGACCTATATGGTATTGTGCCTGAGAGTTTTCTGATGAAAGAGATTCGCGCTTTCACGCTCTGTGAATTTTATTTTGATTTGAGACCATATGGTTCGCAGCCTACTACATCAGTTCTATGACCCATTAATGTGGCGTGGTCTGCGCTTTGACAAACACGGGTTTACGCTTAGTTTTGGGTACATCGTATATTAATGACAATCGAGAAAAATATTCGTATGCAGCCGTCTACATTATGAGAGATTTTCGATTTTCTAGTCCTTAAATCGAGTATAAAATCGATTTCTCTTATTACTTGTTTTATAGAAATTATAAAGGTCGCTTTTGCTTACGAAATTTATATTGACGCATCTTGTCTATTTTTTCTTTCGAGCTGTCTTCCTCATTAGTCATCAAACAGGCTCATTATTTGATAATCAATTCTTCAGTTACAACATGTAGAATGTTGCGCTTACTAGGCACTGACGTGGACTAAACACACATATCACAAGTGGGACAGAAAATGTTTGTGTTCTGTTCCGCTACGTTTGCGATGCTACCGTTTCAACAGTCATTGTTGACATTCACTAGTAATTTCCATGAAGAAAGATACCGTCTATGCAGATGCTACTATGAAGATCTTCAAGCTATAAATTAAGAATTAACTACACATTCCAATACGTATCTTTTTCTCAATATCCGTTTCGTGAATTCAAAAGACCTTACGGATTGCTGAATTTATCTTTTATTTTGAATAACATCCGCGTCATAAGTATAATATTTTCAAAATCGGTATTTCTTGCAAGATACTCTAAATAGCCATTCGAATAAAAAAAATATAAATATTTCTTTTAACGTGAATTATTTTTCATCCTCTGAGCCCCGCAGGCTTAATAATCTGCCATATCTGTCATTTCTTATTGTCTCTCTTTTCAGTAGAGCACTAAATCGGTCATCTTACGCGAATTATCTTGTATACAACGTGTTGCCCACCAATAATTGTATTATAGGAAACGGCTCCGTCATAGATGCTAAGCAGGAAAAAAACTTGAAGTTACAATCCGCAGCTTCATGCTTGGCGACCTCTTAAAAGAAGACCGTAGAACTGATCTCGCAATCATATACAACGATGTATATAATTTAGCGATTTTCCTTTGAGCCGACTGAAGAACTGCCGACTATCACTAGGAAGCACACTAATTAACTTCGTTATTTTTCATACAAGGAGTCTTGCAATGCCACTCTTCAAACCACGGACTACGCCGAGGTCACCAACGGCAGAGAAAGCCATGAATGGCTCACATCATCATAATCAGCAACAGCAGCAGCAGCACAAGGAGCATCACCATCATCGGCATCAGGCCAACGACAACGGTCATGACGGCTTGAACGCTAACGGTACAAACAACAGACAGAGTAGCAGTAACAATAATCCGGCTCAGCAACAGGAACAGCCGCGGACGCAAAGATCACAGGCACCTCCGTTAGTGTTTCACTGTCAGCTGGCCCATGGCAGCCCTACGGGGCTCATATCAGGATTCAACAATGTACGCGAACTCTATCAGAAGATCGCTGAATGCTACGACTTGCCCGCCGAAGAGGTATACTACGCCGTGTTCTATACGTCTACCGTCGATTATTATTATGCAACTAGAGTGTACCTTCTTTCGGTTGACAGGTCATTTTTTTTTTCATATAAAGTGCAAAGATTGAAAATATACAAGCTATCGATAAGATAAAACAACTAACAAATAATACGTGCCAGTTCAAATAAGTACCATTTCCGACATATATAAATAGACACAAAGTAAATAATAATCGAAGGATTGTTGGTGGAGTCAATCGTGGTTGAACTATGTAAGTGGAGTGTATCTTTTTTTCTAAAATGTCATTATAGGTTCAACACGAATTTAAAATGCGGGTGCTAAAATAGATGGCGATTAGCATTCTTTTAAGAGTAATTGGTAACAGATAAGAGTAAGCTTTGTTTCCTAGCATTCCAAAAATAACGCGACGCGTATGAGCATATTGATACGGAAAATGTTATCGAAGTCTGCGATGTGGAATTTCAATTGCGTACGAGCATATCGCCACGAAAAACGTTATCGAAGTGTGCCTCGTGGAATTTCTATTTCAATTCGTGCTCCTTCTAATAGTGGTCTTGGAAGGCCATCACCAATACCTGCCGGTATATTGTGCAGGAAAACGATGCCCATTGAAGTGTGCCAACGATGATAAAGAGAAAAGCATGCAATTTATGCGGTGCGTGACGAGTTCAAAGAGATTTATTTGCCCGAACTATTTGTGTGTTTTTATCGCGTTTAAATTTTCTTTTACTATTTCTGCACATTGCCATTCAATTCCCTGATCGATTGTTTGTTAGCACGATTGAGTGATGTATATTTGCTATTATTTCAAGTGTGTGCTTCTGTTGCGTTTCATTGCGCTAAACATTTTTTATCAATTTATTTCTGACGGGTGATAAAGACGCCTGATATATCCATAAGGATGTTACGCACGTCTTATATAACGACTATCTTGTGGTTTATCAATTATAAAGAACGAAAACAATGTGAGTTTTAAAAGAATGCTTTTGAAATCGCGTTCGGGTACGTAGAACAAAAAATAAGTTACGCGTAGCAATAATTATTTTCATTTATCCATCAAATCGCTTTGTTCGCCCATAAAATACGAAATGCAACAAAACAATATGACTCTTCAATTGCAATCGAAGGAGATCCTACCACAATAGATTTTTAGAAAGACTTTGTTGTAGAAATACGACACATGAAATTCGGTTTCTCCTGCCGCGAGGACGCGCGGTTGATGGAAAAATTCACGTGAGAATAGTTCTCTCTCGACGGTTTGACGTGAAACTTGCGCGAAGGATAGAAAGAGACTAGGCGGCCAGTACAGGAAACGTCGGTTACGGGCCATGGCCTCTCGCTGATCCGGCGGATATGTCCTTTATGGTGTTAGCGGGGTGTAATGGGTACTTCATCGTGTCTGCTTAACACGTAAAATTACTTTCCATCGCGAACGTCACTCGACCCTAATTTGCTCGGTCCGAGAGTGTTTCGGTCGTCAGTCGCAGGGACAAACATTTACATTAAAATAGCATCGCGGTATTACTAAATTAAGGTGAGCTATTGCGTGAACGCAGTAATGTTTTGCGGTCGAGAACGTTTTTAGCCCACTTTCCCGCGGATGGAAGATCTTTTTCGTATGAAACGAAATTGTGGACTCCACTAATAGGAATATCGAAGAAAAATCTTGCCGGAAAGTTTATACGAGTAATACCGAAGGGAGATATATGGTATTAATCAGCATTTCTAAGAGAGATGCAATAAAACTGTAGAGATTTCTAAGAGAAATTTCGCAGTCGAAATGGAAACTGGATCGACCTTTGATTAATTCAACATTTTCAGATCCTCTTCTGCACTCTCAATACGCACAAGGTGGAAATGAAGGAGTTGCTGGGTGGGCAGATTGGCGTAGGTGATTTTATATTTGGTCATAAAAAAGGTACGAATACATATTTGCTGTGCATGTACGTAAACCCTCCCATATATTCCGTCATCGATTGTCACGTTTGTTGCAGGCCGGCCGAAAGAAATTGAATTAGTAAAATCAGACGATGCACTGGGACTTACGATTACGGATAACGGCGCGGGTTACGCGTTCATCAAACGTATCAAGGAAGGTTCGGTGATCGACAGGATAAAGGTCATTCAGATCGGCGATCACATTGAGAGAATCAATGCCACCAGTCTCGTTGGTAAGCGGCATTTCGAGGTGGCGAAGATGCTTAGGGAAATACCAAAGGGATCGACGTTCACCTTGAGACTGGTTGAGCCACAGAAGAACGGCTTCGACAATATTGCGCCACGCGGGGACATGAAGAAAGGGAAGAAAGCTGCATATGGATCCGGAAAAGAGACGCTTAGATTTAAAGCCGACGGTAGCGCGCAAATCATCGAGAAGGTGGTAAGTGAAATCTTCGTCGTCTCATACTGACAAATTATTGAATTTCTGCAAATTTTCAGGATGACGACGTAACCACTGTGGGAGTGGAAAAGATCAACATGATTTTGGAAAGCTTCATGGGCATCTATGATACGGAATTAGGTACGCGTTCACGTTTCGCATACATTGACATTGATTTGATTTTCATCATGCTCACGTGTTATATTATGATGTATACAGCTACGCAGATTTGGGAACTTGCAGAGGGCAAGTTTAACAGCATAGATTTTGCCGAGGCCATAGATAATTCCGATTTGGAAGCGTTCGGTTTCACCGACGATTTTGTCATCGAATTGTGGGGTGCTGTGACCGACGCCAGAGCCGGACGACATCGATGATACAAGCGACGACTATCTTTTTGTTATCACTCTGGAAAGATTCCAGCTCGATTGAGAAACGTGAAGCGACGTGAACTCTGTGTGCATAGAAGATATCTCTGTTTTCAAGAATATAAAACAGGATCGCTGTTGAAAAAAGAGGGAAAAAAATCTTCGCTTGAGAAAAGCACTCTCTGCTAGTTCAGTAGAAGCAAACATATATTTAATACTATTCGTCAGGTTTTGTTACCACTAATAATTGTAAGTGCAGGTTTCCCAAAAATCATTTCCGCGGCTTAGCACTAGACTTGTACATTCTACTGTATGATATCTCGGACACCCATGAGTATAGAATATAGTTTCTATGCGCGAGTCTAAATGAAAATTTTACAATAACGTTTCCTGATACAGTCGTTTCGATTAAATCCTATAACTTATAAAATCGCGATTTGTAAGCCTGAAAATTGCAGATGGCGAGAATTGCAGACAATAATATTAATAATATGCAACTCGAAAACTTGCTGTTAAACGCCAGGTAAATATATTCAAATCGCACTTTTCTTTTTACCATTCCACAATATCATGTTATCACATATTACATTCCCCTTTTTTATCCGGTGAACAGTAGCCCAGTATACCCCTTGCTATTGTTGCGTTAAAAATGATGGTCTTCAGATTTAATTGCCCTTTAGTATATCAAGGGATTCGAAAATAACTGAGAATGATCCAGGTCGAAGTGTAAAATTCGCAATAGTTCCGGAGATATCGGCGAAAATGTGTGGAAAAAGCATGAAGAACGAGCGTGTAAACGGAGTCAAAAATTAAAACTCTACCGACCGATTTGCTATTGCGAAAGGTGAAAGGGGGTACAAAGAGACTCAGAGAAATCGTAACCGCGTTGAAAAATTCGAAATAGTTTCCGAGATATGACTAGAAATTGGTGAAAAAATGGGGAAAAATACGAGAAAAAAGGACGTTTCTTTACAACCATCAGCTGAAAGTGTATTATTCGACTTGCTTACCTAAATGAACTGAAACGGGATCGTAAAAGGTTAAATAAAATATAAACCGCACCCCAACATTTACAATAGTTCGCGAGTTATGAGCAAAAATAAAGTGATAAATAACGAAAAATAAGCCGAAAATACGGGAGAATAGGCGAAAAATGTCAAATTTTTTTTTTATTTCGGACCGATACCATTCGATAGAGGGTAATTTGCCCTGAAGATAGATCACTTTCCGCGCGCTGAACTGTTCATAGTTTCCGAGATACGACGATTTTAAGAAAGCGAAAAAAATTTTTTTTCAAAATTGGTGATCGCGATTAATCCCACGCGAAAGAGCGTCCAAAAAGCTTTAAGAAAACCTATATTACTTATATGTTTCGATCGTTAGTTTAGACGCGACAAGGCCTTGAAGAAATCGCGAAAATCTTAAAATCTTATCCTTGCCATTTTTGCGAAAAAATGATGGGTCACCGATTTTATCGCCCTTTTAACATATCAAAGGGGGTCCAAAATGACACGGAAAAATACAAGGCGCACCCCGAAATTCGCAATAGTTCCGGAGATATCGGCAAAAATGTGTGGAAAAATCGTGAAAAACGGGCTTGAAAATGGGATTAAAAATCGAAACTCTGTTGATGGATTTGGTACTGTGCCAAATGAACGGGGGTGCAAATGTTAAACGAAACTTAGCAAACGGAAGTACCGAAAAACGCATTAGAAAGACACTCAACAAGTAAGCCATGATAAGAGTTATTGAAAGAAATATTACGACAATAACGACGAGAAATTGGTAACAGATAACATAAAAGATAAACGTGACATAACATTATATCATAATTAGTGATAATTGCGATTTAAAACATTAATAACCACCCACGGGAAACTAGCTGCAAGAACCCCGTTTCGACGATGAAAATGAAGAACCTGTAACAAAAAGAAAAATAAATTAGAAATGCTCTTTAACACGTTTCGACGATGAAACACGAATCAAAAATATAGTTCGTTTAGTAAGTGGACAAAATTGCCGTATAGTTGAACATTTAAATAATTGAAAAATAATTGAGACAAGCAACAATCGTACCAAATTAAGTGCTGCATGAATTTGAATACGGCCCCGGCGTGAACGTGTTAATACAGTTCATACAGAAGTTCTGAACAAAATACTAAATTCATCATGGGCCCGCAGTGACTCTTATTTATGTCCGAAAAAAATAATCTCTTATGACCGTGTATTGACTGTTAAACTCGGCTCTACTTCGCGGTATGGTAATTTACACGTGATAGAAGATGTTAACAATCACGAACAAAATGTTAAGATGCAATGATTTAATCAGTAAACAAACGCTGTCTCATATTTCGTATGACTTTACGTAATACTACAAAAGAGTGAAGCTATGCATGTTTGTTGATTTTGACAGAGCCATGATAATGTGCAAACACAAATTGTACTCCGCATAATTTTGTTTTATTTACGAAGGAAATAATTTAAAAAAACTGTTAAAGTAATAGTAAAAAAAACTAGCATTTTATATGGCGTAATAATGTTAAAAACAAAAGCGGTGGTAACAACTAAAATCATTTATAAGTATAAAACCAAATACAAATTGAAAATACTGAAACACAAACAAGACCATATTAATTATGATAATTTATCTTCTCAAATGCTGGGCGTTAGGGAACCTGCAACAAAAAGAAAACATATGTTAGTAGGTCCATAATATACCTGTGAATTGAATAATTAGTCTTGATTAACTCTCTATTATAGTTTGGATCAAATAGAAAAACAGATTTGGCATTCAATTAAAATATTTTATTTTTATTGCTATTCATATTCTGCTGCATAGCCGTTTAAAACAATAACGAGAGTCAATCAGGCTAGTTAATCATGCCTTGCAATTTTAAGATGCAAATGTCACTGTTATCGGTTACATTCGCAAAACTTGGCTATGACGAGCATAGTGATTTTCGTGGAAAATTTATCCAGCGACGAAGCCCTCTTCTACGGGCCACTTCAGCTATGAAAAATAGCTTCTTCTTACTTCAGGCTTACGTCCCCTCTACTTGGGAAATGTTTGGCAGATATCGAAAGTTTTACATTGATCTGAGCACTAATTCAAAGGCAAAGTGAGAACGAAACTGTGTTTGTGTATACCTGCCTAACCATTTCATAATCGATACGTGATTGTATGTCATTAGAAAGAAATATAAATACATAACCACGTGCACGATTACATATCTATATTCATTTCTAATATAAATTTCGCCTTTGCCTTGAAAAGTGATTGAATCAAGATAAAATTTCGATATCTGTATTCGGAAGTTACAGCGCGATCACTTGAAATATGAGTGATTAAATTTGCGAATAAAAACTAGCACATATCCACTACCAAATATTCTGGCAGCGCGTCCATATACATATAAATTTAACCACAATTCCCAATTAGATTGAAATATGTACACCATATGTCCAGTGACCTAAGTGTACCTATTTCGGCTGAAAATTATAAAATTGCCTTAAAATCAGCACTTGACTATTGCAACATCCTACAACTAAAGGTACTTAAAACAATTGTGATATGAAATATAACTATAGTAATACATGAAATATATCGTGATTTGTCAATAACCATTCTGAAACAAATGCTATACCACGAGCAAAATTATATTGTTGCAATAATTAAATGAATCCCAGGTGAAGACATATCACTTGAACGCCTAATGCCTACCCGCGGGAGAAGAAGTGATAGTCTTACTCTGGCCCTACCTACTTAAAATTTAACATTCACACAGAAATATGCTACCTGCCTGCCTAACACCTATATTTAAAAACGCAAACCAATCACACCAACACACTCACTCCATTCTCACACATTCCGCCCGGGTGCAAAAAGCCTATTCCTAGAGAGTACGTCCCGGAACGTCTCCGACACCCGAACTCAGCGCACATCACCATTCATTCACTACTGTACGTACCAATTTCTGAAATCAACTGTCAAAGGCTAGTGACTATGCAAGTTAGTCGCGACCGCGATTCATATTGACTCATTTTTCTCTATAACCAACTGTAGCATAGATTACAAGTAATTTTGCATTCAATTGTGATCGTTTACTAATAAGAAAAAAAGACACAACGAGTAGTTGCACCGATTTCTTAAGATATGGGCGAATTACACAGCGGGAACTCAATATGCATATACATTTGTCCAACGTGCAGTCCATAACACTACCATTCATACCACACACAGTGGAAAGCACGTTGATCGACACTCAGCGCATTGACAGTCGCTTATATATGTATAATAATTGTATATTTAAATTCGTGACCACTGGCCTGATCCATAGATGCAGCACCTGGGCGCATGAATGGTTTCAGACCCTAAATTATGATCACGGATAATTAAAATGTATACCAACTGTTTTGCTGAAAACATCCTAAACTAAGATTAATGAAATAAATGTGTCTAAGCGGGCTAATAAATATTTGTATTCGTATTTGCAATATATGTACATATCTATTATATATGAATATATATAGTTTACAAAAATGGACTTTAATTAATTTTCAATTAAAAAGGAAATATTGGGCATGCATGACTTTATATTTTATGAACTTTAAACTGTATTAAAAGTTACAAAAAATGAGAATTATGAAATGAACTTGGGAATAAAAGCTTGATTGGCCTCGAGCGATCTGTTCTCAGAGAGAAGATTTTAAAAATACAATCAAACATCCGTATATCTCTCAGAATGCAGATACGACTCGTCGCGAAATGCCTTCATGCTCTTTGAATACTAAATCGAGTGACGGATATAAAAACATCCCTTATTATATCTATCGTATAATCAGAAACATTCACAGTTACAAAATATGACATTCATGTAGCACCTTATTCATGATTAACATCATTACACAAAAAATAGAGCGAAGAAGGCCTATCCCACTCTAAATACACATACAAACAATAAATAAACTGCCACTCATAGATAAACACCGCAGAGTATATCTATGATCACTATGCTCTCATAAAAAATGTCTAAAGTATAAATACAACCAACCACTCGTGTTGGTTCGGAACATTCATCCTGCAACATGTTTGAGTGGCCGGAGGGACATAAAGATTTGACTCATCGGTGTTGGCTTGTCAGGATACCACAGGAACATGCTGCATCGATGAGTCCTTGGCCGGCGGACACCTGCAGGTTCAGGATTCAGCATTGTGGACTCTCGTTCCCTCATCCAGCATCAAACAGGCAGCAATGAACATTTTCTTGAAGTTTTATCCCTGCAAAATGATAACAAAAAATGGTTAATTATTGTTCACTTGAAATAAATGTATCAATGAACAATTTTATTTAGACGATGTATATACTTACATCACGTAATTTTTTCATAAAAATTGAAATCCATTAGTGACGTCAAAGAACACTGACTCTATTACGCGGTAGACAACTACACCTTATTATTATGATCAGACATTTGTATTATGTAATTACTGTATTTTATAATGTATTATTCAAGTCACTAAATATAGCCAAAACAAAATTTGCTTCAATGACCAATCAAGGTAACCCTACGTAAATAATTGCGAACAAACACTGACTTTATTTTATGTAAGTAATTGAAATACTAAAAGGGCTGAAGTTATTCAATGAACCCGTACGGTTGGAAGGGTAACTGTACATCAAATTCAAACACTGATTCTAAACCGTATTACGTCCGGCCACAAAATCCTGCAACAAAAAGAAATTAGGCGTGAGTAAAGATTTCATATAAAAGCGGAATTTGGGGAAAATTTCAATATTTATATACCCTATGAAATAAAACTAAAAATTTGATGATACAGGCGGAATTTGAACAAAAATTACACGTAAAACACTACATTAAAAAACAAATTTAATTAAATTAAGGTAATCCAAACATTGTCCAAATATTTAAGTAAAAACCATGATGGTATAATCAATGATTTAGGAGGCTTTATTCCTGTAGCGTTACCGTGGCTAAGTATATTCGAATGGGTACGTGTGCGTGTGTGTAAAAACGGTGTGTCTGCTTAACTCACACAACTGCACAAAAGTGTAAATCCCAATGTTGGATTATTTTGGCACAGATTCAATGGATAACCGCATTATATGTGATTAGCCAGAAGTGCATACGAGCCATGAATCGAATTAGATACTTGAATATAGTTCAACTTACCGAAAATAGCGTAAAAGCTGCAAAATATAATGTTTCCGTGACACACCGTACCGCGTTATCTTCACGAGAAGGTAATTATATATCGAATTCGAACACTGATTCTAATCCGCATTCCGCGAAGTCACAACACTCTGAAACAAAAAACAATTACATATGAGTAAAGATTTCGTCTGAAAGAAGTACTTTGAGAAAACATGAATATTCATATAAATTAAGAAATCAACCTAAACATTTCATGTAAAATGCGAAATTCGGACTAAACTATATATAAATTTAAAAGAAAGCACATAAAGCCGCTAAAAGAGAAAAAAGGATTTAATTTAATGAAGGTAACCAAAACATTGTCTAAGTATTCCAACAAAAATAATTATACTTTAATTAATGACTGAGGGCGCCTTATCCCTGTAGCCAGCGTTACCGCGACCAAGTACATTTCAATGTGTGTGTGTGCAGAACTGTGAGCTTGCCTAACCCATACAACCATACGAAATTGCCAATCTCAACGTGAGACTATTTTGGCCCATATTCAATGAATATATGTCACTAAATAATTGCTCATGCCGGCCATGCATCGGATTAGATACTTGAAGATAGTTCAACTTACCGAAAATTGCGTAAAAGCTGCAAAATATAATGTTCCCGTGACACACCGTACCGCGTTATCTTCACGAGAAGGTAATTATACATCGAATTCGAACACTGATTCTAATCCGCATTCCGCGAAGTCACAACACTCTGAAACAAAAAACAATTACATATGAGTAAAGATTTCGTCTGAAAGAAGCACTTTGAGAAAACATGAATATTTATATAAATTAAGAAATCAACCTAAACATTTCATGTAAAATGCGAAATTCGGACTAAACTATATATAAATTTAAAAGAAAGCTCATAAAGCCGCTAAAAGAGAAAAAAGGATTTAATTTAATGAAGGTAACCAAAACATTGTCTAAGTATTCCAACAAAAATAATTATACTTTAATTAATGACTGAGGGCGCCTTATCCCTGTAGCCAGCGTTACCGCGACCAAGTACATTTCAATGTGTGTGTGTGTGCAGAACTGTGAGCTTGCCTAACCCATACAACCATACGAAATTGCAAATCTCAACGTGAGACTATTTTGGCCCATATTCAATGAATATATGTCACTAAATAATTGCTCATGCCGGCCATGCATCGGATTAGATACTTGAAGATAGTTCAACTTACCGAAAATTGCGTAAAAGCTGCAAAATATAATGTTCCCGTGACACACCGTACCGCGTTATCTTCACGAGAAGGTAATTATACATCGAATTCGAACACTGATTCTAATCCGCATTCCGCGAAGTCACAACACTCTGAAACAAAAAACAATTACATATGAGTAAAGATTTCGTCTGAAAGAAGCACTTTGAGAAAACATGAATATTTATATAAATTAAGAAATCAACCTAAACATTTCATGTAAAATGCGAAATTCGGACTAAACTATATATAAATTTAAAAGAAAGCACATAAAGCCGCTAAAAGAGAAAAAAGGATTTAATTTAATGAAGGTAACCAAAACATTGTCTAAGTATTCCAACAAAAATAATTATACTTTAATTAATGACTGAGGGCGCCTTATCCCTGTAGCCAGCGTTACCGCGACCAAGTACATTTCAATGTGTGTGTGTGCAGAACTGTGAGCTTGCCTAACCCATACAACCATACGAAATTGCCAATCTCAATGTGAGACTATTTTGGCCCATATTCAATGAATATATGTCACTAAATAATTGCTCATGCCGGCCATGCATCGGATTAGATACTTGAAGATAGTTCAACTTACCGAAAATAGCGTAAAAGCTGCAAAATATAATGTTTCCGTGACACACCGTACCGCGTTTTCTTCACTCGCGACGACGCCAAAAATCATGGTCCAATATTACGCCCAATTCGATAAATCCAGCAAAGCCACTGCAAAATACGTGTTGCCCCTCACTAAATTTACAAGATTTCGCCAAATTTGATATATACTCAATCAAAATGTAACAATAAAGTAACATAAATGTGGGAGCTCATCTCGTACGATCTGTTCCAAGTCACTGCCGGGCACGAAAATGGCCGTTACACCGGCCGTCCTGTGATTGGCTAACCTGCAGCCAGTGGCTGCATTAGAAACTACCCGAGTCAAATAGCCACCGTTAGCGCGCCAAAAAACATTGTATGGATGCGTGTGTGTGAAAAAGCGTGTGCTTGCCTAACTCACACAACTGCACAAAATTGCAATGCAATGAATAACCTAATATATGTCACCAGTTATTTGTTCTTGCAGGCCACGCATCGAATTAGCTACATAAATATGATGAAACTTACCGAAAATGATGTGAAAAACTGCAAAATATGATGTTCTCATGTCATAGCGTACTGTATTCTTCTCCCCCGTAACGACGACGGTAACCATAACCCAATATTTTGCACGGTCCGATGAAATCAGGAAAATCACCGCAAGATACGTGATGCTCTCTATTAGATTTACAAGGTTTCATGAAAATTGTTGGGTACATAACAGAAATGGAACGATAAAGTGGCATAAATGTGGTAGCTCACCTGTTGCGATCTGCACCGTGCACTGCCAAGCTCGAAGAGGGAAGAACCCTCTTAGCTCAGCTCTAATTGGCTGGCCACTAACAATGGCGGCTGTTTACATCTCATTGGCTCCTACAAACACGTCGCTGTTAGGAAGATATAATATTAATCTGTTTTATTTCGCCTTTGTATGCGTTCAGTGCATATCATATTTGTTATTAATTAATCGTCAATTCACCAGATGCATTGGATTAGATAGCTGTAGTTTGTTAGGCTATGGGAATATTGTGAAGAGTATCAAAAACTAGGGTTAGAATTATTGCTAATACTGTTTTCTTAAGCTGTCAAGACTAACCAAGTAAAATCAAGTCGGCATTCTACAGTTAACTAAATAATTAAACAACTGTTCATAAGCAACTGTTCGTTCACAACAAATGTGTGTTAGAACTGCTTCAGTTAATTTACTATAATAAATCTGAGTATAGTGCTACGAACATGTTGTATGAGACTAATTAAAATGTAACAGCTGATAAGATACAGTTTGCACTGTTACTTTCATATCAACCGGCAATAGGGCAGATAACGTGAAGATGGTCACTTTCACCTTACACGTCTGGCACCTGAAGTTCGAATTTGGCTACTTGACAGTACCGGTACTAAGTATTATTGTAATGTCAGCTAACGTCTTGATTGTAGCAATCATTTCCACACACCTTAACATCACTTGCGTTCTGTTGAGTGTACAGATTTTCCTATTAACTCCAATCCAAAAGTGTAGTTTGCATGAATTAGTGGTGGTTCACGCCAACATATTCAGTCTTAAAAAATTGCTTATAGTGCTTGTAATAACTACATATTGCAATTCTGGCACAGATAGCAAAATCACTGGAAAAGTTAGTGCTGCAGGCTCAGCAACTTAACAAAAATATCCAGTAATTGTATAACATTTTTGTGGACAACGAACTGTTTATATTCCTAACGCATGATGGTAGGATTAAGGTTCTTAATTTTGATTTAAGTGCGTAAATCTGAGACTTATTTCCATGATGCTATGTATTTTTGGTCATATGTCACAAATGTAGCACTAAAATGTCTTAGCATATTATTCATGTGGAGCTGAAAATATTTGACACTAAAGAAATTATCCTTATAATCTACACATCTATATGACACTTAATAAAGTTACTTCTACCATACGTCATAAATATATCAGTACAAATTGTAGTAAGATTCCTGGTTTATGACTAAAAGTATACTGTAGAAATGAACCCATGTAATATATACCCTTAAATTGCAATTAACAAAGCTATTTCTACTGTCTGTCGTAAATGTAGCAGTAAAAACTGTTACTGTATTCCTGACATATGACTGAAACTATATAGCAGCAAAGAAATAACTTCCACAATTTCTACTTCTTAGTCATACCTAATAAAGCTAATCCCAGCATGTGTCACAAATATGACAGTGAAAAGTGTGGCTATATTCCTGAGCCAATGTTCAATATGCATGGCACTAACTAAACAACTTACGGTATTTTGACATGTAGGTTGTTGCTAATAAAACTAATGCTACTACAATATGCTGCTAATAAAAATGGTACTCATCTGACAAGGATGAAATAGAATGTGTAGATATTTGTATTGAACTACTGCATCTGCATATGATGTTGCAAAACCAAATAGATTGACACAGTTTATCATAAAGCAACGTAACAAGTATTGCACACCAGCAAGGAAATAAGTTTTATCTCAATGCTTTTCAGTTGCACTTAGTTTCAAATTACATTAAAATGAATGGTAGAGGTTTTAAATTTCAGAAGTTAGTTTGCTGAGTTGGTCTCAAGATTGACATCACTCATCTTCGCCAATAATGTTCAAATTTTAACAATAAGCATTGTAGTATATAAATGGCTACTTGCTGAGCGTCTTTAAACTTGAAACCTGGCAATGCATGCAATACATGCATCGTAAGAGGTTAGCTCCTACTTTAATTTTTTCATTACAAACGACTTCATTAGACTGTCCCAAGATTTGTTGCAAAGTTCCAAACAAAGGAAAGAACGACTCAGATTTATTTTAGTATCGTTACCTGACATAGTACATAAATATAAATATTTGTTTCTGATTTTAGGCATTCAGAACAGTTCAACAACACCGGCAAAACTTTCGACCATGCTTGTTGATAGTTTCTGCAGGGTTCCCTGCAAGTTGAACAGCATTCAACGAACAGGTTAGGTTCGCGGAGTAGATAGACAATTACCTAGTAACAAATATGATACACATTAAACTTATATAAAGCAGAAATAGAACATTTTCAATATTAAAGTAATGATTTACTAAATCGGTGTTGTTCGGGTTATGTTTTCCGTCGTCGTTACGGGTGAGAAGAATGCAGTACGCTGTGACATGAGAACATGATATTTTGCAGTTTTCACATCATTTTCGGTAAGTTTCACCATATTTATGTAGCTAATTCGATGCGTGGCCAGCAAGAACAAATAATTAGTGACATATATTAGGTTTATTCATTGCATTGCAATTTTGTGCAGTTGTGTGAGTTAGGCAAGCACACGCTTTTTCACACACACCCATGACAATATTTTTTGGCGCGCTAACAGTGGCTATTCGAATCGGACTGATTCTGATGCAGCGGTTGGCTGCAGGTTAGCCAACCACAGGACGGCCGGTGTAACGGCCATTTTTGTGCCCGGCAGTGACTTGGAACAGATCGTACGAGGTGAGCTCCCACATTTATGTTACTTTATTGTTACATTTTGATTGAGTATATATCAAATTTGGCGAAATCTTGTAAATTTAGTGAGGGGCAACACGTATTTTGCAGTGGCTTTGCTGGATTCATCGAATTGGGCGTAATATTCGACTATGATTTCTGGCGTCGTCGCAAGTGGAGAAAACGCGGGACGATGTGTCACGGGAACATTATATTTTGCAGCTTTTACATAATTTTCGGTAAGTTGAGCTATCTTCAAGTATCTAATCCGATGCGTGGCCGGCATGAGCAATTATCTAGTGACATATATTCATTGAATATGGGCCAAAATAGTCTCACGTTGAGATTGGCAATTTCGTATGGTTGTATGGGTTAGGCAAGCTCACAGTTCTGCACACACACATATTGAAATGTACTTGGTCGCGGTAACGCTGGCTACAGGGATAAGGCGCCCTCAGTCATTAATTAAAGTATAATTATTTTTGTTGGAATACTTAGACAATGTTTTGGTTACCTTCATTAAATTAAATCCTTTTTTCTCTTTTAGCGGCTTTATGTGCTTTCTTTTAAATTTATATATAGTTTAGTCCGAATTTCGCATTTTACATGAAATGTTTAGGTTGATTTCTTAATTTATAATATATAAATATTCATGTTTTCTCAAAGTGCTTCTTTCAGACGAAATCTTTACTCATATGTAATTGTTTTTTGTTTCAGAGTGTTGTGACTTCGCGGAATGCGGATTAGAATCAGTGTTCGAATTCGATGTATAATTACCTTCTCGTGAAGATAACGCGGTACGGTGTGTCACGGGAACATTATATTTTGCAGCTTTTACGCTATTTTCAGTAAGTTGAACTATCTTCAAGTATCTAATCCGATGCATGGCCGGCATGAGCAATTATCTAGTGACATATATTCATTGAATATGGGCCAAAATAGTCTCACGTTGAGATTGGCAATTTCGTATGGTTGTATGGGTTAGGCAAGCTCACAGTTCTGCACACACACACATTGAAATGTACTTGGTCGCGGTAACGCTGGCTACAGGGATAAGGCGCCCTCAGTCATTGATTAAAGTATAATTATTTTTGTTGGAATAGTTAGATAATGTTTTGGTTACCTTCATTAAATTAAATCCTTTTTTCTAATTTAGTGTCATTACGTGATTTTATTAAAGTTATATATAGTTTCGTATTTAAATATTCATGTTTTCTCAAAGTGCTTCTTTCATACGAAATTTTTACTAATGTATAATTGTTTTTTGTTTCAGAGTTTTGTGACTTCGCGCAATGCGGATTAGAATCAGTGTTTGAATTCGATGTATAATGACCCTCTCCACCGTACAGGTTGATTGTATAGATACACCCCTTTTTGAATTTGCATATAGAATCACGTGAAATAGAGTCAGTGTTTGTTCGTAACGCTTCACTTCGACTTACTTCGATTAGTTGTTAAAGCAAATTTTGATTTCTCAATATGATCACTAGAACGGGATATTGAACTATGGCAGTTTGAATCACAAATTAGACTCAATATTGCTCGTCATACAAATATTTAATCATAATAAAATACAGATTTTCGTCGCGTAGTAGAGTCAGTGTTCTTCGACGCCAATAAAGGATTTCAATTTCTTAGAAAAAATTATTTATTGTAAGTATATACATTGTCCAAATCAATTTTTTTCATTGATGTAAGTATTTTAAGTGACCATAAAATAACCCTCTTTTGTTATTGTTTTGCAGGGTTGAAACATCAAGGAAATGGTCATTGCTGTCTATCTAATGCTGCATGAAAGAACGAGAATCTGCAATACTGAATCCTGAGCCTGCAACAGTTTAACACGTTGAGTGCTACGCCGGTCCCTAGGGACCGGCAATGGACTTTCCGTTCATTGATTAAACCGGCAGTCGATTTTTTTGGGCGGCGTGGATTCCAGGGACTAACTGCGAAATGCTCGTTTGATCGACATCGGTTCATGAGACCGGCATTGTCAAGGGTTAATTTATTAATTACAATTAAAAAATGTAAGTATAAATTTAGTGAAGTTTATTAAAACATTGTAAACAAAGATATGGCCGAGATGTGCACATATCACAGTAGGTAACTACTTTTTTCGTGTTATTCTTCGCTATGTCGCGCCCGAGCATTTTTGCATTCGTGCTATAACTTTCAGCACAGTATTTTCGCACTTTATGTGCTTTTCCTTCATTTTCTCGAAGTTTGTGGATACGTCTACTTGTACCGACCTCAACTGGAGTCTGCTCGTGTGCATTTTGGTGTTCGATCTTTTGCCATGTTGGCATTCTCTGCCCCCATTATCTTATGTTAGTAAATTGTATACATGGACATTGAATGCTTCATTCTCACAGCCAAAACCTCAAATGAAACAGTAAAAAAAAGTAATCTTCTGTTTATACTTTTCGGTCCAGTGAAGTGTTGATCCTCCGCGTCGCGTGTTGATGCCGAGCGCTGCCGGCTGAGCGGAAAGTCTAGCGAAATCGGCGCCGCACTCAACGTGTTAAGGGTCAACGATTCATCGATGGAGCGTGTTCCTGTGGTATCCTGACAAGACAACACCGATGAGTCTTATTTTTATGTCCCTCCAATGACCCAAACATGTCGCAGGATGAATGGTCCGAACCGACACGGATGATTGGTTGTAATTATTCTTGAAAATGTACATAAAGAGCATAGTGGCCGTAGGTAGACTCCGCGGAGTTTATCTATGAGTGGAGATGTGTCAAACTTGTATTGAATGTTATGCATATTTAGAATAGGATAGGTCTCCTTGTTCATTTAAGATATCAGATTTGCCTGCGACGCGTGATGTTGATAAAAATGATATTTCAACAAAAAGAAACTTGTCCAATAAACAGATTTATCATCAGTAAATTACATGTTTTGGCTACGTGAATATGGTCACGTATGAATTCTGATGTTAAAGCTGTGTTTTGTAAATACACATGTTGGTGATTATACTTCTGGTATAATGATGGGCATTTCAGCGTTCGTAATCCAATTTAGCACTAAAGAGCATGGAGGCACTTCGCGACGAGTAGTATCTGCATTCGGACAGATATAAGAGTGTTTGATTTTCTTTCCAAGTTCATCTCTTTGAGAACAGATCGCTCGAGGCTTATCACATTTTTATTTTCAGGTGAATGTTGTAATTCATACGTCATGTATCACTTTCATTATCTTTAAAACATAGAGTATCATGCATGCCCAATGTTTGTGGTTTGTTTGAAACATATTTTGAATACTACTTTGCCATAAAATATAGAGTTTCATGCATGCCTCATAATCTTGATTTGTTTGAAAAATATTTGACGTGCATTTTTGTAACTAACGTATATGTTATAACTTGAACATATACAAACATATATTAGCCCGTTTAGTTACAATAATTTCACTAATATTAGCTTAGGATGTTTTCAGCAAAAAAGGTTGGTTTAGTTTTCAGTGGCCGTGTTCATTACTTTAGGCCTGAAACCATTCATGCGTCCAGGTGCTGCATGTATGGATTAGGCCGATGGACACGGATTTACTTGTAAGATTATTAATGCATTTGTTAGCGACTGTCATTGTGTTCAGTGCCCACCAGCGTGCTTTCTATTGTATGTGGTATGAATGGTAGTGTTATGGATTGCACGCTGGATGAACGAATGTACATTAACTTTTCGTTTCGTTTCAATACTTATTCATTTCTTAAGAAATCTTGGCAATCACTAGTATAATTTTTTAATAGCAAACAATCATAGTTACAAATCTAATAGAATGTACAATCTGTGCAACAGTTGGTTGTATGGAAACAGTATTAGTAGAACACTCGGTCGTGGCAAACTTGAATGGTCACTAGCCTTTGACAGTCGATTTCAGGGATTGGTACGTACATTAGTGAATGAATGGTGATGTGCGCTGAGTTCGGGTGTCGGAGACGTCCCGGGACGTACTCTCTAGGAATAGGCTTTTTGCACCCGGGCGGAATGTGTGAGAATGGAGTGAGTGTGTTGGTGTGATTGGTTTGCATTTTTACATATAGGTATTAGGCAGGCAGGTAGCATATTTCTGTGTGAATGTTAAATTTTAAGTAGGTAGGGCCAGAGTAAGGCTATCACTTCTTCTTACGCGGGTAGGCATTAGGCGTTCAAGTGATATGTCTTTACCTGGGATTCATTTGATTATTGCAACAATATAATTTTGCTCGTGGTATAGTATTTGTTTCACAAATCACGTTATACTTCATGTATTACTATAGTTATATTTCATATCACAATTGTTTTAAGTACCTTTAGTTGTAGGATGTTGCCATAGTCAAGTGGTAATTTTAAGGCCTTTCTGTGATTTTCAGCAGAAGTTTGTGCACCTAAGTCATTGGACATATGGTGCACATGCTTCAATCTAATTGGGAATTTTTGTTAAATTGATATGGAAATTGATTCGGAACACAGATACCAACATTTCATATCGATTCAATCACTTTCGAAGGCAAAGGCAAAATGAATATTGGAAATGAATATATATATATATAATCATGGACATGGTTATATATTTATATGTGTTTCTAATATGACACAGGTGCATATTTATATATGCAATTATTAGGCAGGCGTATATAAGCAACTTTGTTTTCATTTTGCCAAACTTATGCAAAACTTTCCAACTCTATTGAAGAATTCCCACTTAGTGCGGATTTGCATACGCATATCCGAAGTAAGAAGAAGCTATTTTGACATAGCTGAAGTGGCCTATAGAAGAAGGCTCCATCGGTGGATAAATTGTCCACGAAAGTCACTATGCTCGTCATAGTCAAGCATTGCAAATGTAACCAGTAACAATTACCTTTGCAACTTGACAAAGAAAGGCATGATTAACTTGTTTGATTAACTCTTCTTTTTTCTGCAAATGGTGATTAAATAGAATATACATTAAAATGAACATAATATATTTAATTTATATACTGGATTAGTTTTTCAGCGTTTTTACTTGTCATTAAATTAACACACGTATATTTGGTACAGATTACAATAGAGAGTTAATCAGAGGTAGTTATTCGACTTAGAAATACATTATGGGCCAACTAACATATTTTTTCTTTTTGTTTCAGGTTCAGCGATTCACGGGGTTTTAGAAGACGAAATTTATATTAATTAAAACTTTGTTTTGTTTCAGGTAATCTTTATCATCATAATATAATCATAATTTATAATCATAATCTTTTTTGATTTGTTTAATAATACCCCTTTTCTGTTTCAGTGTGTCTAATTTCATTAAGTCTCTTTCTGTTTCAGAATCAATGGTTTATTAACTCTTTGTTACCGCCGCCTTTGTTGTTAAAATTATTATATAATTTTTCAGATATTTGTAACTTTTGAATTGTAAAGGCTTTTAAAAGTTATTTATTTTATAAATAATATAGAGTCACGTGGAGTTCAATCTGTGTTTGCGCATTATCATCGCTTTGCCTAAATTAATAGAAATACAAAGCTTCTTCCTTTTGTAATAATATATAGTCATATGAAATATTAGGCTGTGTTTGTTTACTGTTTACATCATTGGGTCTTGACAATTTGTTTGTCCACGTTGACATCTTCAGTCGCGTATAAACTTCTGTACCGCGAAGTAGAATCAAGTTTAATGGTCAACACACGATCTCACGATCATATGAGTTTAATGTTTCGGACGCGATTAATGTTTACTGCGTCCACGTGAACAATTTAGAATTGTTACAGTAACTTTTGTATGTTGTGTACTAAAGAACATTTCTAATTTGCTTTGCTTTTTGTTGCAGGTTCGTCGCTTTACCGTCCAAATTGGGTTGATGCTGTTTGCCTGCTTCTGTATTGTTCCGTCTTAAATCACTACTTATTTTATGTTACAGTTGACATGCTGCAAGATGTTCGAATATTATATTATGTCACCCCTTTATTTCATACTATTTGTTTCTTGTTTCCAGGAATTCTTATTCTTTACCTTTAACGCATTATTATTATTATTACGATTTTTTTCTTTTTTTCTTTACTGCCACTTGCTTGGTCTAATTTTAATCTTAAATCATTCGTAGTTTCGTGTTTAGAATAGAAGTTGGTGGTTGTAAAGAAACGCACTTTTTTTTGTATTTTTCCCCCATTTTCCCATGTGTTTTTGGTCCTATCTCGGAAACTATTTCGAATTTTTCAACGCGATTGAAATTTTTCCAAGTCTCTTTGTACCCCCTTTCACCTGGTACAATAGCAAATCGATCGGTAGAGTTTTAATTGTTGACCCCATTTTCAGGCTCGTTTTTCACGATTTTTGCATACATTTTTGACGATATCTCCGGAACTATTGCGAATTTCGGGGTGCGCCTTGCATTTTTCCGAGTCATTTTGGACCCCCTTTGATGTGTTAAAAGGCCGATAGAATCGGTGACCCATCATTTTTTCGCAAAAATGGCAAGGATAAGATTTTAAGATTTTCTCGATTTCTTCAATGCCCTGTCCCGTCTAAACTAGTGAACGAAACATATAAGTAATGTAGGTTTTCTTAAAGCTCTTTGGACGCTCTTTCACGGGGGACTAATGGCGATCAGCAATTTTGGAAAAAAATTTTTTGCGCGTTCTTTAAATCGTCGAATCTCGGAAACTATGAAGAGTTCAGTGTGCGGAAAGTAGTCTATCTTCAGAGCAAATTACCCTCTATTGAATGGTATCGGTCCGAAACAAAAAAAAAATTGATATTTTTTGCCTATTTTTGTTGATTTTCGGCTTGTTTTCAGTCATTTTCCGTTTAATTTTGCTCATAACTTGGAAACTATTCCGAATTTTGGGGTGCGGTTTGCATTATTTTGGATTTGTTAGGATGCGCTTTTGTTTGTCAGAAGGGTAAAATAAATGATTCTGTGTCTCCACAATTTGAGGACATAGATCTTTCAATCATTTCTTTTGATCCAGGTATTAATCGATGCGGTTTCAATCTTTGCGAAGAGTTAATTTAAATTGTTACTCAGCACGGTGAAAATTGGATAACCAAGATTAGAAAACTATTAGTTAGCGTGATAGTGAAGTGCTGGGTGCAAAAAAGTGCTATCAACACATTGAATGGATCATACTTGGTTCTGGTTATCGAGATGTTTATTTCGTAATAACATTGTATCTTGTGGTTAGTTGAATACAATAATACAAGGACGGATTTTTTAAGCGTGACTTTTTATTGACTATAACGTCAGTGTATTATCAAATACGATATTTATATTGGTATCGATCGTAATGCTTCTTGTCTTGTCTACTCTGTAAGTTCCTAAAATCTTTGACTTTAGAAAGTCGCAATAATGTAGACATCAAATAATGCGAGCTCAAGAAGTTGAATGCGATATGCTTAATTACTTATAACTTTGCCGCGTTTCAATATGTAACCGTATCGAAATAACAATATACGTTATAACGTGTTTGAACAAATGTATTTTAAAATGCACTGTTCGTTTGAAGTATTACTGTATGGACGGATTACATTAAATACTTCGGTCTTAGACTTACGATTAATTTTCTTAGAGCAATGTTTTCTAAAGTTGTACAGTCTAAACAAACTTCGTAGTTGGTACAACAGTAAATATTTAATTTACTTATATACCGGCGGATTACATAGTACATTAGGGTTCTTAAATTCTTGGCTATGTGTAAACAGTATTTTCTATAAACTATCTGAAACCCACAGTCTTGAGTTAATTCAGACAACCATTCCACTAACGGGCAACGTTTAGATTAGCCAGCAAATTTTAACTCTGTCCTCAACACCTACATACAGTTCAGAATGTTGTTGCGCTCCTTCAGCAGCATTTGCTAGCGTAGCAAGTATTAAAAAAGGGTTACTACGACGATAATGGCAACGACAAAGTTCACTCACAACTTCGCAATAGACATTGAACGTGTCGAACGTAACACCAATCGGTTCGCTCGCTGTTTGACGTGCAGTTCTTTGCTATACTCAGAACAATGTAAACTCCTGGGATTGCGTAACTTAAGGCTTGTTCGGAGCACTCCTCGGCCTCTTCGGTGTTGTGTACTTGACGCATAAGAAACCGAATACAATAAGCACCGCTACGACAGCAACTCCAATTCCGAGCCATAGCTCCGCACGAATGTCGAGCTTGTCCAGTGCGATTTCATGCAACGCTAAGAATCCGTCCAACGGTTCGCAGGCGGCCTGGACGATGATGTCCTGATGCTGGACCTGCTTCGCCTTGCAATTGGATAATTTGCCCATGCTCTCCGCACTGTAGAGCTGCGGGAGTAGAAGCGATAACGACCACTGCATCGGACTGACTTTCTGATACCACGAAGGCAAATTGTCGAGGTGCAACGTTACACCACCAGCCAGTGTCATCTCTCCGACGACGATGCCGGCCAATAGAGCCGCCAAGTAGGTCCACTTGCACATGTGAGCAAGGAATATGCAGATCAGATGTTGGAACATTAGATAGAGGAGGCCGATGGCGAGATAGTTCCACAGCGATGTTAGGTTCTCGTCCGGGACGAGATGAAGTCCTGACATTGCAAAAGCTGGCGCGAGGTATATTAGGTAAATCACGCACCATGATGGAACGCTGCAGAAGAGCTGGAAGTTAGAGAAACGAATTTACAGTCGACAGAAATTCATGGAACAGAGACACTTAGATTTCTTTCTAACGATCTAATATTCTTTTGGTAGTGAATGTTGATTATTGGTAGAAATTCGTTTATCTGACGTTATAGTTGTTAATGTTATTAAGGTAGTGTATACCTTTTCCCGGCAGTTAAAGGGATAGTTTGGAAAGAAAGTTCTAAACAAGCTATAATAAAATGGTTGCACACACTTTTATCGGTAGTAGATGTACGGTGCGCAAAACAACTGATAACGCCGCTGATAACGACAAATATTCTATTAAAGATAATACAATTATACCCATACACAGAAAGAAGTAGAGCTGTGACAAGAAGTGTATGAGTGCAATATTACATTGTACCTGTACGTTATCATGCCATACCACATAATTTTAAATATAGTAGACTCTCGTATAACGCGGTTAATACATTACACTTTGTATGAAATCGTGTTGTATAAGACGATAAACAAAATAAGTGATGAAATCCAGCATTTTAATGTAGCACGTTGTGTGAAAACTCTCGTAACATCTTTAGCTAATTGTAAGAATTCGCGTTATACGGGAGGCTACTGTATATTCTGCATCGACGTAACATACCTCCATGAAAATGTAAATGAACCTCCCATAAAGACCATCTCTTATATCTCTCTCGACGTTCGTTCTGCAGTTGGCGACTTCGCACATAGCGATAAGGTTGAGAGGCCAGCAAAATATGCCCAAACTCGCATAATGAAATCCTATTCTGTCCCTGAGGTACAAATTTGTATCGTTGGCTAAATCCCAGAATATTGCGCCGAGCAGGATGCTCAAGGATGCGGATATGACGACCTTGCGCAGAAATCTCGTTAACGTCCACGCTTGACTATAAATCAGCGTCCGCAGTAGCAATGCACATATTTGGACGACGATGTTTGCACCGGATATGGAAGGCGGAAGTGCACCTGGCGGGCCAGGATCGCTCAGAGGCGGTAGCCTCGTTCTGGCTAATTCTGCCAGATGGTCTATCCGCTGAGAAGACTCTAACATAGCCTCCGCTGATAGGTCGTCTAACGTTACTAAATCGACTAAAACAGAAAGCGTACATAAGTTGGTTGAGAATAACAAGAAAACGGCTTACCGACAAAGCTTGACCGCCGAGTATTATGATATGTTTAGATACCATACTCTCTGACTGACAGTATCCTCCAAAAACGAATAGAAATGTTAATTAGTTTGTGTCTGTTTCGGTTAAATGGTTTTATTTTGTCTATCGTAATTCTTTGTTCCTGTTTTTATGTTACATTTAACACTCTGACTGCCGTGGTGGTCACCGGTGACCGGCGCAAAAGATTTTACTGAAAATCCAAAATATTTGCAATGGGTAGCAATTATTATTTTATAAATGCAGTTGTTAGTAGAATAGTGATGCGATCCGTTGGTCTCCAATATCTGCACATTATTTACATTTTGCACAATTCAGTCAAACGCTGTAGTGTTTTATAGCATTGCCGTTCTAATATAGCAAAGTACACACGGCAGTCAACGTGTTAAATATTACACTTGTAATGGAATTAAGATAGACTCATTTGAAGCGAAACAGGCACGGGAATTGTTAACAAGATGAATAGTGCGTTTCTCAAGAAATCAACTCGCACTCGACGGTCAACTCTAACATAACAGATTACCCAAGGGACATTTCTTACGATAGTAATCCGATGGATTCTTAAACGGTGGGCAGGGAAATTCGGCAAGAGCGAAATATGGCAGCATATCCCTTCTTGGTCCGGAGTACATAATCCTACCGCCGGACGTCAACGCTACTCTTGACACCATTGTCAAAATTTCGTATGTCGGAGGATGAAGAGTTAATGCGACCAGCCGCTGACCTCTGCTGGCCCACTGTCTCAAGTATTCGACTAAGAAGAATGCGTCGAAAATATCGAGACCGTGTGTAGGCCTGTCCAGCGCGAGAATGTGTGAATCTTGCAATAGTCGACAAGCTAGCGCTAATCTACGAGCCTCAGAAGTTGTTAGAGTATTCACTAAACAGTGCTTTGTGGCTTCTAATCCGAGTTCCTGGAGAATCGCGTCGGCTTCTAAGGAAGATGTGTTTGATCCACCTCTTAACAACATGTAGAAGCTCAGTGTTTGCTGTGCGGTTAGTCCCGGACTCAGGCCACTCTCCATTGACAAATAGGCCACCCGTGATCTGATTAAATTTAGAACATTTACATTAGGAACATATGATTGAGATTTTTGCAGAGTGTGTTAATTAGCATATGTAAAAATCGTCAGTAGAGCAAATAATAAATACAAAGTAACTAAGGGCAATATGACTAAATCCAAGAGTCTGTAAAAAATAAGGAGATAAAAACGAATTGGTATCAATATAGCCCTGAAATACTATTTTCAATAACGGAATGGAAACGCGTATAACGTGTATTCCACTCTACGAAAGTAAATTGCACGCCTATTTCGCGTTATATAATATGTATATTATACAAGACGCATTGCGAAAGAAGCAACGACAGTAGCGCGAATGCAGTGTGCATATGATTGCATTTCAAGGTACACAGAATGTGTGTAAAAGGTTTGTACCTCAAAATGCGAGCGGAGACGGATCGGCCATTGAGCAAAATGTCACCTCTTTTGATGCGTTTTCTACCGGCTATCGTTTCAATGATTTGCGTTCCCTCTTTCTCGGTGGTCGCCATAATAGCCAATACTTCGGTAGCACCAGCTTCCAATGTAATGCCCCGGAGGGCAGGCAATCTATTCGATCCTACAGATTCAACCCCGCGAAGTTGCAAGTGAGGATGCTGAAGACAAGGTACTGGACGCAAGGGTAGCGTGTAACTCTCAGGTCCTAAGACACCATGTGCTATAATTTCATATCAAAGCTCAGCTATAATTCACTTAGCAACGTTATCATTTTCATAGTATAATCCATTACAGCATAATTGCTTCTGTAAATAATTAACGTTAAAATATTTTACTTTAAGTACATCGTCATGAAAGACTATCGACACGTCGTATTTGAGGAAAAATACGTAGGTACGCGCAATATTAGAAGCCTAAGCAAGAAAAATCATTTCTCTAATGTTGATCGTGAATCTACTGTTAACACTAGATTTACGGGATGCGTAATTTTGACGCATTTGCATTTTCTCAACGGAAATGACAGAACACATTTACATTTCTCTCTTATTATTCGTTCGCTGTTTAAGGGGTTATGCCTACTTGGGATCGGCGAAATGACATGATTTTCAAGATTTTTTTTTGCCGTTTTAGTGAGTACTAATTAAAATTCGCAAAATACTACCGACAAGTACGTATTTAGTGGTATTTGCATACATTTTTTTATAAGAAAATATTAAAAAATGGAGGAAATATAGCCCTTCTCCTAGAGGTTCCGTTTATTTTCATCACTTGCGGTGACCACGATTTCTCAAAAACTACTTCACCGATCGGACTCTAATTTTATATACTTATTTGTCATTACAATAGGCAGGGCCTGAACAAAGGATTTGGAAAAATTTTAATTTTTACAAGAATGGCAACAATTTTACGAAAAAATCCGTCTTTTGAGGTGGTCTAACTGTCGTTTTTATGTTGTAACTTTTTTTTTTATTACCGAAATAAAAAATCCTGCGTTCAGGCCCTGCCTATTTTAATGAAAAATAAGTATATAAAATTAGAGTCCGATCGGTGAAGTAGTTTTTGAGAAATCGTGGTCACCGCAACCGTATGTTTTTAAAAACACAGTTTCGAGATGATCGCGTTTGAAGTTTCAAGCTCTTTACTAATCATACTTAGTAGCGCTCCAGATAAACGCTTATAATTTTTGAATGTGTGCTCCGATTCTTATGTACTTTTGAGGAAATGTTCTTAAAATTATGTACATTAAGAAAATGTAATAAAAAAAATCGATTTTTTTCACCAACCCAAGTAGGCATAACCCCTTAAGAAAACGTTGGGTTTCGTTGATGCATATAAAAAATGTCCACCGAGAGAATCGTACCATGGGGTCCATATCCAGGATCTATCGGCGCAATACTGTGTCTCCGATTGGTCCTAACTGCGCTTTGTAGCAAATTCGCTTCGCTGACGCTGCGCAATCGTGAATGATCCCTAACGACGGTTAGCTGGGAGTGCGCTTGTTCTCTTGGCACGGCATGAACGTGTCTAAAATCGGGATCGCTTCGTGCCGATCGCATGGCCGACGTCATCTGGCCGGATACGCCTCCCGCATGCGAAACTCGTCGCCCTTCCTCACTAGAGTCATATCCGCTGGATCCGTCGCGATTTCTTGAACTCGGCGGTAGAACGCGCGGCAGGCCGAACTTTAGATACGTGTACGAATTGTTGGCGAGCGGACTCTTTGGACCATATCTCGGATGCCTCAATATGCTCTGCACCGTTGAGTCGCGCAGCTGAAAATTCCCATAGGGTAACGGTGACTTTTCGGCCGAGCCCAGTGCCGAGTCCGTGAAGTCCGAGTTCAAATTTTGTCTGCAACGGGGAAACGAGATCGCACATTAATAAACGTTAATTAAGATGCTGCGCGTGCGTAGCTCGGTAGGGTTGTAAACGTTCACCGGTGATTGGCTAATTAATTATTTTAATGAAGAACGGTAGATGCCGTTCGTAACGGTTGGGTAGTTATTAATATTTATGTCAATTCTGGTATGTGTGAATTATTTTGAAATTTACTGTGGCTTCCGGGTCGTGGCTGTGCCATTATTTTCTGATACCTGGCACAATTGACGTGAAAAGCATTCCTTTTGAAGTCTACACTTAAGGATGGACAGTTCACGTTTTGCTTCTGTTTAACGTGTCACGGAAGATTCATAGACCATAATGAAACCATTTCGTGTTTTTACACAATCAATCGTGCGTGAAAGCATTCACTCGCTTGGAAACGATAATGATCCAGAGTACTTTCCACTTATGTGCACGAAGTAATAACCGGTGTATACAGAATGACTTTCGATCACATCGCTGTTAAAACGGCAATCTCGGTTGTTAAAGGAGTTGCATAATTTTCGATTTCGATCAATTCGCGGCATTATTACTGAACCTACTCTGGAAGTAGGCCTTGACGACAACGCGCTTCACTTTTGTAACGTCGATTGAATATGTAGGTTAGCTATTAAGTTTCAGCGATGTTTTCATTTTCTTTGAAACGATTCAATCCTACGAGAAGTGAAAATCTTAAATAACCGTAGGCTTATTTGTAGATACGTGAATGCGTATTTGGAACATCAGATAAATCGCAAAGCTATTAGCCGATGGTAGTATTTTTCACAATTCTTGTCATTTTTTTACAGTGTAGATACATTCGCTGTTTTCGAAATGTGTATCTTCAGCTCAGTTCGCGTAACGTAAATATCTATCTAAAACTCAACTCGCGTTTATACACAGATACTTTTATACGGTTTGTTATAGGCTTCGTTTTAATACTCGTACGTAATTTGTTCTTCGAACTTTACGTCTGCCGCGCAAAAATGCAACTCCGTATTACAGGAAATAGCACCGAAAAAGAGTATTTATCTAACATGGAACAGAAACGGTAATCTAAAAATAAAGTTTCTCTGACTCGTGACCCATGAGCATTAACGTAGACACGTCACTCCTTACTTATTCGCTCTGAAAAATATCCGACCGCAGTGCATGACGTACCGACTTAATGTACCAATAACAAGCGAATACCATTCTGTTTCAATCATCATTCACTGCCGTCGCGCGACTTTAATTCCCTAATCATCGAAACCGTTGCGATGACTTTCGATTTGCATCGATAGACCGCGTCGCGGACGACCACGCTCCGCAATTATTGCTCCGCAATAATAAAAATTTTCCGCTACTCTGTGATCACCTGTAGATCGACCATGCGTGCAAGTCCTCGCTCGCTGGTGGCTCGAGTCCTCTGGTGTCGAGAGCACCTGGTACCGAGTATCGCCTTTCGAGTTCCCAAGCTTCCGAGCCCATCGTTCTGTAGCCACCTGAAATAGGAACTGATCAGTTTCAAAGTAGACTCCATTCTAGCACCCAAGTACTCTAATATTCACTTTCTGTATCTTTTAGCTAGTATTCATTTTACGTAAGTTCGCGTGCGAGTATTTTTGCCTTTTCTTCTTTTTCTTTCTTGCTATGTCACTCTTCTCCACTTCCCCTTTTTCCGTTTTTATATTATCCCTTTGCGATCGGTGTCCCCGTAGCGGAGACATTTTTAACCCTTTGCACTTGGACATGTTTCTTCACGAAGTAGCGAATGGCGCAACATTTTGTTTAAAATTGTATAGTTTTGAAAAAAATACTCTGCTTAAATCATGTTTTGCATACAACTTTGCTGATATATTTATGTTGAAATAAAATTGAAATTTGATAGCCTATTCTTTTCGAATGCGTCATAGTTCATTCACCAATGTGCATTACGGGTTTATTCAAACACATATCGCAGTGATAACTTGTTTATGATCTTTCACGTGTCATTTTCTCTTCCGAGCATATACAATGTTTATACAATAACTTGCAGTTTATCCTTCAGCCTATTGCAGGAATATATAGAAGGTTGTTCTTGCAGTCGCTAGAATTCTCCTCTCAGTTTATTGACCACGAATTTACTAAATATTAAATAGCACACCGATTATTAATTCTATCTCATTGCCTTAACTTGCAACTCCCGGAAAAATCTTAAGGAAACAAATATTTGAACAAACGTGTTCTGTATATACATTTTCCTCAATAATAACACGAAGTATCTTCGTGTTCCCTCAGAGGGGACAGTTGAGTGCATAGGGTTAAAGGGCCTCTTACCGTAAAGTTAATAAATAAAAAACAATAAATATTCGAGTTGAGTGAAGCTCGTTATGTCTGGCTTTATATATCTGAATATTGGTTTCATTTTGTAAATAACTCGTTATTTGCACGACTTGAGAACAGTTCGGTGCGTTTGCGTAGCTTCATAATATGGTCTTGTGAAACTGTAAACGAGCCTCTTAAAGTTTAGGGTAATGACGGTTCTCTCTTTAGTTCCCTTTGTATTGTCTATGCCGCTTGTAATTCGTATGCCTTCGTCAAACGATGAATCGACGGAGGGAACGCGTTACAACGACGGTTCGGCTGTCTCAGCTATGAATTCGTGTAATTATCATGTTGGCGATGATTACGTAGGAAATCCGGTGATTACCGTACGCCTCAAGGGTTTAACGAAGGTTGAAAATGTATTATGGAATATGTCTGCAGATATACGAGATATTCTTCATGTTTACTATAGCATGTTCTCAGGGTTTTTTTTTTTATTGATTGAAGGTGTTTAAATGTATTAATATTTTTTTTCCAGTGAAGGACACGATTACTTAATTTGTTACGAATAGACCCGACGTACGATTTCAAATATGACATATAAAATCTATATTAAGTTGACGTAGTAATTTAACCGTAAATTAATTAGCGAAAAAACTAGCGCCTTACAGACTACTGAGCGCATATCTTCAGAATTAATGTTAGCACTCTCAACGTCAATTGACCAGCAAGAAACCGTGAAGTTATGCATTTAACTGTAATTCACATAGAATTTTTCCATCGCGCTTCCATTACATTTCATGTTTATCCTCAATAAAATTCCACGCCGCTAGATACACATGCAGAATACACAATCATATTTTTCAAACAGTTGGTTATCCTATCCAAGATCGTCTACGCGACTTTCATATATTTACATATAAATGGGTGATAAACATACCCCTCGGCTTCAACGTAAAACAAAATCGTCGACCAAAAAGATTCTATTCACACGTTCAAGCGTTGCAAGTACACGCCGGAATTATTTGTGCAAGAACCCGCGGTAATATTCCGACGGGTTCGCAGCGGCTCGTGGAACCGTTCGCGAGAATTCATACGAAGCATAACCGCAAACCCTAACTCGGTGTCCCTGATAAAAAGTGCAGTCGCAAATAGAGAAATTCCCTAATTGCGCGCTGTATCGAACGCACACGTCAGGCGAAGACCGGATTATAGCAGGATATTGCGCTCTAGGCACGTGAACAGCCTCAGCATACCGCGAAAAGACCTAACTTATACGTATACGGGGTGATTCGATACTGCCGATCATCATTCTATATGAAAACAGCTCGAAAATATAATGTTGCATTTGTCTACGATACTCCGTCTCTTAACCTTTTAGATACGGTTGAATTCTCCGTGTGGCTATTTCCCTGGACGGCAGAGTCTAACGTGAATTAAGTTAAAAAATTTGTATTAAACGCTACAACATTGCAACGTCTGATGGACAATGCCGTTCTCTACACGAGTACATTGGAAATAAGTATTTTATGATTAAATTATAATTTTTCTTAAATATATATTTCACATACTCTAACTGTAACAATTCACTTTAATAATTAATAATACAATTGGGTATTATATATTTTAAAACATGGTACGACACATAGACCCACGTCACAATCTTCACACTCATAGCTTGATCTTTGTCTTACAGCGTTTTTTTGAAGATACGATACAATTTCGTAACGTTTTTTTTAGATTTTTTGGATTTACAATACGATTGAAAATGTTTTTTGGTTAGTCTAAACGGCTGATCAACGATATATTTACTGCAGCTAATGTGAAAGATGACATCCGCGAAAACTACTATAGTGGCGTATCGTCCAAAAAATTATATCCGCGGAAGCCACTATAGTGGCGCGTCGTACCTAAAAGGTTAAAACATGGTCCAGGACATTTTTTTTTTAAATTACTCAAATTAGTCCCTCCGCCACCGTAGCCTTTCTTCGTTAGAGCCGTATCGTGCATTTATAAGAATAAGTAACATCGCTAACAATTAAAATAGTAACGTATAGTGAGTGTATATTCCTGTCGATTTTGAACGTATATTGCCATATTTCCGTTTGTATCGCCAGTTACGGTACACTCTATATATCTGGCGAGTAATCGACGCGCCTTTGAAATTGCTCGGCGCTTACAAGTCAAATTGCTCCGTGTTCCAGAGCCGAGCCGACGATTTTCAGGATGCGCAAAGAGCTCACGGTACTGTAACGTCGAAAGAGTTTCACGAGGTTGTATTGTTCGGGCGCGTCGCTTTGTTGCCTGAATAAGCGGCATGCCTTCGGCAAGAACATAACGTTTTTCAATTGACGACAGACCTTCCCAGAGGGTAGAGCAGCCTTACGTTGATCGACTGGTTTTACAGTAAAACTCTTTGGGACGAAGCTTTCGCGCTCATATATGGTGGCATGATAAAAACCTTTGGACTACTCAATTCTGTTGCACTATTTTACGAACAGGGAACCGAATCCGAACGTTAACGTTTATTCGATAGAACCAGTTGGATTCGCGCAAAACTTTTTCGAAACTGATATTGCATCGTTGTAATACGCACAGCTGCGGAAACGTGTAGAACACGCAAGCTGATACGCACCTTCATCGAATCTATGTTACAATTAAACTGCTTTCAGCTTTCTTTTGGAAAATAGAGCGATAACTGAGAGGTGCAACTTGTAACACCAATATCGTATCACGACATTTCATACGACGTTTCACTTTCAAAGCGAACGGCGATGGAAATTGATCCATTTGTAATGTTACGTATCAGAATTGATCAATTTCTTCGTCCGACTCGTCGGAATTGACCAATTTGTCATATTACAGATCGCGACGTCAGAAAATCACGAAACAGCGAACTATAATGTGATCCTACATGAAAACATAAATTGAAAATAATACTTCTTTCAACTTTCTTTGGGAAAATGGAATATATATATTGTACCGCCGAGAGGCGCAATTTGTTATACAAATACAGTATAACATTCCATATGATAGTTCGCTTTCAAAGGCAACGACATCGAGGATCGATCCATCTCTAACGTTACGTATCAGGATTCATCGTTTTCTTCATCTCACCCATCGGAATTGACCAATTTGTCATGTTACAGATCGCGATATCAGAAAACGAAGATAATACTTCTTGCGGCTTTCTTTTGGAAAATAGGTTAAAATGTACCGTACCACTGAGAGGCGCAACTTCTAACACGAATATAGTATAACATTTCATGCGACGCTTCGCTTTCAAAGCGAACGGCGTCGAGGATCGATCAACTTGTAACATTAGGTATGAAAATCGATCAATTTCTTCATCTCACCCATCGGAATTGACCAATTTGTCATATTAGAGATCGCGATGTGAAAAAATCGCGAAACAGCACACTGCAGCGTGATCCTACATAAAAACATAAATCGAAAATGTAACGTCATTGTAATAGTTATTACGGTCCGGCGTTCTCCGTGTTCCTTTTGGCACACCGACGACGCTGCATGAAATATCGCGTTTCGAAATAACACCTTGCATCCGAGTTTCATTCCCGATGCAGCATCTCCGCAACATAATATACCGCCGGGCGTAATTTCTTATTAAGGATCGATGATTTACGACCGCACACCGTCTGCGAATCTTTTCGAAAGGAATCGTCGGCTCGTCCGTGTGTGCCTGATCGCGAGGAGTCCTTTTACCGGTTTCGCATTTTTTCCGAAAATAAAACGGCCGCCTCGCTCATTGTGCATCTTCCATTGCCAATGCCACGGTGAGCTTTAATGGCCTTTCACGTCGAGAGGCACGCCTTGTATGCTTACGGATTTTTAAGACCGACCCGAGACAGTGCAGTAATGTACATTCACAATCGGTCTGTTAGTCGGGTTTATTCGTCATTCATTCCCCGTGTTTATTTTCAACGCGTCTTTCCCCCGGCAGGACACGCTGCGCTAAATTACTGATACGCCTTGAACGCGTTATTGTAATTAGTACTTTTTGATAGAACCTCTTAATCACTTGGCCGTCGGGGAACAGGAATTTAACGCGTGCAGCGAAAATATTCAATGGTAGATTTATCTTGCTAATACTTTTAACTATTGGCTTCGGTTCAGGTGATCGTAAGTCGAACCGTGTTATTAAATTGGAATTGAAATAAAATGCAATTATCAACTTATTGCGGTAAGGGCCACAACAAGTGTCGTGTAGGGATATATACTTTGCCTGTTTATTTCTTCTTAGAGTAAATCTAATTTTACCCACCATTTACCTATGCATCCTTCTTAAGGTAAACGTAATTTTACCCACCGCTTATTTTTGCATAGCTAATTGTGAGTTGAACCATATTATCCAATTAAAATTAAAATAAAATTGCAATTATTAACTTGTTACAACAAGAGTCATAACGAGTGTCATATAGAGTCATGTATCTTGTTTGTTTGTTTTTTCTTTTACAATTCTATTGGAAATTGTAACCTGCGTAATCTGAATCCATAATACACTGACGTTTAATTTTCATACATATGCTCCTTTGTAAAAAAATGTTCCGGCGAAACGGCGTAACGCAGATGAAATTTCGGGATGATTGAGAAGCAGCTAAACTCGAACGTTTAGCGTCATCAACGCCGGAGAAACACTTGATACGGTTACTATCTCTTACTGGCAGGATCTTTCATCGAGTCACGAGTATCAGGGTCCGTGAAATCCTTTGAGCTCCGCGTCCCAGACCAGCTGACATTTTTACCTGTCATGAAGTAACGGTATGGCCGGACATCTCTTCAAAGCGAGTCACACGGCTGTAGTTACGTTATTCTTACGGCTAATCGGTATGCCCGATAGTTATCTTGCATGTTCGCAGCTGCTCTCTGGAGCTGCTGCGTTTAGATACCTTCTTATAGCCATTCTTCTTATGTTCGTCTTCTATATCGTAACTGCAAAAACTGCAGGTCAAATGGGAATAATCATTTTGTCAGGCGCAATTTTTGATTTTGCGCATTTCCAGTTATTTGTGTGGGATTATTTAATTACTGATGCTTTGCTCCTCTAGAACTTTACGTAAATTCAGCGAAACGTTTTAATATGATTAATCAAACGTAGAACGTTTTAACAAACATACAAGAATATATTAAACAATTTGCATTAAATGGTTTAAAAGGTTGGAAGTGTCCTTTACGAAGGAATTATTTATTTTTGAATAAATATAACTAACTTTATCAGCGACCGGTATTTACCAACAACAAAATATTGCTTTTAAAAGTCCATAAAAAAAAATTCTCACAGACAAGTATATAATATGTGTGATCATAGTGTGTCAGAGCATGTGTTTATACTAGGCTTTGAAAGCGTCTCGGTAAGCATTATATTATATAAAAATTTTAAGAAATGTTAGCAAAATTCGAGGCGATATGACTGTTTATGACCCAGCTGCGGAAAAATAATGCCATACCAAAGATAAAACGGTAAAACATCGTGTTTAAAATGTTCGTACTCCCATGAAGCATTCGCATTTTCACTTTCCAGTTAATCGTTCCGCCAGGCGTGACAGAATGGTAATGAGTTAATAATCATAAAACACATATCTTCTAACCTAATCTTCTCTCACCATTAAACATAATACCGATGTTACTATTACGTTTTTGTTACTCTCTTGCGTATACGATGCTATATTCCAGTTTCGCGTAATATGAAGAAAATAGTTAAGAATTCAGTCATTCGGGAATTGATCACGACAGATAAAATATCTCTGAATCAAAGAGAATCTTAATGAGACGCGTATTTCCAATGTTTGTATTTACACGACTTATTCTTATCGCCACTTTTCACTTAAACGTTCCGCCAAGCGTGACAGAATAATAAGCCGATCGAAATGTTTCAGTTTGGTCGCCTATCGCCACTTGTCGTACGCTAATAAACAAACGTACTCGCACATACAATGTCCAATGTGTTAATAAATATAATTAACCGGGCACCTGATCGAGTCGACCATTTCTAATTTGCGTAAGAGTTGTTTTTAAAGCGCCCTCATTGGCGTGTGGTGGCACTCTAGATGCTGAGTTAACTGTTCATTTGCATATCCCGTTCCCGTAACAGTTTTATCAAGCGGGCTCGAAATGATTTCGCACGTATGGCATTTTGCTACTCTGTCGACCGCGTTGACAGTCGATTCGCGTTCGATTTTTACGTTCCACACAGGTTAGTTCGCGGGAATGTAAAAGTACGGAAGAAGGAAAACGCGAAAACGTTCGATACGTAATATCGTTGAACGGCAGTAAATAGAGCTGTTCGAGTACTCGTGAATAACGAACCGATATAAAGACGCTTATTCGTACCAAATAACTTCCTCATTTATTTGAGTAGGAAATATTATTAATTGTAGGATTATTAATTGTAGGATGCAGGAGTAAATCGAAATTAATTAACAGTTCAACAAAGTTAGAATAACTTGAGTTCATTCAACCATCGTTATAATCACATTCCCTTTATAAATATGCATTTCTGAATGAATTTTGTGCGTAGTTATAAATGCTGCCCGTTTATGCGTAACATTTAGGAATTCAAAACATGTGTACGCTTCACTTTCGACAAATACATATATAGCGTTGTACATGAAGGCCGACGAATTCGTTCCTTATTAGTGCCGAGCATGTGTAGATCTTCGGATTATGTGAAGTTTATGACTAACGCGTTGGTTAGATGAAGGATCTTCTTCAATGTCTCTATCTCAATTCCGTACCGGGTACCAGCTGACTGAATGTAACGGGATATTCTTTGATAATTATGTCGAAATCAGAGCGGCAGGTCATGGTATATCGTGTATCACAACGGTAGAGCCCCGAGATCAAGAAATCATAGTAAAACACGAAAACAAATATATTTTTTGTATATTTACAATAAAATATGTTTTTCTGTTAGGGCTATATATGTTTGTACAACGAGTAAGCATGTGAACGTAATAATAATTTGTGCGCACAAATAAACGCGCAAATTTGTGCCCAAGCATTTCTAGCAGTTGATATTTACATAGTCATTTCTCCTTGTACTCGACTTCACCGGTACAATAAGAGCAAATGCAGGTAGTACATAAATTATAAAACCGTCCCGATCTGACAACTCACTCTGTACGCAAACATCCATACAACATACGCGAAAGTAAACAAAGTCGTCTATGAAAAGTATGAATGATGCATGGTGTATGCTCAGATTAAAATCGAAACTTAATTTTCTACCACGCGCAGTCATAAATATTCGATTGCACTTGATCTTCATGTCGAATGTTAATTGTCTGCTACCTGTTACTTCCCTGCCGAACAATTATTCTCTGCCGCACGTAAATTTACTGATATTTGTTAATCGTCTTTCATAGAGTCATTTTCTGATGCGTGCGAATAAATTTCGTAAATTGTACATTTGAGACTTCCATGGCCAGTATTATCACAATTATCGGTTTCTGGACAATTACGCGTCTGTTATCAACTTCATGCCTATTTTAAAATCGTCGCCTTTTTATTACTCGGTAATTTTCTATTGCATGTTAACTCTTACCACGTATTTATATTGATGTATTATTTTCTTGTTGTAGTTTAACTCTTGTCACACGGATACTAACGCATATTAATTCTTTGCCGTATATTAATCCCTAATAGAGGTATGCGAAAATGTCTCCTTTTTCGAATGTCTAATTAAATTAAAACAAGATTTTATTATAGACGAATAGCGATTCGATACTATGTGCGTGGCATCCTCAAATCAATTAATTATTTTTAATTAATCATTTTTCTTCTACTTTTAACCTTATAAATATTTTAATTTCGTTTTATATTGATATCTTGTTACAGTTTAACTCCTGTCACACGGATACTAACGCATATTAATTCTTTGCCGTATATTAATCCCTAATAGAGGTATGCGAAAATGTCTCCTTTTTCGAATGTCTAATTAAATTAAAGCAAGATTTTATTATAGACGAATAGCGATTTGATACTATGTGCGTGGCATTCTCAAATCAATTAATTATTTTTAATTAATAATTTTTCTTCTACTTTTACCCTTATAAATATTTTAATTTCGTTTCGATTATCTTTGAAGAACACAATTAAATGATTCATACCATTTTTAAGAAAATAATGATCCTCAACCAATAATTTTTTCTCTGCTTTTCACCTTTTAAATATTTTTATTTTGTAACGCTTATCCATGACCGGTATTCGCCAATAATAAAGTCTTACCTTCATCCCCAATACATGTTCGTCTCTTATAACAATCACTCGCCGTAGCTTAGCTTTCGTCTCGTGCTAATTCTAGACAGTCCCTTTAATCTTCTCTCATATACTAGCTTCCCCCAACACGCATAGCATTCTGTCGCGTTGTTACTCTCGGTCGCATCCGTTTCCGTCAGCTTCCGGTCGTTTGCCATTGTGCAACCCACATGGCGACGTTTATCCGCGCCAAGCGATATCGGTAGACACCTCGATATCTCGATTTCGAGGCCTCTTTCACCAACTGTGTGAGACTGTCCCACGCACTGATTTCTACGCGCGCCAGTCAACCGTATACGCGTGCCAGGGTATACACGTTAATAAAGCGCACCATGGCCTGGATACCGCGTGCAGTCACAATTCGCACATGCCGTCCCGACCCGTGGAAAGTCCAACCGAAAATTGCACCGCGGCGACCTACATCCCACAGTTTCTGTTGGAACCGCGGAAACCGTCGACTTTGCCACTTCGCGTCATCCATCTGTTACAGTGGATAATGAGATAAGAGCCCCTTTTCGCTTGAAAATGCAAATCGAGAGGGTTTGAAGAAAATTCCTTACTTCTTGCTTCATGACTTCGATAGAAAATCGTTTGTTTGGCAGCAGCATTTAATAGATTTCTCAGTGTGGGTCCCCAGGTACTTTACTTTGTGGCAACAAAATTGTTCTAATACTTCTTTATCGTTATGATAAGATCCAGTCACATAGTCATTCTGTATAAAAATACTGAAGGAACTCATGACATGAAAGGGACGTTGCTTCTATTACTAAGGGACAAAAACCTTCTAGGGACCAAAGGAAAGAATGCGTGAAATCAATGAAAGGCGATCGCGTTAAGTAATGCTTTCCTACCAAGTATTCTTACGCATTTCCAGGTTTGCCTCTAACGAGCGTGACTACTCGTTATTTTACACGTTCGAACTATTTTTTGTTGCGACTTGTTACCATTCTCCCGCGTCATGTGTGCTATTTATTTTGTTCGAGCAAAAGGCAAAACATGCTACGTCGTTAGCGATTTACACTTCTCTTTCATACCACCCATACCACTTTCACCGGTGTACGATAATAAAATAATGGAAGCAGTCACTCGTCTACTTAACATGCAGCAAAGAGACTAAATTAGGTCTTAGCAATGGTCAGCAGCGTTAACCTCTCATTGGATTTAATACTTCGTCCAATTAAACCGCGGAATCCAGTTGTATTTGCATTAAAAATTGCTTTTCAAAATTCAATCATTATCCCGTGACCCAAAAAGCACGATTTATACCGCGTCATTATTCCAATGCAAATTCAGCGTTGCACAACCTCGCCCATAAATAAGCTGTTTCCAATCTGTTCTTTTGTCTTCCTCCATTAATCTCTACCGCTCCATAAAAAATACGAAACTAAGGCTAAAAAGATTAAAGACTCTCATCTGGTAGGAAAGATGGACGATGCCTAGGTGCGACTCAGCACGCTGTGCACCGAGGTCAGTGTTGCCAGCTTTTTTTTTTCAGTATTCCGCAGAGGTACGCGACGCTCCTCCTTGCGGGGGAGGGCTAATTAAAATTGCAAATCATCTCGAACATCGTCCGCCGAGTTCAAGACGCGGAGGTTTGCATCTTACGCGCTCGTTAAAGTCTCTCGGCAAGCGTGAACGTCACTTCGAAATTGTACGGCGGTGTTTTGATGTAACGAGCCTAGCGATTCGCCTCAAAGGGAATTGAAATTCTACAAAACTGTTATTGTTACCTTCTTTCGTTTCTATCAACGTTGCATGTTCACTATAATTATTTTATTGCTTTGTAAAAGAAACGTTATAAGACACGGCTGTTGCTATTGAAAAATAATGTATATAATATCGTTTTACGCAGTCTTTAAAATCTCTCTTGAACGTCACTTCGTCACAAAACAGTGCTATTACGTATGAAAACATCATATACATATATTATTATATATATTATCTATATCAGTGGCCTCATCTCTACACAACGTAAATTATACATAAATATAAGATAATGGTAAATGTGGAGAAACGCGTTTACGTTGTAGCTATGAGAATATAATAATAATATCTATTTGCTGTAAGCTTTTGTGTTATATGGCACGGTTCCGTGTGAAGTAGACAACGTTTCTCATTGCCGGTAATAATAACATTGCACTGATGTAACCAATCTATACGCCGACAAAGAATCGTTCGAAAAACGGTGCATTCAGCTGCCTCAACATTACCTCGTCATGTTTTTTTTTTCTTTCTTTAATACGTCTACTTCCAAAGCAGCACCCATATCGCTTTAACCAATTAAATTGCGGGGTCGTTTTATATCAATCGGATTAAACCGTTTAACCGGACACATGATAACTTTGCGCGAAGGAAGAAGAGAAGGTGATTAGCTTCTATCGCTATCAATTATAAAGGAAAACGCCGTTCAACGATTACGCAACGGTGACTGCGCGCTATGCCGTAAGTGAATGTCGTTCAATTCGCAAACTCGCCCCTGCGGAATTTCTGCGTCGCAAACTCGCGTGCCGATACACGCTTGAAAATCGTTGGACGTTGACGGGGGCAAGACGAAAAAATGCCAGTACCTCGATCACCTGTTGCTTTCACCTTTCTCGCTATGCAAAATCAGGTTTCCTGCCCATTCGATTGCCGTAACTAGAGTTATGGGTTTGCATGTATGGGGTCCGATGAATGACACGCCTTTGTTAAAATGAAGAAAACTGGCACGCGATATTGCGTCCAGTGCCATGTAAAGATGATACATGAAATTAGGAAGCGGAGTGCACCAAGGACACCTAAGTTTCCTTGAAGTTCTACTCACACGCCGCGAAAATTTCGTTTACATCCTTCAGCGGTATGCATGTTGGATAACGTGATTGAAGCGCTTATTGAGATCTCAAACAGTTTCAAGCTTAAACAGTGTATTCCAATGTCCAATTGATCGAGAATTCAAAAAGTGTAGAATAGGTGGAAGTTGGCATACGTAAGTGTACGTAATTCGTTAGCCAAGCCTATGACAACGTTCGCGCGGACTATTAAAAAAATACCGATAATAATAATAGAGCGATGAAATATATCAGTTACCAACTGTAAGTTCAAATACACCGGTCCAAAAATAAATTGCTGAAAGAACAGATGAAGAATGCAACTTAAAGCGTACTACTGGAAGGTAACTGAAGCCTAACGTTCTGCAGGAATCCCTGACTTAATACCCACCTGACCCAAGTCCGTTCGGCCGTTCATATGCCGCAAGCGTTTCTTTTTGACGCGGTCGCGGGTCATTGTGTCGCAAAAAGTCAAACCTGATGAATATGTAAATGAGGAAACGCGGCCCGACACTCGGCGGAACAGCGATCTCAGTTGCGCACCATGTGAGAATTATTGACTTCGGCTTTGAGAGTGGAAGACGTTGGTCGCAGCATCAGCGTAATTTCGCACATACCAGGACGCCGTCGCGTTGTTTGGATAGAAGTGCACTTCGCATTCCACGATTCGCGCACGGAGAATTCCGGACAAGTGACGTAGAGCCGCACAATAGTCATTGTTCGTCACCGTTTGAAAATAAAGATGGGAACAGCTTGATTGTGATCAATATTGATTCACAGCGGAATGTTAGCTGTTACTCAAAGATAAAGGGTAGATGCATCCTTGAACGCGGAAAAAATTATTCTGTTCGTTATTATTTACCGAATGCTTGATCCTCCGTAGAAGGCAAAATTAGTAAGTTCGGCAAAACAAGTTCATTAAATGTGCGACTGTAATAGAATATATGTAATAAAATATCCTATTATAGTAATCCTATAAGTAGTTAGGAAGTTTACCACCCAGTGACAATACTAGCAACCCTTATCGCGTAAACACCTTATCATTTAACTTTAACGCGAAAGATTTGCGATTAGATTAGCAGACAATACCGCACATCGTCCTTACATGAACGATCGCTAGAAAAGACCTATTATCAGAACTTACCGGAACTGCGATTTGAAAGAAGTACCCACGGCAACCGGCAGCAACACTCAGTCACGCTCCGGCTTGATCAAAAAATGCAACATTCTGATCGGCCCGACGAGCAGAGCCACTGGAAAATAATGTAGGGTCGCACCCACGCGGTTCGCAACGGCGTAACGAGAGGCGAGATTTTCCGGGAAAGAAAAGCATTTAATAACGTCGCGGTTCGGGAATTTAAAACGACTCGCCGAAGAGACTCGGTCGCCTGTCAAGAGCGTCGGTGTTGGCGCGCGTGCGCGAGGTCCATGCGCGCACGTGAAGCGGCCTCGGCAAAGTCGCAGCTACTTTACGACGAGCGTCTGCACATCGACGAGCCCCAAGCGATCTCTCGCGATATACCTTCACGTCTCCTCGTTCGCCAGTGACTCACCGGTGGATACTCTTGAGCAAGGGCCCCTTAGCTTGTCCGCTCCGAGCTTCGACGCTCCCTCGCCATTCCGCTTCTCTTCTTCCTTCCTCCCGTTCCTCGACGTCGAACCGCTTTGGAAGCGCTCGGGGATCGGCCTCAAGGGCTCGGACGTGGAAAAAGATACGCGACAAGCCAGCAACTACCGTTGTCAGCCTTGGGGATCCTTCTTACGGAGTCCGCGACCGCGAAACTACAATACGATCGGTATGCGCTACGTTTGCCTCGCTCGCAGTGGGCCTTTTTCCGAGAGCTACCTTCTGACAGAAACGTGCCTTTCGAGCCTCTAACAGGCTCAGCCACCTCCACCGGCGCCGTCGACGGTCTCTCATCTTTTTCTGGCGGAGACCAAGAGAAAGAGAGGACGGTCCCCACTGCGTGCTCGTTCCTCGATACACCAGTGTCGTATGCACTGTTGGCTCCGGAGTGCTACTGCCGAGGGCTCGCACGCTCAGGAAGCTTCATGGCGATCCTTTGTTTCTGCTCTTTCCTTCCTATCTCAAATGCTGAATAAGAATTGGGGCGGTTTTCAGCGAGGTGTGCTCGCACAAAAAAAAAACTCCAATTAAAGTTAGCCGCTGAGATTTCAATCGGAAAATCATTTGTTCAATCAATTTGTTTAATGCATTTCTGCGCAGAGTTTCCCGGATCCTTTACTTTGTTGCAACCAAATTGTACTATTTCGTTATCGTTAGCATAACGGACAGTCAGTCAACCTATGTTATGAAAGAGACGTCATTCAAAAATACGTTTTCTGTCTATCCGGCATCAGCGTTTGATACATTTCTGCGTAGGGTTCTCCAGATACTTTAGTTTGTTGGAATAAAATTGTAATATTTCTTTACCGACGTCATAAGACCCAATCACAGACGGTCAGTGCGCGTAAACATGCTTAAGGAACACATGACATGAAAGGGGCGCAGTTCGAAAATACATATTCTGTTCGATTCTGAACAAAGATGATGAGAGTTCTCAGTGGGATTCGTGTTCTTTAGTTACACCGATGTGGTTCTGCCGGTGGTGCCTCCCACCAGACTCCCCCGAGAGAAGACATTCACCTCGAGGAGCCAACTCCCCAGTCAGGTATCGTTACCTATGGCTATGTTTTACGCTGAACGCTCAGTGAGTCACTTTTACGCTCGCTGCGACAGCACGCAGACGACGATCTCTTTGCTTTTTCGTGCCCCTGCCACGATACCGGAAGTATCTGCAGCGGAAAACGGATCAGCCGACGCGAACCTGCCTGACATGTCACCCCTTTGTTAACGCGCGCGTTCTTCAGAATGCTGAGCGATTTAAACGCTTGACAATGGATAGATGAATACTCAACGACGCCGGCGAATACGAGTTGTCATTAAGATTCAACAGGTATGTTTTTTTTTATTCCCGTGCTTGGTGTTTGGTATGAGTTAGGTATTCGCCAGGGTAAATTGCATTGAAACTTCATTATTCTGTGAAGGTGATTATTAAGAATTGACACATAATATACTCGTGTATGTTTTGTCGGATTAAAAAAAGTTAATATTATGAAATTGTGTGATGATTAAGATTCCTACAACACAAACATGCAATTCAGTAGTTAAGATCAACGCGTTAGCGTCATTGCTATTCTTGGTTTCTCAAGTGACAGAATTCATAAACTAGTAGTTGCGATAGTGTTACATAGTTTTACAGTCAGACTTATTTTTCATTTTAAGAACTGCTGTCGTAAAGAATGTAAAAAACTCCGCTTAAGAACCTGATGAACAGTCCAACAGTTACAATGATTCCGTCCGATTGTATCCTCGACATATCGAATGTATTTCATTCGACGTCAGTGGTGATCGAAGGAAGCTGTCTTGGCAAATCCGAACCGACAGCTGTATTACGAGATGTATCCGCTCGAGTCTATGGAGGCGAAGTTTTAGCAATCCTAGGTTCCAAGGGATCCGGTAAAAGAGCACTCCTCGACGTCATCGGTAAACTAATAAAATATATTTTACATTACAATTGTCTGTTTACTATTTACTTGTAGCTGATAAATCGTCAACAAATAATGTCGCTAAAACAATACGTCAGTCAGCACTTCGCGATCACGTTGACATAGTACCGGAAAAATTGGATGTACTGTGGCTCGATAAAATTCGTTCACAGCAACGGATACAATTAATTTCCAATGCCTGCCAGTTCCATTATACCTATTTTACAGACTTCTTAAACTATTATTTTTTAGCTGGCAGAGCAGAAGGCGAGACAAGAGGCAGAGTTACCTTGAATGGCAACTTGCTCACCCCAGAATTATTTCGACGCCATGGAGGCTACGTAGCGCACAGATGTCATCTCTTGCCAAGTCTAACTGTCCGTCAAACACTCATGTACGCAATATGGTTAGCGAATTTGAACAACCGGGAAGCCCGTGTTCGGCAAACTCTTGCTGATCTAGCGTTATCGCAAGTCGCGAACAGATCAGTCAACGATTTGACGAGACCAGAGTACAGAAGATTAATGTTGGGAGTACAGTTGGCAAAGGATCCGACTCTATTGTTGTTGGACGAACCAACTTGGGATACCGATCCGCTAAACACGTATTTAATCGTTTCGATGCTCTGGTCTTATGCGACCAGACGAGGATCCATTGTTGTTCTCACTATGGAAACACCCAGGTCAGACGTCTTGCCGTTCGTGAGTCGGGTTACGCTTTTGTGCTTGGGTGCAGTTGTTTATTCCGGTCCTACCAGGAGTATGTTAGACTATTTCACTTACATCGGCTTCCCATGTCCTGAGCTGGAGAATCCATTAATGTATTACTGTAAGCATTTCATTCTACAGCACTGGTATTTGAAAATTAAGTCAATTATTTAACTACTATATTTTATTCTCATCTATAATATATTAGGTATTTAAGATGAATGTTCTTTTAGTATGTTTATCGACTGTGGACCGTCGATCACGAGATCGATTCCTGGAGTCCAACCAGCAAATATCCGTTCTCGTTGAAAAATTCAAGGTAGAGGGCGGTCTTTACATGAAGGAGACACCCCAAGTTCCAACAAACATCAAGGAGACGCCTCTTGGCCTTGTACACAAAGGACTCGGTCGTGGAATAAAGCCTGGCTGTTTCTCAACGCTTTTAGCTTTATACCTGTAAGCAGAGGAGCGGCAACTTTCGCGAATACGTTTTTCTTAACTCAACTATTCCAGTTTTCGCAGTCATGGAAACGTCAAGAATGTTTTTTTTTTCTTATTTATTAGGAGAGCTATGGCAGCCACGTTTGCCTTTAACAAATCCGGTCTGGGACATTTCGCCGTCCGTCTCCTTCTCTTACCATTCTTAGTCGCTTTAATGAGCATACTTTACTCCCACTCCAGTCCGGTGCAGTCCCGAGTATTTTTACAAACGGGCGGACTCGTATTCAACGTACTTACATTGTTCTACTTTGCCGGTGTCGCTTCCACGGCACTTCTCTGTAAGTGTATATATTTGATACATTGCGGTCTAATTATAACATTTCATACTAAACGGCTTTATCAGTTCCAGGCTTCCGCGCCAGATATTATCAAGAAAAACGCGAAGGCCTGTATGGCGGAGCAATGTTTTTAACAGCGTGTACATTATTGAGTTTACCTTTGAGTTTTATATCGACAATTATTACCATCGGAATATTAATACCGATATTAGAATTAAACGTTTCCTCTTGGGCTTACGCATCCGGTACACTATGGGCGAGTTATGTGGCAGCTGAACAAGTAACAGTAGCAGTGCTGATGGTCGTAGGTCGGCCCATAACGGGTGCCATGACAGTGCTCTATGTCTCATTGGCGTCGTTGATTGTAACATCAGGCGCTGTTCGCAGTTTAAGGAGTTTACCATATTGGCTGGCTACAGTATCAACTGCTCTTCCAACTAGATACGCGTCATTGGCACTAAATCAATTGGCTATAGACATGCCTGCGTTATCAAATTTGCCGTACAACGAAAGTGTCACGTGTCCCGGCATACCAGAATTGTGCAGGTATCCCGATGGAAGAACATATCTGATAGAACGATTTACACGCGAAGGTGAGAACATTTCCGAAGTCCTAAATGTTGACTTAAATCTGTTGATTTCGTTAGCGTTTGCTGTTGGACTGATTATATTAAATAGCGTGCTGTATTTATTACCATTACCAGCGAGAGTGAAGGCTAAGTTTAGAGAATAGAAACATGACTGGTATCGATTATCTTAAAATCAATGTAAGTTTAATTTTTTATATAATACAAAAAGCGAAATAATTATTGTACCGTGGATATACCTCTTTATAAATTTATATTATGTAATAAAGTTAGACATAGTTTCAATTACCGTGGTACAAAAATAATGTTTACAATTATTACAGCAATACACTTTCAATGCAATGCAAAGAAAATTCGAATAGGATATTCACTGTGCAAATTATATTATGACGATGTATAGATATTATGCATACTATTATACCTATACTGCATGTACATCAGACTTTTCCTAGGTTTCTTTTTACAGCGTTGAAATCTCTTAACGTTTTACAAGGCATTGTCCTGGTAAATGTAAAACTTTTAGTCATATGATGAAGAGTAAAAGTAGTCGCCATTGCTCTATAAAATTAACAAGAATTTCACCTTTTCCGATAGAATGAAAGGCAATCAAGGGATCAGCAATATCATAATTATCTAAATTTCCGTTTAGCTTTCATTAGTCTCCACTTGACCCATCTCTTTAAGATCCTCAGCGACGGAAAACTCGCATCCGGTTGAGCTAACAATCTCACTTATATCAACGTTGGCAGCGATTTCAATCAATTTCAGGCCTTCTCCCTTTACAACTTCAAAAACGCCTAAATCGGTAATTATTAAATCTACACACTGTGTACCTACAAACATAAATATATTTTTTTATATTTACGGTCATATTTTTATAGGCATAATAGTTTACGTGGAATAACTTTAAAATTATACCTGTAACGGGTAAGGAACAATTCTTCAATATTTTCGGGCTACCATCGCGTGCCTTGTGTTCCATAGTCACAACAACCTTAGTTGTCGATGCAGAAACAAGATCCATGGCACCGCCCATTCCCTTTACCATAGTGCCAGGAATCATCCAGTTGGCTAAATCTCCATTTTCAGATACTTGCATTCCACCCAGGATCGTCAAATCGATGTGTCCACTGAATAAAAATAGACGGCAGACACATAAAAATTGACGCCATAATTATTAGAATGTTTGATTTTTTCTGGATTTTTTTAGAAATACTCATGTACAAAATACGTTGAAACCATACATACCCTCTAATCATGGCAAAACTTTCATCGCTGCTGAAGTAAGCTGCACCAGGTAACACTGTCACAGTTTCTTTTCCTGCATTGATGAGATCTGCATCGACATCTCCTTCATCGGGGAAAGGTCCAAGACCAAGAATGCCATTTTCAGACTGCAGGGTGACTTTTACACCCTTAGGAATAAAATTACTTGCTAGCATGGGAATGCCGATTCCTAGATTGGCTGCAACACGATTAGAAACGAGGTCTAAGTATCAAGCAAAATTATTTCGTCATACGTATTCTTTACACGATGTCAATGCCTTACCGTACATTCCGTCCTTAAATTCAAGGGCTGCTCGCCTAATTATTCTGTCTCTGGCTTTGCTTGCTGGTGTTACCTTTTTCGGTTTCACAGATTGTTTGGTCAATATTTTCTAAAAGAAAATGCACAATGCTGTTAATAACATTGAAACTAATACTTTGTTTCAACTTTTAACTTGATTTTTTTATCACATGTCTATGTATGTATACACAGTATAAGTATATATGCATGTAAATCATAATGTATAACAGTAGGCATGTAAATGGTATATTTCTTGTATCATACACACCTCAATTCGTTTTTCATAAGAAGGACCTTTTACTATCCTATCTACGTAAACTCCAGGCAAATGAACGTGATCTGGGTCTAATTGTCCTTCTTCAACAATTTCCTCAACTTCAGCAATTGCAACTTTGGCTGCTTTGCACATGACAGGGTTAAAATTTCTTGCAGATTTTCGGAAAAGTAAATTTCCTGCTGTATCTGCTTTCCATGCTTTCACTAACGCAAAGTCACCCTTGATAGCAGTCTCTAAGACATAATTCCTGCCATCAAATTGCCCTACATTTCTTGGCTCTCCAGAAATATCCGCATTGCCATTTTCATCATATTTTACAATGACGTTACCCTCTTGAACTATAGTTCCAAGCGCAGTTGGAGTATAGAAGGCTGGTATGCCAGCTCCACCGGCTCTTACTCTCTCTGCCAAGGTACCCTAAAAACACACTACTAAATTTTCATTCTACCGCTTAGTTTTTCTAATTCATGATCCATTGAACTGTGAGATCTATGATTGAGAGTTGTTAAAGGCAGAATAAAAGCAGTTCTGAAGAGTACTATTTCAAAAATATTCAGATTAGAGTTTTTTTTTACAATGCAACATTACCTGAGGGGTTAATTCAACCTCTAGTTTTCCACTAAGATATTGCCTTTCAAACTCTGGATTCTCACCAACATAAGATGCTATCATCCTTTTAATTCTGTGTTCCTTCAACAGAATTCCTAATCCAAAATTTTCAACACCTGCATTATTAGAAACAACAGTTAACTCTTTACAGCCCCTCTTCAACACTCCTGCTATGAGGTTTTCCGGTATTCCGCAAAGTCCAAAACCGCCAACTAATAACTTTGCTCCATCTGGTATGTCAGATATAACTTCTTCTATGCTATTAAAAACCTTTCCACGTCCAACAGGAGGTGTTAATTTTTGACTTTCCTCTTCGGCATGTGGAATATCAACTTTAATGGAAAAATGAACTGCGCAAGCCTGCTACCAACAATTTCCAAACAAAATTTATATCCATTAATAAGTCTCTTACATAAAAATGCACACTCACATCAATACGTATAATGAAAAAAGCTGTATCATTGCTGCATATTGTATTCACGGTATGTAAACATCATGAATCTATTATTTTTCCCCTTACAATATAAAATTTAGTATGATGTATATGATTTTTACAAATGACTCTATAGGTTCAATATACTATAAACACACATATAGATAAATATGAAAAGTACATAATGTTAAGAAGTAAACAGTTTCTAAATAACCGGTTTAGGTTACATGCGTCACAATATTAGTCCACGTAGAGTAGTTTGATTGCATACCCGATTTATTTTTAAGTGTTGATAACTGGTCCGAGAGTTTGCACTTGTACGCAGGAATATGCTACACGCTCTGTTGATTGCGAACGCCATTGTTCTTTGATTAGAACATACAAAGTGCCGAAATAAAAAGTAAGTTCATGTGGCAAAGAAGGTTAGTTCTTTCGTTTTCTCAACCAACAGCCGTTGTTACCACTTTTACGTATGAACCGCGACTGGCGGTTGATCGCACGAGCACATACTATGTTTTATCAATCCGTACACATTTATTATTGACTCTGGAGATAATGTATGGCACGATTAAAATTGTTTTGCATAACAAGGACGACCAGCTTTCACGAGGTCAAGCGACCGGCCCCTACGTAATTCGCGGAGTTTCGAGTCGGAGGCAAAAATGTAGTTTAGACATTTTTACAACAAATACGACCCCAATACGTATATGAAAACAGGTACAGGAAACGAATCCCGAAAAACTGGTTGTAGCCAGAAATGTCTTATCCAGTTAACGTTCCTAAAAGCTTTGCTGTTTACTTCTTGCCACATTCTTTATGAACAGGAAAGGACGGCATCAGCAAAGATACGGATCAATTTAGAATTGCAAATCAACATAGAAGATCATAGAGTATTCAAAACATATTTTTAATGGTGACTGAAAAGTTCAATCAATGAAAACATTCTATGAAAACATTGAATTTCTGAAAACATTTATTCGATTTTTCAGATAATAAGGAGTAGTTAAGAATTATCAGAACTTTGTATCAAGAGTTCATACCCAGCAAACAGATAGCCAGTAGTAAAAATTCTTGGAATTGTATGATATATAACTCTTGAATTTCTTACTTGCAAGATTCTCTCCAATTCAGAAATTTTTGAAACATAGAGTATTACATTTAACTACTGGCGTTATTCTACTATACTGGACTTATTGGTAAGAACCCTTATGATTAAAAATGACAATATTTGTTTCCAATTAAAAATTGTGTCTTTATTATGTTTCAAGGCTATGACTGGATTGGAATTTTAGAATTTTATGTATATTAGTGAAGCATTTTTCAAAAATATCCTACCATAATTATGAAATGGAGATAACAAGTTCATCAATATATAGTTTTATGCAAATTCGAATGCTGTATTACCCTCTGTCGTATGGTGCAGGTTCGGACAAAAACGAAAATTACTTAATTTTTCACACACATTCTATCGCATTTTAGTGTAATTTTCACAATTTTTCCATTTATTTCTTTATCATATCTCACAAACTAATACGAATTCTGGAGTGCGGTGTGCGTTTTCCTGTGTTTCTTTCGATCCACTTTAATTTTTTGTAGAACAAGTCGCATGATACATTTTCAGTCGCTGGTCGTAAAGAACCGCATTTTCTTCTCGCGTCTTTCCCGATTGTTTCATTTATTTTTAGTAATATCTCGGAAACTATTTGGAAATTTTCAGCGCGATTGCGGTTTTCCAGATTTCGTTTGTACGCCGTTTCATTTGACACAATAACAAGTCGAACAGTGGAGTTTCAATTTTTTACCCCATTTCAGGCTCATTTTTCACGCTTTTCCCACACATTTTCGCCGATATCTCCGAAACTATTACGAATTTCGAGGTGCGCCTTGCATTTTTCTTAGTCATGTTGAACCCCCTTTCATATATTAAAAGGGCGATAAAATCGGTGACCCATCATTTTTTCGCAAAAATGGCAAGGGGTATACTTAAGATTTTCTCGATTTCTTCAAGGCCCTGTCCCGTTAATTCAGCGGTGGAAACTCTATAAGTTTATAGGTTTTCTAAAGTTTTATATTTCACGTTTAATCACGATCAGCAATTAAAAAAAATAATTTTTTTTGCTTTCTTAAAATCGTCGTATCTCGGAAACTATGAAGAGTTCAGCGTGCGGAAAGTGGTCTACCTTCAGGGCAAAATACCCTCTATCAAATGGTATCGGTCCGAAACAAAAAAAAAATTTGACATTTTTCGCCTATTTTCGCCTATTTTCAGCTTATTTTTCTTATTTTTTGTCTTTATTTTTGCTTGTAACTCGAGAACTATTGCAAATCTTGGGGTGCGGTTTATATTTTATTTAACCTCTTGCGATCCTTTTTCATTTCATTAGGTAAGCAAGTCGAATAATACACTTTCAGCTGGTGATTGTAAAAAAAAGTCTTTTTTCTCGTATTTTTCCCCATTTTTTCACTTATTTCCCGTCATATCTCGGAAACTATTTCGAATTTTTCAACGCGGTTACTATTTTTCTGACTCTCTTTGTACCCCCTTTCACTTAGCACAATAGCAAATCGGTCGTTAGAGTTTTAATTTTTGACTTTGAACTATTACGAATTATTTAATTTTTGATTTTTGACTTTGAACTATTACGAAGTCCGAGGTGCGCCTTGCATTTTTCTTAGTCATTTTGAACCCCCTTTCATATATTAAAAGGGCGATGAAATCGGTGACCCATCATTTTTTCGCAAAAATGGCAAGGGGTTTAATATTTTCTCGTTTTTCTTCAAGGCCCTATCCTATTTAAACTAATGATCGAAACATATAAGTAATATAGGTTTTCTTAAAGATTTTGGATGCACTTTCACGTGGGACTATTCGCGAGCAGCAATTTTGAAAAAAATTTGTTTGCACTTTCTTAAAATCGTCATATCTCGGAAACTATAAAGAGTTCAGAGCGCGGAAAGTGGTCTATCTTCAGGGCAAAATACCCTCTATCGAATGGTACTAGTACGAAACAAAAAAAAAATTGACATTTTTCGCCTATTTTCGCCGATTTTCGGCTTATTTTTCGTCATTTTCCGTTTAATTTTGCCCATAACTTGGGAACTATTGCGAATTTTTGAGTGCGGTTTGCATTTTTTTGAGCCTCATTCAATCGTCTTTCATGTCATATAATAGGGCAAGACATATGTATGCACTTTCTGTTCTTGGTGGTAAAGAAATGCAATTTTTCCACGTGTTGGTCTAGATTTTTTCGTCACATTGTAGTCACTTTTCGGAAACTCTGAAGAGTTCAGCGCGCCGATAGTGGTCAATATTCAGGGCAAAATACCCTCTATCTAATGTTAGTAGATCAAAATACAAAGAAAAAGAATTATTATAATTTTTCCATTACTTCAACTGACATACCGACTTCGTTTAAAATCAGACGTCTTCGAACGCCCTCTACGGGTGTAGCAGCTAATCGAAACGAACTCTGATTTAGCAGATGATACAGTCTGTAATGAACTCTTTCAGATCGATAATTGCTTGCTGCCTGAAGTTCGAACTTAGTAAATGGAATGAATTAAACACGACATCCGCCTTAAGACCATTCTTCACATTTAAAAATATATTACTAGCAGTGAATTTAGTATAAATTCTCACCCACAGCGGTGCTGCAATCTATTACTATAATCAACCGATAACGTTGCATGTGAGATGAAAATGATAACGAGGTTTTAGAGTTTCACAGTGTTAAAATGGAAAAATACTTTAAATTATAGAGTCAACACATAATTCATCTGTGACGAAATAATAGGTGGACCTTTTTGATAACACACACCTAGAGTATTTAATATCACCTATTTCAATTGTTATGATTACAATACTGTCAGGTTGTTTAGATTAAATAGATAATTCTCAATAATATGTGTATGTGTAAAAGGTCGAAACGTATCATTAGAGATACCAATATCGTGTCTTTGAACGCTCTCCCGTTTACACAATAAAGCACTTGAAAATCGATAAAGCGGTTTCCACCTTGGAGTTGTATGTCCACTTTAAGAATGGGAGAAGTAATTCAATGCAAGCAGAAAAAGGTCCAGAAAATATGAGCACTCATATAAATTTTTAGTTGCCTTGAATGTCAGTTTAAAAAAATATACGAAAAACATGAGAAACAATACACTGATCTCGTATATATTACACTTTGTAGATTAAAGTTGTTTTGTCTTTGCCATATAATTTCACGCAATGTTTTATCGTGATTACTTGCACCACATTACTTATTCCCATTTGCTGTTGCAACGCGACTCGCAGCAAATAAAAAATAACGGGTACAACGAACAGTAGATTACAAAATTGACCGTTTTTCACGGTTACAATTACGAGTTAGGGATATAACGAACGTAACGAGTTTCTCCGAGAACGTTTCTCAAGTCTTTATTCTTTGAGTGCGCGTCGTGTAATTAGAGCGATTCACAGGAAAACATAGACTCGAATAACGCCATGGAATCTCGTTCATGGAATGTCGTAATTCGGCGACGTGGAGAGTGTACGCGATTTATTCCACCCCTTTGCGATAGCTCTGCTCCAGATTTCTCAATGAATCGACGTTGCGTGCGCATGCGACGTGATAGTCGTTCATTGACTTTTCGGCCAGCCTCGAGATATATCACTGATATACGAGAATGCTTGGCACAATTGGAAACCTCAATGTTCGCGCAGTGACATTGAGGGTTCTCATTGTAGCAGAAATAAATTGTTTCTCCTATAACGAATGTCGAATTGCTTGTAAGTTAGCATTTTAAAATGCGGTGAGTTCGGTTTATAATGGTTTATGGGACGGTATTTAACGTGAAGCATTATTTAGATATCTACAGAAAAGTATGTACTTTGATATAAACTTGTCGATATTTTAGCTAGTCCTGTTATATTAGCTTATAGTATCCATTTTTTTTTATAGTAATTATTAAATATCTGATATACTACGTTTTGCATTTTGTCATTCTTTTTTTTGTATATCTGTGGTTTTACGTAAATACTGAATTTTACAAGGTAGATACATAGTATTTTCGATTCACAAAAGTTAAATGTTTAAATGGTTTATGGGACGGTATTTAACGTGAAGCATTATTTAGATATCTACAGAAAAGTATGTACTTTGATATAAACTTGTCGATATTTTAGCTAGTCCTGTTATATTAGCTTATAGTATCAGTTTTTTTTTATAGTCATTATTAAATATCTGATATACTACGTTTTGCATTTTGTCATTCTTTTTTTTGTATATCTGTGGTTTTACGTAAATACTGAATTTTACAAGGTAGATACATAGTATTTTCGATTCACAAAAGTTAAATGTTGACTGCTCCTGTAGATTCGATTTGGACTAATGTTACCATTACTCTGAATTAAATTATTGTTCTTAATGAGTGCTAAATGAAAACAGTGTGCGTAGCAAATGTAGACTACCAGTTTCTTTCGTGAGCTTTTATATAAAGAGCTTTTACTTAGCTCTTACACGTATTCGAGATTTTCGAACCGTAAGATGATTTGCAAGACGCCCTGTATATAGGTAAGATGATTTTACATCGTCACCCTAAGGGTGGAGACCTTGACCGATATCCCGCAGCCGATTCCATTTTATTTGATCGAATTTATTCCTGCCCAAATCCCACGCACGGGTAATGCAATTACAGTTGCCCCAGCACAACCGGGAAAACTTTTTCGATGCTCGTCGTGACGGTTCAGCAACTGACTCGACTGAATCGATTTATCTTCACGAATGAAACCGACTCGAAGTTACCCCGAACCATTCCGAAACGCCTCCACGTTTTCCGATACTTAAATACGCAGTAAAAACAGTCAATTTATTAGCAAAATAAAGAAAAACCGCATCGTTGAATTTTTAGATAAATAACGTACTAGAATTCATACACGAACGATGATAGACAACGTTATTGTATGTGTTTTTCTCTCTACTTTCTATGAAAGGTTTAAAATAAGAAGAAAATCCAGTCTGACGCGTAGATATAAAATAGGCAGGAAATCCAGTCGAAACAATAAATAAAATAAGAGAATGAGTATCTTCTGAAGGAAATTTGGGAAACATCCTTAGTGTAAGTAGATTTTAAGCAAAATTTGAAATTCCTTATACCGCGAAAGCACACGACCGATAGAATTGAGCCAAATTTGTTTGTCCAATGGGTTCCCAAAGAGGAGGCCCATGGGGCTCGGAACGTATAGACTAGAACTAAAAGACATTCAACGAAAAACTATTTCCACAGTAAGTTTCTAAGATTTAAGGTTAAATCGGTTTATGTTCATTGGTAACAACCTACCCTAATTTTTGCCAATCACCAGAACACATTGACTGATCGTCAAGCGAAAAAACATCCTGTTCTCGCCCAGCTCACAGACCCCCCCCACTAAAGATCAATTCGACAGGAACGCTGGCTAGGATTCTACATGGAAAGAGAAGAAAAACGGCGGGGCAAGGCAAAAAACAAGGCAGGGTCGATGAAGTCGTAGGGTCCGCGTGGGCGTGCGGAATATTCTGTTCGTTTCCTTTCCCCTCATCTTCTCTTTCACTTTCTCATTGATTACTTCGCTTCGACATACTTGCCCGCCCACGCACTACGCGCCACCGTCCTCTGGCAATGTGTAACCTCGCACTTTCCGTCCACCTTTCTGTTATTCACAGCCCTCCGCCGTTTCTCTTTGCGTCCCGTTCCTTCGTACTCCCCCTCGCCCGTTCTTATTTACATCCACGCTTCCCATTTGTACACACCTTGCGCGCGTCGGCAAAGCACGAAAAGCGCTTCCTGTTTGAACAGCGTCAACAAATTGCGCACGTACGGCGGGCGAAAAAAAAGTAGCCGCACATCACGTTTTCCGGAATCGCGATCTTTGAAGTAGGGATATATTGTTGAAAGGTACGGTAATCCCGCTATTTTATATACGCCGATTTATTTTAACACTTTGACTGCCGCGGTGGTCACCGGTGACCGGCGCAAGATTTTACTAAAAATGCAAAAAATTTGCAGTGAAGCCTATTTGCAATCTTGTAAATGCAATTGATATTGGAACGGTGCTTCAATACTTTGGCTTCTAACAACTCTGCGTCACCTTCATTTTGCACGATTCAATTGCAGTATTTCATCGCATCGCGGTTCTAACATAGCAAAATACCCGCTGACCGGCGCAAAAGATTTTACTAAAAATGTAAAAAATTTGCAATGAATCCTATTATATATACACATGGTATAAGTATAAGTATGGATATATATATACCCAATACTTTTGCTTCTAACAATTCTGCGTTACCTTAATTTTGCACGATTCAATCATACTCTACAGTATTTCATCACATCGTGATTCTAACATAGAAAAATACGAGTTGACCAGCGCAAAGATTTTAATAAAAATGCAAAAAATTCAAATGAAGCCTAACATATATTGGAACAAAATACCTTCATTTTGACCAATTGGCATCGCAAACATAGAAAATTTTGACTAAAAATGTAAAAAATTTGCAATGCATCCTATTATATATACACATGGTATAAGTATAAGTATGGATATATATATACCCAATACTTTTGCTTCTAACAATTCTGCGTTACCTTAATTTTGCACGATTCAATCATACTCCGCAGTATTTCATCGCGTCACAATTCTAACATAGCAAAATACCCGCTGACCGGCGCAAAAGATTTTAATAAAAATGCAAAAAATTGAAATGAAGCCTATTTGCAGTTTTGTAAAAGCAATTGATATTGGAACGGTGCTTCAATACTTTGGCTTTCGACAACTTTGCGTTACCTCCATTTTGCACGATTTAGTCATACTTTGCAGTATTTTCTCGCATCGCGGTTCTAATATAGCAAAATACGCTTGGCAGTCAAAGTGTTAACACGCTTCAGGTATGGAGCACGTGTTGTTTCACCTGCCAAGATAGTGAAATTCTAAAATATTTTCGTCCAATGGGCAGTAGTTTTTGAGAAAAGTACATGAAGTGAGTTTTATCTGCATATAGTTATGTTTCCATTTACGTGCTCTCTGTTTATACGCTTTTTTCATAGAATCAATGACCCGCGCAAGTGGAATAACATATCTTCTAACGACATATGCAGTCACTAGTATGCTAGTAATATATAATCCTTTACGCTCTCTTGAGTCTATGTAGCACAAATTTTCGTTAGTTTTAGATAATTGTTTAAATATAAAAACACGTTTACCTTTATACAGTCACAGAACATATATTTTGTCATATTAAATTCAAACGCGATCGCGCAAATTCATTACAATAATTTCTTATAGGTATCAAAGCAGTTTATACACGCATTACAATACACTACATTACTGTTGTTAAAAATAACCTCTAGCATAAATATACCCTCCAAACTATTAACACAAAAATGTAACAACAAAAATGATAACATATTTTGCACTGTAACTAATGCCATCAAACGTGCACATTGCAGAGGCAACGAGCTTACAGCAAACAGTAGCTTTTACAGAGAAGGTGGCAGTAAGTGGGGGGATAAAGGAAAATCCTGTAGGCATTTTTGCAGCTATAGATAGTGAATGTGCCAAGAGTTTACGCCGTGGGTCGTGCGTGCCTTGAGGAATGTGGGCGCACCAGTTTCGAGAGTCATTGAGAGAGATGGGCGCCCATATTAAGATGCCTTGCGGCCATCCGGCAATATAGCAAAGAAGTGCAAAAGGGAGTGAAATCCGGCCATTTACGTACCGTCTGCGCATTCGTGTGTGCATTTTTTCGTCTCACGGTTATCCCGCATACGCTTTCAATCTTACACAAGAACTTCGGGTACGTAACGTCTCACGAGCGCTAGAGTTCAATTGTAAAACGCGATCGGCGAAAGTTCGTGCCATCGGATGAATGAATTCGGATGACCGATGACGAAATGGCACCTCTTAGAAATTGGTCTGTTACTTGAACTTGAGGGCACGCGGATTGAACTACCTGCTAATTAACTGCTTAATTGACTATTTCATTTCTGTTTGTCCAGATATTGCGGAACTTTATGTTTTATGCGAAATACTTGAGATTGTGAAGTTCTTGGTAAATTACCGTGTCCATGCATGCAACGAAGGCGTTTGCATGCTCGGGTTTCGCACAGGATAGAATTTTATCGTTCATTTTATCGCTAATCAGATTTAAACCGCACGCTGGTGTTATACCGAATTGACGTCATGACGTTTTCACACGTGACACGAAGACAAAGATGTTCAATGATGCCCTTTTGTGATTATGCGTTCTGCAGTATTGTGACTGATAACAAGAGCAGGTCTTTAATTCTATTCGAACAGAAATTATCCACATCCTCACTGAAAGCACGAATAAAACAACAACAAAAATGTCGTAAAAATAGTTATTATAATTCAAACTTAATGCAACATCATTGAAATCCTATTCTGCTAAATCACTTTATTGTGTAGGATAACGTTATTTCATCGAAAATTAGGGTACAAAATGTTGATGTCAGTCTTTCTACTTCTCATAACGTCTGTTTGATATTAGATGTTCCTTATATGTACTGATTTCAGCGTACACACTGCAGGAATATGATCTTTGACCGTATACATTTTGCTGGTAGCATGACACATATCTTGGTCAACAAACAAATTACAGGTATGCATATTTCAGTTTTCTAGAAGTCTAGAAGTATTGCGTGCCATGCTAATGACAATGACAAAGTATAAGTAAAATATTCAGGTTGACAAGAACATCAAGTCTGAATGAGCAATTTTCGATTCGCGTTAATGAAACAAAAGAATATGCTTAATTTGTAAGCATTACGATAACGGTTTGATAATATTAGATGCTCGATATCAGGAAACCGAGAATGTGTTTACACGCGTTCCATATCAATATCGCGATAAAAGACTTAATGACATCAGCGCATTGTAAGTCTCAACATACCCAACTGATAATCCTATCTTTTTAATAGTTCCAGGTTGTATTTTGTGCCGCAACGTAAACGTATGAAATTGATTCAATTTTAATTAAATTGACATTTATGGGAACGGCAGTAAGAATTGTTGGTCTCGTATCAAATTATATTCGAAATGTGTTTCACTCTCTACATAATTCGCTATAAACGCAGTAAGGCTGTATAATACGAGGAAATTTCCCGCAAAGATAATCTCAATGCGCTGAACTGCAAACTACGCGGTTCTATGAATAATGATCATCTGATTTCTTTTCCCTTTTTTAATAAACTCACGTAATAAGGGAAGCGCTTTCTACAGAATATTGTTTCTGCTTCCGATGTCGTCATTTTCCGACTTCAATTTCCACAGAATAAATATAGACACCCCGAATTTGATATCAAATTATTCTGAACCAAAGACAGGTGAATAACCTCACAACAAAAACAAAAATGCGTACAGCCAACATGTTCCCATAAAATATAAAAATGTACCCTCAGGGTTAAATTAATTTTTAATGCACAGGCAATATGATTCTGATGCAATAGTGCACTCTGAAGTAAAATCACTCGACAGCTGCGTCAATTACTGGTCATTTCAATCGCCAATCGCATCTGATCCGATTCCGCCGACCTATGTCATCGGTCCATATTTTTGTTTGCGACGCGCGGTGGGCGCGAAAGGGTAATCTGTGACTAAATGCAAATTCTATATTTACGATGCCCATATCGATTGGGAAAATTAGGAAGGGGAAGGTCATCATGAATGAGAACGTAAAGCGTGCGATGTGACTAACACGTCAACTAAATCGGCTGCGGACATATCCCAGCACGTTGTATGCCTGCAAATATACTTATAATACTTATGTGCCTCTTATGCACGCGGGGAGGCACGTATATGCATACATAGTTAGCACCCGCGTGTGACACATGCTCGTACCTGTCCTTAAGTGGTACATAAAGAAACCTCTTATAACAGAGACGAGTCGCGCCGGCAAAGAAAACTGCCGGATGCGAGAGAGGCGAGGGTCGTCATTATCTTATCTCGAACCATTTCCTGTCAACCTGGGGCTGCCTTTCGTAGTAACACACGCACACGCCCACGCCCATGTCTAGTGCGCGTACTCAGAGACGGCCTGCACACGTAGCGCAACACGTGCACTCACGTGTGTCCACGTAGGAACGTAGTGGCTGCTGTTGCTTCCGCTCATCGTCTACATGTAAACGCGCGTCGGGCTACGCACTTGCCGCCTTGCCTCTCCTAAAGCATCGTGAACTTCATAATCGGCTTCCTCCTACGATAAAAGATTCCACATTTTCTGCATACTCTATGACGGATGAAGAAACTTAATGCACGTCTTCTACCGATACACCCGCGACCTCTTCAATTCAATGGCATCGATTATTTTCCATTTATTCGGCGGTCCCTACTGACGATACGAGGATTTCACTTTTTCTCCATATGAGACAGCGGCACGTGCAACGAAATCTAAAAAGGGATCGAGGTATAGAAGAGCGTGAGAGAGTCAGTTTTCCCTGAGTAGACAAGGTTATTACCCCCGTCTTCCGTTTCATCGTCGATGATCGTTCTCGCGACACAAAATTTCTTCAAATGAACCGTTCTCTACCTAACGATCGATATGAATGAAACGTCGTTCGTTGTAAAGCGTTCTGATACAATTTACGGTGAAGTCAAGAGGCCAGTGACAGAAAAAACATCGTTAATGCACTCAAGGAGAAGGAGAGAAAAGGCGAGAGGAACGTCATGCACGCCCGACGATATGAGTTTTGCTCGCGAGAAGATATTGTGGCTGGTCAGTTACGGCGGTTGAGTGGCGCCATTGCGATGACGATAAAGACGCTCTAAGATCGCACGTGCATTATGTCATTTACGAATTAGGAGAGAGCCGTTATCATGCCTATTACCCCGCTACCAGGTTCTGAGTCTCGAGTGCAATGGAAAAGGGATACAAGTTCGACGATGGTACACTTAACACGTTCCTGCTAACGTCATACATGCATATGTAATGCACCGATGCTGTTTTAAGACTTCGACGTCACACGTATGTGACAGCATCAATTTTTCATATCATAGTCACATGACAAATACAGTCTGTTCGGAGCTACCAGATGAATTTATCAACAAATATCCCAACCTAAGTTTTAGCCTATACTGTTTCGATGAACGATAAATACAAACGAAAATACGTAGCTCGTTCAAAATATATAATACGTGTGTCATAAAATATAATCCTTGCAAAGCATCATCCAGAAAATGTCACAGAGAAAATATGGTGTGCAGTAGAAACGTGTTACATATTTACGCACTGCAGTAGCAAATGTATTAAAAGAATTGGAAATGAAATCGACGCGGTCAGATGAGAAAAACAAAGCCGACGATATAAAAGCGACGCTACCGTAGTGTAAATCGACCCTAATTCGCAGAACGTAACGGTAAGTTGGATCGGCGGAAACGTCTGAATGAAATCGCGTCGGGGATGAACGGAGAAATAGCGTCTTTGCGAACTGGGCGCTCAATACTGACGCAAGTGAAATTTTTCTCATCGTCTTTCACGATCATTGCCTGCGCAACGAATCGAGTAACGCGAAACGTGTGGCGTTGGCGGTGTGAACGCTAATGGATTAGCGAGCGTGAAATAGCTGTATAGTATGGTAATTCATATCCGGCATCGTGTAGAACCTGCGAACGCGATCCAATCATGGAAATATCCACGTCTATACTGCTAATTTGTGGCTGCTTTCATTGCGCCAGTTATCTACCTCCTCTGTGCAGTGTTGTATACATTTTTCAAGATAAAAACACCGTGCGTGCGAAGTCTAGAGGAAAGTTATTCATTAGCATAGAACAGCTATTCACTTATATTGTACATAATGAATACGGTTATACAACACAGCAGCGGGAGCTATAGTAATGAAAGTGCGGAAAAGCACGAGTGATGGAACGTATTCCTATAGTCTTCGGTGTCATATCTTTGCATAAGCGCCTGATCAACGCTTTGCATCCCAATCGATTGCATTTTCACATATAATAGGTCTGTCTTTGCCGGATACATTTTAGGTCACTTCAAAGAAAGTAGATGTTAATTAAAAGTGTTGCCAGTATGTACTGATTAACGTGCGCCTCGCCGCACAAAATGACATATAAATTCATTCGACAATGGCATCGTGAGAAAAGTTCACCGGGGTACGATTTTCCTGTAGAGCCAGTTGATTGAGTAACCTGTACAAGCTCGACTTCCGACTACATCGCGAAATACGTAATTGACGTGCCTATTAGTATGCACACCTGTTAAGGTCATCAACAGGTATTACTTACGTCACCTAAACGTGCATATTATCAGTGCACTTGCCACAACGTTAGATCTGGTCGTGCATTGTCGTCATAACGTAGTAAAACTTTCCTCGGTTACGTATGTCCACAACAGCTAATCAGTGAGCTATAACTATTTGTGTAAAGAACGTAAGCGAATGAGATACGAGGTAAGAGAATTAAAACTGTTGCCGAACAAATAACTCTTCATTCATTAACCAACGTCACTTTACGCTCTGTGTGCAAATACTCACCGCTTTATAGACATGAGATATTTTTACAGTTTTCGTAAAGCAGTAAAGTAACGACAAAGCAAAGACTGCCATTACAATTTCACATAAGGTTCTCTATTGTTGTCAATGATTACGTGATTACTATGACAGGATGTGAAATTTGTGTACATCAATACACAAACTAAATACTATTCTAAGACGATGGATTAGGTGGGAGCGTAGGTAGCTAATACGCTTTTTTTATTTCCAGAAAGGTCGCGATTGAAAGCTTCCGTATGTATATCGTGTAATGTTAGATACACCCACGTAATAGTTCACCAATGATAGACAGCGGACAGTTATAACCATTTTGGTTAGTTTATCGCCAACGCACAATACCTACGCGTCAAGCTCGGTCAATTATATCCTCAAACCCCTGATATTATCATATCAGTATATCGTCAATATGGAGCAAAGCACCTTATTAATACAAACCGCTATTTTAATATTCAAATATACCGAAACACGAATGTCCTACTTCTTACCCGTCTGCCAACTAGCAGAAAAAATTAATATTCAAATTTTTGCAGCCCCTTCCTAGTCAGTCAACTATAGGTGCGGCCCGCTTCGTGTCTTATACAGCGAACTTTGTATGATCACATTGTTGATAGACGTACCGTGTGGAGTATTAACATCACCATTGGAACGATACTGACGATTCCATGCATACTGCATAGTCGGCACGATTACAGTACTAATGAAGCACCGAGAACCGATAGTACACGTATTCAGAGCCTATATTTACAGCGTTCATTCATATCGCACGGCAGCGGAGGAGACAGCTTAAGTGTAGTAAAGTTGGTCGTCCATAAAAGGGGAGACACGACCCAAGCCAAATATCGTACTACAGGCCTATACAATGCTAAGCCGGACTCCCACGCGATCGAATCGAAATTCGTCGACACGCAAATAGTCGTACTCGGCTCTTCGTGGAAGGCCACCAACGCCTCGAGCCCTTTCTACCTCTTCACTCTCCTCTGCCACACGCCTCCCCCAATCTCTTCCTTCTTCTGCCTACGCTGCTTCTTTCTCATCGTGTTCCAGGGGGTCGCGATAAAGAGGCCCTGCGCCGGCGGCGTAATCGAACGTGAAAATCTTCAACGACAGCAGCCCAAATGAATGGAATGCCAACCCACGCCTGAAAGCCGCCTGATAGGCTGTTCGACCCGAGACAAGACTTCACGTACAGTCTCGCGGAACAGTGCCGACTCGATAGCTGGTGCCTTCCTACGAACGGAAGTTATGGAATGCCTTTTCTTACGCATTCCTTCTAGTTATATCAGAGGTCTGTCAATTTTAGTATGAGATTTCATAGATTTTACTTCTTACACGCGCCATTACGTCTATGCCGTACCGTAACACGTTATGCTACCTATTGAAATACTGAGCTATCGAACGATCGAAATTGTAGCCGTGGGTTGTCGAATACGCAACCATTGAGAACGCTGTGTTAGAATAATTATCTGGACAGGTATGCAGCATCGCAACCGAACAGAACCGTCAATGGTTTCTAGCTACTTTAATATATTTTAATGTTTTTGCTAAACGCAGAACAGTGACATTCCGTAGCCTTACGCTAGGCGACGTCTTTAGAGTAGCTTTCTTCTGTCAAAAGCAATTGTACGCTAGCTAAAAGACTCGACACACACGCACACAGGCGAGAGGAACGTGGACATTATCGTTCCGAAGTGAAATTCATTCAGTCGATCGTCAGACATCCTGGGGCGACCGCGTGTGCAACATCGATCCTGGTGCTCGCAGCACGTGCACGCGAGTGTGCGTGCATGTCGGCACTAAGGGAAGAAACTTGCTCTCTTTCGCTCTTTTCCATCCTCTCGCTCGCGCGTCTCGTAATAATATGCGCCCACGCACGCGTGAGAGCGTGAGCGTGTAGTGTGTGCCGCTTCTCCCCCCCTCTTTATCCCGCCGTCAGTTCACCGACGGCACGGTCAGTACCGACCCCCGACCCATCTACCCACGCCTTGTTAATGAAAACATCTTTTGTCAATGAACTGACGTCAGCCGGTCTTCCGATTGGTCGCCCGTTGAGCGTCACGTGATCGCCGGCCAATGGCAGGCAGCGCGAGCTTCCCCTACACTCGGTGAGACCAGCGCCATTTGCCCATTCTTGACGGAAGGACGCTCGAGGTAAGGTGTGGCCTGCGGCAGGCTGGCGAGAGGGCCGAGTGAGAGAAAGAGAGGACGTGGGATAGTAAGCTGTAAGAGCGAGCGAGAGTGGTAGATAGGAGGAGAGCGAGATACGAGAATCGCCGCGAGCTCTGGACTCGTTGGACGAGAGGAAAAGCAAAAAAGAAAAGTGACAAGAGAAGTCACACAACGACGACGACGACGCCGACGACGAGCACGACGACGACGACGACGGGAAGAAGGTGGACGATAGTAGCGGCGACGGTGGTGTCGACAGTCGAGAAAAGACAACGACGCGTCGAGCGATGCTGGAGGGTTTCGTAAGGTGAGGGCGACGTGCTCGAGTCGTCGCGTCGATCTGATACCGCTGAATACGCGCGGCTGGGCTGGATCTGCGGCAGAAACCGAGTGCTCGCCGTTACGTTCGGAATGCTCGTTCATTGACAACGCTTTCGCCGTACGCGTAACATCCCTCTGCGCCGCGAGAGCATCACGGCTTGTCAATATATCCCCCGTATCGCAGTGGATTCGACATCGTACACAAGCTGAGTTGAGAAAGGTAGAGAGAGAGAGAGAGCGCGAGGTGCAGCTTTGTGTGGATGTGTGTAGGTGATAGAGGATGAAGCCACCACTATTGGGACACGGGGATGGGAACACCACCTCGTGCGAGCCTCGGCGATCGCTCGTGTAGTAGGATCGATCGGCGGGTGTACATTGGATCATGCATTTCCCGAATGACCGTAAACATTCCATAGCCGTGCCACTAATTGGGTGTACTATCTTAATTTACAAAAGGATCAATAATCGGGACGAGGTGGTGGCGGTGGCGGTGGAGGAGGCGACGGAGAAGGAGGAGTAGACACGACATTAAAGTGTCGCAGGAAGTGATGGGAACGCGTGAGAATTCGTCGGATAGTGTCGTTAACGCGTGAGGATAAAGCCGCGAGACGACTTTGGGATGTCGGAGCGTATCTGAGGAGCACGCTCTGCTATACAATTCAAAGTGCCATTTCGTCATATCCAGTAAATATTAAATGTTAAATACATGTAACACGGATGCATATATACACGCGCGCGCGCGCTAGAAAGAGAAAGAGAGAGACAGTGGCATCGTGTATCGCACATACACTCTGCAGCTTCCGCACGAGTGAGTATACACAGATAATTGCACCTAAACCTTCCGCACTTTTTTTACATTTCGCCGACTGGTTTCCATTGAACGAATAAACGATGTGTCGGAAGGGAAAATTCTCCTTCAGATCAGAATCTGTGAAACCACTTGCAATACTTGGTATAGGCATAATAAGTAAAAGGTAATCGGAAGTTCTGCCAATTCAGCCCTAACAATTTGGATGTGCCATACTGAGAAGTTAAAGTATTAAGACAGTATTCGAATGACAGAGACAAGAGATAAGTTGTAATCGATAATATGGGAAGCAAAGTCATGGAGCTTACCGAACGTAAATGATTCCTGTCAACTAATAGATAAACTTCCTTCAAAGGCAGAAGGCCAGGCAAGCGAGAGAAGAGCCTTTGGATATAATTTGCAAAATGCCAGGTGGTAATATCATGGAAGAGGATCTTGTTGGCCCAGAGTGGCTCTTCAGAGAACTTAGATCCCAAGATGGTCCCAGCAGACTCCTTATTTTAGATTGTAGAGCACACTCTGATTTCTCCGAAGCTCATATAAGAGGGTCCGTACCCTTAGCCATACCGAGCATAATGCTAAGAAGATTGGCAGCAGGAAAGGTGGATCTATTGTCAACAATAAGGTGCCTAGACCTTAGAAACAGAGTAGAATTGTTTCTTTGCGGAGATGAAAATAACAGATGGACATTTGTATTAATTGGTGACTCTACAGACCCTGCAGGACATCAGGGTGAGACAATTCAAGTATTAAGTCGGAGGCTTAAAAGCAGCGGTGGATGTGTTACAACTTTGATGGGTAAGAAAAATAAACGAATTTTCATTTTAACGTAACACTGCTGCAGTATGATGACATAAAAATATACTTTATAGCGTATATTTCTAAAGTTACTCCATAAAACATTATTGTTTGCATATGAAAATTGTTATATAGCAGAAAATAAAGCTTGAGCAAGCGCTATTTCAATTAATTTGTTAGTTTGTAGCTAAGAAATTGCTATGGAGTAGTTAAACTTTCTCTCTTCGTACTGTAAATATAACCTATTTTCTTATTTTCTTTGGTTGGTTTGGGAGACACTAATGTTAACTTAAATCTTTTAAGTCAGCGATTATCTGAATGTCAATTGAATGTGCATATAATTATAGCTTTGATCTTTTCTGGGTGATAATGATGATTTGCACTCTTTCACAGACATATACATTGATATGCAGACTAATTGCGAATGTAGCATAGAGACTAGCATTTTAGTTACAGAATTTTTTTAAAGATTTAACATAGCAAGTTTGTGTGACAAACAAATTAATGGATGAATTTACATGCAATGAAATAAGCTTGCCTCAATTAATAACAATTCTCAATAGTATTTCAATAACAGTGTCTTTAATAAAGAATGGAAGCATTATAGAAATATAATGTTTCTTCTTTAACATACTTTATACTTGAGTGTTCCACAAAATGGTTTTTCATTAACCGTGATGCCATCTTATATCTAGGTGGTTTTGGAACATTTAGAGACCTGTACCCAGAATGGTGTGAAGGGTGTCAAGCAAGTGCAGAAGGTCCACCTGGCCAAGATTCTAACGATGGGGAATTAATGGGCTTGCGATCTCTTAGAATATCTACTCCACCAACAAGGAGTTATTCTGATTCTGATAGTGATAGCACATGTGATTCAGTTGGTAATTATATATTCTGAACTCGTCAAACTAAGTTGTTTGAATTCCATGTAAGATTATGTGACTTTGTTCGCTGTTCATGTAGGCCCAGAGGAAGACAAAGAATTCCCAGTTGAAATTTTACCCCATTTATATCTTGGAAATGCAGCAAATAGTGAAGACAGAGAGGCTTTAGCACGACACAGAATACAGTACATACTCAATGTAACTCCTGATTTGCCAAATGTATTTGAAAGCACTGGTTCGATAAAATACATGCAGATACCAATAAGTGACCACTGGAGTCAGAACTTAGCTAGTTTCTTTCCACAAGCAATTCAATTTATAGGTAATTATGAATTTTTAAATATTGTGTATAACTTATACCCTTTAATTCGAGTTCAATATTTTACTTTCATATGAGGTACAAGTGTAGAAAAATTCTAAAAGTTCAAATGTAAAATAGTCTGAGTTAAGAACTTTGCATAGGTGATAATGTGCAAAAAACACGAAGAAGTTCTTATTAGGATTGAACTTAATCAGCCACCGTTTTCCTTATCGCATACTATGCCTGGTAATGATGTAAATTTAAGCCGAAACATTCTGACTGCTTTACGTACCGGATTATCGGAAAGAAGTACTTTTTAAACAGGATATCCTGTTAAGAAAGTTCCATCTGCTTCTAAAGGGGCCATTCTTATAAATAGGTTCTTTTAAATAGAAACTTTCCCATGTGGCGCGCAAACCCTGCTAGACAATTAAACAACGGATATCCGGTTAAGTCGGTCTATATATCTGAGGCAGTATAATGTGGAGCGTAGACCGACAATATCATTCTTCCGTTTTTGACATTTTCATTTATCCGCCTTGCACTTTTGCAAATGGGATGTATATTTTGCAAATTGAAAAATACTATAGATTATTAATAACGTTCAGTTCCGTGAGGCAATTTGCAAGCAAACACCTCTTCGCTGAATGCGTTGAAATAATCTCGAAAATGAATGTTTCGATCGAAATGTTGTAATTTATTGTAATTTTCAGAAGAAGCACGAAGCTCAGACAAAGGAGTGCTGGTTCACTGTTTGGCTGGGGTGTCTCGGTCCGTTACAATAACCGTAGCCTACCTTATGCACAAGTGTAGTCTCAGCCTGAACGATGCTTTTAACTTAGTGCGCAGTAGAAAATCAAATGTCGCTCCGAATTTTCATTTCATGGAGCAACTGCACAGTTTCGAGAGGGAATTGAGAGATCGAGGCGACAGAAACAAAGGAAACGATCAGAGATGCATAGGGGCCTGCCGACCGGGCGGTCCTTGCAACTGTCCTGCACCCAGCTTTTTAAGTCCTATTGACCTAGGTCTCAGTCCAGATTCGGGAATAGAATTCGATAGATGGGCGGCAAGTACACCGGCTGAATGAGACGGGCCTGGAGGGACCCAATACAAATTTTAGGTCCCTCCGCGTATATCGCATGCCGTCATAATAGAAAAGCCCTAATTGAAGGGTGTGGGAAAAGGACCTTACATTGCGTTGTACTGTAAAATGGAATATATAGAACAGTCGCATACGTTGTATCTCCGAGAAATCGTAGAAATTGAATGGCACGTCCGCTTCAATATCGGGGGTTACGTTCTATCAAGTTTACGCGGTGACTTACCAACATTCAATGTAAATCCTTTTCGTAGGCTTTGTGAGATGCTCGATTCTCGTTATTTTCAGGCTGAACCTTCTGACTTCCTTGATCAATATCGGGTTTTCAATGTATACAAAGAATATCGTACTTGGTGAAACGCTCCGGGGAAAATCGATACCTTCACAGTCATCTCTGTTGCATATAGTATGACTAAAGTAATGTTAATTGTAAAGATTTCGTTTTTACAGTATCAGTGAAATCATGATGACAAACGATAATAGTCATGTTACGACTTAGGGAGAGAGTAGATATGACTGCTCACGATCTAAATAAAGTTTAATATTTATGACTCTTGTTTCCAAGTTGTTATAACAGCATTGGACACTGAAAGTATTTTATAAATGAAATCCATAGTTTCTTATCATGCAATTGCACGATTGCGACTAATCGTAATTGTATACTCTGAGAACATGCTTCCAAGTTCAAAATTTTTAGTATATATATGGTAATAGTGTGCATGGTATACATTGAATCTACCATTTAACACTATGTTCTCACTGCATATTTTTAGGATATAATTTTATACTTACACTGTACCGTCAGAGTTAAGACCTATATTTTCATACTTCTTCCCTGTACCCTTCAATTAACGAGGCTGTGTTTATGTTATTGCAGACAATGCTTAAGCGTGGAATATTCTACAAGAAAAAGTAATAAATTTGAAACAGGCAATCACATATAATAGTTAATATAAACGTCACTGCTTAGAGTGTACCAAATTGATGATTGGAGGTACAAAATTGAAATTGTCGTGTACTGAATGGTTAGATTATATAAAGTAATTTGAAACTCAGATGTAATTTTTGAAGTAGTTTTTCAATACACTGAAGTGACTTATCTTGCAAAGGGTACCCTTTCTGCATTCTGGCTTTCAAGGTGCAAAGGTATATAAGCATATTTACCTCAGGTACATATGCCAATAGTTTAAATTAAGGAAGGACATCTGGAGATCAGTGCATTTTAACGGGGCATTCCTAATTCCGTTTTGCTTCTAAAAAGTCAGGATTGCCACATACATGCAGGGAAGTTAAACAAATTTACGTTTAATATATTTAAAAAGATAAATACCAGCGGTTGATTTGATCGTTAGTCGGAATTGGTACTGCTGATAATAATAGATATCTGGAAGATAATGGTTCCTGCAAAGCAATTTTCTGCTGACATCAAAATAACGTTGGTCCTACAGATTTTCTATCAACATTTTTTACCTAGTTATCCTGATCATCTGCATTGATCCAAGAATGCAGCTATACTCAAGCTGTAAAGCAATCTAAATACTAAATTTCACTTTGAATTTTGTGCATCGGCATCGTTTCTATTATCTTACAGATCTCAAATATATATTAAAAGTTATTTTTATAAAAAAAAAGAATTGCATTCACATTCCCATTACAAGCCAAAATGGCCTGACAACTGTAACTATCTTTCATGTACTATATGTATTATTCATTGAGCGTAATTGAAATTAATATGAGTGTATACAGTGAATGTTATTTTTCATGTAATTAACTTCAAAGTTATAGTAATTAACTCTTGGCCATTACGAGAGTACATTGATATACATCTAAGGAAATATATATTTGACGTTAATGTAATAACAATATTCTACTATTACACTGTTGTCTGTTGTATGTTTACTGGACATGTTGTCCGAAAAATTTAATCAAATATTATGTATATTACATAAATTATTATTTTATATTCATCGTTGTATATATTTTAACTAATTTTCATTAGAAATACAACTTATCTTACCTGAACACGTAAGTGACCGTTATTTGGAAAACTCGCGTTAAAAAGTGGCAAATTCTTGGCTTCCCGTTATATGACAAATAGTACAATACATGCTATGATACAGTACACTCAAATTTAATCTGATTTCATTAATTTTGAATCAGCTGACGTAATCTTGTTTTTTTAATTGTCTGCTGGGTACTAGTTTTTTTTATCGAACACATGTTATTATATTGAGTTCTTTTGTTATTTTTATTGCAACTGCTTCGAAGTATAGCCATAATCACAGTTTAGAATGCATGTCCCGCATAACGTTGAAGAATATGTCAATTTCGACACTTTCAACTTTACATGTTAATGTATTCGCTCCTTGGTGAAAATCGTTTCATATTTATACGTGGTTTAACGAAAAATATTGTACCTGATGCTTGCCAAGCTGTTCTTCGCATAAGCGGTAGGAGCTATAAGGATATACGTCCAAGAAATTTCTTTTATTTCTTATGGAACAGAAAAGTATCTTAATTACAGCAGAATTTTTTACTTTCAGCTCATCTTTCAATTTTCTAACCATGCATAAACGATAGTGGTAGCAAATACACTAACCCTCTCACACGTCACGTATAAATGCATATAAAATTATTAATACGAGGATGCACCAGTCATCCATTAGAAAATCAAATTCATAATTTCTCTAGAACAATTTGCCAACTTATTTTGAACAGTAGAGCTGTTACTACTTTCTTGTACAGTTCGTAGCACATGCAAAGCTGCTTCGGATTCTTTCACAGCCTTAATAAATTCACGGCAGTCGTCTGGATCCTGTAGAGACGCTAACGTTGTTCCAAATGCAACTAGTATTCTGAACAGTGCTTCGCTTTCACTGATACGTGGTAATATCGTGAATATTACATTTAAGGTTCTTCTTTTCCCAGGTGTATCACTATGTTTGTTTAAAGCTACCGTTAAATTTAAAATATAAGTTGATATCGCAACCTGCAACGATCAATGAAATGTGATTGATTTATGTCGGTCGTATTATATTATTTGATTTAAATGCAGTGTTAATATTCATGCTGTAATACCTGACTATTTTTGTTTCCAAAAGTGTTCAAGTTAAGCAATGCTTTTAATATCTCGTCCCTGTGATCCAGGCAAAGCCGTTCTCCTACCTCATGGTTAAACATGTTTGCCATTAATCGGTAAACTAACATTTGGTTAGATGGCAATGAACCGGGCTGAATATGCCTCCGTATAACTTCCATTAGATCTTCCATGCATAGCAGGTTATTCACTTCTTTGCGAAGTACAACTAGACGCGCTATATCAAGAGCCGGCAATACGATATCGTTTGGCCAGTCTAAGATACGTCTCAATAAACGAGTAGCACCAGCGTTTTCGGTTGCCTGGTGGCTCAAAAGATTCACAACTTCTTCAATTTCTTCTTCGGTTACCTTACACTTATTTTCTTGCTTCGAATTTAATTCGCGCAATTTATCTACGGCACATCAGAGCAAAACATTGAACCATGCCGTTTTCTCTTACCGGATACAGCTGAAGGTGGCATTTGATTACCTGCTATCACGGAAAGATTGGCGTGTTCCAATTTTAAATAATTTCTTTGAGGTATATAAAACGATCGAGGCACAACGGTATTCGAAGAACAAGCAGAAGGCGCGCTTGGAGAGTTTTCCGAGGTTGTAGATGTGGCTCCTCCTCCAGGAACATATCTACTTCCACCGGTGAATGGATCAACGTATGAACCGGATGCGCATAATGTACGCTCCGGACGCGAATTAGTTATAATGAAATTTGCAACCTGTCAGTAAAGAGACGCAAAGTTCGTCTTAACTATTTGTCTAACAATAAAATGAAATTATACATACGAATAAATATGTAAAATCGACAACATAATAAATTGTACAACATTTTTTATAAACTATACCTGATCCAGAAATAACTGACTAAGGTCATTGTCATGGAGAAACTTCTGTGCTGCTTGCCATGGATCCTGATCAATATTGTAGGGTAGCTTTAAAGGTGGGGCACCATCTTTTATGTCTACTGAGAAGACATAGTCATATTCTACACCATTATATAATGTTTTTCGAGACGTGCCTTTAGTACCACCACTTGCTCCCATAACATCACCAATAAGCACCCACTTTTTCTCTTCTTGTGACCAACTATATGCTTTAATGCCATTCTGACCTTTAATCATTTTTGTTTGACCATCTTTCTGGCCAGCCTGTTGTAACGCTGTTTCATCCGGTAAACTGCCAACACATTAACAAATTCAACATGCTTTTCCAATAGAATAATATCAATAGAGCTATTAATTTGTTTCACACATATGTAAACAGACCCAACCCAACATTTATATGTTACTTCCTTTTATATTGCATGCGCTTACTCTTTAACTTTTATGTCTCCTATTTGTTCTTGTGCAGTAAGATTCATTTTTGCTACTTCATTCTCATATATCTGTAATGTTTCTGCATCTGCATACTTTTGTGGATCCCTTGTGTATATTCTAACGACACCATCAGAGCTGCCAGCTATCACATCTCCATTTGAACATATATCTGTACACCATACTGACTGTGTTGGCAAATTAATTGTTTGATCCATTTTACCATTGTACCATACCCTAATTGTACGATCTTCACCAGATGTGAAAATTAATGAACCGTCCAATGTGGCTGATATACTATAAATGTAATTTTCATGTCCGCAATAAGTTCCTAAACAAGTGCCTAGAGAAAAACTCCAATGCCGTACAGTGGCATCATTGGCACAGGTTAAAAATTCATTGTCTTTTACAGGGGCAATGTCACGTACACAGTCTTCATGTCCTGTTAGCTTATGTTTAATGGCACCTTCCTTTGTCCATGCAATGACCATTTTATCAGCGGATCCCGTTACAATGGCATCATTAAATAAGTTGGCTACACACCACACTGCTGCACTATGGCCCTGAAGAGTAAGTTTGGGTTTACTTATATCATTTATATGCCATAGTTTTGCTGTTTTATCCCATGAGCTCGATAAAAAAGTTCCTTCTTGGCTTCCAGTCCTTAGATTGCACACAGTATCCTCATGTGCTTTTATGGTATATACAGGCTTTGTTTCATCTGCGATATATACACATATTGTCTTGTCACTGCTACCAGTTATAATAAATCCTTTAGGATTCCTTTCTGTAGGATTTATAACACATACAGATGAGACAAAGTTGGAATGATCTTTCAATATTGCACATTCAATATATTCTGACCCCTTCCTGTAAATAATTATACATTTTTCAGAATGTATAGTCTATTCAAACTTCATGTCTCATGTATTATGTAAAAAAAGAAACAGAACCAAATGTATCTAGTACATACAGACAATTTTGAAAAACTCAAAGTATTATTTTGTGTACACTGACATACACGGATTGATCGCGTTTTTTCATATCATAAAGTAAAGTAGAAAATGGTTATTGTCGATGCTCATCTCAATTTACGCATGGATAAAGTATCATCATTCATCGGAAACATATTTGGCGGTGAATGGATAGGTTAAGTACCCGCTTGGTTTCCAAACTCGAGCAGTCTTGTCCCGGGAAGTTGACACAATTGTGCCATCGGCAAAAGCTGCTACGGCCCTCACGTCAGAAGTATGACCGTATAATGTAACGCTCAATTTATAAGGCGTTTTAGCCATATCAAAGTGTCACAACGTTCACAATGTCGCAAGAAAACGAAACACTGTGTCACTGCAAAACTTCAACCGACAGTCGAAACAAATCGATCCTGTTTGAGCACAGATAAGAGAGCAGTAGACATAACATCTCGTGGGACTTTGTGTCTCACCTGCAACTGCAGTACCGACCCGAATCCTACATTTTCAATTTTACATGAGTTTAGCAGGTCGTTTAATGAACTGAAAGTGCTGCTTTAGTATTCCAACCCATCTAAATTTTTAATTACATATTAATATGACTGACATAGTGAATGTGATGTTTTTTCAAAAGGCTTCGGCAATTTATCAATATGATGACAATTTTTGAGATAGGAGCCACCTTATGATCACACTGGAATTATGGGAAAATTGTTAGAATAATTTTGTAAAAGCTACAAAGTGGAACTACGGTATCATAGATTTTTGGTGATTAAAGTATGCTTTAAGAATACTGAAAATACGGAACAACAAAAGAGTCAAAAGTTGTTAACTGCCGTTCAATTCACCGCCGCAATCAAATAATGCTATATCAAAATAAATTTGTAACTTTAATACTCGTATAATTTACCAAAAGCAGCATTACCGTCACCGTTTTAATTTTACACAGATGCGTATGCGACACTGATGGCGTCTATATGATTAGGCCATGTACTATTGGACATAGATCGTATATTTTTAATACTTATTAGATTTAAATGTAGCTTCGCTATGTGCAATTCATAATTGATTTATAATATTGTTCAGAAAATATTAATCTAAAAATATCTTCCAATTATATTATTTATAACAAATCGACTTGGTCAGTACTACATATACATCTGTCAAGCTACAAAGTCAACTTCAGTATTCAAGCATGCTCACGATCTTATAGTTACTGACGTAACATCTCTGTCGTAACTATATCGGTTTGTGAACCGGTTATTCGCGAGTTCGTGATCCTAGTTATCATGCTACTACCTTCGCCATACTACCCTGATATCACTATCTAGGAGAAGGAGCTAGGAGTTTAGTAACAGGACATTTAATTTCCTGCACATGGTCCTAGGAATGTATACAACAGAAACGCATACTCTCTGCGACAAATAGAAGGGTTATTTATTTGCGAAAACTGTAGAGTATAATTTTTAAATGCAAAAGAGTTTTTTTTTAATACTCTGATAATACTATTCGTTGCCCCAACCGCAGCTATTGAGCAAGCGGAGGGGAATACAAAATATAGCGTTTCACATCACCGAGCATTTGACGAATTTAGAAAATATGTTGGAAGGGAAAGGCGGCTTTGTCTGCGTCGATGATATCGGCAAGGAAGCACGCTGTACCGGCAATACCTTCGTACAGCGAATATGGTTCGTCAGGAGTGCGTGCTTTTTCTAAGAACTGCGGTGCGTTTAAGAATTCGGCGAATCTGAGAGCGCGATACAAATGGCGCTTCTCTTTTGTCAGCCGATAGAGAGTGAGAAAAACATAGCCGTTGCCGGCCACGCCATGACAGATTCCTGGGCCCTTTTTCAGCAGACCCTTCTTCCAAACTAAATCGCCCGCGCGGAGACAGGAATTCAAATATTTCTCGTCCTTCCAGCGTAGGTAGGCGACGGCCATTAAGTAGATGACGCCAGGTGCACCATGACACCAATGGACCAATTCGTCGTTTTCGCTAATATGCGAATGTCCCTTCCTGTCTACTTCGTCGAGAGCACACGGAAAGTTGCCTGACGGTGTCTGCAGACTTAAAAGATAGTCAACGCATGTGCGCACTGTCGTTTCGGCGTCCTTATCCGAGTCGAGAAAGTCGGGGACCTAATTCACGAGAAAGTGATAAGAAGACATTAGAACTGTTAGCTGATTATTGGCTGTTTCATTCCACTGGAATCATTACACATGGAATTCTAGTTGACGCGAATAAAACTGCACGAAACCTTAAATGCAGTATAGATGGATTGCAACAGATTCTACGATGATACGACACACTTTCTTAACACATTGCGGACGGATGACGAGATATCTCGTCATTCTTATTTCGTCGTTCGGGGCCGTTGACGAGATATATCGTCTTGCGTATTTCGTCATTCTAGAACACTGGCGAGGTATATCGTCTTGCATATTTTGTCGTTCGGGACAGGTGACGAGATATCATGTTACTACATGATTGTCAGCGGCAGTTTTTCATAATTTGTATTGCAATTATTTGAAACCCTGAAATATGGATAGCGACAAAACGATTAGCAATAATACAGAAATATTTGCGGACACTTTATCGGAGAATTTATCGCTTTTTGTGGTGGTCCACTTCTCTTAGTGTCATGTTTTACGAAATATCATACTTTGAAAAATGTTTAATTTATACAAATTTTTACTTATTGAAAACTATTAAAGAATCATTAATTTTTAAAGTTGTTGAAAATAAATATTTCACGCGACAATGATTTTTAATTACTCAACTGTCAAATCATCACTAATTTAAAAATATTGGACGCAAAAAATACCCGGCCACTGGATACGCTTAGCAATAGAATGCCCGGTCCGCAATGTGTTAAGATAATTTTGTGTCGCAAAAAAACAAGCTGTTCAAAATAATAAAAGGAAATAAGAGAAATGACAAAACGTACCTGTATCAAAACTTGCAGAATAGCGCACAATCCGTGAGCAGCGCCCAGGTACTTTGTGTGATAATACTCGTACATCAGGGGACAAGGACTTGAACAGGAGCGCGCATATGATTTCCCTGACTGAATAATCATGCGTGCAACTTCGTGCATCAGTTCAATCGGTACCACCACCTTGTCCAGTTCGCGATTCATCCAAAGGGCGCCATACAAAAATCCCGCACGTCCGACGAAGAATTCGTCAAATGTACGCCCCGAGATGGGCTTCTGTTTGAAATCATCTGCCGCCTGCACGTATTGCTTTACCAAGTTAAGCGCAGCATCGTTATTTCCAGAAATCGCTGTCATAACCGCTGCTACCGCAAGTACTCCCATATCACCTGTTGCAAATCATGAAAATCACAATTATCGACGATTAATTATGAAAAAATTACAAACGCGTTCATATATGTGCCCATAATTATGAAAGTGGTCTAAGTCATATATTTCTTGTTTCGAGATATTTAATGAATTACATTTGAATAAATTAAAAAATATTTTTACATTATGCGACATTTTAATTTATAATTTTATTAGTCTTAATTAATGGAAATTTACTATGAATATGAAATTTTGTGTGAATTTTATACGATAATATTATTTTTAAAGATTGAATTGACTTAGACCATTTTCAAAATTAACTGAATGTCCTATAAATGACTTAAAGCAATAAAGAACTTTGAGTTTTATTTGAAACAATAATTTGATTGAAATAATTCGTGAACATTTATTACATTTATTAATTATTTTTAAACAGTAATCCATTTTTATCATTATTTCGAGTATTTAAGATTCTTAAAATGTTCCTGAAAAACTGGAGGGATGTACGGTAGTAAACTCATAATATCTTTATGTTTTTCTTCCGATACTGGTCTAATGGTGGTGTATAATGGAAGTAATTTAATATTTCCGTATATTTTTGGTCTTCCTTTTTTAGGTGAAAGATCCAAAACGTGAAATTTAGAATCATCTAAAGATGTTTTATAGAACATTTTATAAGGTTCATTTTTCAAGAATCTCATCCATTGAATTTGTAGCCAAGAGACAGATTCACCCGCGGTATTTTTTACTCTTCTTGTTATTGATTCTTCTAGTGATTTCGTTAAAAATGAAGTTGTCGTTATTATTAAAATTTGATTGTCATTTATTTTATTATGTAGTTCAGAAACGCGTCAAAGAAGGCCACGTGCCATTTTCAAGTTGTTTATATAATTTATTAAAATTTTTGACTTAGACCACTTTCATAATTAAAACTAAATGAATTCCATATAATGTTGAAATTACAACCACTATCTAATGGTTCATTTTTGACAATTTCGTAAAAATTACATTGAATAAATTTAGTTAAAAATAATGTGGTATGAAATAACTGATAAACTCATTTTTTTTCAATTTTGACTTAGACCACTTTCATAATTATGGGCACATATATGTTTCAGCAATAAAACTAAGGCATATTCACAAGATTTCGTTAAATTGATATTGAAGCGGTGTCGGTGCAAAATTCAATCCTTATTCAATAGAAATAACTTTCGGTTTTCTAATCTGCGTCATTTTACAGAAAGATATGACCATTATTTTTCAAATTTTTTAATACAATTCATGGAATACGTACCCAAGAGAAACGAAGTGTTAATGCAATTTCGTTGCACGCTTTTCAAAGATGATTGTAGATAGCGCTGTGCCAGCGAGAAATATTCCTTGGAGTCGTCCGCCGATAAGAAGGTTCGCTGACTCAACGATAGAAATGTGTAGGCTATACCAGCCGCACCGACATACAATCCACCGTCCTTCTCGGCACGTTCAGGGGGTTTCTTCGTGACGATTTGTCGAACGACATTCTGCAGCTCGTCCTTCACGCGTTTCAAGCTTTCCTCGACATTTGGCTCGCTAGTTAACTCTGACGACTGGTAAATGTTCACGAAGTATCTTGACGTCTCTGACATTTTCGCGACTGACGATTCGAAACGAACTTTGAGTAGTCGGATATAACTTCGCACCGCACGCATGATTCTTTGCATTGGAACCGCTAGTTGCATTATTGGTACGATTTGGCGGGAAGTTAAATTCAGTGGAGCCGCGATCTGAAAATTCCAATCATTATTAGATTGTCACTGGTCTTATAGCAGGGTGAATTAGGTTTTGAATTATTAATGATGAAGCGAAAGGTTTGCGATTCAGACACTTCGAGTTCAGATGACGAAACAGTTACAAGCGCGTTAAAAGAAGCTACCGATCATGACTTTTTGAAAGAATCGTTTTTTAATGCAACACAGTCTGAAGGTATTTATGATGCCGTGCCATTTTCGTAGGTAACTTTAATATTTCTTATTCACGTTGTTTCAGTTTCTGTAAATAAAGGAAAGGAAGGGAATACTTCGAAACCGAAGTCATTACGGAGGAATTCGGAAGAAGAAAATAAATATGATGAGTTTCGGGTGACGCCGGAATTTAAGAAATTCGTGGCGAAAAAATTGGATGCAGTTTTAGAGCGGTATATGTTAACTCACGTAGTGTTATATATTTTTTTCATTCGTTACGTTTTAGGATTATACAATTGGACAATGAGGAAGCAATCAATGGACCAAATAGGAAGGAAAGAAAGGATGTAAATGATAATTTTGGTGTGAAACTATTATCAACTTCTGCAGCCTTTTTAACTACCAAAGAAGAAGTGGATTGTATAAACGTTAATAAATACAGGAAACGTATACTAGAACGAAAAGAAAGTGGTGATGAACTTGGAAGACTTCAGGAAGCTGCTGTAGATCCAGAATGGGTTCTGTCAAAGGCAGATACCAAGGCATGGGCAAGCAAACGAAAAGATCCTGAATTCAAATACAAAAAAAAGAAGAATGGAATTTTGGTGGCACAAGATTAAAACTCTATAATTAAAATAAAAAATAAAAAATTTACATTTTCCTGTAGTAAGTAATAATCCTCTTGTAGTAACATAAAACCATATATTTATCAAAATCTACATGATTCCTGATATTGGCACACAGCTATTCTGCTAGGGCAATTAAATAAATAAATTATATTTATTTTTGTCACATTGTTCTAGTTAGCATTGTTTAGTTGAGCATCTAACGCAGAATCAAATAAAATTTGGTGTCATAAATAAAAATATATTATCTGGTACACAATTGTGTCACTTGAAGAGAATGGATGCATTTCATTAAATTCAACATTTATTTTCTGCATTCATGCATCACATATACAATAACTGCCTAGTTTTGATATTTAAATCATTGATATCAAATGTTACTTAAGTCAAGAACATACGTACAACGTGATGGATGCTTCTAGTAAGTTGACAATTGCAAACGCCAAAGTTTGCAAACTCTAAATAAGAAAAAAAAAATTAATAGCTATAAATATATTTGTGCATATTATATTGTAGCTTTTACAATTACGCAGTACATTGATTTTGTTATTAAACATGTCTCATCGGTTTTTATAGACCCAAACCAAGGCGCTGTGCATATAATCGCCCAAGATGTGACATATCATATCATAGTACCAGTTGTTACAAATCAGAAGCTCATGTAAGGTAGTAAAAGTAAACAAGCGTATATTTTACATACAAAGTATGTAAAAGTAAACAGCGTAAGGTATATTTTCTGAAGAGATTTCATTGGCACGGATTGAACAATGATATCTTGGAAGAAGCTGAAAAGGACGGTGATTAGGAACTGATGTCAGATGGCGAAGAGAATAAAGATAAGAAATTTTATTCAGACAATGATAAAACTGTAACTTTACTTGATTTCATATTTCCATCATACCCACTAAGCATCTTAAATTTTGCTAATTCTATTTACAGACCATTGATCTAGAGGAAAAGTTATTCAATGTTATCCTGGATCATTCCTACGTTTTTTAATGGGCACGTTCTATTAGCGCTGCAATCGAAATCTCGACTTGAAATCTGACAAGGAACTGTAGCAGACGACATAGAGAAGGAAACACGAATGGCAGTGGGCATAATGGTGCGGGTGAGTTATTCTCAAAAGCCGTCCCATATGCGGCTAGATGTCTGACTGCTATCTAATTTACAAGTAATGTCATTTTTTTTACATAAATATCAAGTTAATGGAAAGTACTTTCGTGGAACGTCGACGCTCTATATTCATTTTCGGAGTATTTTCTAAGTAGGAGTGGAGGTTAGAATTCAGAATGTCTTAACACGTATTGCCGCTTTATTATTATCTTATAGCATAATTTAAAGGATATTTGAAGCGAATTTATGCACATCAATTTTCTGCAAAGGCATTGTTTCTATTATCTTACTTATCTTACTTGATCACGTAAGTGACTGTTATTTGGAGGACATGTTAATAACAAACAAATACTTGGGTTCCTGTTATACTGTAAATTGTATGATACATGCTATGATACCGGTACACCAAAATTTATACTCATTCAATATATTTTGAAACAGTTGACATATTCTTATATTCTTAGTTGTCTGCTGGGTACTATGTTTTTATTGAACACATTTTATTAATGTTCCATGTTTTTACATTGAATCTTTTTATCTTTTTCTATGCAATAGCATTAAAGTATAGTGGTAGTTGCAATTAGAATGCATGTCTCCAACATTGTTGAAGAGTATTAAGTAATTTAGATGCTTTCAACTTTCCATTTTAATGTATTCACTTTGAGATGAAAATTTTGTTGTGCTTTTATGTCGATTACTGAAAATATTGTACCTTATTCTGGCCATGCTGTTCTTTGCCTAAACAGTGGGGGCTATAAGGATATACATACATGTTTAGGAAGTTTATTTTATTCATGTGGAACAGAGAAGTATTTTAATTGCAGCGGTAGTTCTTACTTTCAGTACATCTATCAATTTTGTTCCCTCTGATAGAATTGCTCCGAAAATAATTTTATAAACAAATCTTCGAACCATGCATAAATGGTAGTAGATGTAGCAAAGACTCTGATCCTCTTAAACGTCATATATAACTGCATACAAAATTATTAATACAAGGATGCACTAGTCATCCATTAGAAAATTAAATTCATAATTTCTTTAGAACAATTTGCCAACTTGTTTTGAGCAGTGGAGGAGTTACTACTTTCTTGTACAGTTCGCAGCACATGCAGAGCTGCTTCGGATTCTTTCACAGCCTTAATAAATTCACGGCACTCGTCTGGATCCTGTAGAGACGCTAACGTTGTTCCAAATGCAACTAGTATTCTGAACAGTGCTTCGCTTTCACTGACACGTGGTAATATCGTGAATATTACATTTAAGGTTCTTCTTTTCCCAGGTGTATCACTATGTTTGTTTAAAGCTACCGTTAAATTTAAAATATAAGTTGATATCGCAACCTGCAACGATCAACGAAATGTGATTGATTTGCGTCGGTCGCATTATATTATTTGATTTAAATGCAGTGTTAATATTCATGCTGTAATACCTGACTATTTTTGTTTCCAAAAGTGTTCAAGTTAAGCAATGCTTTTAATATCTCGTCCCTGTGATCCAGGCAAAGCCGTTCTCCCACCTCATGGTTAAACATGTTTGCCATTAATCGATAAACTAACATTTGGTTGGATGGCAATGAACCGGGCTGAATATGCCTTCGTATAACTTCCATTAGATCTTCCACACATAGTAGGTTATTTACTTCTTTGCGAAGTACAACTAGACGCGCTATATCAAGAGCCGGCAAAACAATATCGTTTGGCCAGTCTAAGATACGTCTCAATAGACGAGTAGCACCAGCGTTTTCGGTTGCCTGGTGGCTCAAAAGATTCACAACTTCTTCAATTTCTTCTTCGGTTACTTTACACTTATTTTCTTGCTTCGAATTTAATTCGCGCAACTTATCTGCGACACATCAGAGCAAAACATTCAACCATGCCGTTTTCTCTTACCGGATACAGCTGAAGATGACATTTGATTACCTGCTATCACGGAAAGATTGGCGTGTTCCAATTTTAAATAATTTTTTTGAGGTATATAAAACGATCGAGGCACAACGGTATTCGAAGAACAAGCAGAAGGCGCGCTTGGAGAGTTTTCCGAGGTTGTAGATGTGGCTCCTCCTCCAGGAACATATCTACTTCCACCGGTGAATGGATCAACGTATGAACCGGATGCGCATAATGTACGCTCCGGACGCGAATTAGTTATAATAAAATTTGCAACCTGTCAGTAAAGAGACGCAAAGTTCGTCTTAGCTACTTGTCTAACAATAAAATGAAATTATACATACGAATAAATATGTAAAATCTGCAACATAATAAATTGTACAATATTTTTCATAAAGTATACCTGATCCAGAAATAACTGACTAAGGTCATTGTCATGGAGAAACTTCTGTGCTGCTTGCCATGGATCCTGATCTATATTGTAGGGTAGCTTCAAAGGTGGAGCACCATCTTTTATGTCTACTGAGAAGACATAGTCATATTCTATGCCATTATATAATGTTTTTCGAGACGTGCCTTTAGTACCACCACTTGCTCCCATAACATCACCAATAAGCACCCACTTTTTCTCTTCTTCTGACCAACTATATGCTTTAATGCCATTCTGACTTTTAATCATTTTTGTTTGACCATCTTTCTGGCCAGCCTGTTGTAACGCTGTTTCATCCGGTAAACTGCCAACACATTAACAAATTCAACATGCTTTTCCAATAGAATAATATCAATTAATTTGTTTCACACATATGTAAACAGACCCAACCCAACATTTATATGTTACTTCCTTTTATATTGCATGCACTTACTCTTTAACTTTTATGTCTCCTATTTGTTCCTGTGCAGTAAGATTCATTTTTGCTACTTCATTCTCATATATCTGTAATGTTTCTGCATCTGCATACTTTTGTGGATCCCTTGTGTATATTCTAACGACACCATCAGAGCTGCCAGCTATCACATCTCCATTTGAACATATATCTGTACACCATACTGACTGTGTTGGCAAATTAATTGTTTGATCCATTTCACCATTGTACCATACCCTAATTGTACGATCTTCACCAGATGTGAAAATTAATGAACCGTCCAATGTCGCTGATATACTATAAATGTAATTTTCATGTCCGCAATAAGTTCCTAAACAAGTGCCTAGAGAAAAACTCCAATGCCGTACAGTGGCATCATTGGCACAGGTTAAAAATTCATTGTCTTTTACAGGGGCAATGTCACGTACACAGTCTTCATGTCCTGTTAGCTTATGTTTAATTGCACCTTCCTTTGTCCATGCAATGACCATTTTATCAGCGGACCCCGTTACAATGGCATCATTAAATAAGTTGGCTACACACCACACTGCTGCATTATGGCCCTGAAGAGTAAGTTTTGGTTTACTTATGTCATTTATATGCCATAGTTTTGCTGTTTTATCCCATGAGCTCGATAAAAAAGTTCCTTCTTGGCTTCCAGTCCTTAGATTGCACACAGTATCCTCATGTGCCTTTATGGTATATACAGGCTTTGTTTCATCTGCGATATATACACATATTGTCTTGTCACTGCTACCAGTTACAATAAATCCTTTAGGATTTCTTTCTGTAGGGTTTATAACACATACAGATGAGACAAAGTTGGAATGATCTTTCAATATTGCACATTCAATATATTCAGAACCCTTCCTGTAAGCAATTACACATTTTTTAGAATATAGTCTATTTAAACTTCATGCCTCATGTATTATGTAAAAAAGAAACAGAAGATATCTGTAACAGTTATACATACAATATTTATATGTTTAGAACAGAACTACAACTGTTTTGTATATAAATGCATTAAATAGTTGAAATAAACACCAAATGTATCTATTACAGATAGACGATTTTGAAAAATTCAAAATATTAATTTGTGTGCACTGACATACACGGATTGTTGGCGCGTTTTTTATATCATAAAGTAAAGTAGAAAATTTTTGTTGTCAATGCTCGTCTCAATTTACGCATTGACAAAGTGTCATCATTCATCGGAAACTTATTTGGCGGTGAATGAATAGGTTAAATACCCGCTTGGTTTCCAAACTCGAGCAGTCTTGTCCCGGGAAGTTGACACAATTGTGCCATCGGCAAAAGCTGCTACGGCCCTCACGTCAGAAGTATGACCGTATAATGTAACGCTCAATTTATAAGGCGTTTTAGCCATATCAAAGTGTCACTCGGTTCACAATGTCGCAAGAAAACGAAACACTGTGTCACTGCAAAACTCCAACCGACAGTCGAAACAAATCGATCCTGTTTAAGCACAGATAAGAGAGCAGTAGACATAACATCTTGTGGGACTTTGTGTCTCACCTGAAACTGCAGTACCGACCCGAATCCTACATTTTCAGTTTCACATATGAGTTTAGCAGGTCGTTTAATTAACTGAAAGTGCTGCTTTAGTATTCCGACCCATCTGAATTTTTAATTACATATTAATATGACTGACATGGTGAATGTGATTTTTTTTCAAAAGGCTTCGGCAATTTATCAATATGATGACAATTTTTGAGATAGAAGCCACCTTGTGGTCACACTGGAATTATGGGAAAATTGTTAGAATAATTTTGTAAATGCTACAAAGTAGAACTATGGTATCATAGATTTTCGGTGATTAAAGTATACTTTGAGAATACTGAAAATACGGAACAATAAAAAAGTCAAAAGTTGTTAACTGCCGTTCAATTCACCGCCGCAATCAAATAATGCTATTTCAAAATAAATTTGTAATTTTATTACTCGTATAATTTACCAAAAGCAGCATTACCGTCACTGTTTTAATTTTACACAGATGCGTATGCGACACTGACAGCGTCTATATGATTGGGCCATGTACTATTGTACATAGATCGTATATTTTCAACACTTATTAGATTTAAATGTAACTTCGCTATGTGCAATTCATAATTGATTTATAATATTGTTCAGAAAATATTAATCTAAAAATATCTTCCAATTATATTATTTATAACAAATTGACTTGGTCAGTTCTAGATATACATTTGTCAAGCTACAAAGTCAACTTCAGTATTCAAGCACACTCACGATCTTATAGTTACTGACGTAATATCTCTGTCGTAACTATATCGGTTTGTGAACCGGTTATTCGCGAGTTCGTGATCCTAGTTATCATGCTACTACCTTCGCCATACTACCCTGATATCACTATCTAGGAGAAGGAGCTAGGAGTTTAGTAGCAGGACATTTAATTGCATGCACGTGATCCTAGGAATGTATTTAACGGAAATGGATCCTCTTTCCACGAAACAAAAAGGTTATTTATTTGTAAAAACTGTAGGACGTAATTTTTAAATGCAAAAGAGTTTTTTTTTAATATTCTCATAATAGCATTCATTATCCGAAGTGGCAGCTATTGGGCAAATGGAGATGAATGGAGAAAAGTTGTTGAAAAGGAACGGCGGCTCTATCTACGTCAAGGCAATGTTTTCGCACAGCAAATTCGATTCGTCAGGATTGCGTGCCTTCTCTAAGAAATGCGATGCGTTTAACCCATTGACTGCCACGCAATTTTAGCGCGTTTTGCCCTGGGTGCCACAGTTTTATTTTAAAGAAGACTTGAAGTTTTACAAAATATAATATTATTAAGTTACTGATATAATATTGTAATTGTAAAATTATATGGCATTTACAGTATTTTTATTGAAAGGAAAACACTTTTGGTACAGACGCTTACTACGAGATATCTCGTAGTTGGCAGTCAATGGGTTAAGAATCCCGTCAATTTGAGAGCGCGATACAAGCAGGATTTTTCTATGATTCATAACTAGATGACACGCCGTGACGGATTCTTCGGCCCTTATTTAGTAGATTCTTCTTTCAGACTAATTCACTCTCATAATAGCATTCATTGTCCGAAGTGGCAGCTATTGGGCAAGGGGAGATGAATGGAGAAAAGTTGTTGGAAAGGAACGGCGGCTCTATCTACGTCAAGGCAATGTTTTCGCACAGCAAATTCGATTCGTCAGGAGTGCGTGCCTTCTCTAAGAAATGCGATGCGTTTAACCCATTGACTGCCACGCAAATTTAGCGCGTCTTGCCCTGGGTGCCACAGTTTTATTTTAAAGAAGACATGAAGTTTTACAAAATATAATATTATTAAGTTACTGATATAATATTGTAATTGTAAAATTGTATGGCATTTACAGTATTTTTATTGAAAGAAAAACACTTTTGGTACAGACGCTTACTACGAGATATCTCGTAGTTGGCAGTCAATGGGTTAAGAATTCCGTCAATCTGAGAGCGCGATACAAGCAGCATTTTTCTATGATTCATAACTAGATGACACGCCGTGACGGATTCTTCGGCCCTTATTTAGTAGATTCTTCTTTCAGACTAATTCACTCTCATAATAGCATTCATTGTCCGAAGTGGCAGCTATTGGGCAAGTGGAGATGAATGGAGAAAAGTTGTTGGAAAGGAACGGCGGCTCTATCTACGTCAAGGCAATGTTTTCGCACAGCAAATTCGATTCGTCAGGAGTGCGTGCCTTCTCTAAGAAATGCGATGCGTTTAACCCATTGACTGCCACGCAAATTTAGCGCGTCTTGCCCTGGGTGCCACAGTTTTATTTTAAAGAAGACATGAAGTTTTACAAAATATAATATTATTAAGTTACTGATATAATATTGTAATTGTAAAATTGTATGGCATTTACAGTATTTTTATTGAACGAAAAACACTTTTGGTACAGACGCTTACTACGAGATATCTCGTAGTTGGCAGTCAATGGGTTAAGAATTCCGTCAATCTGAGAGCGCGATACAAGCAGCATTTTTCTATGATTCATAACTAGATGACATCCCGTGACGGATTCTTCGGCCCTTATTTAGTAGATTCTTCTTTCAGACTAATTCACTCTCATAATAGCATTCATTGTCCGAAGTGGCAGCTATTGGGCAAGCGGAGATGAATGGAGAAAAGTTGTTGGAAAGGAACGGCGGCTCTATCTACGTCAAGGCAATGTTTTCGCACAGCAAATTCGATTCGTCAGGAGTGCGTGCCTTCTCTAAGAAATGCGATGCGTTTAACTCATTGACTGCCACGCAAATTTAGCGCGTCTTGCCCTGGGTGCCACAGTTTTATTTTAAAGAAGACATGAAGTTTTACAAAATATAATATTATTAAGTTACTGATATAATATTGTAATTGTAAAATTGTATGGCATTTACAGTATTTTTATTGAAAGAAAAACACTTTTGATACAGCGCTTACTACGAGATATTTCGTAGTTGGCAGTCAATGGGTTAAGAATTCCGTCAATCGGAGAGCGCGATAGAAGCAGCATTTTTCTATGATTCATAACTAGATGACACGCCGTGACGGATTCTTCGGCCCTTATTTAGTAGATTCTTCTTTCAGACTAATTCACACGTGCGCGGGTAAGAATTTAAATATTTCTTGTCCTTCCAGCGTAGGTAAGTCGCGGTCATAAAGTAGATTATTTCAGGTGCATCGTGGCAACAATGGATTAATTTGTCGTTTTCGCTAAAGAGCGATTGTCTCTTTCAGTCTACCTCATCAAGAGCACACGGAAAGTTGCCTCATACTTAATAGTCGACACATTTGTGCTCTGTCGTTTCGACGCTTTTAATTTTTACGTTAATCACGTCAGTCAGTTTAATTTAAGTAGAGGTTAAATTGCAAAATTATTTTTACGACCACCTGTATTCTAAATGATATTGAAACAAAAAGGTTATTTATTTGTAAAAACTGTAGGACGTAATTTTTAAATGCAAAATTAATTTCTTTACGACCACCTGTATTCTAAATGATATTGAAGATATTTTGTCAACGCAAAGTTCGGCCGTTTTATACATTGTCTTTTTCTATGATTCGTAACTCACGCCGTGACGGATTCTTTGGCCCTTATTTAGTAGATTCTTCTTTCAGACTAATTCACACGATTTTTCTTGATTCAAAAGTGATTATTTCATGGGATAGATTGTTTCTTTCACCCAAAGGTCGACACATTTGTGCTCTGCCGTTTCGACAATCACGTCAGAAAAAATTATATTTACGACCACCTGTATTCTAAATGATATTGAAGATATTTTGTCAACGCAAAGTTCGGCCGTTTTCTACATACCCAAGAAATGTAAAGTGTTAACGCAATTCAACGATGATTGCAGATAGCGTTGTGCAAATGACAAATGTTGCTCGAGTCCTCCGTCGATAAGGAAATTCGCTGACTCAACGGCAGAAATGTGTACGTTATACCAACTGCACCGAGATGCAATTCACTGTCCTTTTCTTGTGAGCGTTGATATTTTGGGTGCAACTTCATAAGGGTAACATACATAAAACCATACATTTTAAAAAACTATGTAATTGTTTATGCCAGCATACATCTATTTTACTAGGAGAATTCAATGAATAAATTACATTTAATTAGTCATATTTATTACTTATTTCTTACTTAAATATCTAAAGTACAATCGTATAAAATTTATATATATAATAGATAATAAATAAATAAATAGAAATGTATTATTTGCAACATAATTGTATTACTTAAGGAGAATGGGTACATTCGATTGTAATCGGCATTTATTTCCAGCAAGGTACGATAGATTGTATGCATGGGTGACATGTGCAACTGTCTACTTTTGGTACTTTAATAATTGATATTAAATATTATTAAATATAATACCTAAGAAAAGAACGTACATACAAACGTGATGGATGCTTCGAGTAAATTGACAACTGCAACTGCAACTGCTGATACTTGCGATTTGTAAATATCCTTTGAGTTTAAGTATAACCCGCAATTTGTTTGTAAACATTCATAACCTATTCATACATTTTGTCCAGATTATGAATGAAACAATGAATAGCTATAGACATATTTGTGCAATATTATATTGTGGCCTCAACAATTACCTACTATTTTTATTTTGTTAATAATTACGTCTTATGTGTTTTTATAGATGCAAAACACGTCGCCGTGCATATACATGTCCAAGGTGTGGCATATCATATTGTAGTGTCAGTTGTTACAAATCAGAAGCACATGCAGATTGTTCTGAAAGTTTCTACAAGCAGTGCGTTGAAGATGAACTTAAATCTTATGATAATGACCCTGATAGTAAACAGCGTATGGTGGATATTCTCAAAAGATTACATGAGCAAGGACTAGACGATGACTTCTTAGAAGAAGATGAAGAAGACGAAGATGGGGAATTGGATTCAGATGATGATGAAACTGTAATTTTGCTCTTTACATTTCTCTCACCCATTAACTTTAATAAGCACCTTGAATTTTTCTAATTCTATTTACAGACCGTTGATTTAGAGGAAAGATTACGCAATGTTAACCTGGATAATCCTGACGAGATATGGTCTGCATTAACTGAAAGTGAACGGCAAGAATTTCAGGCTCTGGTGAAAAATGGTGAAGCTGAGAAACTGGTACCACAATGGACACCATGGTGGACACATAAAACACAGAAAGTAATGATACAGGATGTTGGCAAGGATCAGCTAAGTGTGGATAACTTACAACATTGTCCTCCTCTAGTACATATTCCAGAAATCAAAGATTTGGTAATTATTCAAAAAGGAAATCATCACGACTTACACACATTTTTTTATGTCTGTGTAAAAATGTGCTTTTCTTTCAGAAAGCAGCACCATGTATCGAGTTCAACCTATTAAATGTAATTTATGCTTATGCGTACATAGCTCTCTATTTCAATGGAGATTATATGGATTGTGCGGAGGAAGCTACAATTACGTTTCTTAGTATTTGTGATAATATGAGTGAAAATAAGGTATTCAATGATGCTGCTACAGCACAAGAATCTGTTGTTCAAAAAATTGTCAATGTAAGTATTTCTTCAAATTTGTTGTTGCAATGCTCAGATGCATTACATATTTAAAATATATATACGATGTCGTTCTCCTTTTATTGTAGACCGATGCGTTGCCCAAAGGCACCGAGATTTTTTCTGCGCTTGCAGAAGCTGGAGATGCTATAACAAATGGCCCAGGGCCACATATGAAAACTCTATATTTATCTGTCGCACTTTCCGAGCTACACCGTTTGTTAAACGCAGCAAAAGAATTAATGTCAGCACGGAAAAGTGCGAAAGACCCTTCTAATTTTGGGAAAAACTTTTCACAGCCCAAGATATTACACGCCCCAGTTCCTTCGAAAAAGAAACTAACTTTGTGCTTGAAGAAGGTAGAGTTTTATTTGTCATGGATGAAAACTTACTCCATGAAATCGTTAGCATAATCAATCACATATTGGTTACATGGTGGGTGCATTTGAAACCGAAAGTCGCTACGGCACTGTACATGAACATTTATTGGCGCCGTGACTGTAATGTAAAATAAAATCTAAACAAAACAACGTATAGGATCGTACATGCTCGTTTACGTTTTTTTAAAAGTGTATACCTGTGTTTTTTAATGAACAACTGCGTAAAGTAGTTGATTATATTGAAACGCATGGACTGTATGAAGTAATTTTAAAATTGGCACGTTTCATAAGCGCTGTAATCGAAATCTCGCCTCGAAATCTGACAAGCAACCGTAGCAGACGACGCAGAGAAGGAAACGCGAATGGCAGTAGGCAAAATGGTGGCGGACGAGAAGTTGTTCTTCTCGAAAGCCGTCCAACATTCGGCTAGATGTCTGGCTGCTATCAAGCCTACCCCATGGGAGAAGGTAAATTAATTTAATTTTTCATGTATGTCAAGTTAATCGAAAACGCTTTCATTGAGTGTCGACACTCTGTATTCATTTTCTGAGAGTTTTGTAAGTAGGAGCGGAGGTTAGAGTTTAGGATGTGTCAAAACGTATTCTCGACTTATCATTATCTCATGACATAATCTGAAGGACATTGTAAGCGAAATCATGCATATTAATAATATGTTTTGCGTGCATTCGTCAAAACAACTATTCATTAATGGGAGCGTATGTCAAATATACTGTTATTGAATTATAACAGAACAGTTGCTTTTGCAATAGGTATTATTCATTTTTAATTTATGCAGACTTATGTTTGCTCATTACCAAGCTGTCAGGAATTTTTTGACCACCAAAAGTGATCAAAGCTAAAATTTCTGGAGGCAGAACATATTGGGTTTGCACGGTTTAAATGTACCTTTCATCAAATTTGTCAATGAGTTAATGTATTTTGCCAAACAGTATTTGTAATTTTCTTGTATTTGATTCAGGTAACAAGGCTATTTAAGCTATGTCCTCAAGAGTCTCCGCAAGGTATATATCGCTTGGACCAGCGAGGCCAGGATGCGACTATTGCTTTGGGAATATATTTTCTGGAATCTGGTCTGCAACACCGGGATAAAATATTACCTTACCTCTTACGGTTGTTGCGTGGACTACCAAAAGCTGTATGGCTCAATGAAGTAAGATGTTCTCCAACCGAGAGAATTCCTGTTGCAGAACGTTTTAGCTTTTGTTTAAATACATTGCTCAGTGACATAGCAGTAAGATGCGAATCGGCCCGCGAGGAAATTATTTCAACGCAAGTTGAAATACTGGCCGTTCTGACTAATCTCATACGTGGATGCAAAGATCAGAATGGAAATAGGGGAATACAGGCAAAATGTAGGTATTTCTGCCCCAAAACCTTTCACAGAAAATAATAGCGATAGAGGGTACTTACCGTTCGTTACCATTTTTAGTATCATTATGCAAGTGTCTGGTTCCAATTCTTATTGGATTAGCAAGATCTATGGGCCGCTTTGCATGTACCGACCCACCGTTACTTTGCCGAATTTTTCCACGACCAGAGACGCCGTTGTCTACAGCAAATGTAGAATCACGTTTAACGACGGACAAGAAGCAACATAGTTTTTCGAATTTTCGTCCGATCATACCACGATCTTTGAGTGGTAACTTAAATCCCCATCCACCCGCTGATAACACTCCAGCTTTGTTAACCAGCGATCACGATTATCCGTCTACCAAGAGACCGTCTCTGCAGTCATTCACGTCGGTGCCATACGATCCATCTACTTATTTCTTCAGCAGGTATGGCTCCAGCTTTAATCAATTTCCGCAAATGCGCTGCAACGAGAGCCCCGAGAGGCGAGCTGGAATGCAGTTCAACGTAGTGCACTTGCAAAGTGTGCTTGCTTTAGCAAAGAAGTTACTTACTAAAGAAACGCTCACGTTTCTCGATGAGGAAGCTCAACAAGTTAGTATCGGGTCTTTCAAGTGTTACCGTGTACTTTTTTATTATTGCTGGAACGTGTTGTTATGCTTTTATGCCCGCATAGGTATATAATTCAGGACAGGTGCAAATATTTCCCTATCGAACGTTTAGCGAGACGATGAATCTGGTAATGGTAGCGCTTCTACGAGAATTGTTACAAAATCAACGTGATCTGCCCGCTCCCTTTACGAGAGATGTGCAGGAATTCGTTAAGGGCCTATTTCTGTCGGGTCAGACAGAATTGCAGTCTCGACAGCATGATGCCAGCGAACGCGAAGATATGGACACGAACTTTCGAACGGTGAATCGATTCAAAGTGAACGTCATGGCTAATTCAGCGTGCGTTGATCTCCTTGTGTGGGCGATCGGTGATGAAACTGGTTGGTATACGTTTGTTCTCGTAATATACGTCTAATCAGATTCCTTCTGTTATGTGCGACTATATTTAATTAAACTGGAACCGACCCTAAAATCATATCTGTCTATGAATATTTCCGTTCGTAAATGTTTGTTCTAGAAAGTTTATTTGTAACCACTGTATTATTTCTCTGTTAATACATTTATAACGGTTACACACGGTTATAAGTGTTACAGATAAAGTCGTCCGCTATTTTTACAGTGAGGGAGGAGTATGATTTGTCCGCACTGTTTGCAGACATCAGTTCCATGCTAGTTGGCCAGGGTATTTTGATTTATCCTGTTTTATCTTCTTCGATTGGTGCCCATATCATTTTTCGATAACTTTGAGTAACTTCGACTAACGAACGTGTACCGGCCTAGCTGCACTGTAACACGGCAATCCCGTTGTCTGCGATGGCCTTTTTGCGATGCGCTTTATTGATTTTTTGTAGTAAACCGTACAAGGTTTTAATAAGCAATGGCTGACCAACACGTCTTATAAATTATAGTGAGAAGTTTGAGTACGGTATTGAAATGACATGACAATGTACAAGTGTCCTGTGTTTTCCATAACAATTTATATAATCAATAATCATGCCCCGATCCATGTACGATTGTTCCTATGATAAGCGGTTTTATAGACACTATAAAACAATTTTACCGCATATCACGATTTTATTTTGGTTCAAATTAATTGCTCGAATTCCGTGCCTAATTCCAATGTTTGTTCGCAGGTGCTGATAGTTTATGTGGCCGTCTTGTTGAGAAAATAAATTCGAATCATGGGCCGAAGTTAGTGTTAGCACATATGCCTTTGCTTATGGTGTGCCTTGAAGGTTTAGGAAAGCTTGCACAAAAGTTCCCCAATATAGCGAGTACTTCTATATATTATCTGTGCGACTTTCTCGTTGTACCCTCGCCGATTCTTCTTAAATTATATCGTCAACAGAGTGAACGATCTAATAAGGATCATCATTTTAAAGTAACTCGTAAGTAGAAGCATTGTGATTGTTGTTATTTTCTTATAATGCGTAATCTTTTGCTTTCTCTGATCAGTTGTATTACGTTTTAGTCCAAGGAAAAGAAATGCACGAGGCGAAACATACAACGTCTTCCGTGCAAACGGCATTTGAAAAGTTACGCGATGCAGCCATCGGTAATCTTTGTATCGCTTTAGAGGCCGCACATTCGGTTAATCCGGATTGCGTGCCGGCATTGGTCGCCAGCGTATCAAACAGATTGTACGCAGCGGATATTTGCAACGGGTACTGATTCTCTTCAATTTATTTACTCTTTCTTTCGTCCAATTTTCTTCTCATGAGGAGCTACTGAAGGTTTTACAACGTTTCAGTGAAAGCGATGACAAGTCAAACAGTGAATTGATATCGAAGAATATCGTCATTATGTTGGGACATGTCGCTGTGGCACTGAAAGATACTCCAAAAACTATGCGCACAATATTTCCGTTTTTCCAGCAACTTTTTTGTCGCACCCCCAGTGATTTGGATTTTTTGATTGTTGACCAACTCGGATGCATGATAATAGCCAAATGTGAACCAAAGGTTATTTGGGATACATTTGCATAAAAGTTGTATATTCAAATGAATATGTTACGAATTGTAATCTTGAGTGGTCTCACTTTTTGTACAGATCTACGAGGGAATAATGCAAATGTTCTCGATGTCGTTAGGCCTTAGTAGCGCCACATATGCTTCAAGCGATGACCGCAAACAGTACTGTCACGTATCGAAAGCGGTTACTAACGCTCTCGCAAATATTGCAGCTAATCTGCAAGGTGAATCGGAATTGGATGATTTACTTCTACATTTATTACAACTCTTTGTTCAACTAGGATTAGATGGTAGTCGGGCTAGTGATAAAGTACCGAACACTATGGCTGCAACGGTAAGGAACCAAATTGGAAATTCACTACTAAATTATTTAAACAAGTCCAACTCTAACATAAGAGAACTGGCGTAATGCGATTCTTCATATAGGATACCTTTAACGTTGCCTCGTGTGTATATAAATATCTTATATCATTATTGTGGGGTATGGGTAAAGCATTCTCTGATGTTTTTAACAACATCCTCTTATAAACATAAAATTGTTGCATTATGTTCTCGACTTGCCTTTCACGCATTTCATGCATGAGTTCACATGATTGCATCTCTGTGACAAAGTATACGCGTGCATTTCCCTATTATTCGTCAAAGTCTCTCACTGCAAACATTACAATTATTTGTTATGCAGAAAGCAGCTAATAGCGCTGGAAATTTGGGAGTTCTTATTCCAGTGATTGCTATATTAATGCGCCGACTACCTCCAATTCGACATCCCCACAAACGGCTTTTGAAGCTTTTTAAAGATTTTTGGCTATTCTGCGTGGTAATGGGCTTCGCAGCCGATCACACCGCGCGAATATGGCCTGCCGAATGGTATGAAGGTGTAAAGGAAATAGCAGCCAAATCACCTTATTTAATATCGCAAACCAGTGCTCGTTTGGAAATGCGAGAGTTGCAGTACACTTCTGCCGTTCGAAATGAGAGTGTGTCGTTGAATGATTTACAGGAACTCCGTAGTCAAATATTAAAGCTGAGTACACGGTGAGTGACACATTACGTTCTTTTAATGCTTATATATATATTTCTCTCTCTATATATATATATATATCACACTGCTATTTTTTTATTCTCGCCGCATTCCTTTCTCATTTCATTTAATGGATGGAAATAATTACCGATAGGTCGAATGATATATCAGCCTATGTCACTAAACTGCAATTTGCTCAGTGCACATACTTGTTGTCTGTCTATTGGCTTGAGACTTTGAGAGTAGCAAATAGTCCTGAGCCGAGTTTGCAACCAATAATGGAGTACTTATGCGATACCGATTTGCAAAAGGACAAGAGTGGCATGTGGCAGTGCATTTGTTGTGTCGCTGATTCTGTCTTTGTAAAGTTCAAAGATGTTATGCAGCGCAAGCCTAAAGATGAAAGACGCGAAAAAGAACTGGAGAATCATGCCCAGTTTCTTTTGGTCTATTTCAATCACGTTCATAAGCAAATTAGACGAGTAGCCGACAAATATCTCAGCGCTTTGGTGGATGCGTTCCCTCATTTATTATGGAATTGTAAAGTATTATGGAGCATGTTGGATATACTGCAGGTGTTTATTTGAATTCATTTGTCGATGTTCAATCTGAGAAGGTGAATTAGCTTTGATGGTGTTTTTAATATTTCAGATTCTATCGTTTTCACTACAAATCGATCCTAACGAAGAAACACCTGTTTTGAGAATCCCCGGAACTTCTCATTCTATTAAACTTATGAATAGTTTCGAAGCAAGAGAGGTATATATCATCCATGCACTTTTCAGATATGAAGTATACAAGATAGTTTCTAGTATTTTATGAACGTTGCAGATTATCGTGAAAGATTTCACTGCACGGTGCAAGGAAATAGTGCAAGAATCCATGAAGTGGGCGCCTCAAGCTACCAGGTCACATTTGCAAGAGTACATAAATCAGATACCTTCTTCCGAAATGTGGCATCACACCGGTCTATCCTTGGCCACCGATTCAGTGCTTGAGTTTGTTGATATAGCAGTTCCTACCGTCGTACCGCAAAATGTACGATTAATCACTTATTTTATTATTGCATATCTGGTAGGCTTTACGTACTAATTAATTTGGATAAGTTGTTTAAACTTAAATTATATTCACGTAGACTGATTCGTTGGATAAGAGACCTCGCGGAACGAAAGGTGCAAGCTCGTGGCTACTTTCAATGATGTCAACTCGCTCATGGCATGCAGGAGAAGTTGCAGGCATGCTCGCTTTGTTCGAATCGTCAGCTGAGGAAGGTCGCAGTAAAGTTGTAGAACGGTTGATTGATGCAGTTTGGCGATCTTGCCGCGAAAATAATGATGTACAACATCGCGGTGCTTTATGGCGTGCTACAGCACTTCTTATTTCTACGCCTGGTAAGTTTTCTTGTTTGTTAACACTTTGCTGCCATGATGGTCACCGGTGACCGGCGTAAGAGATTTTACTGAAGATCCAAAACATTTGCAATGGGTAGCAATAATTATTTTATAAATGCAGTTGTTGCTAGAATAGTGATGCGATCCTTTGGTCTCCAATACCTGCACATCATTTACATTTTGCATAATTCAGTCAAACGCTGTAGTATTTTATAGCATCGCCATTCTAATACAGCAAAATCGGCATGCCAGTCAACGTGTTAATAGCATAGTTCCTCACTTGTGAAAGGAAAAGTCTATTTCAAGCAATTTGTTTGGTGTATTTTATCCTATACAGTATACTTACATACAAATGCATTCTAATAGTACATGGTGCAACGTCACATATTACATGACATTATATTACTATATACATATTACTATATTGTTCTTATACTATTAACATATGGATTGGTCTTTAGGCATACACAGACGACTGTTGCATACAGTTGCCAGTTCACAAGTAGAGCTCTTTACGACCACCACGATGAACACAGCAGTGGAGTGCTGGCAGTGGATACTTACTGTACGGCCGGACTTGAAGCTTCGCTTCTTACAAGAGATGTTAGCCGCTTGGCAATACACTGTTGATAAAAGGATGGGATTGTTTGCTCCAGACGAAGAGGAGGTGAGCCCGTTGGCTGTATACGAGGGATGCAAGTTGCAACCCACTCCTCCTCAAATAAAGGCCCATGACATCTGGGTTAGTTTCTTAGTGGAGTTAATTGAAACCGCGAAGTATTGTTGTCAAGAAACTGTTGATATGATTGTGATGTTGCTACATCGATCATTGCCTATGACTGTCGGTGCATCGGATGAAGGGCATAGAATAAATCGACATGTGGCTGCAGTTGGCGTGCGTTTCAAATTATTGTCTTGTGGCTTGTTGTTACTTCAAGGCGACGTTTTACCAAGGTACTTATCCTATTCATTTACTTGTGCACAAAGAATCACTCATGTTATTTTAGGTCATTAAGCAAAAACGTTCTCCGAGAACGTGTTTATTGTAACTGCTTGGATTACTTCTGTCGCGAACGGCAAGTTCCTACGCAAGAGCCTGAACAATTACGTGATGATATTATTACTCTTATGCGGTTTTGGCAGGTACATATTTTTCATTCTTTATACACAGACTTTATATGCAGTGCAATTTCATGTAGCAGAAATAACGTCACGTCTTATTCGACAGGTAATGCACAGTGACAAGAAATACTTGATGATGACGGGAAATGACAATGATTTCGAAATGATCACTCCCCAAAGTTGTACTTCATCTGTCATGGTGCCAAGCGAAACAATGGCTTCGTTGGCTCCAACGGCGAACGACTTCTCGAAAACGTCATCAAGCGTTTGGATTAACACGGTGCCTATGTCAACTAGCAGCAATACACTAGGCAAACGCAGTAATCGCAGCAAACGCGTTGTGAACGCCAATGTGTTCGTGAAAGATTACATTAAGAAAAGGAATCTGATTCTAGAGTTACTAGCGGTAGAAATCGAAATGTTGCTGGTACGTTTTATCGACCACGACAAGTTCCATTCATTTTTGTCTTCTAGGAGGCTGGAGAAAAAAAAGGTGAACAATTTTGTGTCCGCAGGTGTGGCGCAATCCTGGAGGTAGACAAGAACTCGCGCTTCCAGGAGAAAGCAGCATTGCTGAGTGGCGCGCTAAGGCAATGAACGATCGTTGGAGAGAATATACTCGACTTGCATGGGAGCTCAGTCCCGCACTGGCTGTATTTTTGCCAGTACGGCTTAAGAATTCCGATATTATTATTAAAGAAATTTGCGGTCTGGTTCGTTTGAAGCCGGTCCCTGTCATGCATTTGTCAGAAGCACTTCAGTACCTTGTTACTACTGATACGCTTCTCAACGACGTACCTGAGGTGAGTCAATCCGGAAGCGAATAGCTTATCAAACAAATTTTGGCTGTGAAAGCCTTAAGGGGATAATGAACATTCAAACATAATGGATTTATTCTAGTTGGTGTATATGTTAACGTGGGCAAGGGTTTCGCCAATCCAGGCGTTAGCATTTTTCTCCCGTCAATTCCCACATCACCCTATATCGGCTCAGTATGCAGTTCAGGTTCTGGATAGTTATCCGGCTGATGCAGTGCTCTTCTATATCCCGCAATTGGTGCAGGCAGTTCGTCATGACAGCATGGGATATGTCATAGAATTTATTAAGAAAATTGCTAAACGATCACAGGTCTGTTGAAAAGCTATATTAAATATTCACATTATATGGTTCCACGAGTATATAAATCTATAGTAGAGGATCTATGAATGGTATAAATGAGTGTGCCATCTATTCACATGACATAGTTGCCCCATATATAAAAATGTTTTAATACAATTTAGGTTGTTGCGCATCAATTGATTTGGAATATGCATACAAACATGTACATGGACGAGGATAAGCAAGTCAAAGACATTGTCTTATTCGACGTACTGGATTCCTTAGTGAAAAATATTCTGGGTTCGTTGTCTGGCCCAGCGAAGCAATTCTATGAACGCGAATTCGATTTCTTTGAGAAAATCACTAATATCTCTGGCGAGATAAGACCATATCCGAAAGGACCGGAGCGTACCGCAGCGTGCTTAAAAGCTCTGTCAAATATTATCGTGCAACCCGGCTGCTACTTACCTTCAAATCCTGAAGCAATGGTCATTGACATTGATTATCAAAGTGGAACCCCTATGCAGAGGTAAGTGCACTAATGTATGCAACAAAAGTCTGAGTTCTCAAGGAAAGTACCAGTTCATATATTATGTTGTGTACAGCGCGGCTAAAGCACCATTTTTGGCGCGTTTCAAAGTGCAACGATTTGGTATTAATGAATTGGAGAACATCGCACTAGCGGTGTCGGCTAATGAAAAGATGGAGCGTAAACGAGATCTTGGGAAAGAAATGTGGCAAGCCGCTATATTTAAAGTAGGCGATGATGTTAGACAAGACATGCTGGCTTTGCAAGTAATAAGCATTTTCAAGAACGTCTTTCAGAAGGTTGGGCTGAATCTTTTCTTGTTCCCGTACAGAGTTGTCGCCACAGCGCCTGGGGTAAGAACATTTAATAATTATGAGATGCTTTATTATCCGGAATAAGTGCCATTTTGTTATTCAAGCACTTCGTGTTATAAATTGCCACAAAACCGTGTTATTAAGTATCGTTACATTACATATTGACTATTGCTTACTATTTTTCACTCTTCCTGACTATATTTCCCACCATATTATATCTATTTTATTTCGTACGGTTATAACGAAATTATTTGTCGTTCTGATTTATATTGCAGTGTGGTGTCATAGAATGCGTTCCAGACGCTAAATCGCGCGATCAACTTGGCCGTACCACTGATATTGACATGTACCAATACTTCATAACGAAGTATGGTGATGAGACGACAAAAGAGTTCCAAAATGTTCGACGCAATTTTATCAAATCAATGGCTGCATACAGTGTGATCACTTATCTACTACAGATTAAGGATCGCCATAATGGGAATATAATGTTGGATGGCAATGGTCATATAATACACATTGACTTCGGCTTTATGTTTGAGAGTTCACCTGGCGGTAACCTGGGCTTTGAACCTGATATTAAACTCACCGATGAAATGGTGCTCGTCATGGGAGGAAAAATGGAAGCTGCACCATTCCGTTGGTTTATGGAGTTATGCGTGCAAGCTTTCCTTGCAGTACGGTACGATTACTTCAATTTTCTCCTTAAGTCTTTCGATAGCACGATTTGTTTAATAAGGTGTTGGCTTCAGGACGTTTAAATTCGATACTGTGCCATACCTTATTTAACACGTTGACTGCCGTGCGTATTTTGCCGTATTAGAACGGCGATGCTATGAAATACTACAGCGTTTGACTGAATTATGCAAAATGTAAATAATGTGCAAGTATTGGAGAGCAAAGAATCGCATCACTATTCTAACAATAACTGCATTTATAAAATAATTATTACTACCCATTGCGAATATTTTCGATCTTCAGTCAAATCTCTTGCGCCGGTCACCGGTGACCCCCACGGCAGCCAACGTGTTAAATTTCTATAATTCTATTCTAGCGTGGCAAATAAAAAAGAAAGAAAATTATATTGCCACTTCCTTCTAAGCAGTAATTTCTTTTACTCTATAGCTGATTTAGTTTGGATGTTTCGGACTCCAGGAATTTCCTTTTCAGCAATAATATGGCTTCTCCTACCGTCGAAACTCTTTTTCCTCTCTTTCCCTTTGCTGTGCAATATTCATTAGAAAGAGGATTAACTGTGAAGAAATGAAAGCTCGTTAGAATGAAAAAACAAATTATATTGCAACATCCTTCTAAGCAGTAATTTCTTTTACTCTATAGCTGATTTAGTTTGGATGTTTCGAAATCCAGGAATTTCCTTTTCAGCAGTAATATTTGGCTTCTCCTATCGTCAAAACTCTTTTTCCTCTCTTTCCCTTTGCTGTGCAATATTCATTAGAAACAGGATTAACTGTGAAGAAATGAAAGCTCGTTAGAATGAAAAAAACAAATTATATTGCAACATCCTTCTAAGCAGTAATTTCTTTTACTCTATAGCTGACTTAGTTTGGATGTTTCGGATTGCAGGAATTTCTTTTTCAGCAGGAATATGGCTTTTCTTATCGTCAAAACTCCTTTTCCTCTCCTTTCCCTTTGCTTTGCAATATTGATTAAAAAGAGGATTAACCCTTCTTTGCATGATGGTGGAAATTTCCATCATAACATTGAATGCCCAAAAATTATATAAAAGAACAAGTTCACTTTAATCTAACTTTGCATGATGATGGAAATTTCCATCATATTGTTTTTTGCTAAATTTATACTATAAATATATACTAAGATTTTTTTAACCCTTTTTCCTTTAATTTTGAACATGAATTATATCACCTTGATTTATTTCACCAATAAAAAAAAATCATGCAAAGAAGGGTTAACTGTAAAGAAATGAAAGCTCGTTAGAATGAAGAAACAAATTATATTGCAACATCCTTCTAAGCAGTAATTTCTTTTACTCTATAGCTGATTTAGTTTGGATGTTTCGGAATCCAGGAATTTCCTTTTCAGCAGTAATATTTGGCTTCTCCTATCGTCAAAACTCTTTTTCCTCTCTTTCCCTTTGCTGTGTAATATTCATTAGAAACAGGATTAAGTGCGAAGAAATGAAAGCTCGTTAGAATGAAAAGGGGTTGGTAAAAAAGGAAAATGATTGATCTGCTTTTTGTTTTAGGCCGTATCAAGAAGCGATAATTTCTCTTGTATCTCTGATGCTCGACACGGGCCTACCATGTTTCCGCGGGCAAACGATCAAACTGCTACGTGGACGATTCGTGCCAACAGCTACTGACAGGGAAGCTGCGGCTTTTATGCTCAACGTTATACGTAACAGCTACCTCAACTTCCGTACGAAAACTTACGACATGATACAGTATTATCAAAATCAAATTCCATATTAAGATACGCGTTTGGTCACCATCCGTTGTACATCTTAGTTTTTGAGACGCTGTGCTAATTATTCCTACGGCAGTTGTTATATAGGATGTTCGGTGCGCGGTGGGTGTACTGACTGTTGTTAGGCTGTACAAAAACTTCGGTGTCGATATTATATTTTCTCCCACATATATTTTATGAAAAAACAATTGTGCTCTGTATGTATGTAATAGTGTATTATAATATTTAAGACTTCAATTCTGTGTCGAGCCTACGTACGACATGTGTATATGAAAACATTCCTTTGGTTATTACTAATTTATGCATTGTTATAGTTGATATTAATTAAAATAAAGTATCTATTGTACATACGCAGACAGCCTTTTTGTTCAAACCAGTGAAGGACAATGACATTCTCATTCCCATGTCGCTTGTAATTCTACATATTTATTTCTGACGACCTGTATGAAATATACGTATAACATTTCTTACCAAGCAAGCTTCTAATCATCAATAAGTTAATAAGGTATGGATGTATTAAAATAAATAGAAATGCTTAAAAGCAGATTTCACGTAAGATATAATTCTGGTACTACATTATTCTGTACAAATAGTATTACACGCTATGGCTGATATAGACACCTCATTATATGAAAGACGCATTTCTAGATATACACAGCTCAATTCTGTTTCTGGTCATAACAGATACTATGTTGATCGTACAAGTACATTTTACCCGGTGTTATACCTTTGGCTGCAACTTCACTGGATCTGTAACGAGAGTCATAATGTGATAGTTAACACTTTAGTTGCATTTCTATATGCTATTACATATGAAATGTGAATACTTATGAAACGCTCATATGAAAGAAATTGTAACATAGTGAGTAAATGATAATTACTTCTCCGTGATCTGTTTTATTGCTATGAAACGCTTATGAAACGCTATGAATTGTTCATATGAAAGGAATTGTAACATAGTGAGTAAATGATAATTACTTCTCCGCAATCTGTTTTATTGCTATGAAACGCTTATGAAACGCTATGAATCGTTCATATGAAAGGAATTGTAACGTAGTGAGTAAAAGATAATTACTTCTCCGCGATCTGTTTTATTACTATGGAACGCTATGAATCGTTCATATGAAAGGAATTGTAACATAGTGCGTAAATGATAATTACTTCTCCGCAATCTGTTTTATTGCTATGAAACGCTTATGAAACGCTATGAATCGTTCATATGAAAGGAATTGTAACATAGTGAGTAAATGATAATTACTTCTCCGCAATCTGTTTTATTGCTATGAAACGCTTATGAAACGCTATGAATCGTTCATATGAAAGGAATTGTAACGTAGTGAGTAAATGATAATTACTTCTCCAGAATCTGTTTTAATGCTATGAAACGCTTATGAAACGCTATGAATCGTTCATATGAAAGGAATTTTAACGTAGTGAGTAAATGATAATTACTTCTCTGCGATCTGTTTTATTGCTATGAAACGCTTATGAAACGCTATAAATCTTTCATATGAAAGGAATTGTAACATAGTGAGTAAATGATAATTACTTCTCCGCAATCTGTTTTATTGCTATGAAATGCTTATGAAACGCTATGAATCGTTCATATGAAAGGAATTGTAACATAGTGAGTAAATGATAATTACTTCTCCGCAATCTGTTTTATTGCTATGAAATGCTTATGAAACGCTATGATTCGTTCATATGAAAGGAATTGTATCATAGTGAGTAAATGATAATTACTTCTCCGCAATCTGTTTTATTGCTATGAAACGCTTATGAAACGCTATGAATCGTTCATATGAAAGGAATTGTAACATAGTGAGTAAATGATAATTACTTCTCCGCAATCTGTTTTATAGCTATGAAATGCTTATGAAACGCTATGAATCGTTCATATGAAAGGAATTGTAACATAGTGAGTAAATGATAATTATTTCTCCGCGATCTGTTTTATTACTATGAAACGCTTATGAAACGCTATGAATCGTTCATATGAAAGGAATTGTAACATAGTGAGTAAATGATAATTACTTCTCCGCAATCTGTTTTATTGCTATGAAATGCTTATGAAACGCTATGAATCGTTCATATGAAAGGAATTGTAACATAGTAAGTAAATGATAATTACTTCTCCGCAATCTGTTTTATTGCTTGGACGTCCTGAGCTGGTTCAAGTTCGCGTCTGGCATCACGTTGAAAGTAGTAAATCTTTGATGTTTTATGATACGGCCCACCCGGTACGTTAGGTGGCGGTGGGCTACGTGTAGAAAGTTGATCTGCGAACCGTAAGCTCTCTATGACTGGAGTCTGCGACAAATAGAACATATTTCACTTTGTTGTTACACATATCAATGATTAGGATGTATCTAATGAATTATGTCGTTGAGTTCCTTAGGATTACAACTGTCCTACAAGCATTCAGCTATAACCAATAAATGCTGTATAACCTGTCAGACTGAATAAAAGACATAAATATCCCTTCCTGAATTTTCGACCACATTTTATAGATAAATCTTATAATATTAAAGGATATTGATTTTTTAATGTAGAGTAAATAAAACTTGTCAAACGTTATGTAAGTACCGAAAATTGGTTAAAACATAAATGTAATACAATACTTCTTTCAGATACTTACGCCTCGCATTACATTTCGCAATTTTTTTAGAAAAGGTGTTACGGAACGATGTTCTACTTTCGGTGGCATTTTATTAAGATCTTATATAGCTTTATTATAATTTAATCGAATGTTTACATTCGACACTTCGATAATGGGTTCCTGTGCAACCACTACGAATCCACTGTCAATTTCAGTTTGCTTCTGCTACTACATCGATACATAACATGAAGTATGCAAGTGATTCGGCTTCTAAAAACGACTGCTACACCTATTAATATATGTTGTTGCTCAATAAAACTATAATATGATATGTTGTTGCTAAATAAAACTATTAACTTTACAGCAATTCTTTAAGAAGGAATTAGTTGTAAACGTTTGAAGTACGTTTTGAATGATCTGTGGAGAATGTCTTTCTTTCATTCCGTTTGTATTTTCCTCTTATTTCTAATAATCTCTTTTATACATCTATATATTTAATCGTGTAAATGTTGCCTTACATTTTTGTTTTACACTGAGGCATTGTACAGCCACTAATTTTGTTTATGAGATCAACTGATTTAGAATTGCTTTATTGTCAACTTATTAAGAAGTGCAGTTGATTGCAGGCTTCTACAATTTAATTGTTATTCCTTTTCACTGAATAATTATCTTTCACCTGAATCCTCTCCCTTGAATAAACGTGTACAATATCGCAATAAACATTAACAAATTCAGTTCTGCGTTTTGAATTAATGAACTTTTCGCGCCTTTATTTTCCTAGTTGATAGTGGCGCCATCATACGAATGTTCTCTCAAACTACTTGTAATCCGTGGCGCCATCTTACGCGTATTCCCGCAAACTTCTTGTTCATGTGCTGCCATTTTATTATTTTTCAGTGAAACTTCTTATAACATGCAGCGCCATCTCAACGGCATACCCGCAAACTTCTTGTTCATGTGCTGTCATCTTATTATTTTTCAGTAAAACATCTTATAACATGCAGCGCCATCTCAACGATATACCCGCAAACTTCTTGTTCATGTGCTGCCATTTTATTATTTTTCAGTAAAACTTCTTATAACATGCAGCGCCATCTCAACGGCATACCCGCAAACTTCTTGTTCATGTGCTGCCATTTTATTATTTTTCAGTAAAACTTCTTATAACATGCAGCGCCATCTCAACGATATACCCGCAAACTTTTTGTTGTTGAGTTGTTTGCGAGAGTACTTGTAAGATGGCGCCACGCTCACGAGAAGTTTGAGAGAAGTCCGGTAAGATGGAGCCACGTTCTTTGAGAAGTTTGAGAGAATCACTGTAAGATGGAGCCACGTTCTCCGAAAAGTTTGAGAGGATCACTGTAAGATGGAGCCACATTTTCGAGAAGTTTGCAAGAAGTCCTGTAAGATGAAGCCACGTTCCCGAGAAGTTTGAGAGAAACACTGTAAGATGGAGCCACGTTTTCGAGAAGTTTGAGAGAAGTCCTGTAAGATGGAGCCACGTTTTCCGAAAAGTTTGAGAGAAACACTGTAAGATGGAGCCACGTTCACGAGAAGTTTGAGAGAAACACTGTAAGATGGAGCCACGTTTTCGAGAAGTTTGAAAGAAGTCCTGTAAAATGGAGCCACGTTCTCCGAAAAGTTTGAGAGGATCACTGTAAGATGAAGTCACGTTCCCGAGAAGTTTGAGAGAAACATTGTAAGATGGAGCCACGTTCTTTGAGAAGTTTGAGAGGATCACTATAAGATGAAGCCACGTTCCCGAGAAGTTTGAGAGAAACATTGTAAGATGGAGCCACGTTCTCCGAAAAGTTTGAGAGAAACACTGTAAGATGGAGCCACGTTATCGAGAAGTTTGAAAGAAGTACTGTAAGATGGAGCCACGTTCACCGAAAAGTTTGAGAGGATCACTGTAAGATGGAACCACGTTCCCGAGAAGTTTGAGAGAAACATTGTAAGATGGACCCACGTTCTTTGAGAAGTTTGAGAGAAACACTGTAAGATGGAGCCACGTTTTCGAGAAGTTTGAAAGAAGTCCTGTAAGATGGAGCCACGTTCTCCGAAAAGTTTGAGAGAAACACTGTAAGATGAAGCCACGTTCCCGAGAAGTTTGAGAGAAACATTGTAAGATGGAGCCACGTTCTTTGAGAAGTTTGAGAGAATCACTGTCAGATGGATCCACGTTCCCGAGAAGTTTGAGAGGATCACTGTAAGATGAAACCACGTTCCCGAGAAGTTTGAGAGAATCACTGTAAGATGGAGCCACTTAATACAAGGAGTTTCGACAATTAGTGGCAAGATGGCACCACATGCCAACAATGAAAAAGACGGGGGAAGTTTATATATTCAAAATGCAATTAATAGTTTCTTAATGTTTGTATTAAATTTGCATTGTTTAACAGTTTGTTTTATGTTATAGAAGATGGGTTGTGAAGCAACAGCTAAATTCTGGTGGATCCTTCAGTCAGAATGAGTGGCAATTATGGATTCATCATGTGGGGTTCATTCTTTCGTCAGATACAAGTTTGCTGACAAGCAGTTGTTTAAAATAATTAAGTTATTCTAACTACGTAGTTAGAATTAAGCAACACCTTTTTATTGTAAAGTATTTTTGGAAAATAAACGTCTGAAATATAATTTTGCGTTCTCTAATCAATTAGATCTGAGATCCTTTTTGTTCACTATCCCTCGCTGCCCCAATTCCTCTTGTTGTTAAACTTCCTCGTTAAACATCTCTAAAAAAGGCAAGAGGTTGATCTACAAAAGAAATTGAAAATGACAACCAGAAATATGGACTGCTGAAAATTGGGACACCTCCTGATACCATCTTGCTACTTATATTTTCCTGTTACAATATTTCCAAATTTTCAGGTAAAGTTTCGGAAGGTGCGACAAATTAATTCCGAAGTAAGTATTCTGTACGGACAAAATCTGAGATACCTCCTGATACCTCCTCAGTACTTATATTCTCCTGTCCCAAAATCTCGAAATTTACGGTAAAATTGTCGGAAGGTTTATGGAATTTATTTCAAAGTGAGCGATAACTGAAATGTTGAACCACCAAAGTTCGGTATACCTCTTCGGTACTTATATGCTCCTGTTACGAAATCCCGAAATTTTCGGTAAAATTTCCGAAAGGCCCGAAAAATCGATTTCATAGCGAGCAAAAATTTGAATCGAACCGCCAAACTTTAGCACACCTCCTCGGTACTTATATGCTCCTGTTACCAAATCCCGAAATTTTCGGCAAAAATTTCGGAAGGTTCACAGAATCGATTTGAAAGTGAGCGGTCGATTTAAATATTGAACCGCCAAACTTTAGCATACCTCTTCGGTACTTATATGCTCCTGTTACGAAATCTCGAAATTTTCGGTAAAATTGTCGGAAGGTTTATGGAATTTATTTCAAAGTGAGCGATAACTGAAATGTTGAACCGCCAAAGTTTGGTATACCTCCTCGGTACTTATATGCTCCTGTTACCACATCCCGAAATTTTCGGTAAAATTTCCGAAGGCCTCGAAAAATCGATTTCATAGCGAGCGACAATTTGAATGTTGAACCGCCAAACTTCAGCACACCTCCTCGGTACTTATATGCTCCTGATACCAAATCCCGAAATTTTCGGCAAAAATTTCGGAGGGTTCACAGAATCGATTTGAAAGTGAGCGGTCGATTTAAATATTGAACCGCCAAACTTTAGCATACCTCCTCGGTACTTATATGCTCCTGATACCAAATCCCAAAATTTTTGGTAAAATTTCCGAAAGCCTCGAAAAATCGATTTCATAGCGAGCGACAATTTGAATGTTGAACCGCCAAACTTCAGCACACCTCCTTGGTACTTATATGCTCCTGTTACCAAATCCCGAAATTTTCGGCAAAAATTTCGGAGGGTTCACAGAGTCGATTTGAAAGTGAGCGGTCGATTTAAATCTTGAACCGCCAAACTTTAGTACACTTCCTCGGTACTTATATTCTCCTGTTACGAAATCCCGAAATTTTCGGCAAAAATTTCGGAAGGTTCACAGAATCGATTTGAAAGTGAGCGGTCGATTTAAATCTTGAACCGCCAAACTTTAGCATACCTCCTCGGTACTTATATGCTCCTGATATCAAATCCCGAAATTTTCGGCAAAAATTTCGGAAGGTTCACAGAATCGATTTGAAAGTGTGCGGTCGATTTAAATATTGAACCGCCAAAGTTTGCACACCTCCTCGGTACTTATATGCTCCTGTTACCAAATCCCGAAATTTTCGGCAAAAATTTCGCAAGGTTCACAGAATCGATTTGAAAGTGAGCGGTCGATTTAAATATTGAACCGCCAAACTTTAGCATACCTCTTCGGTACTTATATGCTCCTGTTACGAAATCTCGAAATTTTCGGTAAAATTGTCGGAAGGTTTATGGAATTTATTTCAAAGTGAGCGATAACTGAAATGTTGAACCGCCAAAGTTTGGTATACCTCCTCGGTACTTATATGCTCCTGTTACCACATCCCGAAATTTTCGGTAAAATTTCCGAAGGCCTCGAAAAATCGATTTCATAGCGAGCGACAATTTGAATGTTGAACCGCCAAACTTCAGCACACCTCCTCGGTACTTATATGCTCCTGATACCAAATCCCGAAATTTTCGGCAAAAATTTCGGAGGGTTCACAGAATCGATTTGAAAGTGAGCGGTCGATTTAAATATTGAACCGCCAAACTTTAGCATACCTCCTCGGTACTTATATGCTCCTGATACCAAATCCCAAAATTTTTGGTAAAATTTCCGAAAGCCTCGAAAAATCGATTTCATAGCGAGCGACAATTTGAATGTTGAACCGCCAAACTTCAGCACACCTCCTTGGTACTTATATGCTCCTGTTACCAAATCCCGAAATTTTCGGCAAAAATTTCGGAGGGTTCACAGAGTCGATTTGAAAGTGAGCGGTCGATTTAAATCTTGAACCGCCAAACTTTAGTACACTTCCTCGGTACTTATATTCTCCTGTTACGAAATCCCGAAATTTTCGGCAAAAATTTCGGAAGGTTCACAGAATCGATTTGAAAGTGAGCGGTCGATTTAAATCTTGAACCGCCAAACTTTAGCATACCTCCTCGGTACTTATATGCTCCTGTTACCAAATCCCGAAATTTTCGGCAAAAATTTCGGAAGGTTCACAGAATCGATTTGAAAGTGAGCGATCGATTTAAATGTTGAACCGCCAAAGTTTGCACACCTCCTCGGTACTTATATGCTCCTGTTACCAAATCCCGAAATTTTCGGCAAAAATTTCGGAAGGTTCACAGAATCGATTTGAAAGTGAGCGATCGATTTAAATGTTGAATCGCCAAACTTTAGCATACCTCCTCGGTACTTATATGCTTCTGTTACCAAATCCCGAAATTTTCCGCAAAAATTTCGGAACGTTTGCAGAATCGATTTCAATGTGAGCGATCGATTTAAATGTTGAACCGCCAAAGTTTGCACACCTCCTCGATACTTATATTGTCCTGTTACGAAATCCCGAAATTTTCCGCAAAAATTTCGGAAGCTTTGCAGAATCAATTTCAATGTGAGCGATCGATTTAAATGTTGAATCGCCAAAGTTTGCACACCTCCTCGGTACTTATATTCTCCTGTTACGAGGTTTCAGAATTTTCTCGGTAAATTGGAGGATAGATGCCTTTTTTTCGACGGTGCGTGTTGTTTTACGAAACGAAAGAATTGGAACGGCGAGGGATAGTGGATAGAAGGGATCTTATAGCTAATTCATTAGAGAACGCATTATTTCGTTTGACAGATTTATTTTTCCGAAAAATAATCTACAAAAAAAGAGGTTCCTTAATTAAGATGCATATCTTATAGGCTCATTAATATATCTTTCGGTTGATCGGAGTGTAGAAGTATGTTCCCAGTGCACATATGATTCCCATGACAATGCCATATCTTCTTTCATTCATTCTTCTTCCTCCATTTGACTGAAGTATTCGAAATGCGCTATCTCCGCGTACCTGTAATTAAAAAGACTTTAATTCTTTCCTCATTCTACACCGTAAGAACAGCTGTACTTTCATTTGTACAGTTTGAAACATTCGAGTGTGTATTAGATCGATATTTCTTTTTTACGCCCAACTAACCCAATTTGGAGGAATTTTTTCAAATGAATTTCCGGGCACCCGTTTGAAATGCGAAAGTTTAGGTGAGAAGCGAGAGAAATAATTGAGAGAGCGCGGCAGAAATTTCGGGGTAAAAATAAAAATGTGTGACAATCTGTTACCGGTCTCGGTAAATCAGTTTCTCGACGAAACGGAGTCGGTCCTCTGCTTCCTGATACTCGTCCTGCTAATCTTCTGCACATTTCAACTGATTGCCAGTCAATCGTTCGACATCGCCTGTACAGTCTATCAGAACGTAAGCGAGCGATTACAAAGTTACACAGACATGGATTGGACTTTCGCTGGTATCACAAAGAAAGTGAAAGGTTAGAAATCGTTCATTTTTCTATTACGTCGGATGCATCTAGAAATGTGGAAATGGTTTATTTCGTGTTGGATGATGATGCTTTTGTAGGCTTACTCGGAGGCAAGGGTAATCAAGGAAAAAGTGCGGAGCCAGTAGACAATAATGCGTGTCCGGCACATTATCAGGAAGAGGAATGGGAGTATTGCGAAGGTGATACAGATTGAATGTAAAGTGGCTATCAAAATATCACCGTGTAAGAATTCACCTGCTAATTCATCTAGAAGCTTTTCAGAATCCTTATTTAATGAAAATAAAAATTGAACTATACTCACCTCTTTTTACAGGAAGACATTACCAGGGAAAATTTTTCTGTTTAGTACAAGCAATCCTTTTCTCCCGTTTCCTCTTCTTTTTCTGGACGACGTCGGCAATAATATACTTATTGTAATACCAATCGGCAATTGGTATATAATGTCTAACTAGCAAAAATTAAAATTATATTAATATTTGCAAATGATGTTACGTCACGTAATTCTAAGCATTAACTATATTATTGACTGAGCAAGTCCACGTTCGGATAAAATTTAATTGTAAAACATAAAAGCTTTTTAATCGTTAAAATAAAAATTGACGTATGTATGCCAAGCGATATCGCAGAAACGAAGATTAACGATTGATATTTGATGAAACAAAAGAATCGATATACGGATGCGAATAAAATCAATGGGGCCACATAGTCCTCAGTTGGATGGGAAAGATCGGCAGAAGTGATGCTTTAAATGAGGAACGTATATTTCTCTCATCAGATTCATTGTAGAAATGAACGAAGAAAAACAGAAAAAAAAGAAAAGGAGAACACGTTTGACTGCTTTTGGAATTTTTACAGTTACGTACAATGATGTGACAATACAATTGTTGTGAGCATCTTATCATAATTTCCTTCGGCAATCGACGAGTCGCCGGAGTGATAAGTCGCAAAACTTATGCTCTCGTGTCGTTTCATTAATTAATCGTATTAAATTTAGGCGATTTCTTAATTATAGTCTAGGATAGTCCGTATTGGTAGCGGTGCACGCTCTTTCCTACAATGTATTTTTACCTTCCTTCCTTCTTATATCCGTCATTTATAACAATCGGAGCTGATTCTTCGACATTTCTTGGCTATTATTAAAGATAGCCTTTCTCTCCCTCGCGTTTAACATTATCCCTCTTCCACAATTCCCTGAATAGTCTTAAGAGTTGCCAATTTTTCTCGGACACCGTCCGGTCACTAACGGTTTCTCTCAAATTTGCCCGTCTTTCAATGCACAGACGCTTATTTCGATTTGTCTCTCGCTGTAGCAATTAAGTACTTTTATAATATATACAAAAAACATTACAACTCAGGTGCACACTCAAGAACAAAAGGAAACGCGCAATTGTACGAAATTGAATGAGGGTGAACAAAGTAAAAGAATAGAAATTTCGAACTTTACAATGAGCCAATTTGCACAATACTCACTTCCGAATGCAGCTCTGCAATAAAGTTTCAATGAATTTTAACTAACGTCGGAAATACGGAAGACATAATACTATTTGTATTTCCTAAAGCTGCATCCCTTAACTCTTGAAAATTTATCTGATATTCTCTGTTGAGCGTTAGAGAAATAATAAAGTGTGCTCTAAAGGAAAAGTGACGTTAACAATGTGAAAATGTGAAATGCGTTGAAGGGAGAAACGATAGACGACGAGAGAGAGAAGAGACATAGACGCGCGCAGAGATCCACTCGTATAAATAGTCAATGGATTCGGGCAGGAAGTGTACGTACCGGAAGTTCGTTAGAGTCTATCGGTGCGTCGTTTGCTTCCTGACACTCTCGACTTACGCTAAGTTCTCGCGACGTAGCTCGCGGTCATGGGTAACGATAGTAATAGTATAAAGGAGAGTATGAGCAGCGATAATGGTAGTATTAGCAGATTAATAAACGATTAGTTATAGCTTAAACGGTAGGAAAAAAGTAGTTCTCGACCGACGCCGTCTTTACGTATTCGTTCCGTGTCCATGCGCAACATCCCTTCAGGAATTAAGAATTTCTTCTCTAGCGAATGCAGACGCAATTGATGATCACTTCTTAAAAAGACAGTTCTGTATATTGGACTCTTCGTAATTATGAGACTGCACCGTTTCGTGGGCACACCCCTGAGTCTTTGCTCTTTTCACGAAGGAAAAAGGCACTCAATATCACGGTGTACCTTTTCTTCTTGCGCTCCCCAAACTACTTAGTCCACCGGTCAGTGTGTTCACGAGCGAATCTACGGTGGCCAATTTTCAATTATGCAAATCTCTTCTATTCTATACTGTTTTCGGTATACAATTAGCCACCGCTTTTCCTTACTTTATACTGTGCTCTTTTACTAGTTATATACATTGAAAATTCGTGCCCTTCCCTGGGATTCTGTCCGATTATCTGAAGACGACTGCAGCGTAACAACGCATGCTTGCTGACGACTATCTAATGCGTTATACTTTCAGGCAGATATGAAGTCGCAATTTCACTGTCGTGGCGTGGAAGCATTCTCCTGTGCGTCGTAAGAAACTTTGTGTCAGCCCAATCGATGGTCCCTGTGAGTATATGTTTTTCCTATTCATTTTTTAATGTACAACCGCTGTGCGAAGAATGTCTAAATAATTGAATTTTAGTAAAAATCTGATTGCATTTAGTTGTTCGTAATAAAATGAACGTCAGGTGACATTACTATTGCCACGGATTAAACATGTTAGGATCGGTTCGCGGTCCAGCATGAGTGAACACTTCCACCGGTTTCGTAGTGTAACTGCGGCACATACCGACAACGTCATTCAGACAATCTTCCACCGCTCGTAATTAATTTGGATAAGATTAGAAGATCGTCGCACTGCCTATCGCTACTCCGATCGTTGAGTTCAGCCGTGATCGCAGTGTCACATGAAGACATTGTCCAAGGCCGCGACGTTCTTCCTCGTGGGCGTCGAGCTCGCGCAGTTGACTCCTTCGTCCTCGAACGTGACCATCTTCTCTCTGCTCCTGGTGGCGGTGCCGGAGGAGTCGATGAGACGTGGCTGGCTGGTGCCGGACGTGTTAGCGGAGCCGATGGGTGGCGTCATGGCTGAAGCAGGTCTCAGTGTCGTTGGCTGCGAAGGTGGCGGGACGGCGATGTCGGTGACGGCCGCCGCAGCAAGATTGAACTCGCTGACGCTGCGCGGCACGAAGTACTCGAAGTGCAGCGAGCTCTCTTGCTGACGATGCTGGTGCTGCTGGTGTTGTTGTTGCTGCTGATGATGATGATGATGGTACTGCGTCGGCGAGAGGCAGCTTCGCCTTAGCGGCTGGCCACGCTGGAACTGATGAGGAGGCGGATTCGTCGCGCTACCCGTCGACGAGGAGGAGTTTCTCGCCTCTAGGGAGGTCCGTTTGCGCGGCAGCGAGTGATGGCCGGGTGAGAGTGTCACGGCAGTGTTGGACGAATGGGCCAGGAGCTTCCCGTCGCCGGGGCTCCTGGCCTGATGTTGTCAGGATGGCGGCACCATTGACATGGCAATTGCTTCCTCCTCCTGCTCTGACAAGCGGGAGTCGCTCGTCCCGCCGCCGTCGTCGAGCTCGGCTTTGAGTCCTGCACCGGCGGCGCCTGCTGCTGAAAGAGAGATCCTCAGTCAACGCTTCTTTTTATAGCGTGCCTCCTGAGAACTGCCTCTAATCTGTATATTTGCGTGGAGCCAGTCCCGAAACAACGCGTTCGAGGTAGACTTTAGTAAGTTGGCGAGCGTAAACGTTGTGCGCGAAATTGAAAGCGCGTTTCAGACGGTATCGGCCGTTAGTGGTCGAGCGCGGCATCCTTGGCTGCGTTTCTCTATATGCGTTTATGAGACGACGACGACGCAGTGGTAAAGTGAGATTACGGTGACGCGTCCGTACGCGAAAACTCTCATTTACTCGCAGCACGGGTATCGTAATTCAAACTTTTGCCAGAGAATCTCTACTGGTTCCCCATCGATTGCCTTCATTAGGGATACCTGTACCACCAATAGGGCCAACGACCACCCCCGACGACATGCCGCAGGTTCTACCGAAGACCCTGACCACGCGTACCACCTCCTCCTGGACGAGGTTGAAGCACATGGCGATCAGGCCCATTCCGATGAGTATATAGAGCGAGCAGGCACAAAGGCTGAGCTCCTCCAGGGTAGCAGACGGCGCGTTCCTTCCTACTGGCATTAGGTCGCCGAAGCCTATCGTGCCGAGGCTCGTGAAGCAGAAGTAGCCGCCCTCCAATAGACTCCAGCCTTCCAGACGATTGAACATCACCGCGCCCCCGCATATGTACACTAACATTATCACTAAACAGAGGCTTATCGGTATCCTGACCGCAGTCGTCTCCACCACGTACGCCGGCGATGAGTTTGACGAGAGTGACAACGAACACGGGTGAAAATGACACTTTCCGCTGCTCGTCGTCACGTCCTGCTAACATATAGGTTCAAACAGTGGTAACAGTTGGCGCCTTCCGACCTTGCGGCCCGTTCAAAATTATATCAAGTCATAGAGCTAACTTTCTTCGTCGAGGCTAATAGTAAATTTCGTTAAGTCGTATCGTTAATTCATGAATTCACCTCCCGCCGCGCTTCCCAACGTGGCCTGATTCGAATTTGTTGCATTTTCAACGGTTTGCGTTATATGTTTCGAAATTTGATTTACTATTCTTTTCACTTCGGTACATTGGCCTGCTTAGAAACGTTTGGGAATGACCGGTTTAATTCGAACGTTATAACTGAATGAATTTACCTGTAGTGCAGTTGTTGAGCTAGTGGTAGCGTGTAGAAGTCCCTCGCTACCGCAGTCGAGCAAAATTGCGCTGCTGGTGCCGCGTGTACCAAGATCATCGCAGGAGCTCTCCCGGCTGGCCGAGTAATAATTTCCTGTCTTCGTTTCGATATGATTATCGTAGCGATATGCTTTGCCGATTCCACCGACCGGCGGTGGTGGAGGCGGTGGTTGCTGCTTCCTTATGCAATTTCGCGGTCGGCACATTCGGACGTACAAACGACGGAAGCTTCTGGCCAGCACGTCCCCAATGGTACTCAGGTAGACTAGCATCAGCGGAATGCCCGCCAATGCGTAAACAATTGTGATTAGGCGACCCCAAACGGTGCGCGGCGCTACACTCCCGTATCCTGAAGAGATTTAGTTAATACAGCTATTGAAACAATTTCGCATCTCTTTCTTTCGTTTTTCAAAATCCACATATTTTTCCGTCACACGTATTTAACCGTTTTAGTGCGAGTGCCGAATACCGCTTATTTGATGTAATTGCAAGAAATGCAAAGCACTGTGCCTACCCTTCTTTGATTTTATCTTGAGAAATGGTATAATTCAATTTTACCTGTGTAGCACTCAAACGGTTAAGACATCCTAACTTTGCAACATGAGAATGCTTTGTCATGAGCCACCTTCAAAAACTGCTACTTATCATGGCATTTTACATGACGCTGCCGTTAAACACGTTTCACTTACGAGAAGAGCCCACTCTGGTGTAAACGTGTTTTCATCGATTGATTGAAAGCAGTACTTTTCCTATAGGAAGTGTATGCGCATAGAAATGATTTTCCGTAATGTTCTGCAGAATAACTAGCCAAGTAAATTGGCGGCAAATATTTTACGATTCCACATATCTAGGAGGGTGAAAGAATAGATGGGCTGTATAGCCTAAGCGTGTTAAAGCGAATCTATGGAAATAGAGGGATCACTGCATGCACATGGAGAATCATCTAGCTATTGGTCGAGCTATTGGCCGAAAATATCGGATTTGACATATGAGCTCCGTGGTTCGAAACTCGTTTACACGATCGTAGACTCGACTTGTTAACGAAATCACTGTGTCGCGTAATATCTATTGAAGATAAATAGAATATAAAGACGATAATGTTGAGGCTAACCTATGGTGGTGATGAGCGTGAGAGAGTATAATAGGCTACCACTGAAAGTCCATCGCCGACTCTGCAGACGCCTGTCAATGTGGTGTTCCCTCGTTCTCGTAGGCGGCGGAATAGGTTCGTACGACGAGGATGTACGCCTCAGGCCGCGCGCCAGGTTCTCCTGAAACTCGAGAACTTCTCGCGCGGCAAGACGCGTCCAGTTTTCCTTGTAGAGGACATTGAGGTCCTCCGTTATACTCCAAAGTCTTTCCACCGTGCGCGCTCTTAGTTCCATTGCAGCTGTGTCGTCCTCGAGACTTGGCAGGATGTACGACCCGCCGTCAGTCTTCGAACTTCCGGATGTCATCAACTCGGTCGGCGAGTCCTGGAACGTTTCTTTTTATTTATCTCATCGCCGGCTCATTCCATTTAGTTAAGCTTTTAAGCGGTCTAATTCTCATCAAATATTAATCTGACTTAGCGCATTTCCGTCTCGTATTCTGTAGAAAGATAGTCGGTCAATAATTTATATACGTCTGCTTCGAAAATGTGGTACCTTTAATTGTATTTGAAAATCGTGTTGTCTATCTTAGCCGCATTATCTTAAGATTCTTGTAAAACAACTTTATTTTATTATAATAAATGTTCACGTAATGTGTACATTTCTGACAAAAGTACTTCCTGTTCGAAGGAAAATTTGCAGTTGTATAGCTCTGGCTTACACTGTGGCGTCGAAGTTGATTAAATCGGAGTCTTGAACGACAACGGATTGATCTTGGTTTACGTACAATCAGTCGGACAGTTGGTTAAAGCGTAATCGACACTGGTGCGTTTAATTAATTCTCGAATGTACGTACGCAACGGCGGTTCGCTTCATTATAGCATTGTCCTAAGCGTCGGATTATTGGCACTTGCCCGATTCGAATTTAAGCATAGATTGACTGTATAATTTGATCGCAAGACTGGTATTGCTTGAATAGCATTTGCGAAGATCGAGAATATGGTCGTCCATCTAACGGAAGAGATAGAACCAATGCGAATAAATACTTTACGAGTGTTAGAAATTCTCGGATAGGCGCACGTCAAATGATTATTATTGAGTTATACTACTGTGCGCATAACGCGATAGGTAGAGATACCAGCACGTTGCTTCCATAATATAATTATTTATATATTATATATTATTTATTTATATTATATCTGTTCCGACGATAAGAATACGAATAATAATAGAAAAGTGAAATAATGTAAAAAAGAAGTGTCGTTTCCGTACGAAAAAATACAATCACCTTCTTGGACGATCCTTGCACTTTTGAACAACTTTTGGCTGTACTATTTTCTTTGCAGTCAATGAAAAAACCAGTTGCAGTACATTAGGTTGCTGTGTCGGTCACTGACGATCAACGCACCTTGAAACGCGTTAACGTTATGCGACGAATAACGATTGTTCTTCGTTGTACGTGTCGCGAATTAACCAACGAACAGTGATACCTCGTTTTAAAAGGTTCGTTACAATGCAATACGCGATTTGATAAGGTTCCCCGCGGCTTCGACGCGCGTTTTACGCGGCTCTCAATCGTGTAACGGCATATTAAACAGGTTTAATGGGCGACATGCGTTGTGGTAGGCAGTTTACGCCCGCACGTTCCGTAAATCTACCGTTTTTCGTCTCTTGCCGCAGTGTACGTCGTCGTGAGGCTATTGTGCCATTGACACGACCAGTTTCATTGGGTTTTGTGATACCCGTTCCGATCGGTCCATTGCCGTGTAAACCGATTGTGCTACTGCCAGCTAGATTGAAATCAAAACTGCATCGACCTTGCCTCAATTCCGAATATCTCTGATACTTTAACTTCGTTGCGGTTCAGTGGTATTTTAGAAAGAGTTAGAGAGTAGATGGTTAATTGAGACCAGCGATCATGCGTGAATTTTTTGAAGCCCACAACGGTGTACGACTTTTTTATATTTGTACCCGTGACAAATACGTTGTCGTGACTCAATTTTTGTACGCATACAGTTGCAAAACCTTTGAATCGTCTGTTTTCACATGGTATACTCCTGCGACGCAGCAATTATCGATACCGCAGCGTATCGAAGTAGGACTTTGGCCATTAGTTGTGCAACTGCAATTTTTTCACATTTCCAGCTTTGAATAACTCGCTTAGTATTTAATGAACTTGCGATCAGAAACATTAACCAACGACATATAAGGATAACATGAATCTCGGGACATTCAGGAAGACAATACTTTGTGAAACGCTGTTAGTGGAAATTATTGGCCTCCGGCCGATCGCCGCGTCTTCCTCCAAGAGACTGGCAGCGTTTTGCAAGCATTGCTATCGCTGTTTTCTCGAAATCTTAACCTTGGCGCCCATTAAGGCGCCAGACACAACAGACATTGTTTCCAGGGTCCGCCGCGAGCACTTACCGACTTGAGGCCTCCCTCGAGGGCCATGAAGGCGAAGGCGCCGAGCAGCGTGTAGCCGAGTACGAGGACGCAGACTCCGAGGCTGGCAAGTAGGCCAGGCGTCTTCGTGGAGGTGGCCGTGCTGCAGCTGCAACAGCAGCAGAGCAGCTCGGCGCCTCGCACAGAGGAGCTCAGCCGCAGGCTTTCGCTGCCTGCCGCGTTTCTGCCCGGACAGCATCTCGGTGCCCGCTGGTAATAGTCGCCGGTGCTTTGCATCCTGCTCTCGCCGCAGATGCAGCTGCAGGTGCAGCGACCGACGCCGCAGCTGCAGCCGCAACTGGTGACGCTCTACTCTCCTCCTATCCTCCTCCTATCCTCCTCCTATCCTCCTCCTACCCTCCTCCATTTGCCGGGATGCTCGACCTACGGCATTCACTAACATTCAATAGCGTTCAACTTAAAGATACACCTGCAAAAAATATCAACTTTTATTCGGACCCTTTCGCTACCGCTACTAAGTTAGTAACTCTGGCCCGAATTCTATCGTCTTTGGTAGCGCATTTTCAAAGTAAAAAATCCAATTAAGGGTCCTATATTAGACTGTTATCACCTGTCAAGTGAGGGACTCGCAACAACGGAATCGCGTCGCACGCTTGACTGTCTGCGATTAAGGTAATAGAGGCGCAGGTAGAACTTTTACATCGGTGTAGGACCATCGAGAATTCTAAATGAAAGCAGTCACTGTGCTAATGCTCCTAGCGAGGCGGGGGCGTGCAAAATTCAGCGATCCATCGCGGGTATGGGCGGTTTAAGCAAATGTACCGGAGGGTGATGCTATTTGGGTGATAGAGTTGGGATCATTTAGAAACAAGATGCGGTATGCTGCGAGACGTGTACGATATGTTTCAATTACGGGCCTAGCAACGTCATGTATTTCAATTGCGCTTTGATTCCCCTGAGCGAACACCTGTTTCGGCAATTTTGCGACGTTAATGAGAAAGAATAAGTTATGGACTCTCTGAGATTCGGATTTCTTTTCTTCGCAGCCGGTTGAGGCACATTAAGAGATTTTCCCATTTATTGGATTTCCAGTATTCCACATAGCTTGTTGAGCGTATCGCGCGGATTTCATTTTCCTTTATCTCTCTATTACTCTTATTTCCACTTTCGACGTTTAATCGATGCCATCTCTCATTCCCCCAATTCAATTTTCACTAGTCATCACTGAATATCTTTTCTCTCTACGAAACTCATTAAAGGCGGATTTACGTGTTCGTTAAAACCAGTCGCGACGTCCATGAAAACTCTTCTGCAAAAATATCGCACACTGTTCTAAAACGTATTTAGCCAACACGCGTACCAAAATGGCCACAATAAAAATTAACGTAACCAAACTAACATGCTCAAAAAACATTGAATAGTGTGTTTTTGTCAACCTTATTAATACTAGTGGACAATAAGGTAAAAGCCCTGTTTTCGTTGAAAACCCGAAATTGATGTGTTTCTCTGATTCAGCAGATGTGAATACAGATGGTCGGGTGTCAACCGAAAAAAATCGGAAAAAGCGCTTTTATCTTATTATCCATAGGGAAGAAAATAGGACGGAAATTGGAAAGAAACGAAACGGTGCGCCACACAGATCGGGCTGTCGGCTTAAAACACGTAGAACACGGAAATACGTAAAGCGTGCCGGCGGGAGCGAGAGTAGCAATGGCAGAGAGTAGAGTAGGGAAGCGGAGTCATCCGCATCGCTTGATAAAGCAATCGTCACCGTGACTATGCAAGCGGCACGTGCAGAAATAGCCACCGACAATCGACCCTCCGGTTTATACATTCGCCTCGGTCTCGGTGCACGAGCCGTACACATCGGGCGGTTTATAACGGACGTACGTGCGGCTAGGGGCATGACTATGGGAGTACGTCGTAGACTACAGTGTGGCGGTGGGTGTATATGAGACAGAGGGGGAGGCAGAAGTGCAAAGAGAGCTAAAGAGGGAAAGGAGAGTATGAAGAGAGAAATGGGGAGAGAGAGAGAGAGAGCGAGAAAGAGGGCTGGAAAGGGAGAAAGGGCGTTCAGGGTGTGTATGTATATGAGTGAGACACGTTGGATTCGCAGTCGCCCTACTTGAAGCATTGTACCACGGCTACCGGAGATAAGGCATGAAATTAAATTCGACGGAATATGGGTCGTCGTGCTGCTGCTGCTGCTGCTGCTTCTCCTTTCGCTACCCTTGTATGCTCTCTTTGTCTGCCTTTCTCTGTCGCGCTCCCGCAGCGAACACACCCTAATATCGTACGCCTGCCATAACGGACGACGAGACGCGATGATTACTTTCGTCGGCAATGTACGCTTTGATTAATAACGACGTAGACGTTTCGATTATAATAGGCCAAGTTGCCGGGAGTGTGGGTTTTAAGGTATAGCGATATATATTTCTTCGTTGGGAATCATTTATAGGCGAGCGCTTCAGATATTTCGATAAAGTTATCAAAAATTAATTTCATCATACATAGTTGCTCAGGAACTGAAATTAAATATCCGATATATAATTGAGTAATCAATGTGAATTCAGTAATCAAGTAAAAAAGTAAAATATCTGAGCAACCAGTGTGATGCGTCAGTGAATACAGACTTAATATGTCAAGTAACTTAACATATATGCGATAGTCTATATATGTAGTTTTGTGTCAGTATCGTAACAGTACGATTAAGTTTCGTGGTTATATATTTTGGGAAACGGCAAGAAATTCGGTAAAACAGCTCTTTCGAGAGTCACGGGAATATGTGATAGAACCGCATTGTTCGGTAAATGTTAGCTGCCGAAATTGGCAAAAAAGTGATATTTGTTGTAGCAAAATTGTTGTTACTTATTTATTTGATACATTTCCCATTAGACATCGCTGACATTTGTTGATAAGGAACAAATGAACGATGCGGGCTTGCGTGTCGTGTGCATTGCGTCCATACTACGAACACAGTTATTACCAAAGTACTCTTCCGTGTTACGCGACAAGAAAAGCACAGCAATCGCAAATTGTGATAATATGGAATGATAATAATATCAGTGATAAACTCATCAATCCTCGAATTCTACTTGAAAACGATGAGCCCGGTAACAGGAAAAGTTCCATACTTTATTGTCGGGCAAATGCAGCGGCACTCGGGTGATATGATAAAATTCCACGTAATTGGCGCGAGTGTGCCCGCCGTGATAATATTTAACTGCCACCAAGAATAACGCTGTCGGATTTTTCGGCACGAAAAACGTGACGAGGGGGTGATATAATCGTTATCTCGTGCGGCGGGTGCGCGTGTGGCACCTGCTAATGGGGATTCATGTCCGAGTCGCATAATTGTTTATAATGCGCCCGCACGTGTCGCTGGGATTCACTTAGAATTTCTCGACAGTAATGTGCGTGCCGCGATATAGTTGGTCGTATCGTCGAATGAACGCGGCGGCGGTCCATTACTTTGGATTTACGAGCGGATCGGTGGAATAATTGATTACCGTGAGGCCGCCGGTATCGTTCAGAGTGTCACGCGCTCAATTAGTTCTCTGTAAATTCGGTAAGTATGGTCGATCGTAGAGGAAACGAGGTTGGCGTGCACTTCATTCGAATTTATGCCTGACCTGTTTCTATCATAAGTAACGATAAAAGATTGCCTCTTCAGTGACAAGCTCAACTATGACAGCTGATCTAGTGGATGCGTATCGTGTGCGTCTTTCTTTGACACTCTTTCTTTTGTCGGTTACTTACGTAGTGACGTATGTTTGGTTGTGTTCTGTCTCCAGCAGGTCACCAGTTCCTAACATGTGCAAGTTTAACAATAGAGATTCGGATAAAATTAGTCTAATCTTACGCCAACGGTATAGCACAGAGAAAAGTTTCTTACATAGTCAACAACGTACGCTTGATTTTCACTGGCTTTGCTAGCGATCTCATTCTCCACAATATCATTTGCTATCTAGGTGACCCTGCTTTTGATTGGTTGCTTTTATCTATAGCCTCCCACCCTCCTGATCTGTTTTGCATATTAGTCACGCATTTAGCATTATGCATGCACACAGATGCATCACATTTTGTACAATGCGAGTTAGCAAGTTTACGCGGAGTTTCTACTTAAAGAGGATTACGTATTTGGAATCACAGAACATGAACAGTGGTTAAGCAGGCGTGGAGACGCAGAAGAAAGAGGCAAAAGAAGAAGAAGGAGATAACGGAGACAAATGAGGGACGGGGAATGCAGGGTGTGTATTGGCGAGGATAGTGGCTTATAGTGCAATCAAGAGGATACGCCGAAGCCCATCGTTGCCTTAATTGGAATTTACGCGTAGAACGGCTGTGCATGGATGATCGCGGCATAATCACAAGCAGTGCAAAGCTCACACAAGTTCAATCAGGATTTACGCGTATAACGCTCATATGTTCATAGTAACCGCTGCGTGTGAGATTGGGCTTGTACCCATACACTTTTGAGCAGGGATCGATAAAATCTTGAGACCAGATACATATATATTTTTTGATAAATAGAGAAAATTCAGTACAGACATTTTTGACGAGTCATAGGATGAATGAGATCGTTATTAAATGAAGAAGAAATACACAAAAGTACAAAAAGTTACTCACTACACGTGCCGATTGTTCAACTATACCTGACATATGATAGTTCCTAATACCTAAAGAGCCGTAGTTTTCAAGTGTGGTGTAAAAAAACTGAAGCGCAATTAGCTTTTGACCTGAACTATCCTATTATCTCTGTTAGCAGGGGTATTTTCAGTTGCTTTTTATGTTTCGCTATAGTAAATTGCGAACCTGTTATCGGAAGGGCAAATTTAAAGCAGAAACCTGGCTTATTAATTCCGCAACGCTTCATCACTGTCACTTATATACTGTACACACGTTACGTTCTGCAAATGACAATGACAAAGCATCGTCTCATCACTATTACAGATCATTCGATCGCATGTGCAAACTGATGAGAACGTTTACGTGTACGTATTAACGGTAAAGTCTGATAGGCGTCATTTTCTAAAATTCCCAGACATCTTATTTTTCTACACAATACCTTCCCCTTTATCCGTAACATATACATTTGGCCCAATTAACCTCTCTCTCCTCCTAACTACTTCATCACTTCCAACATCGTGCCTGACACACTTCTCATATTCTTAAAAGTCACTCCGCAGCACATCTCACGTTCGCACAACGCACGTACCTCACCCGGCAAACATAATTTCGCACCTAATAATTCGTAGCCCGCACAGTATGGACTTAATATTTACAATGTCCACAGGAACTGCGAGAGTTTCGAGGGTCATGTAGTAGAACAGGCCAGTACAATCCTGCTATGCCGGGAGAGTGGGAATGACATCGTTCAATCCAGACATTGTACGATCTAACGTTTGATCGGAGTACAGTGGGAATTAGTTTGACGCGTTCAGTTGCGTGTGTACACATCGAAGTCCGCTTTGACGTCACGTTACGCCGATGGCTGGGCGATATTAGCCGAATCGAAACAAATCAAATTTAATTGCTCGCACTGTCCGGTGCAATTTCATAACAATTCCGCTCGCCCGACGGTGCGAAACGTTACAATCCCATCGCGATAATGCGCGCGTCCTGCCAAAATCGTAAACATCGTTAGTTTAATGCAGTCAGGAGCACGATATGTTTCGGAAGAACTGGAAGCGTGCACGGAAATATCTTGGCAGACAGTCAATCGAAGAGATGCGAATCGGCGGAACGTATACTTTCGGCTTTCTAGAAAAAGTCGGATGCTTTATAGGTGCGATATTGCACGTGTTTTGTGAATATTACCGTAAAGAACGCACAAGCATTTAATACTGATATTGAATCAGGTTCCGCGGAAAATTGGACGTTTACAGTACGGATCGAAATGTTAGTGTAGAGAAGCCGCAAGTATTGTACGGCAAAAATTGTATCAGATAAAGAACAGAGTCGGTAGATCGCACTTGAGAACGTCGGGCACAATTCCTTCTGCACGCCGACCGTTATGATTCGCTTGACAATTTGTCGCTGATGACATTATCCGTGGAAAATTGGAGGCGTGCGATGGGCATTTACGTGGATGAATCCTCGATTACTTGGACCAATGAAAATGTAGTCAATCGACATTTGATCTCGCGTGTGACGTGCGTGTGCAGCTACGCGGTGAACATTACAGTGAACCGTTTCGCGACCGCCGTTTGGTCCGCGGACACGCGATGGCACGCCGAAACCGGGAGGAATTTCACCGTGGATGGATGGGGTCGGCTTAATTGGAATTTATGCAGAGACCGGCAGGATAGTCACACTATACTCATCGCGGTGAGCGTGGTGACGACGTGTAACGTAATTACAAGCGATGGAAATCGATCAAAAGTGAAATTCCGCTTATACGGAATCTCTAGTAGAAGCTAATAGCCCTGTAGTAATTATGAAGAGATCGCCGATCGCGATATGGGCAACGGCAGAATGAGTTGTACCGCCCGCGAAACACTGTCAGAAATTAGACGATCAGACTAAGACTTGACAGACTATACGGCATATGAGTACCTTTTGAGAGCATCAAAATAATATTGGCTTTACAAAAAAATGTCGTTATAACAGTTTTTTACACGATGTCATTGTTGCAATGAATTTGGCCTGACAGGGCACGTTTTAATGATGGCAAGCAGTATGAAGCTACATGGAAAGTACGGTACATACACGGCACCATTTATAATATTTGTCTATAGTATTTTCGTATGTGGTTAAATGATCGCAACAAACCTATTGATAATGATCATCATGTTGATGCATTTACTTTTACTAAATGAGCATGAAGTACGCGAATTTCCTAAGTAACTCATAAGTATGTCTGGTAGCTTACAGTCGAATCGTCCGCATATTTGGTGGCGCGTCGAAACAGGAAGGAATTCCATTCTCGAGGCACAGCTTCGGCTTAATTGGAATTTCGATGGGCAGAGATTGATTGTGCAGTCAGGTAATATCTATCGAAGGAAAGTGAAGTTGTATGACGGAACGGTAAACCACGAAATTGAAGTAAATTGAGGCAAAACATGAAATATTATAACATACTAAATTGTACGGTATATTTTATTCAATGACCGAACGCATTGAATGTACTAATAAAATTTGTTGCCCGGTAAAGCAGATATAAATGCGCCCCGTAAAATCGTATAATAATATTGATTATTAATAATAACTCAAAATCATTCACACAAGACTAAGAGGAGATTCTGTCGCAAGTACGTAAGGTCTTAAACTACGTAAGTTATGTTATTATGAAGGGCTATGAGCCACGTCGTTGGGATATCCTTTAGCGCGACAAAACAGGAAGGAATTAATTTCTCGCCAACCGGTCTTCGTCTAATTGAAATTTATGCGGAGAACGACATTACGCCCATATTACGTGGCAGGAAGTTCACAACGGCGAGTATAAACGCCTGCCCACTATGCAAGCTTTTCGTAAAGTCGAACTAGTGCTGTAAATCGTTTTTAACCGCGGAACTAGTATATTCTGACACCATACTCGCTTGGCACAAATTGACGAAGATTAATTATCTAGTTGCAATTACCGTATCGTACTTCCACATTCTGCTACTGGTTTCTTAACTGCATCAGTTCGCGATTTGCTGTTTGACAAGTGAAATATAAGGGTACAGAGTACCAACGGTAGCGAAATATTCAAATAGCAACAAATCAGTTTTGCATCGGAGCATGCCGTTTGCATCTTAGCCTTTGAAACTTGAATTCTGGTGCCCCGACTGACCAGTTATCGCTGTGCTCGATGTGTGTCCAGGCACATCGACACACTAACATCTTCCATGGGGTCCACCTAAATTTTCGCATTAAATTCCCTTCGTGCGAAAAGCACGATAGAGTTCTGCGGTGCCTCGAACCGGACATCCCATCCGTCCGGCGGTAAACGAGCATCTTCTTGGGGTCGCTGACGGTTAGCGTTGACCAGCATCTGGCCAGCATAGCAGAGCACGAAGACTAGCATTCTCGGTGTCCCATAGTATAGTCGTAGTATAGTCGTATTATAACCATAGTGGAAACACGGTAACACCGCGTAACGAGTTAGCACAACGAAGCCAGAGGCCTCCGTGGCCCTGGCAGCTCGCAATCGATAGCCGAGCAGCCAGAGGCGTGGGAGTTCGCAGGGGTGGCTGAGGAGAGGGGACAAAAGTGAGGGAGATCAGGAGACAGAGTGAGATGAAAGGCGAAGGAGAGTGAAAAACGGAAGAGAGACGGATGAAAGACGCGGAGAGAAAGAGATGGGGCACAAAGAGACAGCGAATCTCCGAAGCGAGGCAGGAACCAAAGTGTAAAGAGTGACGAGACTTTCGCTCACCAGCGAACCGCCGGCGTCACGTAGACGTGACGTCGCTCTATCAAAAATAGTTTCGATACGATGGCATATGCCGGCGGTTGCCTACGCGTGATTCCGATTTGCCTAGAATAATAGGTTTGCGACAGCACATGTTGGAAGATCGACGCGACAGCAGTTGGGTATCGTTCAGTGAAATACGCGCCCATTAAAGTGTTAAGTCGACTAGAGGCGTCGGCGTCAGTTTGTTTATGTCCGTCAATTAGCTACACGCGATAGACGAATTGAGGAAAGGATGTAAAGAATGAGACGTTGAGATCTTACTGCAACAATGGTGCGGGTGGCAACGAATAAACAGGTATGGGCCAATGAATGAAGAGGATTGAGGAAAATATGTAAAGTGGGATGAGATATGGAGTTCTTATTAGAACAGTGGTGGGCAATGAATAAACAGGCAGATTACAGTTAGGTAAGTAACTAAGGAGGGAGGCGCGGAAATGATAGAGTGGGGGAAAAGCGGTGAAGAAGGAAATTCGGCTTAAGACGAAGAAGCTTCGGCTTAACGTATAATGGGATGAATCGCTGAAACGAAACAGGTCGAGAACCGACAAAGTGTTTGGGGGCGAAATGGGTCGAGAACCAATACCTCGTTTAAGGCGCGCTCGCGAGTTACGCCAGGAGGTATTTGCGAAGTCTTTTCTATTAACTAAGGACGACACTTCTTTTCGGATCTTAGACTCGTCCCTGTCTCACTCTATACGTCGCACTTTTTTTCGGCGTTTAAGAAAGAAAACGTTTCGACCCTTTTTACCGAATTGCTTAGTTTTTCAGTTATCCTCATAATTAACGATGCGATCCGCCGTCACGAAACACTGAATATTTAAGCGTCTTTAATAATAAAAGCAACGGTCCGTTTATCGGTGTATTGCACGAAATATTTCTATCCACGCACAATACAGCGTTAAACGCGATGATGAAAGACAAGGCACGAGCAAATAGCAAATATTTAATATACTTTTCGTAATTCCGATATTTAACATCTTTTTACGTCCTATCTCCTGAGCATAATGGCCAATGGGTATACCATAAGTCAGTGGGTATCGACAGACCTGTACAAAGTTGTATCAAGCAATTATATTCGTTGAGGTATAATTTTGAAATAAGGTTTTCAATGTACTCGTAATGACGATTGATTGTTATTCCATTTTTAATCAGGCAGAGGGATATATTCTGATTCAGGCCGTTATAAAAACATATTGAACAGCGATGTTGGTGAAATCGTCCGTCCACGTCAGAAAATAGTAAACGGATAAACCGTGCGTACTCCCGTTTTAATTGGGCGGATTATCCGAGCGCGTGTCTGCCTGTTTGTTTTTGGCCCACGCAACGTGCCAATGTTAATTAATGGAAATTAAGCGGGAGAATTCTCTCGTTAGATGATGCTTGATTCTGCGGCGCGAAAAATTAAGTGCTTTTAAGCATTTTGTCGGCACACGAACGGCCGTATATCACTTGGCGAACGTTAAATTGCGAGATTTCGCGGTATATCACGCGCCACTTGGGCAAAAGCGAAAAAAGCGAAGGTTGTTTTAAACTGCGCGGCACATTGGCCGAAAGTTCGCACTTAAATGCTAATAGTCATTTTCGAATTAGCTCGTTACGGAAGTTGTGCCATGTGTGTGCCTTGAAAAAATGTGACATCAATTTATTACCACAGATTCCTCACGGTCTATGTTTCAGCTCAAGCCGTTTTATTTGCGACTGTGCTACGGCCGCCATTGTCGTTCATCCGTCAGTGGTAGTTTATCGACACTGAAGATGTGTGCAAGCCGATATAGATGCAAATTTTCATTCATTCTCCAACACATTTCTGCTAACGAAAACCAATAATTTCGTGTCAGTCCTGTTTTAGCATTAAATTGACGTTGACGGCTTCAAAGAATCAGATATGTACGCGTCGATTAAAAAGTCATAGACCGAAAATCGCTATCTATGTAGTAATTGAAGCATTAAAAATACCGCAATATTTAGTCGTTCATTTCCACTAATTTTAGAGTTTGCAATATAAATGCCGCTATAAAATCAAAGTATGTTGATATAATCAATGCTGCTATCCACTTGTGAGCACTTTCCGTTCGCACACACTTTTTCACTTTACAGCTGCCTGTCATTCTGTTGTGCACTATAAATGCTTGATGACAAAATATATACTCTATGGCAATAGAGTGGTCAACATTTTTTTATAATTAAAGAAATATCTAAAAGTGACAGACCTCGACGCTCCGACAAACGTTGCATGTCATTGTGTTAAGAGAAAGATCGAGCAACAAACTTGAACAATTGACGAGGAAAAAATGAGACATTAACCGGATTGTGACTTATTTAATGCGAAGAAGATGAACGCTTTGCAATTCATGAAAGTTAGAAGAGACGAGAAGAAAAATGAGACGTTAACCAAATTGTGACTTATTCAGTGCGATGAAAACGAATAGTTGATAATTGGTAAAAGCTGTGTGTTAACTGCTCTTGGAAAATGTCTGTCGAGTTGCACGCGATGCAGAATCGCACGATGGCCGATTCTTACATGCAGTCTCGGGGTGCATCAGAAGATTGCGCAGAGCGAAGCCCAACGAAGGATACCGGGAATGGTTTTTCGCTAAAGGACTGACGGCATCCAAGCCGCACATTGTACTTCACCCATGGCGCACCGGCGGAAGATATACGGCCGGTAAGAGAACGAAGAAAGATGGAGAGCGGCAAAAGAAAAAGTATGGCAGTGCACGGAGAACTTGGGGGTGGGCGAAATTTCATTGGAACCTCCTTTTCGAGTGACGTTTCTCTCTCCCTTCTCTTCTTTTTACCTGGTTTCGTCTTTTTTTCCTTCTACTCTTCGCGACTCACTTGCCAGCGAGTGCCGCCATGCCGACAACTGCACGCCCCCGCTTCTTCTCTCGGTAACGTAGAGGCTGCTAGAAGTGATTTTATGTGAAAACGTAAGTAAGAAAGGCAACTCGCAGAGGGAGAGAGAGACAGAGAGACAGAGAGAGAGAGAGAGAGAGAGATCCTAATAGAAAATAATTGAATCAGTTGAATCGACCGAAACAGGCACAAAGATTATTCACATTATCAAAAAGGTTGAATTAGCAATCAAGATAATCCAGTAGGAATCATTGGAAATTATCCAATCAGTCGGTGGATTGCATGTCCTAATACCGGTTCGTTATTAAATAAACGTTGATTTGCGTCTAAATCTGTTGTAGCTAAAACAAGTTCCGTAACTCTACCAAATTTTGAATGAGTTCTTTTTCAGTAAAGGCTTGTGTACGCGTTTTAACTGGTTGTGACTTTTTCCCTTGTTCTTTTCGCGACTCACCTGCCAACTACTCCCGCCACATCCTGATATCGACTCGTTATCAGATAAATGTCAGTTTGCGGTTAAATGAGTTGTGATTATGAAATTGCATATGCTCATAGCCGTATGAATTATGTGTAACTTTCTCCTATTCACATTTCACAAGAAAATATTTTGACGTGCCATGTCGACTAATTTTTACTTAAATGAATAAATGTTGATGCTATTGTTTTCTGGGATTTCTGTATGCGTTGAAGGTATGCTGCGGTATTTTGTTTGACACCATTATTATTGGGCAGATATTGCATGATTTCGAAATTGTAGATACCCAACAAATTTCTTGCAAATTTTTAATTCATTTTATTAATTTGTCATTAATTCTATGATTGATGGTTTTGGTGGTCAATATTCAGGAACTACGTTTCCGTTTGACAGTATTTGCACTCTCTTAAAAATCAAAAGAAGCGGAATGTAATGTCCGCGGAATGACAAATTTGTCGTTTGTCGGTGAGAGTGGAAAATGATTTTTTTGGCATCAGCTGCTATTTTCGCAAAGAATCAACTTCTAGCAGTCGCCCGGTACGCGTGCATTCAACTATGTTGCAATATAAGAAACCACTGTAAACCACTGTCTCTGTACTCGTACTCGTGTGTCGTGTCCGTGTATTCGGTAATAGGCGTAAAAAAATATTCCACGTTGTTGGGCGGCATTCAAAAAAGTAATTTCGATTTTTCTGAATGCCATCCAACTGTTCGAGAGTGTATGTGCGTTCCATCGTCGTCGACACGGTACGCCGGTTGGGAGATTAACGGTGTTTTCCAGTGTGATACAGAAGAGACGCATAGCGTATACGGGCGTGGTTATTTTCCTAGGGTATTTAGATGCACAGTACACGCCGTATGTACGTGTCGCATCTCTACGTTCTTTGGATATGGCGTCATGCGAAAGGGAATAAAATGCGGTATTCTTTAAGCGTGTCTGTATTTGGGCATTTATGTGACGATGATTAACACTAGATTTACGGAGAAATACGTTAGTGCGTATTATCCAAAGAAGTACATAGATATATGAAGTTAAGAATTTGAAAGTTAGAGGCTTGCAGAATAATGAATTTCGATGTATATTCGTATCAGTCCATTAACAAAGTCAGGAGAAGTTGCTAAAAGATAATAGTAACAGTGGTTGCAATTTTGTAAGTGAAATTCGAAATGGTCAGATTGACGAGTCTCGTAATGTCAGTGTTAAAATAGCATTGAGACGTGTCTTGCAGCGGGGTAAAAATTGGTACCGAAAAAGTAAGAAACTCATGATTGTGCAGAATGCCTGAAATGCAAAGATAATGTGTTACTACTTGTTGCATATTTGACCACAGAATATGATATATTTGATAAAATACGTCAGTTTCGACTGTGCTGAAAACGGATATGGCAGACGTCCGCAACGATACCAATTAGATAGTCTATTCTGATTTATGACCTAGCGAGTGAGCGATGGAGCAAAAATAGTCCGACGGCATGTCCCGCACGACCGTTTTCTTCGCCTTAAATATAAAAACCGTCACGACCGGGCGTCTTCCCAGACGATCATATGTTCACTTGTTTTTACCCTAACCTTCTTTTTTCGTCTTTTTGTGACCCCTTTCTCCCGTTTTTCTTGCTGCCCGGCCCGCCTTCACGGAGTCGCACGAAATCTATGTTAAGCTAATTATTAGGTAATAGCGTTCGCCAGATTTTCCTCTGAGGAAATCGGTGAGATTCGAAGAAAGGGCAACGTTGAAAAGATAAATACGCCCGTCTGCGCAGGTAATTTTCACATTAACGTTGTGCCTGCATGCTGCACGCCTCGCTGCTACCGGAGTCGGGCTCGTTCAAGAGGTTCATAACGATTTTCAAGGCACTTTCGAATCGGAAGTGACTTTAAATGATCTTTGACCTGAAATTAACGCGTCGCTACCTTCGCCTGCCGCATTGCACTTAATCCGAGATACGCTATTTCGAGAAAAACGAATTGGGACACCTTCGGTTTCAGATGCATGTCACTTCTGTCGACACAGTTTTAATCCTCGTCACTTTCTGCTCGTGGACGATTGACGATGTGTCGTAATCACGCGAGAGGACTCGCATAAAAGTTGATTTGTGTCGCGTAAGCTTGACTGTGTCTTTTATTGCGTGCAGTGTTCAGTAAGTGAACTAGTAATATATGGTTTGCGCGGCTGAGTGATGTAGTTCCGCCGGCATAGCTCGACGCGTTTTTCATTCAGGCTTTTTAAAGAATACACCGTTGATCCTGACCGTTTGCTTTTGTTTGCGCTCGTAATGTCGCGGCATTTTAAAATGAGCTCGCGAGTAGTTAAATTTTCATTCGCAAAGAATAATGCGTAATAACGCGGAATTTATATCGCTGAAAAAATATTTGACGTTTCACGAAGAGACACCTGTTTATCTCAGTTTTTATTTTTTCCGCATTCTCTTTTAGCGGCATGACTAATTTCACCGCATTAATGCGTCATCAAATTTCTTTTCGAAATATCGGCAAAGGCGAACGTTGCGGGCGATGAAAAAGGGAGATACGAACTAACACCGTGGAAATATGCGAGGCGACAGTGGGGCAAACAAACAAGCGTAAATAACAATACACTTCATGATTCATGTGCGCGCGTTACAACGTGCGTATATCGTGCAGCGCCGAACGGCCTGTTATAAATAATTTGCTTTATGGCAATTTCGCGAACAAATACCACACGAGTCCGTAAAAACACACGAGCTTCGCGCGTGCAAAACAAAAGAACAGACACGTTTGCGCGTCAAACCGGGCCTTCGTAAAACGACTCTCACAAATTCATTCCTGATTGAGACTTCACCGGCGGCGCATAATGCATTACGCGTTAAGCAACACGTTGCGCACGGAACGATTTTACCCGGCAGGAAAGAATAAAAATACTGTGCCCAGACACCTGGCGCACAAACGGCATAATTAACGAACGCGTTAACAAATGCATCGCCCGCAATGTAACGAAAGTACGCGAAGCGTCGCGCCGAATAAAGAGCATGGCTTACGCAAAAACTATTTGCGCCGAGCGTAACGACGGCGCATAAACACTCCTTCCTAAGTTTAAACTATGCATAAGCCGACGGACGCTATCCCGCGATACAAATAATAAATGGAGCATGCGAAAGAAAAAGTGGGTTAGGCAAAAAAAAGGGAGAAGAGGGTGACGGAGAGTCGGGAACGAGAAAGGACGGGCACCGTCATCGAACACGATGCATCGCGTGTCCCGGATCGTCGGCCGCTAAACCTGGATTATCTAGGAGATTTTTTGTATGACTCAGTAAAAGGTCACCGGTCACTCATGTAGACGAGATATGTATCCGATCAGACCTGACAGCCGGTCTAGAGGGTGGCTCGGAATTTTTGCCCTGCGCACATGTCAACTGATTCGTCTGGAGACGAGTCACTTTGTCTTTCTATATGAATAGACATAGAATAGACCTGGAGTTTAAGTCACACGAGTAAACTCTTCCAAATGTACTAAACAACAAGTACGCACACAAAAGGTTTGCCACATGCCGCTAGAACATTATCTATACTATATATTTGATCGGTGCGCAAATGCGAACTAGTGAATTTTCAGACTAATCACTTTATCCTTCGCATGCGTATAATAATGGACGTGCGATTCACGCATAGTTTATGTCATATGAATAATTTTCATTTTATTTAATAAAACACATTTTCTGGATACTTGGCTTTCCTTTCGAATTTTCCGAAAACTAAACGAGGAACATTTCCAACACGCCTGCTTATTTCGCTATATATCGCTACCCCATTTTTCGAAAAATGACCAAGTATAAGACGTTAGTTTTAAGACAAGATATACAATTATTGAATTATCATAGTTTTATGTAAAAAAGCTTAGTAGTTGTTTGATGTCGTTTTATTATTCGCGCCACTCCGATATTATTATTATTTGGTCTTTAGTTAGACTGCGAATTGGATTAGAAGACTGAGGCATGTCGAATACCCCTTTTTTACGTGGGCAACTAACGCGTAAACGCTGACTCGTTCTTCGATCTCGAAAACTTCTAACTTCAACAGCGCGCATCACTACATTATAACATTTAAATTCTTCTACGTCGTATTCGTAAAACGTTACGTTCGCGTCAGTGACCCTATAGTCTCTTTCACTGCTTTGGACTTGTATCTAAAGCCCACGCTAAAACATCTCTGACCTCTCCCAACACCGCCATAAAGCTGTTAGCGTCGTCCTGCAATTAATCGCGTCTTTCGCGTCAGGCCGGCAACACTTGTTACATCAACCGTTAGTCATTTCCCGCCATCCGCAACACCCCGTACACATATACGCGCCGGTGACATATCTCGCAGCGCCTGGAAGCTTTCTGGCTCGTATATCCGGCTAAAATCGAGAGGGAACATTCAATTAGGGCTTATCGGTTCTCGAGCGGAGTTTTTATCGCGTTTGATCGCCCTTTATTCGCCTGTACGCCTACTCGTGCCCCGCAGCGCTTCTCCCCCTTATCACGTCGATCGTGCCTCATTTGCGAGTGAGTGTGAGCGAGTCTGCGCGAGTGTGAACACGTGTGAACGAGAGAGGGAGAGAGAGAGAGAGAGAGAGAGAGAGTGAATCAAGGGCGGCTCAAGTGATAAGAGACAGAAAGGGAGAGGACAAAAGTGCGGAGGTGGGAAAATAAGTGGGTGCGAGAGTGAAAGAGTATGGGCGAGATGAAGGAGGGTTTTTCGTCTACGCTTATGTAGGGGTGGCCCCCACGGCGAGGACAGAAAGGGCGTATAGCTTGTCTAAGCGAACGTGGACCCTGGACGCGCCATTTTCCGATTACGTGTCACGTCAAGTCGTCGTCACGGTTTCCATAAAAAATATCTCAATTTCCCTTTATTTCGTGTCGCACCGCTTTCCAAGTCTTTTTACGCGTGGCTGGGCCGCCTACCTTTTGTTTCTTGGGAGGACTGTAATTGGTTGGCGACTTACTGTCGAAATCTTTAACAGAGCTTCAGACGTACACACGGATAATGTATATGAGGCTGCGCGACAAAAGATGAAAAAATGTCTCAGGAAAAATTACTTTGGTTGTGACTGCAAATGTTTGCACGAGTTTGGTATGCTACTTAGTTACGGTTACGCAGATGTTAAGGTATGGCGAAAACATTAAATGTCCCGGTGTCTCAATAGTCTTTTTTAAATGCTGAAGCCGCTACAATTTGACATTCTTGTTTTAATAATAAAACAATAGCGGAATAAACATTTTTTAAGAGAGTTTAGAAGTATGCGCTTTTATGTTAATGTCCAAGAGAAGATTTGCAGATCTGATTTCGATACTATTGTGAATTGACACTGTTCTTCCGTTTGTGTCCCCTCACTAAATTTAAGAATACATCTTCGGTTTGATCCACATCCTTGGACTTTACACGCCGCGCACGTCGTGCACATCAAGATCCAATCATCGTCCTATCGCTGAAGTAAAAGTTTGGTATGTTTCAATTTGTTCACCCATGTATAGTATGCGCATATAGAGCGCATAGAGCGAAAACATCAGTATACGCGTGTGGTGGTGGTGGTGGTGGTACTGATCGCCTGCGTCACTACCCCTAAAACCATAGAAGGCCAGGGCCCACGTTTGCTTAGACAAGCTGTACCACCGTTTGCCTCCTTTTACCCTTTTGCGCGTTATTTTCTCTTGCCGTCGACGACCGGCGTCGGAGTCTTTTTTCAAACGAAACACCTAGTCAACCTGTTCCTTTGCGCTTGCATGTCCTGATGTGTCTACGTTTGACTGGACGGAGAATCTCGCATCGCGGAGAAAACGTAGGAGGCCGCGTGCATGTTTAAGAAATGTGATGCTGGGTTTTCGGATCTGTCGACGGTTTGTACGATGTATAGAATCGCAGAGGCGGCGTTCCTCGCGAAGTCATTATCGCTGACATACGAGAGCTTAGAACACGTTCAAGTATAGAATCTGCGTGACATGGTATTTTGATAGGTAAAGTTGCTTCTTACAGAGTTAATCGGTTGTTGGAAATGTACCAATGTTGTATGTGACGTGTTCTAACAATTTTCGTTGATTTCATATTTTCGCATTAAGCCAGACTTTATTATTCCTCGTGCCGTGCTGTTTCAAGCGTTGATAAGCTCTAATTGCACCGTACGCGCACATGAATATGAACCAGTTTTTATTTCTGAACTGGGTTTCAGAAAACGAACTGCTACACAAAATACAACACTGTGTATTTTAATTATTTGCCGCTGTATTACAGAATCTTATATAACTTCGTCAAGTATGTAATATGCATAACTGTATATGCATTCATATTTTCCTGGCAATATACAGAGTAACATTATGATCCCACCCGTATCTAGCCTACTTTGACTAATATCCGCGTACTTTTTAGAGAGACCCTATGACAGGGATACGCTCAAACGTTTAAAATTGTTTTGGATAGTAAAAGCGCCTTAAAAGGATAAAGATCCCGAAAGCTAAGGAAAGATTACTCGAGACACTTTTTCGGAAACGGTGGAAATTCTTATGAAATACGTTCTCAGGAAAACAGGGCTCTCCAGGATATTTGCACGTCACGAATTTGCGCCGAGCGTCGTGCCACGGCGATGTCGACTTAAAACGCTTACGTGTGTCGTCGCAGCAACAAGACGGCGTTTCCCAGGTCCACTACCATTTTTATAAATTATCCTTACTCCGCACGCGACAGTTTAACCTTTTCACGAAACTCCATTTGAAACTTTCGTGTCTGGCACATGATAAAACACTTTTTATTCTCAAAAGTTCATGAACTGTCGGAGAAAAACTGGCAATCAGTTGCTTGACTTTAAACATTTTGTAGGATACGTGCGACGAAATTTATAAACACGTAAATCTTTACGAAGGTGTTTTTAACACTAGATTTACGGAGAAATATGTACTTTAATTTGGGTATATATTCGAATCATTGCATTCATAAAAGTGAGGCAAAATGCTAGAAACCAATAATAATCGAAACTCTATATTTATTAATTCTGTATTATTATTTGGTAATAACATTCGTAAATCTAGTGTTAAGTTATTTTTCTCGAAAAGCGGACGACACAAAAATAATCTCTTATGCCGATTTATAATTCCACGTAGAGGCACTATGTCGCTAATTGTATAGCGACTTACTTTGTGCTTTAGGTCATTATATGGACCCTTTACAATAAAACGTCTGTAGTAACCAGACCTTTCCCCTCTTATTCGATTTTTCTCTGGTTCTGATGTATTTTCCGCCGAGTTACTTGACACTTACTGATGGTTTTCGAGATGCCAACATCTTCCTCTTCCCCGTACATTCACGCGAACGCGGGGCAAAACGATTTCAACTCGATAACGAGAAAATATCCTCAACTCTTGAGCGTGTTAGTCATTGGAAGTCCTTTTCTAAGTTCCCTCTGAGGAGCGCTGAGATTTCTCGATTTATCCGAGACTCGAGTGACACGATGAGTTATGACTTTTCCACTGCATTCGGTGAAGGGTTATATATTTATTGTAATTGCACCATTATGCACTCCCAGCTATCTATCTTCCTCCCTGTTAACATTCTCCGAATGTTTGACCGTTCCTTGGCGCAGACTCATTTTTCACCGTTGTCCAAATGATTGAAACATTTTGAATGTTAAGACAACACCAAGCGTTTTACTTCAAACACATTAGGACGATGTTCAACGAAAACATTTAGACGACGGTAGTTCGACAAAAGTAGAGCTTGCAAACTGATGTTTAGTCAGCGTTCGATCATTTGAGCGTACTGTAAGAGAAAGCTTTCAGGTGATTCATTTATAGCCGATGCGTATCTATGCTTTGGTCAATTGGTTAAATTACTACACGTTATCGATTCGATAAACTTCCGATGGCATTGGCATGCAAAAGTGGGCTTTGCTGTGGTTTAAGAGTAATACGGTCACCACTAAACTCAATGTCCGGCTCCACGGAACTATGTCAACGACAATTAGACAAATCCAGATGTATTATCGTGTTGCGCTGTAAACGATTTCCTATCATTCTCGTTCTACACATATCGTACTTAATTGCTAATACACTGATGGTATTATCCTGATCAATTTTACATAACACCTTTCTCGCAGCTTTAAAAACATACAATTCCGCCAAAAGACATTGTTAAGAGGTTTGTCACAACAGAAATTAAAGTTTTATATAATATTTCTGTTATCGTTTAAAAAATTATTCAACATCCGCAGCAATACTGGCCGAAAGATAGAATTCTCCCGGAAAACACTGTGAATTCATTTATCAGGACAGAAGTTAAAAAGCGCATTCTGATACGCAGCCGTACCTCGCGACACATCACTTTTTCGCAGACGTTCGGGCGATTCATGAAAGAAAGCGTGTTAAACCATTTCATGGAAATGGCGAGGATCGTAGAGGAAGAATAATACGTGAAAAAAGGCGTAAAAAGCGTAACATCGTCCAAGCCACGGGCGTGTGCATTAGGAATCGCACGCACGCGGATTAGACATAAATGAAACCGCGTGACGATGGTGCTCGAGTTAATTAGCCAATTTAATGGAATTCGTTCAGCGTGGCGTGGCGCACGTAAAATCTTGTGAAAAGATTTGAGCCGCAGCAGGCGCGGGATGCGAGAACAGAGGATACGAGAACATCAGAGATAGAGAGGAAGAGGGTGCGAGGGGTGTGGGTGTTATTTTAGCCACGCCGGGGCGGCAAATTTTCGTAAGCGAAGCCTCCGAACGAGAGTACATAAACGTCGCTAATAACGACCTCAAAGGAGTGCACGCTCGTCGGCAAGGGAAGGATACTCGTGTAAGACCCCACCTTAATCCTCGCTTGTCCGGACGAACGGCAGAAAGAGAGTATAGAGGGTCTGAGGGTAGTAGGAGCACTATTCACTCGCACAATGTCCGACTTGGCCGATGTCAGAGACCCCCTTCTACGAACGAACATTTCTACTGTCTGCTCCTTCATTTTTCTATATGACGTAACCTTCCGAACTGGCTTTAGAAGATGCGCCTTTCAGAACCGGCTTCTCGGTTGTTTCACCTAGCGTTTTAGCAATTTATATGCGCCTTTGGCAACGCTTTTTAACGAAAGGTTTCGGCACCGATTCAATTCAACAGCCGATTGGGATTAACGCAACGCGATGAAACATTACAGAATATGATTGACTTGTGCAAAATTAAAATAATGCGCAGCTGTTGATATCTATTGCATTTACGAAATTATAAATGCTAGTCATCGGTGGTCACCGCGTGGATTAAAATACTAGGAAAACGCATGGGTGAATATTGATATATTATGATGGTTGGCACGTAGAATGCTTTTGCGGTCTGTAATGTCGTTTGCGTTCAAGAAATTTTTGGAATAAGGGCCTTGTGCAATATAATTTACACAGCTCAGTAATACTGAAGTTATGCGTACCTATATTAGTAGACATATTAAACTTGTTGCACGTGGATAAAGAACGACAAGAGATTATCACGTTCTAAAGCCGCAAATGCGATATATATAATTCATTGAAGATACTTCGGAGAGCCGAGGCAAATCCAGGAACAAAAGGGTAGATAAGTATAAAACTCAAGTTTAATCATCAGATGGATAAAGTAGCCTGTTCTAAATGGGGGAATATTTCAGGCTGTGTTCTGAACTAAGGGACAAATACGAACTGCTAGATTTATAATAATACTAAGTACTCGCTGCGTTAAGCTGTGGTGTTGTTTAGCCGGTGAAATGTGATTTGGATCTTTCCAACTAGTGGGAAATTGATCACGAATTAGAAAGACAGGCGTCTAGTACTCTCGCTGAGAAAACAAAATCGACGTTAGATGAAATCCGTCAGTGAAAAAGTTATGATTCAACCCCCGGGGCTTTCGATCTTTGTGGATAGTAATTCTTTGATGAAAGAGGCGTCACGGGCACACGCATGATTATGAATGAGAGATTTTAATAGATTTCGACAATAACGTATTAAAGCGTTTCGATATTTTGTATGCATTTTAGTACTGCCGGCATCAAGAGCACTGCCATGCAAGAAACTCGGACTTTCCAATTTGCCACGCGACGATTGAAAGTCAATGAGTCGATCGCACTTAATCTCTCGCTTCGTGACGAATCGACAATTGCACGCTAACCGAGACTTTAATCGTAATTAAATTGAGTCGACGTCGGGCGCGATCGTGGCTTTCAGCGACACTTAAAACCATCGCCGTCGGGGCGTTGCAAATGAAATCGGAAACGAATCTGTACGGTCAACTAAAGCGCATCGGTAATGAAACAACAGATCGTCGGCTTAATTAGTCGCGATCCCATTAACCCCAGGTTCGTCAGCGTCGTTCTCGGTGCTGTAATGGAGTGACGCTGCGCGAGAGTCTAGAAGGGAATTATTCGTCGCATTTACACGAGTGCGTGAAACAAAATTTCCGTTATTAGAGAAATACGAGTAGGTATTCTTTCCGCTTTTCCCACTTCCTTTGTCCCCCTCGTTTCCCCGTCAACTGCTCCACCCATTCCCTTCAGCCTTTACTCCTAATTTACACTCCGTCCCTTTGATTCCTTCCATTCCGTATTTCGCATACACCTCCGTCTCTCGCTGTTCTCACTTTTTTCTCGCCTTCTATTCCCGCTTTGTTTTCCTCATTGTACCGGCTTCTTTTACCTCATTTCTGCCTCCCGCCTCCATCTGCGCCGTTCTCGAAAGAACTTGTTTTTTCAAGCGGTTCCTAAAATGCGGAAGGATGAATGGTTAAGGTTCTCATACGTCGAAACGTACGGGTGTACGGAACCAATTATGTTAAAAGATCCGTTATGCGGTCGGCGAGCTTGCAAGCGTTTTGCCAAAGAAAGCGGTGCGACGGAGAGCGTTTACGGACGTGGAAGAGTGATGTGCGTGGTTCTCTGAGGGGTAAGGAAGGCGAGAGGGCTGGAAATAAAAGGATCCGGGAAAGAAAGCTCAAGGGGGGCATCCGCGTGCGGGTAGGACAACTATAGGTGCTTCGTCATTATGAATTATCTATGTAGACGCGACGCCTGCGCTTTTACGCGGAGTAAAAGCAAATTTCACTGACGAATCGACAGACGCGTCGCCTCCTAACACGCGGATGAATAGAGATGGCGGCGTTTGCGTTTCCTTCCACGGTAAACTCGACGCTCCTTTCTCCACTGTTTTCACTTTACACGCTAAAGCATTCTGATACGAAACTCCGTCGATAACGATCTATGCGGCGTGCGAATAAACGCGCGGCGATGCGATACGGCTCCCAGAACGTCGAGCATCGCGCTAATGACGCGTTATACATCGCGGCACGTACCGTTTAGCGACCGGCCCACTGAATGAACCCGTGCGAAACAGATCGAAGCGTCGTCACCCTTTGCACCGAGACTTAACACTCGCTTCACCCACATTTCTTATACATAACGAAATTCCACGTATTCTTAAACAGACGACAATGCACGTCTTCGTGCCACCGGACCAACTAAAATACTACTTCCTTGCTTCTTGCTTGCTTCTTCCGACAGTTATCGCTTTTTCACATTCGTGAAGCCGATTTACTAGGATTAATACCCACAGAAGGCTTATAATAATATTAATTTGGATATATATTAGTCTTGCCGAACGAAGAAAAATGAGGAGAAAAAATGGGAGAGGCCTGTTGGGAGGTTGTGTCGTTCTAAGTGATATTTTTCGGAAAATTGCCCATGAACGTTCTATCGCTGACGATTAAATTGAGCTCGAGACGCCGTCGGCGAATACGTTTTCTTGTAGTCGGCGCTCGATGGTGACGAAGTTATGTCGCGATAGAAACTCGTCGGATCGCAGAATTTGCCTCACCTCGCGGCTTTCGGCGCGATTGTTCTTAAGCGTTCGCGGAACTTGCCAGACTCCGCTCGTAACTTGCTACTCACCTCGCTACCGACGATCGTCTACCCCTGCGCGTCTATCGTTGCCTGAATATTCTTCAGCGGCTGCCGATCGTGCCGCGGCGCATATTGGATCGGCGAGACGGAAGAAAAGTTTTTCGTTCTGCCTCCCTCGTGGGCGAATGCCGGACACGTTGCCGAATATCTCGTTGCTCGACGATCTTTTCGAATCTGGATCTTCCTTCGAATCGTGCGGCGAAGAAGAATGGATCAGGAGGCGAAAGATGAAGCCTTCGGGTAATATGCTTTTCTCGAGTACAGGATGGTCTTCGAGTAATACGATATTGTGAAGTATTTTAGACGGAGCGCGAGATGGGAGGGAAGTGCTTATACGGTAACTACGGCGTACCGTTTCGCAATGTGGTTGAGCGAAAAATAACTGGCGTTCCGTTGCTTTCGGCAGAGCCGTCGCGTGCAATCGTTCGCGTATCGATTATCGCGAAGATCTTAGCGGCCGGAATGGCGTGCACGTGCTGCCCGGTGCAACTTTAATTCGGCAATAATTGCCGATAATGCGCATGAAGTGAGTCGGGCGTTACGAAAGTTTTGATGGCGCTTTTAAATCAGCTTTCTTCCTTACTGCCGGCTTTATGCGTGCACCTTGATTTTCAGGGGCGACGTGCTGGTTATGCTGGCGTGCGGGTTATTTCGTGCGTGTACATGCGAGTTGTCTGGTAAAACGGTGTTTTCCGCTTGTTTGCTGTTCTTCCATTTTTTTTTTACCGCTGGCGTGGAACGTGAGAAAGCAAAGCATAATCGGCTTTTACATTGATCTGCCGTCACAGAGTCGGCCAACAGCGCGCACGGCGGTATTCATCAGATATTCATGCCGTAATTTATTAAAGCACCGTAATTGCTCGTATTCCGTGTCGTCCGAAATTCAATCCTACCGATTCCATCAAACGCCTCAGTGATTCTTCGAGCAGCTTGTCCGATAATTTTAACACGCCCAGCGATTGCTTTGCAGTCCGTGCGTTTATTAAACTACGAATTTCCATAGGCAGGTGATTTTTTAGCACTCGATATTTCGATAAACAGTCTAGTAAGCGAACCAAGGCTGTGTTTAAGTATAGTTAACGTTGAACCTCGTAAATGTGCTCATACGTACCGTTGTATTACATTTTTCGGCGTACATTTCGAGTATCCTAACTTGCGTTTTCTTGGATAAATATAATTATCGATATCAACGTTCGCGGGAAGATTGTGCGAAACAGGGTTGAAGACGTATATGTCAGTTGCAATCCGTTGGCATCTTGAACGCACGGTATGTTACATTCCATCAGAGTTTTTCTCGCTTCTCTGCTGCTCCTTTCGTCACGCCAAATGTCACGAGGCACACAGTGGGAAGCTTTTCGTAGAACGAATTCCGTAACACGCAAATCTTCTCATTTCATTGTGTTATCTTACTGTTACGCTGTAGTGACGTTTCCAGGATAACTGACAATGTCCCTCGGGAATTCCGTCATCGTCGGTGGCTTATCGTGGCGTCTACTTCGATTGAATTCTTCGTCGCTGAAGATAACGTATTTCTCAGGTTGATTAATGATTCTGCGCGTACCTCAAAACGACCGGAACTCTTCCTTTTGTTTAACAATCGTAAACTAGCGCTACGTGTGCCAATAGAGATGCGAAAACGTGTGAAATGCGTTAAAGGTTAAAGGTGAAAGAGGAAAAGAGGGCAGCAATGGTTGATTTCGGTGATTGCCATTTGCTAACCGACAGGACGTGTACGCGGAAGAATAGCGAAATGAAGCGCTGACGCTGACGCTGACGCTGACGCTGACGCTGACGGTGGTATTCATCGCGACGAGCGTCATCCACAGAGTCGTTGGTCCATGCCATCGGCTGACTCCTCTCGCGTGCACATACTTCGAGCGCGTTCGTCGGCGAACGGTTCGAAGAGAGTCGAGAGGCGTAGGCGCCGAGAGCGAGGGCTGTTATCGAGCCGGACGATGATCTGCGTGGCCGTAGATGCTTGTTCGCGCCTCTCCTGTCGTGACGTCGCGACGGCCGCTCCCCACGTCCGCTCCCCACGTCGGCTCCCTACGTCTCGCGCGGACAAAGCTACACCCGGGTTTCTCGCGTGCTAACGAACCTTGGCAACGTACGGTACTGAGGCTCGTGCGAACTGTCTCTTCTCGTCCGCGAGGACAGCGTCACCGGTACGCGGACGCACCCCGGCAAACTTGCAGGGCGCAAGTTCCGTCGAGCTGCTGAGCATGCGCGTCCCACTGCCGGCCGGATCGCCGCAGCGAGGCGAACGACGCAGCCCCGTTTTCTCCACCGTCTTCCCTCTTTTCCCCGGCAGCGCTGCTCACCCTTCCCCTGAAACCTGCCCTTGCGACGCCCTTCCTTTCTTATCCTTTCTTTCTTCCCGCCCTTTTCCTCTTCTTCCTTTCTTCACTTCAATTTTCGGCGCATGCGACCGCAACGAGACGCTACCAAAATCCTCATTAGCCGCGATGCGATCATTGGCTATAATGCGACCTCTTCTTTTTCCTCCGCTTTTCTTCAGCTTAGACTACAGCGGTCATTAGCTGCAAAGCGAGGTGTTTACGTTGACTGATAACGGTAAGTAAAGACTGAGTATGTGGCCGTCGAAGAGCAGGGACAAAGGCAGTTGAATTTAGTATAGTTAAGATAGACTGAGCAGAATTATTTATTCTAGCAATTATCTTTATCCTTTGTTACGTTTTACATCTTCTTGTTTCTTTATTTTTTGCTTCCTTGTACCGGGCCCGATCTTACCTATCGTACGAACGCGCCGTCGTTCACTTATTTCCTTTCGTTGAATTATCTTCAGCGCAGTCGTTCCGTCGAAGTTTAATGTCACGTCAAAATCTCGGCGAGCAACGATCTGGAAGTTATAGCGGTTGCCGCTGAAATAGAGTTGTACAGGAATTGGTTACTCGTAATTAGACCAAGAAGTTCCCTGGCATTCTTTGCATTTTTGAGTAATTGTTGCGATTTCGAAAGTTTCGATTGGCTTCCGGTGGCTTCGTTTTCTCTATGTTTCTCTCCTATCCGGACTTCAAAGTTTTCCTGTCTTCTTTCTCTTCGATCACGCCGACAAGTGTTTTTCTATCGTACTGCTTGCTCTCATACCGTCTACCTACTTTCATTTTATCTTGATTCCATGTTTCAATTTACTTTCACCCTTCACCTTGTCACCCAACGCTTTATATCGTGAATTCCACCGACATTTTCCCCCGTACCTTCCAGTCTACGCTTTGTTCTTTGTTGCTCTTTTGCCGTTCTTGTTTGCGTTACTCAGTATCCGTCGTTCTACCGTTCGGTTCTCCACATTTCACATTCGCATTTTTCACTTCCGCCTTATCCACCATCTTCCATCCATTCACCTCCTGATTCAGCTTTCATCCGAGCATGCAGAAGAGAGAACCGTCGGGTGCACCGAAGGGTTGAGTCCCAGAGCACCGATAGCTCAAACACCGGTGGGAACTATACGGTTTTCGGGATCAGATCGACACGGCGCGTCTGGGCCATTATTTGTGGTCAGTTCTCGAGAGGTGGCTCGACGGAAAGCTTATTGTGCGTTTTTTATCCCTCGAAAGTACATTCGTTTTATTATCGGTGAATACAATTTACTGATGATCTAAACGAAATTAAATGATTTGAAAGGTTGAATCTAGAGAACAGTATCAATGCACTACGTATACACAGTAGTACATTATGAACACTATCAAAAAGATTGAATTTGCAATCAAGTTAAATCAAGTTAAATGAAATTACGAAAGTAGACAAATTCATACACTATACTTCGTCAAACGTGTTCAATCCTGCCTTCATCGTATTAATTTTTCGATAGCTTTTCTGTTCGCATGATTGTGGAATTAGAAGCAAACGGGTATATGTTGGATATTGACGAATAACCCGAGTAAAAACTTTGCGTATTCAAATAAGATCTGACAGTCTACAGAAATATAATCCGAGTAAAGGCAACGTGTATTAAGAAAACCTGGCCATCTTGTATCTGTATCAACCAAGACGAACATCACAACGACAGTGGACTGTCGAAACAAGCCTATCGTTTTAAGTAGTAGAAAAGACGCCTACAGAGACACAACCTGGCACTGCGCTTGAGGCGCGTGCAAAGAAAACTCGTCTTCCGCATTATTTTCGTTTACTTGTGCAATGGTCAATATCGGCTGTAGAAGACGGTCCAACAGATTCGATAACTTTAAACTTTTTTCGGAACAATTGGGTATGCGTTGCCACGTCTTTACGTAACTACTTGCGCCTCTGTATTCCGCTTTTATTTTTTATTTTTGTCGTCCTTTGCTAGTGTGTCTTCCTTTGATCTGCATCCGTTTGCGTGGATTCCGAACGCAAAGAGACGTATTGAAGGTGACAGACGCTTTGCTTTTCGGACTTTCGGGATTAATTGGACCTTTACGCATCGCCGTAAAGGCGTCAGTCTGCCAATGATTTGTTTTCTGCTTTTCCTGTAATTCCCTTTGCTATCGTGTATATTCTAACGAGCGCACGTCACTTCGCGAGTGGCATTAATGGCACATGTACGCGTGCAGTTTACTCGCGGAGAAGTGGAGAATTTCAATGTCAATGAATCTCTGTTAAGGTTTCCAGGGCATCACACCGCAGGCGCCACAATAGATGGAAATAAAACCAGGACACAGGTAAGCGTCGAAGTACTGACTACGGCGTCAACGTAATGACAGAAACTTTTCTATCTCAAATTGCACATGCGATTCATTAAAAATTCTATACTTGCTTTATAACATTTTTTTGTGGAATCGTATAGATATGTCAATATGTGCTTTTTACTGTACTCAATTCGATAAAAATTAATTTTATCTGACCGTGTAGAATATATACAAATATAACAAATGTAAATAAGTACCCTTTCGGTATAATACCCTTTTTGCGACTATATTGCTTTTCACCGTCAAATGATCAGCTTGTTGGTCCCACGTAATGCACAGAAAATAAAATGTATATCTCTAATGGTGGCGGAGCGGATAATACATCACTTTATGTACGGCACAGTGTATATATATCATATATGTTTCAAATAAATACTTCATTGTTCGATTGAAAAGAAACATTTCCGTTTTTGGTTTTTCGCTTCGCTCTCTATGATTTTCTACCATTCCCAGCGTAGAACATCAGTAATTCTCTAACATCCCACGGCGGAGAGGGATGGATACGGGAAAAGGGCGGTCAAATGACGGCAGTCCAAACATCGATAAGTGCACTTTAGAGTTAGAGGCGCATCCGGGCCTTTATTCATGGCCAGTGTTCAAAAGACAGGCCGTCCGGAGGGTTCTTGACTTTTCTCCACTAGCATGAATATTTTCGAAATCCCTGATACGCGGAATACATCGTCACCTACTTCTATCTTTTATTTAATGCTTTATTTTCCGTTTGGCTTGTCCGCGCAGTCTAGTTCGTGTGGACCGTCGAAGCAATGCCAAGACTTTACTTTATCCCACGCTTGCGAATTGAAGCTGCATACTGAAAAGCATTCGATTGAAGTTGCCCGCTAAAAAGCATTTGACGTGCGTTTAATTATTTGGCAGTTCAAGTATTCGACGTTTTTAACGGAATTAAATTGCAATGCGTGTTGATTATCGGCGACGAAGAGTGAGTGCATTCACGAACGTTCTTAATTCTCGCGATACCAGACACGAGAGTCTTAGATGAGCGTTGTGCGTCGTTTCGTTGTTTTTTAAGTCATTTTCAGGGTGGATAAAGTTATGCTTGAACATTATATCGCAGGTAGACGTTCTACATCTGTTTGACTAAAGGAACAGAGCGATAGATATGCGATATATAAAAAGGAGTGAACGTTGCACTCACCGAGTTTTGTGAAGGCACAGGATCAGGGTAGGTTCTCCGTTGGTCACCTGTCGCACCTAAATATATACTTGATCATTCGCACGAGAGAACGCATTTTCGCAATCACTTCTTCTTGCATTAGATTAAAGCACATGGCGATAAGCGCCATACCTGGAACAAATGCATAATCATCAAAATTACATTAGCAATATGACGTGCGATCGTTTGCAATTATTGGAATGTCTACTGGTTATTTAATGATTATTAACATTTAGTAGCGTGTACAACAGTAAATGTATCGATCCTTTTAGATTTTCATTTTCTCACATACATGCATCTGAAAATCTATTGACATTTACGTTACTATATACGCCACGAAAGAAACGCGGAAAACAAGGTCGCAGGAAAGGGAACACGGCTGCAGTTGTAATAGAAACCGTTGTCCGTAATGGGACTAATGTCATTCACACTGTGCCTATATGGTGTCCAGAAGGTGGCGATAAGCAGGTCGACAATGCGTCAGCAAAAAGTTTCGGAAAGGTGAAATTTCGCGGACATAAATAGCGTTGGAGAATTAATAATCCATTGAAGCAGCCGATAGATTTACCGTACCTTTTTATATCGCGGGCGATAGTGCAGGCGATAAAGCGGCAGAATTGAAATTCTCCTCTGTGTGTGTGTGTTTGTATGTATGTATGTATGTATGTGACAAGAACAGAGCGAGAGAACGTTATTCCGCAACCTACATTGAGAATTCATTCAAATTCAAAACGAACGATGCAGAATCTGGTATGTTTCGTGCTCAAACTTATAAATCAAGAACCATCGACGCGGGGTGAAGAGGCAATGGGACGGATGGCAGGGGTTTATGTGTTATGCGTCGCGTATCAGGGATCGGGATATTCAATAAAATAGTATTGTGGAATGAAACAGTTTCGCATGCCGAGAGTCAGACTACGAATAGGATTCAGGAAAATACATGTCTCTCCTATTAGAAATTTAACTACTTCGTTACCGACCTGAGTAGTCATAAAGATACAATTATCTCTCTATACCTATAGACGTAAGTACCATTACTCTACTTTGAAGAGGTTTTCCGCACAAATTCATTACTAATTAATATTGAGACCTATTAACCGTTTATTTTGCTATGAATAATAAAGGCCTTCGTCCCAAATATACCTCCATTCCATGTTAAAACATTCTTCTATTTATTAAAGAAAAGAAGAATAATAAATTATAGTAATCCGATCAATGGTTCCAACACAACTAAGGTTGAAAATCAGTTTGATAAAGGATTGTTAATTATTTGTATAATTACTAATCAGTTACTTTCCGTAGAAAAAATTACAACTACCGCTTCTAATAGTCATTCTTTTGCCGTTTCTATTTCTTTATTACCGTTTGCACTGTAATTGCCCGTAGTGCTGCAAGGGTTCTTGCCTCTCAATGATTAAATAAGCCAGCCATTCTCTCTTTCCTTCCCGCCGATTTCCTTTCTTTTTCTACTTTCCGTCCATTCTCCAGCATCTCTTTCGTCCCTGAACGGATCCTATTACCGGCTCGTAATTCATTAGCACTTAACACGTCGACTCGTGGCGCGCAATGTGAATTGATATCCGAAGTGCCAAGCAAGAAAGTAGCGCGCTAATCTGCTCGCAACCGCATCTGGATGTGTGCCATAACGATTTCCTTTTTTGCTAAAATTAATAGCACACGATACACGTGTGACGGAAATGCAAGAAGTGCGAAAGTCGCGAAAAGGCACTCGTTAATTTTGACGCACGACGTATTGTTATCGATTGGCCAATTAACGCAGATTAACGGCAGGTGTGAAACAAGAGACACCGCGGTAAAGTGAAAATTGCGGTATGTGAACCTTTCGACCGCGCTTCTGATATACTATAAACTGTAACCTGTAAAATTCTCGTAAACTGAATGGAGCGGCGTGCTAAAATTAAATGAAAATGTAGGATAACCAAGGAGGTTGAGACCGAACTTGCGTTACGTATTATCGGGGGCAAACAGATAGAAGACGTTTTACGGGAAAAAAAAATTATAGTTATTGCTTACGTGCCCTGCCCTACGACTCCGATTAAAAACGCAGCATTTCCGGCACTTTTAATTGTAAACTAATGTGAAAATAATAACGCTTATAGTATGCACCAGTGTATAACGTACGATTTGGTAATTCAAAAGAAGTCTGAAAGGAGAACAAGTATACAAATTCTAGATAAGCAGTGAAAAGTAATATAAACGCTACAAATTTGGTGGAATTCCCCCGAAAAATAAAAAGTGTTAATCGTTAGTCACAATCAACCTTCCGAATGATTTGAATGCATTGACGCCTTGTCGCTGGAACGCGCTAATTTTCTGCTTGATCTTAGCTTCAGTATGTGCTTTCGCAAACCGTTGCCCATTGAGATTGATGCACGCTCAATGCAGCTCCGCTTAAAAACGCAGCATTTCCGGCACTCTTAATTGTAAACTAATGTCAAAATAATAACGCTTATAGTATGCACCGGTGTATAACATACGATTTGGTAGTTCAAAAGAAGTCTGAAGGGAGAACAAGTATACAAATTCTAGATAAGCAGTCAAAAGTAATATAAACGCTACAAATTTGGTGGAATTCCCCCGAAAAATAAAAAGTGTTAATCGTTAGTCACAATCAACCTTCCGAATGATTTGAATACATTGACGCCTTGTCGCTGGAACGCGCTAATTTTCTGCTTGATCGTAGCTTCAGTATGTGCTTTCGCAAACCGTTGTCCATTGAGATCGATGCACGTTCAATGCAGTTCCGCTTAAAAACGCAGCATTTCCGGCACTCTTAATTGTAAACTAATGTCAAAATAATAACGCTTATAGTATGCACCGGCGTATAACATACGATTTGGTAGTTCAAAAGAAGTCTGAAGGAGGAACAAGTATACAAATTCTAGATAAGCAGTCGAAAGTAATATAAACGCTACAAATTTGGTGGAATTCCCCCGAAAAATAAAAAGTGTTAATCGTTAGTCACAATCAACCTTCCGAATGATTTGAATGCATTGACGCCTTGTCGCTGGAACGCGCTAATTTTCTGCTTGATCGTAGCTTCAGTATGTGCTTTCGCAAACCGTTGCCCATTGAGATCGATGCACGCTCAATGCAGCTCCGCTTAAAAACGCAGCATTTCCGGCACTCTTAATTGTAAACTAATGTCAAAATAATAACGCTTATAGAATGCACCGGCGTATAACATACGATTTGGTAGTTCAAAAGAAGTCTGAAGGGAGAACAAGTATATAAATTCTAGATAAGCAGTCAAAAGTAATATAGACGCTACAAATTTGGTGGAATTCCCCCGAAAAATAAAAAGTGTTAATCGTTAGTCACAATCAACCTTCCGAATGATTTGAATGCATTGACGCCTTGTCGCTGGAACGCGCTAATTTTCTGCTTGATCGTAGCTTCAGTATGTGCTTTCGCAAACCGTTGCCCATTGAGATCGATGCACGCTCAATGCAGCTCCGCTTAAAAACGCACCATTTCCGGTACTCTTAATTGTAAACTAATGTGAAAATAATAACGCTTATAGTATGCACCGGTGTATAACATACGATTTGGTATTTCAAAAGTAGTCTGAAGGGGGAACAAGTACACAAATTCTAGATAAGCAGTCAAAAGTAATATAAACGTTACAAATTTGGTGGAATTCCCCCGAAAAATAAAAAGTGTTAATCGTTAGTCACAATCAACCTTCCAAATGATTTGAATGCATTGACGCCTTGTCGCTGGAACGCGTTAATTTTCTGCTTGATCGTAGCTTCAGTATGTGCTTTCGCAAACCGTTGCCCATTGAGATCGATGCACGTTCAATGCACGCTCGATGCACGGGGTGCGAAAGTGTTACCGGGAAGGAGACCAAGACGACAGCGGGCCGCGTTAATTGAGAGCTCGACATTTATCATCGGGCTTTATGCGCTGCCGCTATACCGGGATAACGTCATCGTCGCCGATAGGTTACTTCGACCGGGCGACACTCCGTTAATCTGCCGCGGTTACTTCCGGTAATACGTCACCGCGAAATTTCCATCGTGCGGGTGTCGCTTCTAATAAAGCGCATCGGGAGCGCTTTATCAACTAGGATCCCGATGTAATTTGCTGGCCGGCTGCGAGCGCAGAAAGACTCCGGCGATTGCCACTTTAATCCGCCGGGTGCGGCATCGTTTTGCGAAAATGGCCAACGGTCGACATTCTTCCCTCAAAGACGTGTAAACGCGTGTAGCGCGTGAGAGATGCTATTTCGACCCTTTGTCAACGTTTCACACGTATGTCCGTGTCACGAAAACGAGCGACGTAGGCGAAATATGAAATGTCTGCGATTTCTCTATGTCAGACGGCATACGGGGATGGCTATATTGTCACTGGTTATTTTGCATCACAGAAAAATCGAAGTCGAAACTATCGATACGTTCTCAAATATTATGCAATAATTACATTGTGGGATTAGATGATATACTCCATACTTCCCCAAAAGCTCTGCAAACAGTTACAACAAGTAAAACGGACTTTTATATTTTCGGCGTGCAATCAAAAATATGTGAAAAATATCAAATTTTTTTTTTGTTTCGGACCTGCACCATTTGATAGAGGGTAATTTGCCCTGAAGATAGACCACTTTCCGCGCTCTGAACTATTCACAGTTTCCGAGATATGACGATTGGAAGAATGTGGAAAAAAATTTTTTTCAAAATTGCTGATCGCGATTAGTCCCACGTGGAAGTGCGACCTTAAAGTGGAAGCTTTAAGAAAACCTGTATTACTTATATGTTTCGATCATTAGTTTAGTAGTTTTCCAGACATGGGACTGAAAAAATTGAAAATTGAAAAAAACACATTTCTTTACCGCCATCGACTGAAAGTGTGTTATTCGATTTGCCCCCCTATATTAATTGAAAGGGCATCGAATAAGGTTCAGAAAAACTCAAACCACACTCAAAAATTCGCAATAGTTCTCAAGTTATGAGCAAAATTAAACGGAAAATGACGAAAAATAAGCTAAAAATCGAGGAAAATAGGCATAAAATGTCAAATTTTATTTTTGTTTCGGACCGATACCATTGCATAGAGGGTATTTTGCCCTGAAGATAGACCACTTTCCGCGCTCTGAACTCTTCGTAGTTTCCGAGATATGACGATTTTAAGAAAGCACAAAAAAATTTTTTTCGAAATTCCTGATTGCGATTAATCCCTCGTGTAAGTGGATCCAAAGAGCTTTAAGAAAACCTGTATTACTTATATGTTTCGATCATTAGTTTAGCCGGGACAGGGACTTGAAGAAATCGAGAAAATCTTAAGGTATACCCCTTGCCATTTTTGCGAAAAAATGATGGGTCTCAGATTTAATTGCCCCTTTAGTACATCAAAGGGGGTCGAGAATAACTCAGAATGCCGCAAGCCGCAGTGGAAAATTCACATTAGTTTCGGAGATATGACCAAAAGTGTGTAAAAAATGGTAAAACATAAGGTGTGAAACGTGGTCAGAAAAATAAATGCTCTCCAATCGATTCGGTCGTTTTGCCATGCAAAGAGGGTGCAAATAGACTTAGAAAAATGCAAACGATGCTGAACAATTCCAAATAGTTTCAAAGATATGGTCAAAAATAGGACGAAGAATGAAAAATGGTCTCGTATAAAATTGCAAGCTTAATGCAAGTTAATAGAGAAATGATGAACGATTAAAATACTATAGCTAGTCAATCTACATACTCATATTTTCTTATATTCGTATTGAATATGTACACAAATGATGAATACGTTGGTATCAAGCAATGGATATTAATGAGGAACGTATTGATATTGAATATGAATTTTAATCGGGAATATGCATATGAATAAATACAACGTTTGTGCCATATCCGAATTTGCATGGGCGTATATGTAAAGATAATTAAAGAATAATACTGTAACTTACCGAGCATCAGGTACATGGAGCAAAATATGAAGGACAGTTCGAACCCTTGTCCGGAGTAGATTTTATCGCCTGGAACAATGTCGCCGAATCCTATGGTGGATAAAGAGACGAAGCAGAAATATGAGCCGTCCAATAGGTTCCAATCCTCCCATTCTGAGAACAGAATAGCTCCGCCGCATACGTACCTGGTGTAGAACGATAAGAAAACAAGTGAAGCAAAAATCTTTCGTGCAGTAGTCTTCTCTGCTGCAGTTCGATAGAAGTAATGCGAGTAAAGTTCGATCGCGAAATGCGTTAAGAGAAGGAAGCCATATTTGTGTCAACTGGAGAAAAGTTAAAGGTTCGCGAGGTAGAAATGCGCAAGGTTTTCGCTTATGGTGTTGCATTGATGAGAGGAAATGTTTTTATTAATCCTAATACCCACCCCACCATGATGGCGAGACAAAGCGTTAACGGTACTGTCACCCGTTGAAAGTCGTAGCTCGTGCTGTTATCATCGTTGTCTTCATCATTGTCATTACTACCATTACCATCGTCCATATCCACACTACCTTCTATTGAGCTTTCTCCTTGATTCATGCTGGCTGTTTCCATGTCTACGCCAGGCATTCGAACCATCTAGCGATAACAAATTTTTCACATGCCTTTTATTTTTATGCTATCGCCCTTATCCCACAATTCTTCTTTTACAGCCCGCATTTTGAACCATTATATTTTCAAGTTACCGTTAACTGTCCAAACCAAAAACCGTATGGGTTTCCTCGAAGCGTACTAGTTAAGTAGACAAGATAATCAATTACTAGTGTTAGACCACACAACTGTTATTTTTGACAAAAATACGTGAACTAGACATTTAGTTCTCCCCTTGTGAGAGTCAGGACCCCACAGGTCCATTTGGCAACACAAACTTTTAAGTATCTTTTAGTAAAGTCGGTACTACGTGGTAAATGGATGATCCAGAGATCTGGTACGCGCATCCTTGGAAAGAAAGGCTTACCGTCGTGTTCCGCGTAGGCGTGAAACGCCATGAGAATTACAATTAACAAGATGACGTACGAATTGCGTGCGAACACGTTGAGGTGTGCACTTCTCCGTACTAGCAGTTCGCGGTACCGACCTGCCAGCGTTCTCTCCTCATGTCTTCTTCCTGTCTCAACTGCGACGGTTGTGGCTCTGACGAATCACGTGGTCTCGCGCGGCACCTTGAAACATCAATTACACGAGTGCCGTTTCAACTTTCAGGCATTCTCTAAGGGCAGCTGCCTTTGCTGCGCGGACGTAAAATGACTGACGTCTTACGACGAGTTCACGTGCGCTCGCCTTTAATGCAATTTCTTTCTTGCGTTCGGCACGTTGCGACACCGATATACGCCCGCGATCGCTTTATTGACATATCAACTGTTAACTTACGCTCGAGAATTATCGCCGGTAATATTTATCGTGCGCCCGGGAACGTAACGAAAAGTGCACGCTTCTTTTGTTGGACGAGGCGCATAAAACAGAGTTAGCGAGTAACTACAGGGTGCGTCGCCAAAATCCGGACAAATCAAACATTTTCTTGGAACATAATTTTTATTGCAATAATAGAAAGGTAAACAATTTTTTTTGTTACTGTATTGTTTGTTGGGTCATAAAGAAAACATTTACTCAATATAACCCCCCTCTGGTTCAATGACCGCCTCCATTCTCGGTGTAAATCTGTCGCAGGCCCGTTTTAACGAGCCTCGGTTCATATCGGCGTATGCCACTTCAATAGCGGCTCTTGATGATGAGACGTTGGGATTTCTGGACTTGTTGGTGACCCTTTCAATCACGCTGCATACATAATAGTCTAAAGGATTTAAATCTGGGCTGTTTGGAGGCAGAAAAGCAGGTTACAGCGTTCAACTCGCTTTGTCCTGGCAGCTTCGGAAAGCATCGTCTCAGTTTTACCGCATAAGACTTGTAGCGGAGATCCTCCTCGACGATTCGACGCATAGTTTTTTCGCTTACACCCTAAATCGACTACAATTTTCGGATCGACTGCCCTGGATCCTGAAAAATGAGCTCCTGAGCCCGTTGAAAGATTTCGGGCGACTTCGAGTGACTTTTCTTGGCCGGTGTTGCAAAACCTTCGCTGGACTTCTCAGACTCGTTATATCTCGCGAAAACATCATTCACAGTCGATCTTGGGTATCCAGCGCGAATACTTTCGATAATCGCGGCTCTTCGATTATACTCTGCACTTTGGTTTAACATAGTTACAGTTTCGAGGTTATGAATGTTTATTACATGCTTCAAATTATTTCGTTGCCAATAGCGACATCTCCAAGTGGTATAGAACGACGGGAAATTTAAATTGAATTTTGTCCGGATGTTGGCGACGCACTCTGTATATATCACACTTAATCGCAGTCTACTAATATTGTGAGCAATTTTGGCAGCCGAATGTAAAGCTGTGGGTAAATGTCGAACATAATGAGACTTTGGTTAGAAACGAATATGAGAGTTTCTTAGTGAATTCTCTCTTTGGATTAAAAGTTGCGTTAGCGGTGTTATTGCATAGTAGTCTCTTACTTGCAGAGGCAGCAGCGTGCATAGGTCCACTTGAAGCTTCTGGCGAGGATATCTCCGATATTGCTGAGGTACAGAAGAAAGAGCGGCATCCCGATTATCGCGTACACAATCGTCGCCAGCTTGCCCCACTTCGTCTTCGGGCAAATGTTGCCGTAGCCTGGACAATCCAAGGGTACGTACGAGTGATAACTTGTAGCGCATTTCTGCGCTGCGAACCGAATGATATAGTGGCAGCAACTCGATATACGGGAACGCAAAGCCGGGGGAGATTGAACTTTTCAATCGGGGCTAAGCAAACAATCCTGAGCATGTAAATAATGCGACGTACGTATGTACTTCGACGAGGGTATCGATTGGACGAACTTTCTCAACTGCACGATATAGACGCGGAAATATATATTCGAAATGAAGCCACTTTCGAGGCTCGAAATTTCGCTGATGCAGCTTTTCGGATCGCACTGAATTACAAATGCAAGCGGCTGCAGTCCACTGCTTCTTTCGTGTCGTCGATATAACGCACGATTTTATATCGGTGTTACATTCTTCTAATGTTTTGGCTGAATGGCTTTTTATTGTGCACTTTATCCGAAAAGTAGCAGATTATGAAATTGTTCGGTCCCCTCCTCAGCGGTCTGTGTTATAGGAAAATTATGTCTTAGTTATAATAGTCATTTCAATTAGTGTTTCTATACGATATTATGATGTCAGCATACATAAGGACCCTCAGGCGGAAACAAACACTCTCTGGAAGATACCTTTTCAGTCACAAGGAGAAAAGTTTATATATCGGTAGAAAATCTTGGTGAAATTAAATAGAAGGGAAGTGTCTTGCGAAGGAAGCCCCCGCTGTAGAACTGACGTAAATTTTTGTAAACTAGACTTTTTGAAGAGAAAGCAGAATAAAAATTGAACGAAAGCAGACCAATAATGTTTCTTGCTGCTTAGTGCATGAAAAGTAACAGCATTTCGGAATTTACGCACGTAACAAAAGAAATTGTCATGTAACGGTCGGTTTCCGGATTTAGAAGGGACGATAACGTCCACATAGAAAGCTGCGATCGGTGCCATCATTTTTATGACGCCAATCTTTTTGTGGAAAGAACAAAAATGGAGATAAAATACTGGAAAGAGTGGATTTGACACGTTCACGGACAATCGTAATCCTTGGAAATGCATGAAGTATCAGATAGCGGTCGCACAGTACACTAGAAACGATGGTATTCGCGGAAAATTTGAATTCGCACGATTTCGCCCGGTCTGATCGTCGGAATCGTCGAAAACTGCGAACGCAAACAGTTTTAACAGCGGCGCCGCATCGATATTCACGATATTCTTTTGTCTCCGCGTCCATATCTAAAACTTCATGCACGGGCCATAAACCGAAAGAGTAAAAGTTTTTAAAAGCTTCGCAGGGCGCTGCGCAGTTCGCTCGTAAATTTGTTGATAGCTGGCACCGAGATGCTTGTTGAAAAAGGATCTTTAGCGACGTTTGAAGAAATCGCGCGGTGCCAAGGAAATTCGGAATTTATACCGTCAGAAACAACAACGGGAACGAAGAATTTCATCAAACAAGAATTTCATATGAGAAAAACTTGGATGAAAGAGCAAAAACATTCGCGCTTGTGACGAGTCTTTTTCGAAATTAAAATTCATTATCCGCAAATATCTGATTAACGCGTCCGAGGAATTAAACGTGTTTTAACTTTAACGGCTTTTTCCATTTCTAAGCAAACGCATTAGGTCATCAATTATGAATAACTTGAAAATTGAATACTTAGACTTTCAGTGTCTATATGTTCGATGAACACCAAAAAGAAGTTACGAATCCGAAAAAACTGTCTTGCTCCCAAATTGTCCCGATTCGACTCCGACCAGAGGGACAATTCATAATGCTTTTACTGTTACGCGAACTATATGTAATGCTTTTATTGTAACGTGGAAACTTGGGTTTCGCTTGTTCCGCAAACTTTCTCATATCCCACTACGTAGCTTCCAATCATCGGTGGAGAATAATTGAACGAAGGTGCGTGTACTGTGTTTTCACTTTAAATTAATGGACGGTCATCTAATTGGTCGTTAGGTTGGTGCAACCGTCTTTTCAATTAATAATGATAACAGAGATTGTCACAGTTGCTTTCAGTTGCGTCTGGTACAAAGTTTATAGTAATGCTAACTGAAGTAAAGCCTTTCGTGGAATGCCCTTTTGCATAGTGTAGCGTATCTTTAAAAGCACGTCAGAAGTCAATATGAGCGAAGGTTGCAGGTAACTTGGCGTAGTCGATGGATTTTCTGTTCTGATTTTGTTAATAAAAAATGGTATTTGAAGCGTATGTTAGAGAGTTTTTAGTACGGATAATGGTAGTAAAGCTTTTGGAGAAATGCCCTTTTACATAGTGTATCAAGAGCTTAAAAGCTCGTCAAAAGTGAGTGTGTGTAGGGGTTGCCAGTGGAATCGGTGGAAGTGGTGGACATATCTAACTTTGCTAGAAGGGAGGTATTGCCATTCCTTTGACGAGTGCCAGTTAGATTGATTCGTCGAATCTTGGGACCCCGGATGGGTGCTACATGTCTACTAGTTTTCGACTTCCGCTGAACCCTTACATATAAAAGCCTTAAAAGAAGTATTTAACTCTCTCTCTCTAGGTTGATTTATTTGCTGAGAACGGAAATGTCCTTCCTGTGGTATACCAGGTTGTTCAATAAGTTTTGTTTTGTTTTGTTGAGGGCGTTGCTACTAGTCCAAATTTGATTTTGTTTTGTTGGTTTACTCTTCTTATCAACGTATGTGAAGGTTCATTTCAATCAGTCAATTCATTCTTTTTTTACAAGCCATTTAGTGTCGCCGTGTCACAGTATTTTCGACAATGGAAAAAATTGAATATCGTGCAGTGATAAAATTCTTATTTTTGGAAGGTGTAGCACCAAAAGAAATTCACGAACGAATGTTAAGAGTGTATAATGAACGTTCACCTTCAATTAGAACAGTAGAAAGATAGGTTGCTGAATTTAAACGTGGTCGTACAAGCCTTGAAGACGATCCACGTGAAGGACGTCCAAAAACCGCATCAACACCAGAAATCGTAGCCAAAGTACAGGATATGGTTTTGGAAGATCGTCGATTGACTGAGAGGGATTTAGTAGAGGCTCTACACATCTCATTAGGCAGTGTGAGTCATATTTTAAATGAAATTTTGAGTTTTAAAAAGCTGTGTGCACAATGGGTGCCGAATTCGCTAACAATTGAACAAAAACACATTCGAATGCGACTTTCTCAACAACATTTGGAGCGTTTTAAAAAGGATAAAGTGGATTTTGTGCGTCGATTCATCACTATGGATGAGACTTGGGTCTATCACCATGATCCTAAATCAAAACAAGAGACTAAAGAGTGGTGTGAACCTGGTTGTTCGGCTTCGAAACGAGTTCGTGTCCAGAAATCGGCCAAGAAGGTTCTGGCATCAGTTTTTTGGGATGCGAAAGGAATTTTATTTGTGGATTACTTGCAAACTGGTAAAACAATTAATTCTGAATATTATTGCAACCTTTTGGACCAGTTGAAGGAAAAAATTCGTGAAAAAAGACCCGGTTTGCAGAAGAAAAAAATCCTTTTTCATCAGGACAACGCACAGTGTCACAAGAGCATTTTGACAATGGCTAAAATCCATGAATTAAAATTCGAATTGTTGGAGCATCCGTCGTATTCACCAGATTTGGCCCCCAGCGACTTCCATTTGTTTCCAGAACTCAAAAAATGTATGCGTGTCAAGCGTTTTTCGTCAAATGAAGAGGTCATAACGGCTGTTGAAGCGTATTTTGCAGACCTTCCGGAATCTCACTTCAGGGATGGGATCCACAGATTGGAGGATCGTTGGAGCAAGTGCATTAATGTTCAGGGAGATTATACTGAATAATAAAGTGTATTTTGAACCATAACATTGTGTTTTTCTTATCGAACGACAAAACTTATTGAGCAACCTGGTATCTTGTAGCGGTAGGTTTTTGCTTTGGTGAGTAAGGACAATATTAGGCTCATTAATTGTTAGGCCGTAATCAGTGCGAGCTATAATGATGGCTCGAGGTTCGACGCAGTGCACCATCTATTCGCCGCAGAAAGTACATATTGACCGATACGCCGGGACGAAATGAAATCTAAACGAAGGACGTTTCTTCGCGCACCACAATTGGGCTAATACAATTGGGCAAATAATCCATCAACGTGAAATCTTTCGGGTGTCAGTGAAGCACAGGGCCCGCCGCTGCGCCTGCAAACGAATTCACGCTATGATTTTGGCTCGCCAAGTGTTTACTGTGAAAGCGATGAAAGCGATGCGAAAATCAATCTGAGCCAATCTCGGTGAATGCGCAAAACAACTTTTTACGCCGCATAATGCTGCATAATAGCGTTCGTAACGTGTTCCGGTAACTGTTATTACGTCATTTTGGTTGCTGTGTGCTGCGAAAAGCTTTTCTATCGAACTGTGCGCTGATATAATACGAAAATGTCAAGAATGTATAATGAAGTCTCGAGTTTCAGTTGTTACGCAAAATATATAGTTTAACTTATCGTGCGCAGTTAAATAGTTAGCTTATTAGAATGCTGCGTTTGAGAGGATTGGGAATGTCTGCCTTACTTGCGAGTTTCCCTAGAAAGCAGAAGCTGAGTATGATAGAATACTTGCATTTTTTTAAGAAACTATGAGTAAGCGACACGCTTTGTCAACTGCACTTCGAAAGGAATTATTCGAAAAGAGAACTAAACGTAAAGAGAAATTAATTGTAATAAAAACAATGCGATGCAAATGATAAACATTTAAGTAGAACAATGTATTACAAAACAGTCGCGAAAATGTTTCGCACGACCCCCGATTAATTCGTTAAAGCTATGCAATTCCACACCTCGTGGAGCAGTTATAAACGTGCCAATTACTATCTGTCACAGTTTATTTGATTTACATGTCCTCTCGGTTACGTAATTTACTAAAATGCTAATCAAACCGAAATCGTAGTGGCTGTTAATTGTTACGCGTATCTCCGATATGCTCTAAAATTTCTTTAATTTGTAAACCAATTCAATTTGATTGCCTGGTATTAAAAGTCCCTGTTTCCGTATTAAATAACTGCCAAATTAAATTTTTTTTAAATTATGAAAGTACCATCATATGTATAGGTCAAGTATTTAATAATATTAAGTTGAAGTGACAACGTGTATACTGCGCAGCTGTGTATTGATGCTAATTTTGTTATGTTTCAGAAAATTTGTGAACGATGTAAAACAACGTAATACATTTTTTTACATTTATGATATTTTGATCAGTGCACATCTGTTATTCAGCGTGTAGAGTGTATATTTTGTCGCATTAAATATGAAAAAGTGCACATACATTTATGAAAATATTAATTTTTCTTAAAGATGGTACGTACTTTTAGTTATTCAATGCGTGATAGAATATTGACGAGTTCGAGGACAATTCATGAATATATTTTAATGACGCTCCGGCACGATTCCGTAAGTTCGAAAATAACCGAGAAAACATTTGTGAAAATCTCCACCTACACAGTGATTTGGAATGTTTAACTAGCAGATACGAAATCATTATAAATGAGGGTTTTTGAGGGAATCTCGAGAAACGCGCTGACAGTGACTGTTGATTTATCACGGCGCATCATTCATCTCTGACAATGTGTCTGGTATAAGTATAACGCAACGTGCAAACTAACGTCAATTACGTTCTATACTCGACATGATAACAGCAAAATTTGTAATGCATCAACGCATATCCCCTGCCTAGATCTTCTTTCACTCGAAACACCACGGAAATTATGACGTATTCTTGAGGTAAGTATAACTATATTATTGGCTTCCGCATACTTGCCGCGTCTTCTCTCAGCATTTTCCCGATGTTTCGCAGGCGTTATAGTCTGCATCACTAGGGAAACGAATAATATGAACAATCATGGCCGCGAAAGGCTCGAATTGAAAATGTCGAGTGTAACTTTGAGCTACTAGATTTCCTCGAGTGTTACGTACTTATGGTTGGTACGTTCTCGTAAATCTACGCGTGGCAACCTTTGCCACTTGAAACAGACCGTAAGTATTAGGTGTACAACTTTGCTTCCGCCGTTTTGCAATAGATGGCTGTAGCGGTAAGTGGTAGTCGAAATAAATAGATCGTAGATGTCATACAATAAGCTTAGGCATTTGTAAACATAACGCCATCGAAATATTAGTCGATTTGTGTCTGCATCATAAAGTCATTCTCGATTAAACATGTCAGCTTACGAGCCAAATTCTCGTCATTTGCGGGAGGTTTTAATTTTCTGCTTTAATATGAAGAAATCTGCGGCTGAGGCTCATCGAATGCTCTCAAATACCTATGGTGAGGCCGCTATTAGTGAAAGAACGTGCCGAGAGTGGTTTCAACGCTTCAAGAACGGTGATTTTGACGTCGAAGACCGGCAAGGCGGTGGAAGAGAGAAGGTTTTCGAAGATGCAGAATTGGAGGCATTACTTGATCAAGACTCGTGTCAAACGCAACAAGAATTGGCAGTATCATTGGGAGTGACGCAACAAGCCATTTCAAAACGCCTGAAAATCATGGGAATGATTCAGAAACAAGGAAATTGGGTGCCGTACGAGTTGAAGCCGAGAGATGTTGAACGGCGTTTGTTTGCTTGTGAACAGCTGCTTGCAAGGCAAAGACGGAAAGGATTTCTGCATCGCATTGTGACTGGGGACGAAAAATGGGTTCATTACGATAATCCCAAGCGCAGAAAATCATGGGGATATCCCGGCCATGCTTCCACGTCGACGGCCAAACCGAATATTCACGGTTCCAAGGTCATGCTCTGTATTTGGTGGGACCATCTCGGCGTAGTGCATTATGAGTTGTTAAAACCGACTGAAACAATCACAGGCGATCGTTATCGAACGCAATTAATGCGTTTGAGCCGAGCATTAAAAGACAAACGGCCGCAATACAACGAGAGACATGATAAAGTGATTTTACAGCACGACAATGCTCGACCCCATGTTGCGAAAGTGGTCAAGACATACTTGGAAACGTTGAAATGGGAAGTCCTACCCCACCCGCCGTATTCTCCAGACGTTGCTCCCTCGGACTATCACTTGTTTCGATCAATGGCACACGGCCTGGCTGACCAGCACTTCCGGTCTTATGAAGAAGTAAAAAATTGGATCGATTCGTGGATCGTTTCAAAAGATGACCAGTTTTTTCAACGCGGGATTCGTACGCTGCCCGAAAGATGGGAGAAAGTAGTGGCCAGCGATGGACAATACTTTGAATCATAAACGTATAACCAGTTTTTTACAATAAAGCCTCGAATTTCGGAAAAAAACGGCGGAAGCAAAGTTGTACACCTAATAGAATACCATGAAACCAGAATGTAACATGTCGAACAAAGTCTGACATGTTCATAAATTACAGACGGATAAATAGGGAATTCATGTGGTTCCGAAAAACGTTGAGATGGCAAATAAAGTCTAAGCTTCAAGCATAAAAAACATAGTATTTCAAATAGCTTAAAAACTTAAGAACAAGCTAGTAAAAAAAAATATTGACAATAACGTTATGCAGAGTAATTCAGTCTTATCGCAAATCTAAATCTGATTGAAAAGAGTCAGATTAGTTAAAGCATGACTGAGGAACGTTTTGAAGTTCGGAAAATAAAGGAGCAAGTGACATATATTTGGGACAGAGTGCATGGATCTGAACACTGATTACCAGACTCTTTCTCGGAATGCATGAGAAGTTTGCTGCAAGTGAGGAGCTGTGTCAATGCATGCGAATGGGTTTAAGAAGCAGAGAGGTCCTTTTGTCAGGGAGTGAGTTTCAAACGAACAGAGTGTAAGCAATCCGTAAGAGTACGGCGAGGTTCTGTATCGAGAGTTAGTTTTCACAAACCATTCCTTATATTAAAATCTACCTCTTTTGGGAACAGTCCCATTTCTTTGACTCTTTGCGGTTGAAGTACTGCTACAGAAGCATCAGCACTTTTCCACTTCTTATCTTTTTTAATATTGCGATATCCCACAAATTCACGCTAGCTTAATTGGTAGTTATTAAACCTAATAAAGAGATATAGACCGTACACTCGGTATCTTATTTTCAGCAACAGCAAAATATATTAATTTTCTGAGATTCTCACAGCAATAATTAATTGACGTCTTGCAGTTGGTGAAGAAAGGCAGTCGTACATAAACGAATAGACTTTTCCGATAGAGCTGATAATTTAAATTCGTTGTGATTACCTGCAACCGGTGCACGCCAAGAGTAACATTTTCTCTACAAATCTCTACTTTCTTTACTATCCTTTTTTCCCTTCTCTACTTAACAGCTCTTAGCCATCGATTGAATAATAAAAAGGAAATAATCGTTAAAGTATTATCTTGGGATCGGTCTCAGGCAACTGTCGCGATCTTAACACGACTTCCATGTGGTTAAAGCAAGTGGGAACGGAGTCGATGCACGATGGGGGCACGACCCAGGGCTCATGAATATTTCCCGGCTCGACCAGCCATTAACCCTTTTATATAGATTGCACGTAAGACTTGTTACTATTCGCCGTTTACATCGACTTTGTTGAAATTTACGAGGCTAATAATCCTCGTGCTTATCGTGCCTGTTCCTGCAACGGCTGATCCTGTCTCACGACCTTAAGAGGCAATCAAATTTCCAATTTAATGCCAGAAATGTTCCGCGAGCGATAGGCGCCGGTTCTCTAATTGACAATGTTTCACTACCAAGCTATGCTGTTTTGGACGTATTTCAATGTGAAATCTGCAACCCGTGTACGTCACTCCCATCGTTTGCCCCCCGAGCGTACGCTTCTATTGACACGAATGTTAGATTTCGCTCGATGTTCGACGCTACTTTTCGATAACAAATCTTTCCCCAGCTTCGCCCTACCTTCACATCGGATTAACGGAGGGACATGTAGGTAAGAAGAAAGAATTGTTCTTCTGTGACAGATATTACACGGCATGCAACGTTTGAAAACTGGAAGTCCTAGGAAGGAAATTAATGTAAGTATATGTCGGTATTATTTCATTAATGAGTCAATCAGTTTAGTCATGAATACCGACTTTCATTAAATGGACACGTCCGGTGACTCTGGTGCTGTCAATATCGTTTATGTATACTTGGAGAACCGATCATATCCACATTCACAAACACTTTTTTAGCTCTTACATAGTTTTGATGAAATTTTGACCGGTATATAACCACGAAATGTATTCCAAGCCAGCACATATGATTGAACGCACAGAAATGGAACGGCAAAGTAAACGTGAAGTTTTCAAGAAAAACGTTCAGTTTGGCAGAAAAAATTGCCATTTTGGCGTAGTCTTGAGTATTTCCCTTTCGCTGTCCCTACAATGCACAGAAAATATCGCTAAACTTATAGGTTGCTAAAGCCCTTTGCTAAACTCACCAACACTGCAGCGCGACAGTACTTGGAAAGCTGTCTACAATTGACAATCATCCGCAAATTGAACCGTAACTTCTCGGAACGGGAAATCCCGTAAGGATGCAACTAACAATCTCATTTAACATAATTGCCAGCCGCGTCGGCATTGACAAGAAATTTCTCACGTCTTCGCGTCTGTTCGAATCTCGTTCGAAGCTGTCGGTTCAGCCTCCGGCAAATTGTCGGCGAGATGTTTCTGCGGAAAATACGAGGGGCAAATGCGTGCGTGGACCGATTTACAACAGCTCGGAGATAGAATAGACGGCGTCCGGTTGCGTCTTTTTGGTGACGATAAAATGTTGCGATTGTAAATGCGCTCGTAAAGCCTCGCCGTAAACGAGCGTTCAGATCGGCGCGAACACTGGAAATCCGACGACGAAGGTGGACCGTGCGCTTTACGCTTCTCTACTTCTACCGCAAAAATCCGAGCTTTCACATTTTTTCCCCCTACGATCAGCTTAAAACTTCGGACCTGGACATGAAATGGCTAGATTATGTAATTTCAAATGCTTTAGTAATACATTTTCATGCGTTTAATATACATTTGACATTGATAACAATGACAACAATGAAATTTCAATTATAAAAAGCATATTATCTCGATTTCGTTGAATTGGCAGGGCATTGAAATTAGATAATAAGAACATACTTCGCGCCTAAAGAGAGCATCGTTGTGGTTTTGAAACATGTAGAGCGTAGAATCATTTTAATAAAACCAAACAATCAATATACAAAAGGCTTTAGTTCTATCGAATAAAATCGATAAAGGCAGCTTTTCCAGTTTATTCTAGGTATTGAATTTTTTCTCTGTACAAAATTACTTGTACAAATACAAAACCCTTTCTAAGCAACATGTTGACAAAGTGGGAAATTAAGGTACTGTGCAGGAAGCATAGTGACATCACATTCAGGTGAGGTCAATTGCCAACAAATCGATAAAGAGAAAGGTACTGACACATTGGGAAATACAGACGAATACATGAAGAGGACAGATAGCATTTCTACGGATTACATGAAATGAGATTACGACTACAATGTGTTGTTAACACTGAAGTACTGAGCGTTTTATACGTGTTTGCGTCATTAGTCGAAAACATACGGTATAAAGTTTCAATTACTGCTGCGAGGATTTTCCACCGGCTTTAGACGAACATACGTCGGAGTAATCCCGATTTTCCCATTTCCAACTAATTTTTCAGTTTAACTAGCTTGTTACACGGTTTCTCATTATTCTCAATGTTCGAGTTTTAAATAACAGCGTTACCCTGGAAGCATTTGAAGGACAGCTTTTGAAACGTGTATTGTTTGTAAAAGCACGTACATTCGAATGGGCAACGAGGCAGAAAATTGCGTTGTTTTACGTGCAAGGAATTTAAAAAACAGATTCGTTAAAAAGCGTGTTAATTAACAATTTTATGCGTGTTACTTCGTAAAGAGCAAAATAAAACAGTAGCTTCGCAGTAGAGCAAAAGGCAAGACGTGAGATGTACGATGGATCCGTAAAGCAAACGAGTTCCATTATTACAACATTAAGCTCGTACAAATAACTTTCCTATTCCGTGGATATGATTAAAATGTTATAACATACTACAAGTTTTGGAAACCTGTTACTGTGCATAATCCCCTCACATAGTTAAAGCACAGTTAACCCCATCAAGCAGCACGCTTTTTATCGCCGCATCAAAAGAAAAACTAGCGCGCACCCTCAATCAATCCGTAAATACAGTACCGTCGGCATCGCACCCACAACCGTTAATATGGAAAATTCAATAGGCGTCGCAGAAGTTTTCTGGGATGGCTAAGCCAGTCAATTTTCGCGGAAGGTTGCATCGCGGCTCTCCAGCGTGCAGTTTGGCTTAAACATGTAACTGCGTCGTTTGCATGTAAAAGAAGAGCTGCGGGTTTGCAGGGAGAGAGAGAGAGAGAGAGAGGCTGGCCATTATTCGACACCGTGTGAACGACACCGCACGGTGCGGCCCACCATAAATGCCAGCTTCCGAAAATGTCCCGGCACACGGTGGTAAGAGACGGGCGGACAGGGAGGAAGAGCATTCAGAACAATCGTCGTTGCGTCAAAAACTGCATTGATGCTTGCTAGGGAGAGGAAGGAAAAAATTGGTGAGCCGAGGCTCTCGACTGTGAAAATTTTGTTGAGGACGCCGGCGGCCGTGGCAGAGATAATCTTACGGTACATTGTTGTCACAACGTTCCAAATTTTGACCGGCCTTTACACGTTGTCATATGGACGGTGTACATGACGATGTACTTTTTTAAATTGCTTTAGTAAATAGAAAAATTGCCGTGTACAAGGGTGTGTATAACGTTGCTCTCTCAATATTAGCGATATTGTAACAGTTTTGGCATTTCGGTGATTTGACCTTTATTTACAGGTCCTCCGGCTAATATTAAATTTAGAAATCCTAATATTAAATTAGGGGTGAAACGAAGATCGCAGCATATAATTTGCAATGCAGTCCTTTGATATGGGCGCATGTCTTGTGTCGAAACATTGTGTCTTTAAACAAAACATTCAAACACATTAATTGGTGGTATACGTCAATGCAATTTGCATTATGGTTAATAAAAATGAATGGAATAAAATATTTTTATCATTAATCTACATACTATGTAGAATAGTGTCACAAGACCGTACATGAAAGCGAATTGCGGCGATTAATACACAAGTTACGTTATTGACTCAGTCTCCTGCGAATTAATATCTTGAAGCTTGTGCTTTTTTGGATTTATTAGCGATATTTGTTTTGATCGTTTGTGATTGAGAGAGGCGCGTGGCTATCAGAAATACTCGGGCTCGTCTACACACTAATCAACTGAATAATCTCTTCACACGTAAAACCTATACAATAGCAATATCCCTTCATATATTCGCACTGCCTATTTTTTATACATCCATCCGTTGACCTAGATCTCGTTGAGTGCCAGTCAATTTGGAAAAACGATTTTTTATTGCTCCTCTCGACGATGCGTGCGAGTAGTCCAATCAATTCGCAAGTTTACGTTCGAGAATTCATATATGCCCGGCGCTCCGAGACTGTTACATTTGTCTTTGGTAGTTTATTTGAAGAACTATTAGATTTGAAGTAAATGTTATAACAAACAGATATTATTCTTTCAACAGGTATTAAGTAAGTATTCTCTTCGTCAGATGTTCTTTTATATCGTACTAATTATCACATATTAATTTCATAATATTTTACGTTGTCATTCTGACTAAAGAGTAACGTTACCAGCTTCAAGATATAACAGTAACTCTTTACGAGAATGTGAAATTACAGGTAGCCGGTTTGCTTTCGGAAAGTGAGGATCGCCGAACGTTTACAAACGATCTGAAGCGGTTTCAGTAGTCACTCACATACGGTAAAGATCATTCGAAGCGTAGGAACGAATTCCAGTGGTTGCCCACCAAAATTGAAAGCTTTCACTTTAAGGATTTGTTGTTGGAGTTGCTTGTCCATTGACCAGCTGATACCACGCTGGCGAACTAACTGCGTCAATCGCGTTTTCACAGAAAATGCACTCCGCGAATCGGTTTGCAAAACGTTTACACCTGGCAGCTAACTACACAGAGGGGTAGATCGATCGTATGAAATTCAATTCAACGAGTAGACAGAGTGGAAGAGGGAGAAAGAGTTAAAAAGGGAAAAAGAAGCGACGAAAAAACAATCTGGCCTTTCATATTCTCTGGAATTTTGTTTCCGGTATGTATTTTTGTATTAATATTAATACTTTCGGAATAGGAGTCATTGGAACAATGAATATTTATCGCGTGGTACGTGTTCAGCTTAGTATTGATTACTGACTAATAGTCCATCGTGGAAAAGTCAGACACCGGGTTATAGTCTATAGAGTACCGTTCGAAAAATGACGCGATGCTTGAATTAACTAAGACGACTACTTGTAACTCGTGCCAAGATCATTGTGCAGCGCATATTGCTTGTGTTATCTTTAACGATGATCGTCTCTAACAGTCGAACTACCGTCACCAGCACATTTTCCTTTTTCACTCAGTAGAACTGAGTAGAATTAAGCATATAAGGGCATAATATATGTCACTTTACATATATGGGTAAACTCTTGAAACTTACGGTTCCGTGTCATGTAAAGTAAATAGCTTTTCATCGAAGAAGAATAAAACGCCTTCGATTCCGAAATGTAGGAGACGTTTCTGCAGAATCCGCCGTAATTAGAGCGACGACGCTCGGGTCGCTTCGAGTAATTTGAAGTTTGACGCGCGGATTGAAAGTAAATTGCCGGGGAACGTTGCGAATTCGTCGCAGCCGGTTTTACGATCGTTACGTATTGGTATAAAGCGGGCGCGGAGAGTAAGATTTATGAGTTCTCCCGCGTGCGCTATCGCCCCAGCCCCTCCAGGAATCACGATACGAACGGAGAAAGGCGCGTCTAGGGTGGAGACTTATTACCATATCGTGGCGGAGGGTAGATAGAAGAATCCCGGCGAGACGCGGCAGGTGAGGCGAAGGGGGCAGACGGGTAAGAGGTGCAATTTACCTGTAACAGTTGCGTTACCCGGCTCAGGACGGCCGACACGTTTGTCTCTCGGCGCACGTAACAGGTATCACGTGCGTGACGGATCAGGGACATTAGTTCGCCGAATGCCCCCGCTTGCCAGGAACTATTGGCGATTAACCAAAAATACGGCGGTCTATATGTCTCTGGCGTAGGCGCTATCTGGTTACAGTCAAATCTTTTACATTGTTCCTCGTTTCAGACTCCATCACTTGGGCAGGCCGCGGTAAATCTTGACTGCTTGTTATCTTCAAGCTTTTCAATAACAGAGGATAACGAGATAAGAAGCCTTCCTTGGTTGGAAAGTGGAAATCGATTGAGAACTTTTATTAGAATGCTTCTACATGTTTCGGGTCCGCGAGCGACCATTAATTTCTCATCGAAACATTGTGTCAATGAATTTTGTCAAAAACTAGTGGAAGTGATAAAAGAAGGTTGAAAATGACACATCAATCGATATTGTTCCTGTTCCTCCTTCGCAGGATTCACCCTGGTATTTCTACGTCGACGAAAAAACGATTTTTGTCAGAAAAGCGTAACTTGATAAGTGATAATACAACAATCGTTGAGAATATTACGTCGATCGTAACATAACATAAAGGTTTATCAAATCATCTTACATTTAGTCTCATCTTGGCCGTAGCTTCATTAATATATTGTAAAGAATTTCTTGTAGAAAAAATCGAAAATAGAATAACTGGTGTACCGTCTTTGTTGTAGCATCAGTTATCTTTTTCGAAGTTTGAAAAAATAGTGTCCTTGTTCGCAAGCTGTCACAATTCGAGTCCGCGGAAAGAAATGTGAGAGATTTGACTGTACTCCTTTGCAGCAGCTGGCATCGCGTGCATTGCTTCCCGATCGATCGCGCGGAATCATGCTGCTGGGGCGGATTAATAAATGGATCAATTCACCGTTCGCGTAGCTGAGCTGTTTGCATGCGCGAATGCGAATTCACCTGACTGCTGAGAAATATGACGGCTTCTTAACGGTCATTCGAACAAGCTGCCAGATGCACGTTAATAGATGAAGCGCCGCGAAATTTGGCTGGAGGGATTAATTTGATAAGTGGCTGATTTCTCAGATTCGCTTCTGATTTAATATGATAGAAACTATACACTGTGGCTATATACCAGGCAACATTTTGTTATATTCATACAATTATGTAACATTACGAAGACACGATGTTTCGACACATGTCGCGTGCCATTATCGGGAAATATTACATGATAGTCTGAATATTACATGAAGTCTTTTCAGTCTCCTGGAATATAAGGCATTAGCTAAAAATAATTTCTTTCATTGAAGAGAATAATAAGAAATCTCAAAAGGTAAAATTAAAATGTGCAGCTATTGAACATTGAACATCGCATAAATTCGCGTTTCGGCAATCCCACGTGATAGTTACCTTTAAAGCATGTAAGAACAAACCTGTCGTCACGGTCGGTGTCAACGACCATCACTTCGCTGATCAATTGGGTTAATGAGACTTATTACCCGTCGGAACGGGAGCTAAATATCAGCGTCATAATCAGTTACTGCCCCGACGTATGAGCGTATCGATTTCCGTATTCTTGGTTAATTGCGAATAACTGCGGCGAATATATAACATCGCCACGTATATTTCCCAGGAGTGGTCTCTTCGACGGTCTTAATAGCCGACGTAGATTGGGGTATATTTTAAGGGGGTTGAAGGTTAGAGCTTAGAACGGTCGGGGGGCAAGTAAGGTACTACAAAAGTCAGGCTGCAACGTGAAACGGTAAATACGGTGTAAGTTCCCGTTGAAAGAGCCGTTATGTAAAAGGCACCGGCAGAAAATTCGATTTCGTCCTGGAAACGATACGCGCACGCCAGATTCCATGTCAAAGGGCTTATTGTGAACGCTAGACGTTTTTCACCTGTCGATTTCAATTATTCCCGCAACATATGTCCATACGATATACCGTAATTAGAAAGTACAGCGAAAGGATGATGTAAGAATAAAAGGGCGTATGCGCGGTGTGCTGCAATGAGTGAGATATGAACTTTCTCGTCCTGAAACATTTCCTCGATTAAATAGACGGCTGGACGGAAATACCGACGGTGCTCCTCAAAATTTCTCTTTCTTCACTTAATGGGTTCTTTTGCACATTCTCAATTTTCTAACCGCACGGTATTCAGAAACGAAGAATGTACATCTGTCTACAACTTCTGTTCCATTCAAGTTATACAATACTTGAAACACTTACGGCTATAATTATGATGTATGTTCGTTCGGAACCTTCGAATACTTTATCCTATGCCAGTGTCAATTAATTCACATGCTCGAACTTTTGTCCTCGTTCATAATTACATCCCCGTACGCTATCACTCGTAAAATTGCTGAATATTAATGACGTATGGGCAGGGCCATCTCTTTTCTACAAACGAACTAATGACGTTTTTATCTAATGAGATTACATGGTTGCGCGAACGCCATCTGCTCCCGGGTAATACTCCAAGAGTCTCGGTCGTGTATTCGCATAAAAGACTATTAACATGAAGCACCCTGTCACGTATGCGTACGTTTAGTTTCGTTAAAGTATTATTATATATGTATATTCGAACGAAGTAAATTGACAATATAAAAATATCTATAAAAATCGTTAAGCACCCTTTAAATATATTCAACATCTATTCTAATATATATATACTGTAAATCTATCTATAAAAATGTTATGCACCCGTAGGTCTGATGTCTGCTTAATCTTTTCGAAAAGAATTTCGTAGGGGTGAGAGAGAAGCTGTAACGCAGATAACGGAATGAAATGAAGACGGTTTGACGTTAGAAAGTGTTTCAATCGATCGAACCATTCGTTCCTGTCTTAAGAATCCGTATCAGCGATATCGCGTCGAATACCTCGTTAATTTCTCTTTCACGTTCTAATCGGTTGCGGATGGTTCCTTCCATCTCTCCGCCTCTTTCCGCGCTCGGCGATTTCTCGAGTTATCAAAGAGATGTATTTTAATTTTTCACCGGGACATACATCTTACTTCCTTTTACCGGTTCGTAATGGGTCCTCGCGCGCGCTATAGCGACTTACGATAAGGGAAAGAGTGCAATTAAGTGAACAGCGATATAAAATGATGTCGTCCCGAATACCTCCCCATTGTCCTACCTTGCGCCTTAACGGCTATGCCCATCCTTTAGACTTTGATGGGCGCGCGTAGCGAATAGTTTGCTAATTAGTTTTTGCATTAAGGAGAGTGTCGGTGTTCCTTCTGGCTAATTGCTGTTGATCATTACATTAGTGTTCTGTCAAGATTTGAGTGTTTGCGAATATCGGTCAGTGCTAATTGAAATCAAATTAGAAAGTTGAAAGTTGAGAAAACATTAATTTGACATTTCGGCAGTACGTGCGTACCCTATTTCGAGGAATTAGATATTTTTAACCAGTATGCGATTATAGAAATTGTCCAGATATATGTAGGTTGTGGAGGTTTATAAGAATTTCTTTGCAGAGGGAATACTTTCAACCTTTCAATTCATTTCATTACGATTCGATTGATTAACCAGTTGATAAGAAAACACACACATTATTATTTTGCCGTACGAAATGAATGAACAAGACATCTCGCACCAGGAAATTACTTCGAAAGAGGAATACTAAACGAATTATGAGAATGTAGGATTCTGTTTCATTACATAGCGACAGAATTGTTGATACGCTCTGTTTTGCCTTCATGTTGAGTTTCGTGTTTGTAAAGTGACCTTTCTTTATTACAATAAAAGTTCGGTTAATGCGTAAAACCGTTTATGCATTGCAAACCACTGAGACGTATAACGAAAGCATTCATACGTTTGACGTTGACATCCGTGTGTGGCAACATTGACCCGATGGCCGCCGTTCCTGCATTTACGATAGTCATAATCCGGACGTATAAAATGTGAATTTTTCGAGCTGTACCTTTATGCCGCCTTCAGCCCTGCGCCGCATGCTATAGCAACGCCGAAAATTCGAAACGTCGCCGTCAGTTCGCGCGAAAAGGATTAACGTTAGGTTGACTGACGAGATGACAAACCGTTTTCGCATAGCGTCGCGAGCTGCGACCTCGAATTTCGACGGGTCCCGACATCGACGTCCGACACTAACGCCCTACACCGACGCCCTATACCGACGCCCGACCGGCGGTCGCGTCGTGGATCGATCTGGTGTCGACTAGCCGACCCTTTTAGGCAGATGCCGGTCTGTAATCACGGTTGGGATAAAGTGGGTAGTAGCAAGGTCTCGTCGTCCAGCGAGCACGAGGGACAGAAGAGCGCGAGGCAAATGTTCAACGAGAGGAAAGAGGAGAAGCTGCATGTGTGTGTGTGCGCGTGTGTGTAAGAGAGAGAGAAAGAGGGAGAGGGGAGCATGAGGGCTCCCTGGAATTAATTAAAAGGTCGCACACACTGTCCTCGCTGCCGAAAGTTCGCGCCGTTAATCCGCTCTCTCGTGAGACTATGGCTTTTGTCTAAAAAACGGGATGGGGGAGACGAGAAATGACTATGCATATTTGTGTGTATAAACGAGAGAGAAAAGATGGAGAAAGGTAACGGAAGGTAATCGACGAGCATGTGGAAGCTCGGTAATGCTGGCGGTTGGCTGGAAGATTGATAGAACATGAAGCGACACGTAGGAATGTGTCGAGTGCCAGGGAACCGATAGCGTCGACCGTATTCCCGGCCTCTAAGAGGACCACAAAGTTACTTCGCTTCATGTATATCTGATGTTGCCTCCCTTTGTATATTCCTCCGTTATCCAATTAAAATCATAATAAGCTTGAAATTCAACGCGTCATTTCATTATTTATTCGGATTATATGCTCTGATGAGGTATGAGAACAGCAAGTTTTCGGAAGAGGCTATCGAGGGAGAGGATATATTACGTAATACGTAATTACGCATTTTGATACCTGTGATATCTACATTATTCAAACTTTTGTACGGTGAATTATTTTTAACCCTATTAAAAAATATTTTTAACCCTAATAGTGGATAGTGAGATAAAAGGACCCTTTTCGGTTGACGTACTACGTATAACAATACGTCAACACACACCTTGTTATCATAAACTCCTGATGAGAAGTACCGGAGATCAAATAAAAGTACTCAATCGATTTCCGTTACCAACCAAAAATGGCATTTATCTCATTATCGGCTATTAAACATCTGTACGGCGGAACAAAGTTGTTTGTGAAATAAAAAACGGAAGATTGCGTTGGGATATTTCAATCGGCATAAGCAGCGGGCGGGAAAGGATTCATTTTGCTTCGGAACGATCAAGCCGTAAAGAGTAAAGTTAAAATGCGGAAACGGTGGTACGCGACGGCAGTGGCCGTTGCAGAGAGGAATGGATTCTCAATAAAAGAATCAAGCGAACAACCTAATCGTCGGAAATTTTTACTACGACTTCTTCGAAAAGATCAGAGGTCGCGTGTATGTGGAGTAAGTTATGAATCTACTGAATGCCGACATTTTTCTTCGCAGCACCAGCGCTGTAGAACTTTTCCCCGAAGTTACATCTCGGAGCGTTCGGTAGAAAGTGGAAACGTAAGAATCGCGTTGAACACGAGATAGGATAGACAATGGGATCGATTAGCTATTTCTTTTCAAATTTAAGCTTCTTTTTTGATATGGCGAAATAACTAAATGAAGGGTTAAGATGGATGTGTTAGGCAGTACTCAAATGCTTTCGTCGTTTCGCCGGAGATTCGCTAATTTGTGACCGATCTGTTAATTAATTTCCGATTCGACGAGACTACATGGAAAGCAATTTTCGCGCTCAAATATCAGACACACCCTCTGCTTGCGTCGTCATACTACAGTTCCTTCAGCTTCAGCATGCTGGAAGATCGGATATGAAGGCATTACGAAAAGAGTATGTCCGGGCGAGTTAGGATCCAATTTCTCGATTTCTGCGACATCGATTTGATCTACGCTCCGTCAACGTCGTCGTAAAGTGAAATCGTGCGCGGTCAAACCGGTTCTCACCGTCTCGTTACTTCGCCGACATTTTTTTTTACACACCCTCTGCTACGCTGCATTCTCAAGGGTTATATGAATGTTTTAGAGGCAGGGTTTAGAGCCGAAAGTGTCGCTCGGGGTTGAGAGCTCTCAAACTAGTTATAAGTTGTTAAATACCCGGATAAAAAGACCGTCGCGAAAAGAGTTGTCAATCACAGCACATAATGTCCTATTTATTAAGCATGGCGTTCAATAAAAATGTTTATAGTCGCACTTCATTTAGTTTGCCCGAAAAGAGTTACATTTACAGGTCGCATCGTAGAATAACCATTGTAGTCACGACTATCCATACTCGACGAACATATTTCATACAATTTCCCCTGAATACCTTCGTTTTATTAAATTTTCCTCAATCCTCCACAAGTCGTACTACAGAAGCGCGCGACTTTCGACGATACATTTCCGATGATATTTCTTTTGTTCCGATTTTCCCCCGGCAGAGACTTCTCGGCATAAAAGATGCGCTCCGCGTAAGAAGAGGGATTTGCGTAAAGGAGAACGGAACTCTAATAGCATTAAGGTAAAATACGTTCGCCTACAAAGCGCATTGACGAACCCCGCGCGTACACACAATGTACCGCGTTATTTCGCTACAACAAATTGTCAACACGCAGCATATACCGCCGACTGAACGCCGATCCGAACGCAGAACAGGAAAAGGAAGGATGTGATTGTGGCGAGCTTTTCACGCTGAATCTTTCATCGCATTATTCGTCCTGAGTCACCGCCTACCACTATCCACATTACTTTGTGCGTGCAAATTTCTGTCGGTGCGTTGGAAAAAAGGCATATTGTGGAAAATGCGCGTTTCACGGACGACACAAACGATGCGAATATGTCACTTGAATAATTCCAAATTTTTTTAACCTGAATCGTGTGTAATAAGTGCACTATGTGAAGCATTTATGCGTTCGGAAACGCGTTTAATGATAAGAATATGAACGCATAAATAGAGGAAATAACAAGCGTGTGGTCAACGAAACACAGAAACAAAAGCAGTACAGCTAAGATATTCCGAGCATGAAAGTAGGAATTATCTTTCTTGTAATAAATCCTTCATTAGTGAAGAGATATGCATTCCGCTACGGTTAGCCAGGCAGAAGAAGATCTACGTAATTGTGTAGTATCGTCCTGCTGATCGCGACAGAGATTTTGATCGGTCAGTTTCAAAGCAATAGCTAGCTGCCCCTTAGGGCCAACAATTCTCTTAGTCTTTCGTGAGACCGCATCTATGATAACGATATATGGATGACGAATTGAACCACTTCTGCGTCGCCATTTTCTCATCTAGTGCAAACGTTATCAGGTCAGTTTAATGCCCCGTTAGCTGAACATTAAATCCCGTTCACGGAAAATTGCCATTCCTGTTTTTATCTTAGCCACCCTTCGACCGTCTACGCGAAATCCGAGGCGAGGAGTGCCGCCCTTAAAGAGATTTATAGTCGACAATGAGAGGAGTGGGCATCAGCCGAGAGCGTTAAGACGACGAACAAAAGAACGTCGACGGGGATAATATCGGGGGCGGTGACGCTGGGATTAGTCGCGTTATGTTTTTAACGTCACTTTTATCATTTCCCTTTCTTTTTTCGCGAGAAGATATATATTGCGAAGCGGTGTTGGCCAATGCTTCATTTAATTAACTGGCGCGATGACAATTGAAAAATGTTACTGTTACGCGAAATTAAACTTTGTAACTTCAATTGAATTAATTGTTAAATCACTGGTTATATTATCAAGCGGTGTTCCATGATGTTTCATTCAATTAACTATGATGATTGCAATTGAAGAATGTAATTGCTAAGGAAAATTTACCAAATTAAATGAATTGTTAAATTGTTGGTAACGAATCAGCATATACGATACTGTTGGCACAAATGACGCTATATTACAGGAATATTTGCCTTACCAATTGTTGTGATCACCGTGAGAGAATAGAGAAAAGCACCGGCGAAAGTCCATTTCTTACTCTCTTCCACACCATCGTATCCGTTTCGTACGGCTGTAACTACTTTTTTCTGGTAACTCTCTAATATAGCCCTTACTTTCGACTTCCAAAGTTTTTCAGAAAATATGTTTTCCTGAAACCCAAAGAAAAGGGTGGTCAATTAAAATGGAGAATGCATATTTATGAGACTAGTAAATGTAAACGTTCAAGATAAAACCATTTAAATGTTATCTGGAATTACAATTATTTTCGTTTTCATCAGCGTACTCCAGAAATGAAGTGGAGTGATAACCTCCCCAGTAAAATGTACACTTATTCAGATCATTATACGCAGATCTGCAGAAATACGAACTATTTTGTTCGAAGTGATATTTGTCATGAGGGCTAACATGAATTTTGAGTACATTGTAGAAGAAAATTATTATTCGCTAGCCACTCATAAACACACACAAACTTAATTACTCCACACTGTCGAACACTGAAATGATATGATATTCTGGTACGCCACCTATTCCAGCAGAACCCAGCATCTCTGATGTTAACTTACTACAAAATCATCTAGTTAACACGTTCATGCCAGCGTGTACCACCGGTGGTTCACGCTCGACTGTCCCATCGGGCGTGAACATTTGTTTAGACGCCGCTCACCATCAAAAATATAGTTCGTTTAGTAAGTGAACAAAATTGCCGTATAGTTGAAAATTTAAATAATTGGAATTTAAATAATTGAAAGAAGTAACAATCGTGAGTCACCAAATGACGCGCTGTATGAATTCGAGCGCTGCCTCACAGCGAAAAACATGAAAATCGGCCCCGGCGTAAACGTGTTAACACAATAAATTAAAAATAATTCGTTCGTCCAAAGATGGGACGCGCATAATTATCAGAGGATCAGAACAACGGGTCTTGAAACATATAGAGCCGTTAGCGGTTGAATCTATGTAAAATCGTTGGGCCAAGAGAAGGAGAAAAGGAATGAACATCGTCTAAATGAAGGTTGAATTGGCAATGAAGTGAATCGAGTAATAAAGTATCGTGCGTGAGAGCGATCGGGAAGGCGGGTTATCAGGGAAAAACGACATGAAGCGGAAATAGGAGAAGACGGTTAAGCCGACAGTCTCACCTTCGACGTCAATTCCCAGAGCGTGGCCGCGGTGACGTTTCGAAGCTTGATGACGTCACCGGACATGTCCAGGCTGTCCTCACCCTCGATGTGTGTGAAGAGGAAAGCGCCGGCGATAGTGTAGCCGACGACGAGGCACACGATGCCGACGTTGCTGAAGAGGAAAGCTATCAAGGACCTGGTCCAATCGGCAATCCTCTCGTTCCACGGTTTCCGCCTTCGTTTTCTTCTCCTGCCGCCGCGGCCGCGATAACTTCCACGCTGCCAGCTTCTGTTCGCCGACGTGTGCGACGCTCTTTCCGCTTCCATGTTCACGTCCGACGCTCAGCACGATCTACACGACACGTCGATATAAGGGCGAGTTTCAATTCACTTCGCGATCGCGTTTCGGCTATCCCGGCATTCTGCCGAACTCCTGCTCCTCGACGAACTTTCTCCGAACGACCGTTAACCTATTACCCATTACTCTAGGCAAATACACTTTTTACCAACTCTTCTTCACAAAGCGACTACGGATTGTTTTGCGCGGATGGTGGCCGCCCGCAACAAATTATTTCTTTTAAAATTTAATTATGCCGGAAATCGATCCTGAATCTAGTCCACACGGAAACTCGCAATCCTAATGAATGCGACTATAAATGGTATTTTATTACTTTTCCATTCTGAACAGATTTTCCAATGAAATTTTTACGTTACGGAATTTGGGTCTACGCGGAAAATTGTAATTCTAATGAATTCGCTCGGGACTTTATTCCCCGTGATCATCCATCGTTTACTGTCTCGCGATATTTGAAAGGGGTTAGAGCGATCCTGAGGGCATTAGATTAATAACGAAGGCGAAGGGCGCGTTACGTTTGATGAAGCGGAACTACTCTCTTCCGTTCATCTTAACGAATCCTTTTGCAGCCAATGGCTCAGCAAATCTTCGCGGTAATACACGTGCTCTGCCGCGGTCTCTACGAAAGGATAAAAGGAGGGTTGCGTGCTATGGTAATGGAGGCCGGCGTGAACCTCTCAGGTTGAAAAGGGTTGGAAAAGGTTTAGCTACGTTCGCGTTGCCGGTGGGTGAGTAATTGCAAAATTACCACTGCAGATTCTCCCATGCGGTGCGCTCGTTGAAGTAAAGCGAAAAGATGGCGATATGTACGGGCGGATTTTACTCCGCGCTTTTGCCTTATTTTTCGTGTGGAATTGCCAGGCGCTTTGTTGTACGATCACTTGATGAACAGTCCCGTGCGTATGCGAGAGAAAATATAAGAGAGAGAGAGAGGAGTAGACGCGCACTGATCCAACTTTCGCAAATTAACGGTTACAATTTATGGTGGGTAATGTAATTTGCAAGTTCGAGCAATTTCCAATCTACGAGTTCCGGATGATACGCAATTTACAGTTCGTTATGGCGTTGTTATTTCGGTTCGGTGGAATACTTGGAGGAAATATCGCTTTCGTATATTTCGTTCCCATCGCAGAACTAACGTTCAAAGTGTGCAAATTGATTAACGCGGGAAAGCCAATTTTAACCCCTACTTTATACTGGAGCAGTATTTAGCGAAAGAAACAATCGGATTAACGAACTTGTCACGAAGTTCAAGGATCTTTCCCGATAAAATAGCAGCGTAAACGGATGAAACAAGGGAAACTGCTAATTACAGAATGCTCACCTCTCTGCAGCACATTGCAACTTTAAGACTTTCTTTACTGCACTATTCTTATTTTAAGTAAATAACAAACTTTCGAAAGTTAATCGATAATACGATTCAAACAATACAAAGCACGACGCTTCCCTGATTACACCTAAACAAACTCTGTTTGTCATAACCGCCAACTCAATTTTTACTCGAATAAGCTACATGTCAAAAATTATCTTGCTTTCTAAGCAACGTCATCTGCGGCAAACGACGTTTCACGTCCACACATAGTTATAATGACTGGAACCCCTGATGACAGCATATCATTCGATCTTTCATTGTATTCGATCTTTACGTATTGTAACAATGTACCGCCCGATATCAACAGAAAAACATATAATATACGTACTCTAAACATGAACGTAAAGAAATTGAAAAGTTTCACAACCGTACGTAGTTATAATGGTTCGAACCACTGATGTTAGCGTATTATTCGGTCTTTTATTTCGGCGTATACTATTTACGTATTGTAATAACGTACCGTCCGATATCAAGAGAAAGACTCAGAACTGAGGAAGCCATGCGAGTGTATCTTTAGGGGTGCTCGGGCGAACAAAATTAGAAACGTATTCCCCGTATTCTATCCGTGTACCCTGTATATACCTCGCTATCTAGAGAATAATACACGATAGTCCGGAGCACATGTCGTGACGTGCCGTGGTAGCGGATCGCTGACCCGGCGTAATGGAAAATTACACTAGCGAATTTAATGGAAAACGTCGGGTATCGAGGTCCTTTCTACCTCCCTGAATTATATCGTCTGGGTCTGGTATCGACTCCGTCACGGTCTGCGGAGAATCGAAAGCGCGTTTCGTGGAAAGGCACACGACGGACTACTTGGCTGCTTAACAAAATCTATTGTGGAGCCGTATATAACGCTCGGCCTGTCGAGAATGAAAAATTGTTTGCAAAAGGGGAGCCCGGCGGGGCGACGTCTTATTTCGTTGCTTACGCATTACCTCCGTCCGAGCCTTTTTCCACTTCTCGCCATCTTTCCGTAGCGGACCCGCGAACCTTGCCGCGTCGCCGAACGCAGCTTTATCAAAGATCATTTCTCTACTAAATTAATCTACGCGCTCGTTGCTGCGTGTCTGCACGAATTTACATCTTGCTCTTGGGACAAGTGTATTGTCTGCGACGGATGTGCCGACGTTGATTGGCGGCGGATAAGTAAAAGTATGTTTCCGCGGTGGCACGCTTTTTCGGAGACTTTTCGTCCTTTTCTTACAATTATCCAATTGTCACTCCTGCTATTTCTTCTGACTATAAATAGGCGCGTCTATATATGTACGACACGCTAGACATGCGGTTAAGAATGGTCCGCCACGTGTTGAACTACGACGTGTCTTACAGTTTTGCCGCTTACTGATCCAACAAAATTACCCACCTTACATATGCCAGTGATATCTAATCAAATATACGTACTACTCCGATATTGAATCACAACGAAACACTCTCCTCCTTCCTGTACAATTAACAAATAATCGCCTTATTCTTAGTGAGAACCAATTCGTTATTATCATTTTCTTCAAATCGATCTCAAGCACTTCCAGCAACTTCGACACACGGGACGGACTAATAAAAGAGTAACCTTTGCATAGACGCCGGTGAGCATTTATGCGCGCGTCAATAGAGAAATACCGAAGAATTTCTTCTTATACATCGGGAGGCCGTTCGCGCGTCCGCATGGAACTCCTCCACAAATCATTCTGTACGATCCGCGAGACACGCGCGCTTTCTATCATCGTTATATCACTACGCACTCATTCATTCGTTCCGTTCACAGCGATCGTTTTGTTCGCAACGCTCGGGACACGACAGAGAACACGAATCGACGGCGTGACTTCTTTCCGGCAGTTTGAGATCCGACGAGACCGGCAGCCTTTCGGTGGCCGAACGAGCAAGCGGCAGCGAGGATTTATCGGTTAATTATGTACAAACGAGCGGAAAACGAGCCGCGCCGAGCCGACTTCCTCGAGTTCCCTCTCGCATACTGTTTTTCCGAGATAGCCCGCGCACGACACACTAACTGAAAATAGAACGTCGCTAAAAATAATCGGTTCGCCGCTTGGGGCCTGGCGCCCGACCCCGCATCACCCGCGACTTCCTGGACACCCGATAGACAGGACCATCGAGCTCCGTTATCTCAAGGGGCTATTTACCTTTTTCCGGACGGTTCGAGGTGTAAATTACAAGAGAACTTTTAAGCAAACTGTCGACGCGGTAGTCCGAACCGTTTTAATGAATGAAGAAGAGATTTTCACAAGATCAGATATCGACTGTTTTCCAAATTCTAAGCAAATCGTTGACGTGAGGCTGTAAATATGTTTACGCGTCTATGCTGTGGATTGAAGAGCGTATTCTCTATAATACAATGATTAAACGCGGCTATAGTGAACAGGAAAGAGCTTTTCAGAAGATCAGGTACCGACTGTTTTCTAATTACGGTTTCTCTCATACCATATTCTCATATTAGTATTACGTGCGTATACATATATATGTAACGTATATACACCGTCAACTATATAATTACAAAAGTCAGAGATAATGCAACGAGATGAGCACCTTTATAAATGTCAGATGTATCATGTCTGGCGGATTATCCTGAGCTCCACGAACGCGTTTCATTAGAAATTACCTTCTCTCGACGACCTGCTCCTTCAAATTTCACTCACGCTCGTTTTTACGTGTAGCACGACGACACGCGCTTGTCCAAATTGACTTTAAGTTTTTGTCATTCCGCTCGTGACAGCCAGACGGTCCGGTAGAAATGAAGGTAGCAACGAATGAATTAAGGACAAGCAAAGAAATGGGAAATTCTTCCAACAAGCCGAAAGAATAGGAGTCGGGTTCAACGCATGCCCACTACAAATTTTGCTTAACAAAAAATGTACAGGCGCATGGTTGGACATCATTCGTATATACTTGATGTTTGTCACATTATGAGTACTAGGCCACATTTAATATTTTGGAATTAGGAGCGTTTAAGGTGGCGAGTTGCTTATATACAGGAAAATATTACCCGAAATAAAGAATATTCTACTTTCAGTCGAATGCGTTGTATTGTCAACATACACTTGTACTGACGATCCTTTTTAAGCACACAATATCGTAAATGTTACGATACATATTCTGTATACGGTGTTATGAGTAAGAGTAAAAAATTACAAAACAAATTATAAGATAGAAAATTTCTTTTTTCTTTGCAGAGATTAAGTAATTTGTCAGTGTTGTCAATGTACCAGATTTCAGTAGAGTTTTGGATACAAACAAGTGTATTAACATTATTTCCACCCAAATACTCTACCGCGATCGTTTCTTTTTTCTTTCTTTTTACACTTGCCAGGTGTTTTAATACAACGATACACTATTGCAATACGCCATTATCTTAGAGAATTTTTCCTGTTTCTCCAATTTTCCATTTTCTTTTTCCGCTTCATTGTATTCTAAAAGACTACACGTTTTATTTTGTACACTTAGTATGCTTTTGTCAAATTAATTAATTTCTTCGTATCGATTCGATAACTCGCAGGCCTTTACATTTCTGTTCCAAATATTTTCAGAAACGAGTTAATCATAATTGTCACTCATTATTTTACTTTTATTGTCACGCACTTTCCTTGATTAATTAATATATTTGCATGTACGCCATTAGATAAAAATATCTTCCGCGACGTATCTTTCTTACCAGTTCACCATGAGTTCTATTACTTTAATCCGATATTTTATTCCTTAGCTTTTATCTAACTACTGCTCACCTTTCAGAAAATTCTACTTAATATTGTAAATATTTTCTTCACGGTGACGTCTTCATTTAATCTTAAGTCTTCCTTTAATTGTACCATTACTGTGTAATGCTCTCTCAGTCCTTAAAAGTATTTCTGTCCAACGACTTCTTCATCAATTCCGCATCCACTCTTGTTCATTTCGTGTGAGAATTTGTCCGATCGTCAGATTTTTCCGATTATTTCTTCATTAGCATGACATTCGCTTGCTGCGAATAAATCGAAACACGAATGAGCTAATACGTCGTCTCTTAAAAACATTTCTGTCGTCATTAACCTGACATTCGATTGTTGCGAATAAATTGAAACATGCATGTCCAAAGGCATCGTCTCTTAAAAATGCTTCTGTCAAAGCACTCTTTTACGATTTCCGATTTGAGTACAGATGACGTATTAATTTGCCCGATCAGCAGCTTCTTTCCATTACTTGTTCGTTAACCTGACATTCGTTTGGGGAATAAATATACGAAAAGGTTTCGTCGATGTCAGCGGTCGAGCTCACTGAGCCGTTCATCCACCGGCTCGTCCTCATATTCACCATCGTATTCGTCGTAGTCATCGTCCCCGTCCTCGTCGTCGCTCTCTTTGATGATACCAAGCCTCTTCGCGACGCTCTTCACATTGTTGATGACCTCCTCTTGGACGAGATTGAAGCTCATCGCTAACAAGGCAATGCCAAATAGCAGATAGAGCGAACACAACGCTATGCCTTTGTGCGCATCTATCTTATAGGCCGGCACGTAATCGCCGAATCCTGAAAACCGAAAGCACACGAGCGTTCATTCGAATTCTCCATCGGAATTCGTTTAACGTCTCGATTGCCTGATTACCGGCGTATGGGGCGAAGCTATGTTAAGCGAACGGAATTCCGATATCTCATCTAAAGTCTAACTCCGATGTCCCAGTTTTCATCGAATTGCGAAGGGCGCCGGAGTTCTATGTATCATACATCTGTTATTACTATATTTGCGTTAGGGGCAGAGTGGGAAACTCGTCTTTGCTAATTGGCTGGAATGCATACGTACAGGGTAAAATGCTCCAAATTTCGGGGCAAACTATAAAATGAAATTACCTGTACACATATAACTGTATATGGCAGGTATTCTCTCGATGAATTTCTATGGAATCGCTTCGTTTGCCACTTTGTCGGTAACACATGAAATTTTTATTTACGTAACAGCGGACCTACGTGCCGGTATATGCAGTTGATTACTTATTTAATGATATGGCCATTCAAATATTTATACGCCTAAACGCATGCTCCTTTGAAGTGCTTATCACTGGTGACGTGAATAATCTGCATGTTTCAACGTTTACGTGTACCCAAATCCGTACGTGCATGCATGGTATCTTAATGATGTATATGTACACAATGTAACCCTGACCTAACACAAGCGAATGCCATGTCTGTAATCACGCTCAACGCCAAACGCTTATGTAGACACAACAATCTACTGTCCGATAAATGTATCATCAAAACACGTATGCATACATTCTTTATGTAACATGTATGTACCTATGCGATCCTATACTTAAATGTGCATATTTAATTACTGACGTCATAACATAGAGTACCGGTGAAATGTATGAACAAATCACTTTATAATTTAATAAGTGTTATACTGTTTTACTATGCACACAATACGACGTAATAAACGAAACGCTATGATTATGTATCGTTTTCGGGTATAGGCTGTGTCCTTAAGGGTTATATTACCAACGTTGCCCTAAACCCGTAGTTAGCTTGATCGCAGTCGGAAGACACAACTGATATTACGGGGCCACTCTGATGAAGCTAACTAACACCGATACAACTTGATATTACAGTATCAATTCCACCTTCAGACCTTGATGAAGCAAACTCTAATGTTTGCGAAACATGGGTAATACTGCAGCTGAAGGTGTAGTCCATTACTTGAAGGCTTGAATAACTAATTATCTTCGTTGTCTTAAATGACAAAGGACAAAGTAATCCGTTTCAAATGGGGAAATATTCAGTTGTGTCAATCTTTCCGAGTGATTTTAAAGGTATCCATACTTCTCTTGTTACGGGTAATTATACTTCAATTGGTGGCAGGGTAATTACATTGTTCGCGATACGTGTTACACGCTGAGGAATTGAGATGGGTTAAGGAAAAAAGAAGAGCATCTACTGAGCGACAATGACCCACCGATAGTCGTTAGCGTGATGAAACAGAAATAAGCGGAATCCAGGAAGGGCCACTTTTCCCATTCGCTGAAGAGGAACGCGCCGCCGAGTATGTAACTGACGACGAGAAATACGCAGAGCCAAATCGGCACGGGTTTGATCGGCTGCCTCTCCTGATCCTCGTCGGTCACGTAGTAGTCGTAATCCACGTCGACCTCATCGGTGTACACCTGTCGATGAACGGCGAATCCCATGGGCGACATGATCCTCGGCGACGGTGGTTCTCGTCTGTAAGAGCGCGCTGAAACGTTTCTGTCAATGTATCAGTAACTCTGCCGAAACCGATCCAAACCTCTACGTCAGTTGACACGACAGCAGGCAGATCAGGATAGGGGGGTAATGCCGGAATATATAATCATCTTTTGGCTCATAACTTTGACTCATTACGATAATTCCTCCATCTACGTGAATTCAGTATGACGCTCCTGAGCTAATGGACGACTTACTTTGGTTCATATGTTTTATTGATTACGGTAATCCTTCCGTTTACGCGGATTCACTGAAACGCGCGCGAGCTACCAGATGCATAAGGGAGCCAGAGCGATTTTTAATAAGTAACGTGAAACTATGGAAATAAATTGTCGTTGCGGCAAAGCCTGGTTTTTGGAGCAAGTAAGTCTTTAGAACGCCTCTAATCAAAGCGTTTGTACCCCCGTAAGAAGTAAATAGATATTTAAGAGTATAAAACGAACCCTTATTTTACAATCCATTAATTTGTTGTTTTGTGTTATATTATTAAACTGCTATTGTTGATATCGGAGAAAGCATATTGTAAATTTACCGTATTCACACACCACAGTATATAAGAATTAAAAAATATCCGCATTTACGCTACTGTGCGTTACAGGCTCCTGAAGAGGAAGACTCAGTGCTTCGAGGCATGTAGAGAGAAGCATTAAACAATGAAACATATAAGCCAGGATAATACAGTAAACTCCCGCATAGCGCGATTCCCATACAACGCGCTATGATAAAATACGGGATTGCGCCAGTCTACTCCAGCGGATCATATCATAGCTTGTTATCTCCACTGCAACCGACTTCTTTTATTTGTCATTTCGTACAACGCGAATTCCTACAACGCGCTAAAGATATTACGAAATTTGACCATTTACTCGCGTCGAGCATAGCGTATCTAGTTACCTGGATCGCAGCCGATTCCTTTTATTTGTAATATCAGAGAACGCGCAATATGGTAATTGCGTTATAGAAGAGTCGACTGTATTCGAAATATGAGCACTCACCAACAGGGTAGTTGGTTCGCGAGCGTCTTATTTTACCGGAAGGCGTTCGCCTCGTCTGATCTATCTCCAGGTAGACCGACGACTGTCGGAATGACGGTGCCAAATTGGCCCTATGATTCGTGTTGGTGGCCTCCACGGAAAAACATCTCCTCGGCAACGATCTCGTAGTCAACGGAGTTTGCCTCTCGACATTTTCAGAATCCTGAGTACTCCCGTTGTTCCGCGTTTTGGGCATCGCTGTGAGAGCTGTCGCCGAAAAGAGAAAAATTGCCTGCTAGTCCGCCGGTGTAATTCGCTGAGCGCCATTCAAATTGGAAACTCTATGAAAGCGAAAAGAAGCGTATTGAAGGATCGTGACATCGGATTTACTTTTGTCAGCTGGTGCCGGTTGCCAACTAGGTGCCTCGTCCTCGAGCTCGTCCAAAGCGTACTTGTTACACAGAACTGGCGATCGATCGGTCTCATTTGGCCCGACTAATAATCTTCTGTCAAGCGACTGTGTGGTTAAGCGAGGACTACCTGCAATTTTATCATTTTTTATTGACCTACATTGTCCGGATTACATGCATTGTGGCGAATACTGCGTGGATTTTCGGAACTCTCCAATGACTGCTAATGAGACGATTCAAAACTTTCCATTAAAAAGTCAGTTTATATACATTCTTAAATTCCCACGGAAAATTATTAGAAAAAAAAAATTGAAATAAAAAAAAAATAAAAAAATTATATACATTATTGGTTTTATTTGAGAAAAAATTTTATCCTTTTATGGCTCGTCTAATATTACATTAGACGAAACTGGCTCATTTGAAAAATCTGATGGCAACCAATGAAATATACATTTAGTCGCTAATCTTTATGCAATAATTTTGCATTATCGAAATACCTCTCGTAATTTTCGGAGTCGAGACAGGAATGTCCGAATATCTAGATGCGGTGGTAGCTCTGAAACCTGTCGGAGTATTAGCAGGTGGTAGATAGATGTCAGGCCTCCGTTGATCTACCTGACGAATATTGTACCTGCATTATTCACAATAAAATCCTTTCTTTAACCACACGACTTCATACGCTGTGTTAGAGATGATAGAAACATAAATTCTCCGTGTTCATTATAATAATACCGTAGATCCTCGTGTAACGAAATGGAAAAGCGAACGTGGCAAAATGGCCGTCGAATAATTTGAAATAACGATTAGTTGGAATAAACCCCGATGTCGACGGAATATGTAATCCGTACAATTATTTATCGGTAAACTCTGTTTGGGCATTTGATATGCTTAGACACGTGGCCGCGTGTAAATGATCGAGATGACGATAGAAGTGCAAAGCAAAAAGCTCGGAAGTGCGGTAGAAGACGTAACAGACGAATTTGCGAAAAAAACCACTGAAAGGTATTGACTTCTCGTTAGACTTTCAAATATTTCGCACCGGGCAACGTGGCTAGTGAACACCGAGCGGGGTATTCGAAAAAGCGGCTTGAAATCCTGTGCATGGGCGTGCACGGTCATGTTCATGCCAGTTCTGACCAGCAGAGACATTCACATGCGACGAAACTCCTACAATCCCGCAGCATTTAGCTGAATTTTCTTGCGACGCTTTATACAGTTAACACGCTTTTCGTGATTAAACGCGATTTTCCTGTGAAGACACGAGAGACGCGAATTTGTGCGCACGAAACTGTGTCCCTTTTTGCGTTGATACTTTCGTTACCGCCGAATCTATTTTTTTGTACCAAAATACAGAAAACCCCACTTTTGCATCGAAATCATTGCGTTGTATTACGTAGCATATTTTAATGTTAGAGAGCAAATGGAAGGGGATAGAAAAAAAATTACAAAACAAGTATTTTTACGTATGACACGTAAGAGACGAGGGAGATAGACATTTGTTTCTATTTTATTTCAGTTTTTCCTATGCATTCCTATGATTTATTGTGCAAGCGCGGGTTAGGTTTGGGTTAGGTGAAGACACGAGAGACGCGAATTTGTGCACACGAAACTGTGTCCCTTTTTGCGTTGATACTTTCGTTACCGCCGAATCTATTTTTTTTTGTGCCAAAATACAGAAAACACCACTTTTACATCGAAATCATTGCATTGTATTACGTAACATATTTTAATGTTAGAGGGCAAATGAAAGGGGTTAGAAAAAAAATTATGCAAAGAAGTATTTTTACGCATGACACGTAAGAGATGAGGGAGGTAGACATTTGCTTCTATTTTATTTCTGTTTTTCCTATGCTGTCCTATGATTTATTGTGCAAGTGCGCGTGCTGTCTATAATGTTAAAAATATTATTGATTGACGAAAACGGATATCAATTTATGTGGGTGTAAATAGGTTATACACATCTTAATATCCTTGACTATACCTGCAATCGGTGTCAGAATACGTAGACCTCGTCATGCTCTCGGAAAGTCCTAAGGCCGAATCAGCCGATCTTTGACTCACTCTCATAGATCGCCGAAGAGACGTTGCTCTGCTAGAACCATAACGGCTTGCGACGAAAAAAATATTGTCAATACTATTTTAATACACAACACGTGATAATGTAATGAAATTCTGCATGGAATATTCTACAAACCAAGATGTGCAGTACAATCTCGTATAACGCGGTTATTTCGTTATCCGTTGTACGAAAGGACAAACAAAATAAATCGATTGCGATGGAAATAACAAGCTATGCTATAGAGAATTGCGTTACATAAAGATACTCGTAATATCTTTAGCGCATTGTAGGAATACACGTTACAGAGGGTCGCGTTATACGAGAGTCTACTGTAATTGGAAAGACCGTCATTCGAGATGTTAGAAAAAACGATCATACAGAATAAACATTTTTACTGCAGTTTCACCTATTACAAATACCTTGCGACGACAGTTTATATTGAAAATAATTTCAATATTGCCGAAATACCTGCAGAGATTCAATACCGTGTGCTTTCATTCTGATTTCTGCGAATAATCACCGTGTCAGGCTTACGGCGAAATACGGAATGGTGAAGATCTTATCTAAAAGTTTAATATATTCTAGATGACGTAACAAAAACTTTGCTTATTACCCAGATTGTCGGACTGAGTAAGATCTGCTTAATGCACTCCGCACTCTTCGCTTCTTCGGCGGCTTCGTGCACACATAACAGCATACTTTCCAATAGAGGAACCTAGACAAAAAACTTCAAATGCACGCATCCCCTGTTTCTAGGTAATTCGTGAAGTAACGTTATGCGTAAGCAAATAGAAGCGCAAAACAAACGAACGAAGAAACGAAAGTGGTGGAAAGAAGTGAAGTATAATGCGGGAGAATTAAATTTAGTAAGAACTAAGACAATTTTAGAACGAAAGATGCTGAACATTATACGGCGGGAGACATTTTATCCGTAAAAATTGAAAGATACGTTATTGAGTACGTTAATATTTTCTGTAATATAATAGAGGTACTCTATACTCAGATGTTCTAGACTTTAATATTATGCGACAGCGTAGGAAGAGAAAAGCGGAGTGCAGAGAAGAAAGAAAATGAAAAGTGGCAAGATAAATAAGATTAGAGATAAAAGCCCGTGGGAAGGCCGCAGTGGTCAATGATCCTGCAAAATTCTGGTTACCTTTTCTTACGACACACGTAACACAGAGAACTACCTGAAACTTGATGCCATCACATCGCCAATGTTCGACAAACATAGAAGCATTAGTGGAATGCCAAGGATAGCATAAAATATCGTCACGACTTTGCCGTTCTTCGTTTTCGGTGCGATATGACCATATCCTGGAACGAACCAACACAACGTTCAGCACAAAGAGAAAGTATTAATAAGCCATTTTAATTCTCCCTCCTTCAAATACATTTGATTTGAAAAGTGCTATTGCTTTAAAATAGTTTCATGTAACGATGTACTAAACTTCGTTAATATTTAATATCGCGAGTCCCACCTCGAAACTTTTTGACGCGTTTTGCAGAGTCCGGATTGAAGTAGCACACGCGAAGAAGCGAATTCTTTGAACCAGTAAAAGGTAAATGCCCCGGCAAAAGGTTGAAGGCAGCTTTATTAAGAATCACTCCTCCGTATCGTGAAGCAGTCACATGAATGACAGACGATTCCTGAGAAGATGCTTAAGAGAATCTTCGTCGGAAGGGAATAAATTAGAGACGCCAGTCGTTTGCTGTGCCTAATGGAGATGTAAATGCTAAACGACGAGAACTCTGAGTTAAGGTCGTCGGGTCTTTAGCCGCCCGCGCTTCAGACTCGACCCTGAAACGTTCACGGTCTCGCAGAATCATCCAATGAGTCTGGGTCAAGGTCGACGGGTTCCTAATTTCGAATAAATTATATCATCTACGCCACGGTGACGTCGTTATGCCGGACATATCGTTTCGTAACGTCCGCATAAAGCGGTGCGACGTCTTGCCAATTAAACTTTAGCGTCGTTATGCACAGTTCAGATTATATCGCGATGGCCGGTATAACCGAATAAAGCACAAAATTTAATATATGAGCCGTTTATTTTGAAAGTGGCCTAACTCCATTTTTCAATATTTTCCGGTTACCATGGTTGCATGTACAAATTCATGTTATTTATCAGTAAATGTTATTTATCTCGATTTGAAGATAAATGAAGTTAAGCCACTTTCAAAATAAACGGCTCATATAATATTATACATTTTCAATGTTTTTCTCGAGACCATATAGACTGCGTAATGATTAAATTGACCTTTTCGTCTTTTCAAGATGAGACGAAGATTTTCTACACAATTGCTTCGTTACAATTCTATTATGACGTTCTACCTATGTTATACAACGTGTCGAGAATCTTTCCAGAATTGTAACAAAGCAGTGAAGTGCAAGCGTGCAAAGCATGTTACATTCTTTAGTTAGTGTAACTTGCATCTTGCCGTGTAACTTCTTTTCTCACAGAACTTCTAACGATTAATGTGTTTTCTTTATGTCACTAAAGCTGTACTTTGCGCAAGAGCACATGTTGACATGCACGCATTCGGTTGTTTATTTGGAGCAAGAGAACATATGTTTAATGTTAACGCTATGTGAAACAATTCGTATACCCTCCCTCCTAAATATTTAATTATACAATCCTAGTAATATGAACCCAAAGCACTACCCTGTATCTATAATAAAAGCCCGAAAGAAAATTGTAGCAAGTCTGAGACGGCCGGAGTTTGCAATAATGTGCGATTTTACCAAATGATAACAGTGACGACCGGTTGTAACACGCGCAAGATATAACTTCCGATCGACCGTAGGAAACGCGCAGCGTCGATAGATGCTGAATAAAAAGGAAGGTGGAATCGACCGGATGCCGTCGACTTTCAATCCGGCACGACTTCCTCACAAATTTCAGCCGCCACCTTAAGCGGCTTTGTTCCGGCGGACTTTTATCTTTCCCTCGAAGCGTTCATTAGCTTTGCCAGACGGGAGACGGTATACCAATGAGATACGTGGGTTTTCCCAAGCCGAAGGACAACCGCAAAGAAGGTGCGTGGATAGCCTTGAAGATCCCATCTATTCCGCCCACACACGCACTTACGACCGTAACGTGCGTGCTAACCGAGACGCAGGAAACCGTATTTTTGTCGGCTCAACCCCGTATGGGGAATGAAGGATCTGGGTCGCGAATCGCTGATTCGCTTCGAATGGCGAATACGAGATCTTTATCGTCACGTTCTCATGACTCTCTTAACACGTTTGCTGCCATGCCATTTTTTTTTATTACCCGCAGGATACCGGTGGAATTTTACATCAAATTGTTCTATGACTCAACAACCAGACTCCATAATATTTACCCGCAGAACGACTGTCAATTTTTCATTATCGTATAAGCACACCGTATAAGCAAAAAATGGACACTATGTTTGCATTAGACTGTTTCACGGTGAGCACGTTTGATCGATTGGTAATTACAAATAAGTACAAGCAAGTACGTGAAAATAAAAAAAGATTCAGGTTTACTTATCTTTTACATATTAAAAGATAAAATGTATGTTGGTTCATTTTTAAAGCAAAGGGAACCGTGTACAGAAAATTTTAGAAGAACGTCAGAATTGGCGAACGACCCCATTGTACCAGGTTGTTCAATAAGTTTTCTCGGTCAATAAGAGAGGGCGTTGCTGCTAGTCCAAATTTGTTTTTGTTTTGTTGGTTCACTCTTCTTGACTGAGAGGGATTTAGTAGAGGCTCTACACATCTCATTAGGCAGTGTGAGTCATATTTTAAATCAAATTTTGAGTTTTAAAAAGCTGTGTGCACAATGGGTGCCGCATTCGCTACAATTGAACAAAAACACATTCGAATGCGACTTTCTCAACAACATTTGGAGTGTTTTAAAAAGGATAAATTGGATTTTGTGCGTCGATTCATCACTATGGATGAGACTTGGGTGTATCACCATGATCCTAAATCAAAACAAGAGGCTAAAGAGTGGTGTGAACCTGGTTGTTCGGCTTCGAAACGAGTTCGTGCCCAGAAATCGGCCAAGAAGGTTCTGGCATCAGTTTTTTGGGATGCGAAAGGAATTTTATTTGTGGATTACTTGCAAACTGGTAAAACAATTAATTCTGAATATTATTGCAACCTTTTGGACCAGTTGAAGGAAAAAATTCGTGAAAAAGACCTGGTTTGCAGAAGAAAAAAATCCTTTTTCATCAGGACACCGCACCGTGTCACAAGAGCATTTTGCCAATGGCTAAAATCCATGAATTAAAGTTCGAATTGTTGGAGCATCCGCCGTACTCACCAGATTTGGCCCCCAGCGACTTCCATTTGTTTCCAGAACTCAAAAAATGTATGCGTGGCAAGCGTTTTTCGTCAAATGAAGAGGTCATAACGGCTGTTGAAGTGTATTTTGCAGACCTTCCGGAATCTCACTTCGGGGATGGGATCCACAGATTGGAGGATCGTTGGAGCAAGTGCATTAATGTTCAGGGAGATTATACTGATGAATAATAAAGTGTATTTTGAACCATAACATTGTGTTTTTCTTATCGAACGACAAAACTTATTGAGCAACCTTATTGGTACTTTATTTTCCCATTTCCGCAGACAGACAAGCGTGGAACCTTGAACCGAATCATCAGACTCTTAATAAGTTTGCCCGAACTCGCGTGGTGTATCGTGAAGATCGGAAATCATTAACATCCGAAGGGACCTCGAAACTAAGCGTTGGAAGGTGCGTTCACCTTCCAGCAGTGCATATATAAAGGTACCTTTCGCTTTCACTCTCGTTTAGTCGTATCCGAGTACTTTTCGTGTCCGAAGCTGAGAAAGCGACCGTCGCCTCATCCGGCCTTTAAGAATCAGACATTGGCCAAAGTTAAACGATTTGCATCACTTAATCGGGGTCAGTGAAAAAATGGGAATATTTGTCCTATTCCTTGCGGCCACCATAAGTGTGGTCGCGTCGAAAAACGAGGAATGGGTTTGGAACGACAAAACGGAGAAGAACGGCAAAGTCGGAGAACGAAGGTGCGTAGGAAGATTGTTGCGTGCTCGGTATTTTATGGTCAATGCCCTCAGAGGCCGATAAACTTTGACATTTTTAGAAGCGAACCCTTTTCTCCTGGACAGAATAACGTCGCAGTTCGCATTAAACTTTACTGCATAAAACTTACTATATCAAATATCTCATTCCGATCGTTATTATTAATGTCTCAACAGTAGATGCGTGCCCTTATCAAAGAATTCAACTTTTCTTCCCCGTTTTCATATGAAACACGAAATCAGTACGAAAAGTGTAATTCCTTGTTGAGAACACACACCTAGTGTTAAAACGCTAGAGTTTGAAACAATAATATTTTAACACATTAGTACTCCATATATGCCAATTAAATTCATAACATCTTTACTGCATCACCCATACGAAGAAAAAGATTCACAAGACTGCTTCCAGTTCATCCTATTATTCGTTGGCTACTGTAAATTACTTCATGTTAAGATAAAATAAAGAACTATTTATCAGTCGATTGAAACGCGTCGTTTGAATAATTTAATTAACCGAAACAAGCGGCACTTGATGTCCTTTCTCGTGTTGTCGGTAGACACGACTAATTAATCCCGCAGCAGTTCTGCACTATCCTCTATCCCGGGACAATTCTAATTAAAAATGATGAATGTGTACGCTCTTTGTACGTTACTGTTTGTCGTAAGTACATTTCGACTTGTTTAATCAAGCGAATCTTGTACAAGCCTATTTGGAACACGCGGGTAAGCCGATGTCAATGTCCCTTCTCTCTGCTTTTAGTCTCTTCGCTCATGCTCGAGCCTACACCGTCACTGATACGTTTACAGCGGTTACTTATTTTTGGATAGTCGAGGAGATATGAACGCGTCATTCGCGGAGCACGGAATATTTCGCGGTTTCACTTTTGATCTTTAACAGGGGTAAGATTTTATTACAGGCGAATAACGATCACCGATCATCGCAGCAAAATTCAATTATTTGAAAGGTTGAATCATTAAAAGAAGGAATGTATTATTTCTAATAAATGTTAAAACATCTCTTGAAATGAATGTGAGAATTTGTTTTGTTATTGACCATTTAATAAAATGAAGGCAAAGTTTTATTATTCGCGAGTACCAGTCACAGATAATCGAAACAAGAATAAATTATTTCTAAAGTTGAAAGCGAGGAAAAATAATATGTCATTTCGGCACCGTTTGTGGGTTCACTTCAAAGGAATTAATTTCTTTTGACTACTGTTAAAACATTTTTAACGGTCGATATAGGAAAACAAATTCACACATATATTCCATGGCGATACACGCAATAAAAACATCAGCACACGTTCCTTAGTATTTTTACATAAAAGTAATGATGTTAACGGCGTCATTCAGGTATCAAATACACGAGGATCATGATAGTTTGGAAGACTTCGATGTTGTCGGACCTGGACTAGGATTTAGACCACAAAATGTTGGTCCGTATGGCCCTGGAAGCAGACCCATTGTCCCTAGCCATCAAGGCAACTCAGGTGTTCTCGTGGGACCCGGTGGACCAACAGGAATAATCGGGAGGTAGGATATATAGTACTTGCGTTTATCTAATCTTTTGAAACGTCAGAACATCTCTGCACAAAATGTCATTTACAGTTTCCAATTTATGAATGAAAATAAATGGAAGCAATTTTTTAGACCGCATCGTCCTGGATACTCGGATCGTGATTACCCGGACGGCGGGGTCCCATCTTGGATCAAAGACGATCCACGCTATCGTGAATATGATACTTGTAGATGCAGATACAGCTTCAACTGCCCATCAGAAGGCTTAAAATTTGTGAGTTTCCATTATTGCCATTTATGACTAAGTTTATGGGGGAGTTTTGCTAAGTTTAACCATGTTCTTGATTTCCGCAAATTCACGATTTTGCCAATATTACACCTCGTTTAATCGTTGATTGAAAAGTCGCTTGATACTGAACTAAATAAAAAATTCTAATACTGCCCCTGGTTTCACACGTTGACCGGCGCAAAACCAATTTCACTCTAAATGCAAAAATTAATTACTAATTGCAATCATTAGGTCTGTAATGAATCTGTATTATTTCCATTTTGCACAATTCAATCGTATTTTCTATTATTTCATCCCATTGGAGTTCTAATAGAGCAAAATAAGCTCGGGAGTGAGCGTATTAAACGAGTTCTTAACAACGAAGAACATGCGCAATTGAAATAATTGTCACATATCGAGTGGCCAATTTCACCAATTCTAACTGATAGCGTTATGTGATAACTGCTGAATGCTCTTGAATTCGATTATCGAGCGAAATGTCTCACTCGACCCTCTCGATCCACCGTACGAATGCGGAAATCATGTGCATATAGGAACGCGCAATTAAAGCAAACCACACTGCATCAGCGGGACCAACCTACGAAACAGGCTCGCCTCTAGTAACCAAACCAAAGGCGCGTGTAGTAATCAGTGAACGTATGCCGGTAGACACAACATTTCGACTGTATAGCTTTGAACCTGTGAAATATTCTAATGCAGCGGCATATGTCCCATGGGACCATTATCTCGACCAAAGCATTAAGATTCCTTGCCTAACACACGGCACGTTAGGTGGCACCTGATTACCGTGAAAATCTGTTCTACGATTGTTATGTTCAGGGATTCTGCTCGAAGGACAAGAGATACTGTTGCTTCAACAGCAGGAGGTATCCACAGTTGGTGCCAGGACACGGCGGAGATGGTTATCGACCGCATTATCCGGTACGTAGAAAAAAGTCAAATAAACGTGAAATGCCTGATGAGGATAGGCTCAGGATGAATATGACAGACGGAAAGTAGAACACGAAACGGTATGAAGTATTGCTTGACTTAAGACTCCTATAGTAAAATAATACAAGTACAGGTAGCGTAACGTAAATATAATTTTGAAGCGATAAATATGTATGACTTCTTTTGGATTGTATATGACGAAACGTACACAATCTCGCTATATACCGGCAAAAAGTGATATTCGTATAAAAAAAAAAGCTTTGAGGAGGATCACGCTCCAATTTATTAGGCAGAATTATTTGATCAACGATCCCGATGCATTTCTCGCAAATTATCCACCGTGAATCCAGTCATAATGTTCGAATCGCCGGGTGCTCATCGGAACGATCCACATAATACGCATTGGCGCGTGCGCTCGATTACATCGAAATTTGCGTTCGATGGCTCTAATAACGACCTTCCAACAGGGTCATCCCTACAAAGACGGACCGTCCACGTTCCTGCCGTCAGGAAATTACGGGCACCGGCAGCCGCACGGAAATTTCAATGGCCACCGATATCCTTCCCACGGAAATTTTCACCTGCACGGCGACAATTTCAATGATTACCAAAGACCGTACGACAGGCCTTATGATCGACCGTACGATAGGCCCTACGACAGACCGTACGACAGACCGTACGATAGACCGTACGACGTCGACATTTACGCGAGATCGCTCGGGAAAAATCAAACAGCGACGAACAACGATAACCCAGTCAATGAGAAAGTTAACAGCCAGTGAGCGTCTATGCTTGGAAAACCTATTACCGGCAGGATAACCAAAGATTAGAGCGAAGCTGCTCATTTTGACGATATATCAAAACTTCTTGAGACTACACTAAGTAGTGTACATATTGTTCATTAGACTAATATTCAACCTCATTTTGTATTAAGGACAATTATTCGACGATTTTGGTTGAGTGGCTTTTTATTGGGGGTTTCCTTAAAAAAAAAAACGGTAGGTTTAAAACAGTTAGGTCTCCCCCTCTGGAGTCTATGTTGCGATTATTGTTTCTGTACGGTATTACGATGCCAGTATACGAAAGAACCCTCACATCTAAACGAAGAACGCCCGGAAAGACACTTCATCCCCTGCAAGAAGGACAACTTATATATCGGCGAACATTCTCATTAAAATTGAGGTATCTTTCTAGGGAAACCCTTCAATATACGACGAAGTAAGTAGGATTATAATATCGTATAGAAATAATAACCACAATGAATATTGTAACTAAGACGCAATTTTCCTGTAAAATAGACTCCTGAGAAGGAGACTCAGGGCCCCCGAACTTTTTTTTAAGAAAAACCGCAACAAAAGACCATCCAATAAAAAGCGGTAAAATATATTTTTTTAGTCATATACGCGCAAATTTGCGAACGAAACTTTCGATCATTTGGAATGTTATACCTTAACCTCTTATCTACTGTACGCTGGTAGAATGGCTCGTTTTATCGCTAGAACTGTGTAAATTTATTCATCCATAACTCCATTTAATGTAATTGCATAGTGGAAAGCACTACCAGACACAAATTTCAGCGTTACATTGTTTATTCTGAGTCCGCGTCAAACACTGCCGTACAGAGATAGAGCTCGGAGAAAAATCCGTCGCAGCTAAGAGGTTAAATGCTAATTGGATTAACTGTATCGTAAATGCAACCTTTTTCGAAAATGTTCATCATTTTTCTGTCTGTTTCGGTTGAATTGATTTCACCCTGCATTATGTAAAAGAAATCGGATGGAACCTATGAAAAATCCATAGATCTTCTCCGATTTCTTTTTCCTTGCCCATTCTCTGATTTAGTTTGTCTACTTGCGAAAAAATGTGTAGTGCTCCTGAACAGGAGGCGAAGTTAGAAGTGAAAATAAATGAATTTGACGAAAGAAGCAGAAAAGTTATTAACGTTGCGCGGTAACTATTTTGAAACGCAAGACTAGTCTTATCGCTGGCTCACCGATCGTTGTGATGACGATGATCGAATAGAACAAAGCACCGGCGAAGGTCCATTGTATGTTGTTCTCCTCTTCGCTACCGTCCCAGCCCTCTTTCGTCAGCATCCGCAAGAGATCACCCTCGAACCCCTGCGGAGCACGTGTTTCGCGCCACGTCGTTAGATCATCGTCGGAGAATAACTTCTATTTTAACCGTGCCCCGTGCCTTGCCGAGTCGTAGCTCATAAGCTCGCCAACGGTACACTCGACAATCATAAACTCACTTTTACTCATATTCAGTAAACATCGTCAACAACATACAGCGGCGTGCAAACTTTCCGGTCAGGCAATTTTATGCCTTCTGTTCTACGACAAGAAAATGAAAACACATTGATGAGTTCTTTCGTCAATGTAAACCAAATTAGTGATTGGAATATCTTGCACGTCGCTGTACTGTGTAAATACCCGAATAACCTATGTTTCAGTACGACGACTTGATCATTCTAGCGGATATTATAAATAAAAAATTATATTTATGAAAATACCGTGAACAAGACGTGGATTGGATATTGTAGCATGGATAAAAACGAACGAGTAATGAGAAGTAGAAATGCTCCGAAGGTTTGTACTGAAGAGCATAAAAAATCGTTTAATTAGAGACGAATCCAATTTTTAAAGCGAACTACTGGCATTCAGTATGCAAACTGATGCAAATCTAAGTTTCTTATTTTGTCTATCCGCCGGAAGCATGATACAGTCTTCTAATTCTTCCTTTTCGCTGAGTTCATTAGTGACCCCACAAATGTTACAATGCAAATTGTCGGACCGCACTCATGTTAATGTGGGAGGAGTGAGAAATATTCAGCTAGAATCCAGCAGGACGAAAGAGGGAAGGAAATACGTACTTTTAATTCGACTAAGGCCTTGTCCGTCCAATTCTCACGAATCAGAACATCCACTTCCTTCGTTATCTTCCACAGTTTTTCCGTGACGTTGCCTCTTAGATACTTAATATCCGCTTTTACCTACGCCGTTTAATTATAAATTGTAAAGTGCACATCGCAAGAAGCAAGGGAAACAGTATAAAATTAAGACGTAAACATTTTATCGCGTTAAACTTTACCCCTGTTATATGAATAAACATGAATATCAGAGATTTTCTAGCCGCTTCTATAAAGTTTTCGTCATATATCAATGAAAATATCGTAACTTTATTAGGTTGGCCAAGAAGTTTGTTCTCTTTCTACATCAAAACAGAAGACATTTTTTATTTTTACCTCTAACTCGGCTGCACAATGCATTTACCGCCATCTACTTTATAGCTTTCACGACAAAGAAATGTTTTGAACAAACTTTTTGGTCAACCCCGTGTAACAGAATATATGACAATGTTAACTATCGATCATTGGCTGTTCCCACCGTGTTCAAAGGTAGTCGAAGGGTTAAGGAGATTATTTTCCGAGCGACACCCTATAGATACGCTTAATCGTTCACCGCTTCACATTGCAAATAAGCGGAGATATTGAAATCGAAATGCATCGAATTTGTACGCTGTATGATTCGCGATACACGATATCGCAACAGTCAGACAAATACGGAGCCTGACCAATTCCGAATTGAACCGGCGAATGGAAAAGTCAAACGGATATTACGTTCGATCGCGGCAGCGAATTACAGATAATTCCGTACGATCGGTGTCGCTTTGACGAGTGTCACTTTGTTAACAGCTCGAATACGGCGGAAGAAAGCGTAATGGGATTTGCAATACGTTAAATATTCGCGTCCGATAATAAACGCTTTAGTCGAAAATTTCATTAATCGGCCAGCCGGCGAAAGATAAACATTTATTACCCGCTGACAAACGATTGATCTAGAAACTCGTTTAATCCGAAATTATGACGTTACGCGGTCGGATAATTAGGTAAAGTTAACGCAGGGTCATTCATTCTGTACTTTTCGCTTTGTCTTTCCGTTCTTCGGGGAAAAAAGAGTTTGAGGAAAACAGTTATTGTTCACGAGATGCAATCTTACAGTTGTTTTCTACGTTATTCAGCGTTACTTACGGCCTTCTGCCACATATTTCAAACTTGTGTTTTTTTAATTGCGGTCAAAGTTAAGTACAGTAAAATTTACATAGATTACTAATGTTACGTAAAGTTTTTACAGTGGTATATTTTGTAACACTAAGCAGAAGCCAAAATGATCGTAGAAAATATATAATTGTAAAGAACAGAGTGAGTAGCATCAGGTTCGAGTTCTTGATCTAACACTAGTAATCGCTTATTTGATAGAGCATTCAAAGATATATTAGAAACTTTTACGTAAATTTTAACAAAAATGACAGAGTATCGGTACTCTTCGCAAAATACGTGCCTAATATCTTTTCCACAGAACCCACCCTTGTAATTCATCCTGATTGCCTTTCTACATTCCTCCATAGGATACAATGACACATAACGAAAAACAGTTCATTGCCCCGAAAGCAAGCGTGTAAAAGAAACGAGTATCTGTTGAATTTGTAGGCCGCGGAATGAGTCGCCTTAATCTTCGACTTCGTAATGTCGTCGGGCACTAATTGGTGAGAAAAAGGGCAGTAAAAGAGTGGCCGGCAGCGAAAGGGGAGCGCAGAATTGAAAAAGCAATTAGACAGGCCGGGCTGGCTGATTAGAATATTTAGGAGTTTGAGGTAAATGGCAGTACCTCCTTTTCGTGGCCCGCCTCGAGGGATTCGAAGGCGTACGCGCCGATTACACAGTACGCCACCACCAGGGATATCAGGGTCACGTGGGAGAAGACGCATCTGCTGAATTTCCACAAGAGCCGAAGGAACTTCATGCACCTGGAGGGTTTCTCAACCTCACCTATCGGCTCGAACACTTCCGATCTCGAGCGAGACATTTTCTTGCTTCCTTAATTTCGCCACTTCCCTTGGATTCCGATTATTCCCTTGATACCTCTCAATAACAAGAGATTTCAATCACACCGGCACGCTCGCCGTCACTTTCAAATAGCCTAAGGCAGGCGTGTTAAGTCGCGTCTGCATAAGAGCGACACGAGATCAAACTTTACTATACTGCACTTTTCTTCATTTTCTATTTTAATATTTCACATTTCACTCTCGTAATATTTGCTCGCTTCACCTTGGATCGGCATTTTTCTCTAGATGAGCAAAGTTAGTCTTCGAATATTGAAGATTGTGCATGTCCATCTTTCGTTTACTTAACTGTGCCACTTTCAAGTTCCATTAAATTTATTTTTTGAAATAAGTAATTCCTGAAATCTTATACTTTTCATGCGGATACATGAATTATCACCTGTAAATGTATTCGACTTAGTGTTTGGCATACTTGGGGTATACCGGAGTATTTGGATATTTTTTCATCTATTCGAATTATTGAATGATTTGTTACGGATCATAATTTTACGGTGCTAACAGCTTCGCTTTGCCAATGAATAGGTTGAAACTCGCAGTCGCGCGTATCCACCGACGTATAAAAGCTGGAGAGGAAGGAAGTGACATAAAGAAAGAGTAAAAGGCGCGTTTACACGTAGGACGTTCTCTCCGTTTACGCGTTTACACGTTCTCCACTCATCCGAAATTAGACGAGCGCGTTTACGCGTCCGCTTTATGACGTCATAAAAGCCTGAAAAATTTATTTTTATTTCGTAGAGCCGTACGCTAACGTTTGCCAATTGTAAATCGATAACGGCGTAATGAAGTACGCCGCTTCAGTGGAACACGTTATACAGAGTCGTTTCTCGAGTTACTCTCTCCCGCAACTGTTGTATCGTCTTTTGATATTTAATGACTCTCCTCGCACTATGGGCAACGGCCACAAAGACTGCCACGTAGTATACCCGGCAATCTATGTCAGCATTTTCTTCTTTTATCGACCGTTTAATCAAGTCAAAGCAAACGAAATTAAATGATTTGAGAAGTAGAGAAAAAATTAATTCGACGTTTCAGCACTATGCGCGTGGAATTCCACAAATCATTCAAAGGGGTTCATTATTTTTGGCTAATACAAGATTTCTACAGCTCTATAAAGACAATTCAATCATTTAGTTCCCATTGCTATAAATTCATCAGCCGTCTATGTATAGCTCGAAAATGTCGGATTATCTTTTTCTCTACTCCCAACCTTCTAAATAATTGACTTTTATTTCGATTATCAGCAACCACTATTCGCCAATAATAAAATCTTGCTTTCATATATCTGAAAATATCAGATGGCCGTTTTCTTGCATAAAATTTATACTTCTTTGTTTGAATAACGATTTAACGCTATTAAGTGATTACTGAGAGACAGATGAATAGAAAATATTGAGGTGGTTGAATTAAAGTATGTACTTTTTTGTAACTACTTGACATGGTATTAAATACCGTATTACCCCAATGATATTCCATTACCGGTAAAGTAATTATTTCCATAGTATAAGAATTTACTAAATGCCGGAAATATGTACGGACGGGTACTGCAAATATATATAAATACGCTTTCGTTACATATTTACGATTTTATTCATGACGAATTTTCAGCTGCGCGCATTTAAATATTTAATGTAAAGGTTATACGAAAGAGCGTACGAAGAAATGTTGCGAGTATGCGCCCGACCAGTCGTCTTAATAATTTATTCAGTAGCTTCAACCACGACCGAATCTTGGCCGACATGCATTTAAATAACTCCTCCCTTTTTTCGATTTTCATAAAGGTCCGCGTACTATATTAAGAAACACGATGTAACAATGACGGGAATAAACCTAGACGTTCTTTTTGTCCGATTGTCAAGACTTTCTCTTATTTAATGTGATCATCACGTATGTCATAAAATATCGCATACCGATCGTTGTTATCAATGTTGCCCCAAATTTAGTTAACATATACAATAAATAAAATATCTATATTGTATTGTTTAAAGGCTTATCTCCATAAATAAAAGTAATCTTAAGTAAACTTTTTTATTCAATTTGCAACATTGATCCTCAAATCTGTACGTGCAAGATATTTCTTAGATAATGACCGGTTAACACTTTGACTGCCACGCGTATTTTACTATATTAAAACCGCAATGGGATGAAGTACTAGAGAATATGATTGAATTGTGCAAAATGAAAATAATGTGAAGGTATCGAAGACCAAAGAATTGAATCACTATTCAATATTAATTGCATTTTCAAAATTATAAATGCGACCGATTGGGTATTTTTTGAATTTTTCGTGAGACTTTTGCGCCGGTCACCGATGACCACCATGGCGGTCAAAGTGTTAAAGATATAGACTCAACTTCATCAATATCAAAGTACTGTCTTTCGTAGCATGATGATCTCTGACGATCTAATATCTTCGACGCATGTCAATTCTGGTAATCTATTTTGTTTTCGGAGAAAAAAGAGTCGCCTTATAGGAATCACCCTCTGTCATTCATCATCTACTCCCCGGCTCCACTACGCGTAAAGTTATGAAAGATACATCGCGTGTTACATGTATGCACTTCGGTATCTCGACCAGCCATCCATCATGATCGTGAACTGCAATTTTTTACACGTGCGCATTGTTTCCCTTCAGAGACAACGCTATTCAATAGAGCGGTTGACCGTACGAAAAATCTTCTAAATCTCTTTCCTACGGAGAATCGGACATTTTCAAAACGGCTTTCAATTTCATCTCCCTATGTGCCCATTCTGCGAGAGTCTTACCAAAAGTTTCTGCTTTTATGGGTCTCGCGATAAATGACAAATATGAAAAAATATCTGCTTATGGTTATGTACCGATAAAAATTTCTTTATCTTTATACAATACAGGAGACGCTAAACTCAACATTTCGACATAATTCAAAGTCATCCTCGGAAGTGAGATTAATTTGTTACACTTGAATCATTTAAGGAACACTGTATTATTTACTATTCAACAATTTTCTATCTGTTTCCTACATATTTGTTTAGGATAAAGAAACTTCGAATGGTAATATTAAATTCAAAAACGTGCATACGCATTTTGAAGAATATGTAGTAAAGGATATATTGTACCGGTAACATTTTATTTGCCCCGCATATTCTGTCTCAATTTGTTAGCCACATGTTGATTACCTCCCAAAGAATAGTTCACAATTCGATAGAGTTAAAGTCTTTTTAATTGCTGTTTGGTTTTTGTTGAAATAATTCTTTGCTCAGTAGCTAAATGTGTTTCTATTGTTTAATATGCTGCACTCTGAATTCGAACATAGTGGTAGTATTTTTACAATTTACAATGATATACAATAACGTAGTAATAATACAATACAATAGTAATGTATGCACATTAATAGCGTCATAATAATTCAACAATGTATCCAATAATGTAGATTATTGTAATCGGTGCCTCCGAAACCCAGGATGAATAGGAAGGAAGTTCCGACTGATTTGCAATTGTAAAAATACCCTACATACTGCACACAACATAATTTTCTAATATGTAAAAATTCTATTTTTTATATAGTACTCCCGAAGAGGAAACTCTTGCGATGTTTCAATAAGTAAAGCAAAGAATTATTTAAATAGAAAACGAAAACACTTGGAATATGTCTCCGGTTTGATCGAATATATTACACGAACAGCTATTTTTAAATACATTACAATTTAAAACAATGAAACGCATTACGTTGTTTTACCAAAACGTGGCGTGCGAATACTTTCTTTGTTCACTGTACTCTGCCGTTTGGAGCCGAAAACGTGGAAACTTTTAAATCTACCCAATTCCGACGATCCTTCATCGAACGAGCCCGGAACGTGATAACACGGTTGTACAACGTGGCTTTGATTTACACAGAGAGAACCGCGACGAGCCTCGTGCCGGGTTTGTTGTATTAATAGAAAAGCGTAAGCCGCGCTTGTATTCCGTCTCGTTAATCAATCTCGTGCTCGTTAACGAGAACCTTCCCTCGCCACGTTCTTCGCTTTCTTCTGTTCGCCGCGAGAATACTTTTAGTCGGCCTCAACGAAACATTAACTTTCCACGCCAACATCTGAACCTCTTTTCCTACGAGAACAGTGAGAACCCTTGACATCGACACGCTCGTTCGTCACACCAGAAGTATAAAAACTCCTTTCGTCAATTTGATATCTTCTGCGGAAACTCTTCTTACCGAACTTTCAACTTGTAATGGAATCGTTGAGGCACTTAGTGAAACTTCGGCTTTACGTAAGTTCGATTTTCGACGCATGGACGACTCGAGCTTTTTCCGACATTTCCCACATTTACTGGAATCCAATATCACAATATATTTTAAATAAGAAGTCCTTTCTATTCTTGTATATATTACAATTTTAGAAATGCGAATTCTCTTTACTAGAATAAAATAATACAAATTCTAGTTAATGTAAGCGTCGGAGAAACATTTCTGAGAATAAAAGTTCGAATAAATGCTTCCTATCTAATAGAATAATAAGAAATATTTTTAATTTATAATTGAATAACAGAAGCTCGCCGACTTCTCACGCGTTAGGCATTTATTAGGATAGGCGCGTATAGAATTTTTCCTTGCGCCTGGGTACGATCGATCACGATCGTCGAAGATTTCGTTCTTTTGCAAGTTTACCTAACAACAGATGCCCCCTACCCGCAAACCTTATATAAACTTCGTTCTTTAATCATGTTGAACATCAACAGCGCACACGTTCTTCAGTGAACACTGGTAAAGCCGACACTCTCAACACCATCCATATTAACGTCGCACGTGAACGAAGTCTCTCTCGCAGCACTGCAGGTAAGAACATCGCGTACTCCTGCGAAAATCTTACTTATTCACACGTTTCCGCGACTTGGCAATTTTTCGATCCCAGCGAACATTCCGTCGTTCGTTCGCTCGCACAGATCGAAGCGCGTTTATTCACGCCAAGACACAGGCATCCTTTCTTCAGGCGCCTCTAGGAGGCTCTTCTCACTTTTTCCCTTCGTTTCTGCACTAAAACTATTTATCCACCTAAGCACGTTAACCTAAGCACGTCCGCCTTTAAAGTCAGCGGGGCGAGAAGGTACGATGCGCCTTTTGTTGTTGTTTCTTAACGGCACCGTGGCGGGAAGGAACGAAAAACAATGTCCCTAACGTGAAAGCAACGACAGAAACGTGGAACTGAGACCGAGTTTCGGCCGGAGACGGTTGTTCCAAATTTATCCCACCTCCGTCCGTCGTTGAAATTTCCTGCGGAAAGCAACGGCGCACGGGAGATGCGTTATGAATTCCGAATCTATGACGGAAAAGGCCTTGGTCAGGGAATATTTCGCGCAACTAACGTCGCTGCAGGTTAGGGGACACTTTCAGACTTTGCGAATAAGCTCTGATAGAGGCGAAAGAAGCTACGCAATGATATTAGAGAAGCGGAGTATGTGCGAAACTCTTGAGGACGTCGTTGAAAGGAACTGAATAAATTAGTATCTTCAAGTTTAGACGTCGAAGGCAAAACGAAATAAATACTATCTTTAATCTACTGTAATACCAACGTCAGCTGTTAAAGGAAGAATTTTCCGAGATTCGGAAGAAATAAAGAAGATTTGATCCTATTAAAGTTAAAGTTAACTAAAACGTCCATTAGGAGAATTACACAAACTCTACCGGACGCGGATGTACTTCTGCAGCCGATCAATAGACAGGCTGTTAACTAACTTTGACTGAAGATCAGGATATCAAATCGTGTCATTGTTGCACAACTACAAATTAGCTGCAGGGTAGCGATACCAAATAATAATCGTGAGTTAGAAAATTTCGTTTTTCGTGTCACCTCCGACATTATCGGTTGGATGCGGAAAGAGATCGCAACGCTGCTTATGGAGAGAATTGATATCGCTGCCAACGTATAGGAACAGACCTGTCGCGTTCAATGTTCCAACCACAGCTGAACCTCAACAAGTAAAATATCGACGAGGACCGTAATTAAACCTAACCAAGCGCACTCTAGATCTGAGAACGGTCACAGCTGAAATAATGTCATAGATTCAATATGAAAAATCGTTTTTTTTTAAGGCCACCAAGTCAAAGTGTATCAGTCGACTTTTTCTCCGGTGTTAAATAAAAGAAGATCGAGTAAGGCTCAAAAAAATGAAAACCGCATCCCAAAATTCGAATTAGTTCTCGAGTTATGTGTAAAAATAAATTAATAAATGACGAAAAATAAGCCGAAAATAGGCGAAAAATGTCAAATTTTTTTTTGTTTTGGACCGATACCATTCGATAGAGGGTATTTTGCCCTGAAGATAGACCACTTTCCGCGCGCTGAACTCTTCATAGTTTCCGAGATACGACGATTTTAAGAAAGCAAAAAAAATTATTTTTCAAAATTGCTGATCGCGATTAGTCCCACGTGAAAGTGCGTCCAAAGAACTTTAAGAAAACCTATATTAGTTATAGGTTTCGATCACTAGTTTAGACTTTTAACATGTCAAAGAGAGTTCAAAATGATTCGGAAAAATGCAAGGCGCACCCCGAAATTCGCAATAGTTCCGGAGATATTGCCAAAAATGTGTGGAAAAATCGTGAAAAACGAGCCTAAAAAAGGGTCACAAATTAAAACTCTACCAATCGACTTGCAATTGTGCCAAATGAAAGGGGATACAAAGAGACTTAGAAAAAACGCAACCGCACTGAAAAATTCGAAATAGTTTCCGAGATATGACTAAAAATAGGTGGAAAAATGAAAAAAAACATGTAAAAGAAATTGGTTTTTTTAACGATTACCGATTGAAAATCAATTATTCAATTTGCTGCACTACATATAATGGATGAGAGTCGCCAGAGGAGAATTATGAATTGAATATATCCGAAAGAAGACTTTAACGTCATCTTAAATATAAAACTACCAAACCTAAAACAAAGAGCAAAGTGAATTAACAACGCTGAAAGAAACGAATATTTACGTCTGCTGTGACAGCCAAAGGGCAGACAAATAAAATAATAATTTTAAACAATTTTGTGTTTTGGTGACAAAACATTTTCATTATTTTACTAATTAGGAACATGAATCTATTGAAAAGTGCCCAATGATACGTTCACTTTGTTTGCACTCATACTACTTAAAAGTACAGAACACTTAAAATATTTAGAAAATAAAATTGACGTAGAATGAACATGTACACAAGCTCAGCATTTTTAGTGCACCAGAAATTAAATAACACAAAAACCAGCAGCCAATTTAAGCGGCGCTTAGTGGGTGCGTCGAGAAAAATGTGCAGTTAGAAATCTGTGTAAAATGATCATCAGAAACAGTAATTTAGGTGCAAACCATCGCGATCGTGTGCAGCCGGTAAAAACAAAGTTACTTGCAAGAACGCATCATTCCTTCAATCGCAAGTGAATTAAAGAAACAACGCAATTGCGAGGGGAATCGACCAGCAACGCATTTAACTTGGTCGTTTGAACACATAGACATTTAAGACGTATTTGCGTGCTTAATGAGTTAAGAGAACATTTACGTGGAAAACCTGACAAATACGAGCACAGTGACTATTGTGGAAGCTAGTCCCACAGCGAAATAGCCTCTTCTTTATTCGGACATGCATATACAAGCGCAACTGTTCGGGAATTAAAACAGATATCAGTTCCACATCGACCTGAATGCTTATTCGCGCGCAAAGTCGGACGAATTCGAAATTATGTAAATTTAAGATAGACTCTCATATGCTAATATATTTCACATCTAATAGCACAATATACTTTACGTATAATAGCTAATATATTTTGCATATAATAGCATATGATTCAATGAATGGAAATGTTTCGTCTATAATGTGAACTGAATTGCGTCTTTGCGTTCGAGAATGATCCCGTCGATGCAGCCGCTAGTACCTGTCTTTCGAATACGACGATTGTGCTATCAATTAATATTCAAATCAATTTCGCGAGCACGAGTGCACACACAGGCACTGCCGAAATGAACCGTTTGATTCCGGCGTATAAAGTGTTATCGCGAGGGCAACACTCTATATTGAGGATTTTAATCGACAGTTTTCGACGGCTCGTGCACGTGGACATTTAATCAACCTTTCCGAACAGTTTGAAATACGCATTTCACTTGTGCAATAAAGTAGCCCCGATAGTCCAATGAGGAACGTTACTCCGTACGCATAGCATGATAGCAAATGCTTTTGGGCGTACTTCACATATCTTATAATTAAAACATAACTCTCGCGACCAGTTCATGATTCTGTCGAAATACCGCATTTTATATTTTCTGGATAATTTTTTAAATATAGAGAAAGTTTGTTCTTGTCGATCATCTAATCAAATGAAAACAAAACTGTTATTAGCAAATACCAGACAGTGATAATTCAATAAAATGAAATCACTTGACAGATACACGAGTAAAGGAAAAAAGAAGAATAAAAATTATTCTGACGTTTCGACAGTATATTGTGTCTAACAACTACTTATACCACACGGGTATGCAAATAAAATGTCATGGTCTCACGAGTTAAGTAAACCTAGGTATAGGCAAATCACTTTACAAATTCCCTAATTCGTAATGAGTATCTAAGTGATAGCCTATCCTAGCCCTGCCTACTTATATCTAAATCATCATTCACACTGAAAAAGTATGCTACCTGCCTACCTAACGCTATATCTAAAAAGAGCAAACATATGCACCAACACATTCACTCCACGGTTCTCACACAACCACCCGGGTGCAAATAGCCTAATCCTAGAGAGTACATTCCGGAATGTCTCCGACACCCGAGCTCAGAACTGACTCACACACTTATCAACTATTACGTACCAATGCTGAAATCGATTGTAATGCATAATGACCGAAGCAATTAACGCGAGACGCGTAATTCTACTTATACTAGGTTGTTCAATAAGTTTTGTTTTGTTTTGTTGAGGGCGTTGCTACTAGTCCAAATTTGTTTTTGTTTTGTTGGAAAAACGAAAATTATTAACGTATGTGAAGGTTCATTTTTCAATCAGTCAATTCATTCTTTGTTTACAAGCTCGATTTAGTGTCGATCCACAGTATTTTCGACAATGGAAAAAATTGAATATCGTCTGAAAAATACATTTTCTGGAGATCTGCAAAAAAGAAATTCACGAACGAATGTTAAGAGTGTATAATGGATGTTCACCTTCAATTAGAACAGTCAAGATGGGTTCTGAATTTAAACGTGGTCGTACAAATGACTTTTTCCAGTGAAGGAACAAAAAACCGAATCACACCAGAAATCGTAGCCAAATACAGGATATGGTTTTGGAGAATTGACGAGTGGATGTAGAGGCTCTACACATCTCATTAGGCAGTGTGAGTCATATTTTAAATGAAATTTTGAGTTTTAAAAAGCTGTGTGGCAGAAGTGTGAGCCGGTGCGTTATCAATTGAACAAAAACACATTTTGCGACTTTCTCAACAACATTTGGAGCGTTTTTTCCTTGATTTTGGCGTCGATTCATCACTATGGATGAGACTTGGGTATATCACCATGATCCTAAATCAAAACAAGAGGTTAAAGAGTGGTGTGACCGTTTTGCCCTTCTCCAGGTGTCCAAAAATCGTAAGAAGGTTCTGGCATCAGTTTTTTGGGATGCGAAAAAACGGTGGATTACGCCTGGTAAAACAATTAATTCTGAATATTATTGCAACCTTTTGGACCAGTTGAAGGAAAAGAGTCCCGGTTTGCAGAAGAAAAGAATCCTTTCTCTGGTGTGTAACGCAGTGTCCACAAGTTTTGACAATCGAAAATCCATGAATTAAAGTTCGAATTGTTGGAGCATCCGCCGTATTCACTCTTTTGGCCCCCAGCGACTTCCATTAAACAGTGTCAAAAAATGTATGCGTGGCACGGATGCGTTTTTATCAAATGAGCAAACGGCTGTTGACCCATTTTGACCAGACCTTCCCATGCCCAATATTTCATGGATGGGATCCACAGATTTCATCATCGTTGGAGCAAGTGCATTAATGTTAAAAGGAGATTATGTTGAAAATAAATGTGTTTTCCAAAATTTGTTTTTCTTTTCGTAACGACAAAACTTATTGAGCAACCTGGTATAACATTTTCTGTACAGCCGAATTCTTATATATCGGCGTATTGAAGACGCAGTCTAACAATTTTTAATCATTGACTGAAGGCGAAAAAAGCAATGATCATTTAATGTTTCACCCGTCGTCCAAGCCACAAAACACTACGCAATCATACAATGGCATGGACGTCGGCAGTCATTAGCACAATACAATCGCCAATCTACGCCTTAAAATTAAACCATACTCACCGGCCTCAACTATACATGCTGCACATGGGCGCATGCATAGTTGCAGGCCTGCGTGACATGAGTATGGGCAGAAAGAGAATATAAACTCTTTTTCCTGAAAGAATCCTGAGCTAAGATTAGTGACGTATTAATTACGTTTCTTTTATTCAAAACGACTCGACTTTCATTTAATTGCATAATAAAGGTAAACATGACATGCACTAGTGAGTTGAATTTAATTTAATTTTTATATCAAAAGCAAAATTCAAATGCAAAATAACACTCCTCAAGAGATCCCACCATACAAGCGAATGTTCCGTATCAGACAACTACAATATCAAATGTCGCTGTATGACAAAATCCACTTGCCGCGAAATGCCAGCTTGCTCATTAGCACTAATTATGAACGGACGCGTAGAGTAGATTCATAAATATAAACGTGTTGACACTACTTTAATACGACTCTTATTTTATATTTATAGCCGAAATCGAACGACTTTTACCGTCAAAATTCATTTCAATCTTAATCATGCGACTCCGCGTCAAATCATACCAACAGCACAAACGTGTCTGCAAATAAATATTTTACTAAAAGCTGAGCAAGGGAAGCCTATCCTGATCTATACACAAACATTAAAAACATTACACTCACGAGTAGGTTTCTCGCAAAGACGAAGAACCTACTCGTTGTCACTGTGCTCGTAATTAATAAACCTCTGAAAATAATTACAACCGGCCATTCGTGCCGATCCGGACCTTTCATCCTACGACATGCTTGAATGACCGGAGGAACATAAAAATCTGACTCACCGCCTGGTCAGCATACCACTGGAACACGCACCATCGACGGATCCTTGACCCTCAGTTCCTAGACCCTCTGGCTCTGGATTCTGCACTCTGGATCCTACGTCTTCAATGTGGACGAGCTGGTGGTCACTGGATGGAAGTTGGATTTCTTGGACAACCATACACCGGCATGTTTCTGTCCGAAGTAACAAACGAACGACATCCGGCCGAAATGTCTTATATCACTTGGCACGACATCCGCCGCCGAAATTTCTACTTGAATCGCGTGGAAGTCTTATATAGTTTTTACGAAACTTTTTTATTTCACACTTAAATATATACTGTATGATTATTTAACAAAAAACAAACGATATTTTCACGAAATGATAAAAATAAGCGATTTTTAAAGTTTTCCACACTATCATACGAAAAGTCCGATAATTTGTCATGATTTCTTCATCACTATCTTTGTCACAACGGCTCATTTGATCAATTTTGTAATCAATAATAAAAAATCAAGCCAAATTGAATAACACGTTCTATTTGAAGACGAAATAACTCAGCAAAAGATCGATTCTCAACAATCATACTTACGCGAAAAAAAATCGCGACACGTAACGTTTTGGTACACGAGTTTACGTATTTTTACGTGACCCGCGCTCCAGTGACAGACTTCAAAAAACGTAAAAATACGTTGCCCGCATGCCAAGTGATATAGACGAAACAACACTGATTCTAATTCGCGATATGGGTTTAGACCGATTGAATAATTATTACGACGCAACAACACTGGCTCTACCATACTACGCGATCACGACACGTGCGTTTTGGTACACGAGTTTGCGACCGAAGTATTTATTAACACGTTGACTGCCGTGCGTATTTTGCCGTATTAGAACGGCGATGCTATGAAATACTACAGCGTTTAACTGAATTATGCAAAATGTAAATAATGTAAAAATATTGGAGACCAAAGAATCGCATCACTATTCTAACAATAACTGCATTTATAAAATAATTATTACTACCCATTGCGAATATTTTGGATCTTCAGTAAAATCTCTTGAGCCGGTCAACGGTGACCCCCACGGCAGCCAACGTGTTAAGAAACATTAGGAAAACAATTATATTGCGACGTACAAGCACTGACTCTAACGCGAGATGAAAGATATAATAATCAAATTAGGACTATTTAGTGGCGAGTAAACACTGACTCCACTTCGCGTGACTCTACATTTGAATGCAAAAGGATGATTCTAAAGAGCCTGTGCGGCTCGGGGTAAATGATGTACTCGAAGGCAAATTTGTCTCTAAAATCGCATTGCACGCGATCGCCAAAAATTAAAAGAATCGTCCACGATATACCCTACATTTCGCAATTCTAACTTGCAAACACACCAAACACTAAATTCGTAAGCATATGAAACATTATCTAATTAACATCAGATAGAAGATAATGAAGAAGCATATGGGGTGTATCGTAGATCAATTCTGAGTTCTGACTCTATCTCGCGAGCTTCAACATTCGCGGATGGAAGCAGTCCCGTTCGAAATCGAATGTTCCATACCAAAACGCTATTCTGCACGCGTTTGCCTCAACACGCACGGGTGGAGGCTGGCGAATTTAATCGGATAACACTGACTCTAAAAACCGACGAGTGGTCACAATATTGCTGGAACAAGAACTCCTGCAACAGTACAAAATGTATATTAATGGTGATCCAAGGACAAGTATATAATTCATTAATATATAAATCATTAAGTATTACGAGGAACGTATCATTGGGTTGAAAAAAAAGTCGCGAGTCGCAGCCATTAGTCACTGTGATCTTCGATTCAGGTAAAAATATCCGATTCGAGGATAACAGTGTCCGGGTCAAACCACGTGGAGGTTGCTGCGAGCGATGACCTTTTCATTGAACTTTTTGCTTGGTTAACCCTTCTTTGCATGATTTTTTCTTTATTGCTGAAATAAATCATGGTGATATAATTCATGTTTAAAATTAAAGGAAAAATGGTTAAAAAAATCTTAGTATATATTTATAATATAAATTTAGCAAAAAACAATATGATGGAAATTTCCATCATCATGCAAAGTTAGATCAAAGTGAACTTGTTCTTTTATATAATTTTTGGGCATTCAATGTTATGATGGAAATTTCCACCATCATATAAAGAAGGGTTAAAAGCAAGTATATTATAACATAACATACAACACATATAATATTCGATAAAATTGAAACCCTTTTTCATGTTGATTGTTTGGTTTGTATTAAAATATTTTTGTCCTATACATGTTTCAAAACGAAAAGGATTTTCTGTTTAAACCTTAAATGTGTTTACGTTGTCTAATTCGTTTTAATGAAGGCAGCACTTAGGGTTTTTAAACATGCAGAGCAAAGAAATATTTTAATAAAAATCGAACAATCAACGTAAAGAACTTCCAGTTTTATCGAGTTCATTACGCAAACGGTGATTTTGAAATACATTACATAATTTAATAAGCAGTGTAAACATAACCTATACTACACTCTTTTTCAAGTTGCAAAATTGTTGATTTTAATATGATCCTCAATCTAGGCTTACGATCAAGCACGGAAACAACGCGTAATAACAGTATCACGGAATTACTAAATTGTATTACCAAGAGTTATTTAAAATCACAAAATAACTGAAATTAATTTTTACAGCGATAAACAAGTATTACGTTTTCCTGGTTACTGCTGGTATACTATATTCGCGTATTGAAATGTTCGATTCTAAACCGGAACGCTATGACGGCAAAGTTATACACTAAACGCGTAAATTCAAATGATTTAGGTTACCGCGACTAACGGTTTTGAGGTTAACCGTAATCGACAACCCCGATTTTTGCATCTCAAGCACAAAATACACCAAATAAATCCGATGTTCATTACAAACCATTTGCCCATACAGCTCTGCCAGCAAATAGAAGCATTAAATATCGTCGGTCTTACCGGATTGATACAAAAGCTGCGAAAATTGAGAAGGTTGAGTCACGGCGTCCTTTGCAGTCCACAGAATGCCGAAAATTACAAGATTCAGGAATGCTTGAAATGAAGGAGAAATACTACCCTATAATGAAACTCCGCGTTAGAAGTAACTTTGGATTTGGGACAACAGATAATTATAATGGAAATAGGAAATAGGCGGGTGCTCACCTTTTCTGATCCGCTTCCTGCCGATGTCCCCAACGAACTGCGCAGTGACGATGCGCATACTGTCTCACTTCAACATCAAGCAAAGTGATCTGATTGGTAGATGAATTGCACTTGTCCAACCCGATGTTTCTAATAGTTCAGAAATATTGAGTTGGAGGGAAAGTTCTGTCGTATTTTTAATAGGCAGGTAATTTTTCTTGTAAATAAAAAAAACATCTGGCTAGTGAGTCATTCGGATTTTTTGGTTTGTTTTTTCATACCTGCTGTATAATATAAAAGGAGTCCTTTTTTACCGTTCATCATTTACTTGTGATATTTAAGGTGAAAAACATGTCAGTAAATAAAGTGCATTTATGACACTGCATTTTGTATGAATTCCAAAAAGGAAGCAACGCATCGGTTGCATGTAAAAATTTATGTGGGGTATTTGGAAAAGATATTGTAAATGTTCGTACTTGCCAAAGATGGTTTAGCAAATTTCGTTCCGGGGATCTGAGCCTCCAAGAAAGTGATCGATCTGGACGACCATCAAAGATCGATAATGATGTTTTACGATCCATGTTGGAAAATAATCCACATTTAACAAGTCGAGAAATTGCAGAAGAATTTGGCATTCATCATACAACACATTAAATGTATTGTGATTAATATTAAACATATATTTTTATCAATTAATTCAAATATTTTCTTTAAAATACGACAGAACTTTCCCTCCAACCCAATATATTAATGTTATATTATTATATATATATTATGTTATATTATATATAGAATTCGTATGCTTTTGGAAGAAAAATTACGTTAATTCCATGATTCTTGACCTATATATTTCTCCTGTTTCGTACTAATAAAAAAAAATATATAGGTCAAGAATCATAGAACTAACGCATTTTTCTTCCAAAAACATAAGAATTCTTTCTATTGAGGCAAAAGAGCTGTCATATATGATATGATTGTTGTATACCCGGAACCCATGTATAGAACGGACTATTCTGACAAAAATGATTACTGTACTTATATGAGGTTGGTACTCAGACGTGGGTCCATCAGGATGGTTGATTGCTTTTTCGCGGGCATTTGACAATTTGAGGTTATGTGAATTTTTGGAAAATTCAAATATGCAAGCATAAATATTTAACAGAGAAAGATATGGAAGATGTATCCCTACAAATAGTGCCGAGCTGATTCACAGTGTCCATTGATTGATCTTATAGTAAACAATTATTCTTTATTCAGCACAAACTGGTATTCAAGTAGAAGAGGGATCGTTTTTGATTCTGAAGACCTGCTTAAAGCTCCTGTCCCACGAATATTCCTAGGAATAACAGAATAAACCAAAAGAAACGTTTAAAAAATGCGATTGTGCAATTTGACACAGCTCGAGGGAATTTCTGCAATAGAATAATGAAAATATGCACCTGAATACTAGTCTTCCCTTTCAACGAACCTGTCACTAAACGTAGTATCAACTCTGGCCGTACGTAGCGGTGTGGTCTCGTGCTGCACGCAGTCGATAACTTTGAACGTGACACAAAATTGATAGAAGAGTTCTAATGGCCCATCATCCAATAAATTATTTTATATCGTCGTCACATCTGTGGAATAAAGCAAACCTATCAAACTATGCACTTTCCAATCTTGCACATCCGGAACACTAGAACTTCGTTACCATTTGCGTAGAATATGCAACCTTATCGGCCGGTTATAGTGGACAATTACGGTGCTGCTTCTGCGGAGAATTTATACATTAAGTTTATTAGTCATTTAATTAATTTGTTCCTAATACGAGAGAATAATAAAGAAACCATAATCCTATATTTTATTCCTTCTGGCTGGGCTGTAGATCTATGCGAGCAACAAAGGGATATCTAGATGGATTTATTGCAGATTAATTTACTTATTTATAGTTGCTTCATGACTATTTTCGAAAAGACCCAATCATTCGATAATTTTTCTTTTTGCTCAATTTTGATGATCATTTTTCACCATTTACTCCACTAACTTTAGCCACATACAAAAAAAAATGTATGGTCGATTTTGGACGAATTGGTACTACGTGTACCTATATTGGTGACAACGGAACACAAAAATATGTTTAATTATATTACATGTGCTCCTATGTGTCTATATTGTAAATAAATTCTTGCTATTGACCCAAAACAATAGCTTTCGGAAGAATCATCTATATATATATCACGCTGACACACGTAGCCCTATGAATCTAGAAGAAAAAGTTAGTGTGTTCTGTAAATACAGTATCTTTTAATAAAGAATAAAAATTGAGGAACACTGCAGACAATCACAACTTGCTTCAAAACTTGTATGCGATAAAAAGTGAGAATTCACGAGCACATGATTATTAAGCTGACCAAATGAGCGTCAACGCGATAAGAACACGTCGTTCTTTGGTTTGGTCGCAAAACGCACGAAATTATGATAAAGTATGTCATTTATCGAGTCTCTTTAAAGAATAACGCCACGCTCTTAGCGGTACAAGGATGGTGGAGAGGTTTCATTTAATTATTATTTATTATCGTTGAAACAGACTTTTCCGAGCGAGTATATGTACACAGAAAAGAAACGTCGTCGTTGAGACGCGTATACGTGCACCCTCTTAACGACAGAATACACATGCCCATCACACACGGTTGCAGGCACTATACGCGCGATTTCATCGCTTTCACTTAACATGAAGTAATGAGAAGGTAGACCATGCCAACAACGCTCCGACAAAGTCCAAATTACTGACATTGTACGCTTTGTCTGCTGTGTCGCATAGAGCCGAGCGTGAATCTGTCGCTTATACAAAAATCGTTCAACAGTCTGACTGTACCAGTGGTCAACAAACTGTCGGTCGCCATTGATTGAAATAATATACTGATACAATAGTCTATATATCACGCGCTATTGATCAGTTTCAATTACGATATTTTTCTTATCGACCTCGAAAATATTTTGAATCGAGGAATTAACTGCAAATGACAGATTGTCAAATACTGTTCTACATTCGGTATTGAACGAGAAAAGAGCAAAAGTGTAGCTACATACGTTTCTCAAAGACTATTCCTGTTCGTCGAAGATTAATGCATACAAACAGAGCACTTTGTAAAAACTAATGAATCTAACTCGGGCTCATATGTAATAGCAAGCCTTTCTTATTAACATACATACATTCGTATTATTTATATATATATATCTCAACACATACATATATACATGTATATATACTATGTCATACACATATATATATGTATATACATACATATTATTCTCATGGTACAACGTGAATCGCCCTCTTGCACATGAAAGCCTGCACTCACTTTCGTCGTTCTAAACGACACCGGAAAGACGTTTGGTATCGTTGCAGAGAGCGATCGAGGTTCACCATAAAGGAAAATGCAACGTGTCGTTGATCTCGCATATGCCGAGAACTCGCACAGGCCGAAATAGGAACAAAGAGACAGGGAAACTGAGAGACGGTGTCACGACAAATGCCAACGAGCGTACTCTTTCGATTATATTAAGTTGTCAGGAGATTAGTGCTTTAAATAGGTTAACTATTTATTTATACAATAACGATTTTCAATAGGCTAACCTATATTAATCTTTTTCACACAATATTGCGCTACGATACGTATATGTAGTTTTCGATTAAACTCGATAAGTAACTTTGAATGTGTGTAATATATACAGTGTGAGGCCACTTATCATTGAGACCGGAAATATCTTTACTGCTTTTCATGACATAAAAAAAACATCTGCGAAAAAAATATAGGTATGCCGTGTTAACAAATATGATGATGGTATTTACACTTTTAATCGAAGTCTAATATAATGAAGTAATCGTCTATATTAACTGTCTAGATCAACATATTGAAGAGCCTTGGACGTTTTTTTATCAATTATAGCGTAGTGATTATTAGAGTATACCGTTATATAAAAAAAGACCTATCGAGGACCCCAGGTTGTTAAAAATATCATTTTTACAAAAATGAATCTACTTCAATTTGACTCTTCCGAAAAGTGTACCACCTCTCTCAGACATTTCTAAATATTATTAAAAATAATACAGATATTTTACGTTTTAATGGTAGTGAATTTACATAGTATTAATCGATTCTTTAAAAGTTTGCGCGTTTGTGGCTTTAAAGGATAAAGTACACAAGCATCGACAAGCAAATATCAGTTGTAAAAATACGTATATCAAAGTTGCTCTATTAGAGACCACAATACAAGCTGCAGATGAAGTAGTATTTATTCCGATTTAATAACATGATGTTTACTATGTTGAAATACTTAAAAAGATAACGATAAAATATTTATACCATTATCTCTTGCAATTGTTTTACAAAAATAATTGCATCGAAGGAACTGATATCACGAAGAAGATTCAAGTTCATTATTTAATTGTCAACGCATATATACTTTATCAGTCTGTAAATAAAACTTAGTCAATAATTTACGTCGTACGCGCATTATAACGCGGAAAAAAATGTAATCTCCACGTTCAAGTCTTTGGTTGATATCACGAATAGCGGGATACTGCATAACCGAACGGGTGTACGTTGTTTGGTAAAAAGAAAAATATAAATTAAATAAATAGTTCGAAACCACATAAATTTCGTGATGACTTAATAAAACGAAGGCATTCTGTCGTGAAAAATACTTAACAGTAAACGATAATTCGGTAACAAACGGAAGAGCACAACGATTGGCACTTACGGGTAATATACCGCTACGTTTTTGCAATGATTGAATGTTGTGGTATGTAAATCTGAAGATAGTATAAAGAATGCAATGTCTACAAAATTTAATGCTAGAGGGATACTTCTTATAGAAGAATCCACTGTACTGCATTCTAGTTACGCCAGTCGCTGTTTGTTTATCTACAGTGATAGCGTACTGTAAAGAGGTTTTAGAAACGTTTTAATCGACCATTTGAAAATAATGTCGGCTTGGCAGCGCACTAATGTACATTTCAGGGTTTGATCCCCAAATCGTAAGCAACTCTCGTAAGCGTAACTAAATTGTTGAAAAGCGTTTCGATAAAGCAATACAAAATTCAAAATCTCTGATCATTCGATCTACCGGGTATATTAACATGAAAAAAAGGAAAAATAGTAGCTCTGTTTATCTTAACAACGCAAACCAATCTTCATAAAATGAGCTAATAAGAATCTGAGTTTTTCATCAAACAGAACAGTGCGATAGTGTATTTTATGAAAGTTATGAAAACGTCAGTGATTAGATTGTACTGCACGTTACCCCACTGTATAATTTATTGGCAGAACGAAGATAAGTCGCTGCTTCTACTATTCCTCCAGAAATTTATCCGGCTTTTTTGCCGTGAATAGATGACACAGTCTCCGAAAATCTCGATGAAGAGAAAAGGGCAAAACAAGGCATTCTACGATTTTAAACTTCAGCCGAATTGTCAAAGACAGTTCACAACTATCGTTATTCTAATTAAAGCAAAGAGCATGGCTTTAAACGGAGTAACTCGTAAACTTTTATTAACGCTTCCTCAACAAAAGTCGACGCGATAGTTTAATAAGCATTGACGTTGTCGTAATTGTACTCACTGAGACGGATAGCTCTTACTGTTAGTGCGCTCACGGTTATCAATTGCGGTAACTCGAGCTGCGAACGATAAAGCAAGGGATCTTCTGAAGAGAAGCCGTTAATTGGGTAATAACCATTAGATCGGTAAAAACGCCCACGACCAAAGTCGCACTGTTATTGAGCTATCCGTCAGATTGAGAAGAGCAATAATTAACATGGACCGTCCGAGAAGATATCCTCTCTTGAGCAAAATTGCTTTCTCGTTGATTTATCCGATGATAAGCACCGTCTACGACGCAGCAGGAATTTGTCGCTCCGCGGACTATCACGGTTACGGTTTCGTTTTTTCCTTATCTTTATAGATCTCCGTGCAACACATCTCAAGAATCATATGTACATTGTAAAGAGAATGTTGCTTCATCGTGTATATACACCAATTTAACGGCATATAATTTTAATGAGGACGTTTAAAATGTTGTTATTAAATTATCCATCGCTGTTATACAAGGGGCATGTATTAGTTGAGTGCGTCTTCCTGCAGGGTGATTCATAAGAAATCGTATAACATAAAATGGATAATGCTAGATGGGAAAATAAATTTATAAAAAGAAACATGAGAGAAACGATACAACATCGATAATTGAATTGTACCATAAATTGGAAGGCCCCGTGCAAACGAGCAATTTAAAAATCTAATCTGAATCGTCATCTTTACAACATAAGCAGATAATAAAAGAAGACGTGCGCAGGAGCCAGCATAGCACAAAAGAAAACGTTCAGCATCCGGTCTAACCGACACATATTCGACCGTCTGCTGCTGCTCAACTAGAAATCATCGAACTGCCTGTTTCCAACCTTTGCCTGGAAATCTCGCAAGCAAGATGTTTCCTTCGTCGGGCATAACGCCCTTCCGTTTAGTCATCGAACAGCAGATACTTCTCCCTACTGCCGAACACCTGAGAAAACATATGAAAAGATAAACGAGTGAGACAAGGAGCGAAAGCATCGACAGCATCGATGAGACAATAATGACGTTCGCTATCGACAGAACGTTCTCACGTTGAGCGTGCTAGCTGGGTCCGAAGAAGCCCAACGTCTCGAGCGTGTCCGTGACCCGTTGAACGAGTTGATCCTTGTAGCGCCAAATCGTCGTGTCCATTACGCTGTTCTCGCGATACTCGATGCAGGTCTTCTTCAACGATTTCACGCAGTCCGCCCTGTAATGCTGAAGCTGCGCGTCTTCCGTCTCAATCGGGTAACTGGTACATCCAGCGCCCAGACAGGCCAGAGGGAAGTGGTTGTGCAGTGTGACGACCCGCTCAGGATTGTGGAAGCACTTGATGTACTGGTTTGGCTTTGTGAAGTTCTTCGAACGGTAGACGTGCTGCAGCATGTGCATGTACCTGCGCAAAAGGAACGCCGTAAGTTGTCGTTTCTATTTCAGGCCGAGGCGGTCTGGCCGCCTCTCGATACTTCTGCGATTTTTCTTACGCGGCGGAGCACGCGTTAATTTGTTCTGTCCACCTCGCGAACGCGTAAGAATACTGCGCCGACCTTTCTCGTTGGGCTCTGATAAACAACCGTCAAACGAAATGATTCTTGTTTGAACAGAGAAGTGGGAGGGTGCGTTGTTGACAGAATGGAAATGAAAAAACGCCGCACGGGACTGTGTTTGGAGAAATCTATTGAAAGCAACGTACAAAACGAGACGTGAGTTTGTAGAACGTCTAGAAAGTAGATCTGTAACGACAGCATGCACGTCTAGTTGTTCCTAGATGAATGTCAACGAAGAACGTCAGTATCAAGTTGCAAGATCGTTTGACGATTTTCAACTGCGCGGTAATGAGAAAAAAGAAACCGATGAGAAGCAACAAAAGCAGTGCGCAGGAATATCGAATCTAATACCTTCTCTCTAACGTATATTTGATTACGTTTATTCTATCGAATAGATCGAACGCGATAAAGCCGAGTGTTATTACAGTAGGAGAGTGTGCGTGTGTGCGAGTGTGTGTAGGAGAGCAAGGAAAAGGGAACATAAAAGACAAGAAGCAGAGCTCGGGCAATGACTCGGTCGATTACAGGCCGTGAAAGCCAGGACATATCCAACTCACTTGGGTATGTCCTTGAAGTGGCCATGGGACTGCAGCAGGTCATCAAGGAAATACACGTTCCGTACGTTGTAAGAAGCACGGGTCTCGTTCCGTATTTTGAACGCCTTAGGCAGTACCCTCTTCATTAGATCCTGCCAAGTGGCGTCCTTCACGGGCATAATCACTTCGTCGACGTCCAGCAAGGCAATGTACTCGTACTCGTACATGTGCTTGTACAGACAGTCGTTGTACGGAATGAGCTCGTTCTGTCGCTTGTGGTTGGTCTTCTTGGTGAGGTACATATGCTGGAAGGCGGGGACGTTCGGCTGCCCCCCGGGCAGCGTCAGGTGAGTCACGTGAACCTTCCCGAGACTCTGATAATGATCGAGGACCTTCGTCACGTTCGGATGCACCTGAAGCTTGTAAAAGAAGATCTTGTCCGCGCCGAGCAGAGTGATCAGCTCGATCCACTCGACGAGTCTGACGGAGAGGTCCTCGTGCAGGAAGTCGAGACCCTTCACGCAGACGGCGAAGTCCTTCTTCCGCTCGGGCTTATTGTATATGACCCTGAGATTGTTCGTGGCTGTGTCGCAGGGCCTTTCGACCATGGAAACGGAAGCGGGCGGGCCCTTGGCCCAGTGCGACTGGGGCACTTTGCAAGCTATCACGTATGGCTGATAAATGCCCTGCTTGTAGTTGCCCCACTTCGGGTACCAGATATACTTGTACTCAAGAGTGTCGACGACCTTCGGCTCCCGTTCGCCGTCGTACCACATCTGGCAATAAGTTTTTACGGTCGGCTCGATCCGGTCAATCATGCCGACGATCCTGATCGCCCGACCTATCTTCGATAACTCCCGCCGATCGTAGAACGCGCCGAACAATTGGAAGGTGCCGTTGCTCGTTCTCATCGTCTGCCAGTACACGTTATTGAATTCGAGATCGAATATCGAGGGATAGCGCAGAGCCGAGCAACCGTCGCTCGTCTTCGCCGGCTTGCTGCTGGAGGCCGTGAACTTGCTGTTCTTGTTCCAATAGGCCAGTGGCAGACTCGGAAGTATCTCCTCGATCTCGCGTATCAGCTCGTCCTCCGTCCTCGCCGGCCTCTTGTCGAGGAGCGGCTCAAGGTCGAGGGGATTCTTGGTCACCGCCGAAATGCCATTTCGGAGGGTCGTTAAGGTCGTGAGGACGCCGGCGGAGTTGGAGAAGCTAGAGTCGAGATTAGTCGCCCGCTGAAGCAGATAACGCGAGAGGCCTAGGCCGCCGTTCGATCCGGCGTTCGATCCGTCTGCGGCTTGGCGAGGGTACGCACCAGCCTCGTCGGTCAACGACTCGACTGTGCCGATGTCCTCTTCGCCCGTCGGCGTATCCCGCATCAGGCTGTTCTCGACGTGACGAAACTGGACGGCCGCTATCATCACCAGGCCCCACACGAATACGAAGACGAACGCGCGTCGAGCGCATCTTGACGTCCCTCCCGAGCAACTCTGCAGCATCTTGCGAGACACCGGTCACGCCGTAATCTCTCCTAAGAATAGACCCTCGCTCTCTTAAACCTTCCGCTTTGCCTTGCAAAGAAGACAATGGCCCCGGCGTTGCCTCTTGCCTCCTACGTCTGAAATTAACGAGTTTCACATCAGCCACACTATTTACAATTTCGAATATAATCAATAGTCATTCTAGTCCCACCCCAAAATTTACACTGTTAGGTTTCGTCACGAAACAACGACCTCTGAAGAGTCGAACAACCCTCTCCTGCTGTTTACGCATATCTTTACGATCAAGTGTCTTCGAAATTATTCATTTATCATTGAAGTTGTAATGCAAAAAACGCATGCTTTTATATGAGTAATCCTTGGCCTTATTTGACGAGCGTTTCCACGAAGGTGTGCGTATAAATATCAGAATTCTCGAACAAGAACTTCTTTGATGATTCTGCCCTGCTTGCATAGTTTATAAAAAAAATCAATGTCTATGCACTTTTATATCGTATAGGTTTTCCTGTTTTTGTTAGACTTACATGGGAGATGCCTTATTAAAGGTACTGCGTTAATTACCACTTCATATTAGAGACCGGAAAAAAGTATTCATACTAAACATGCGTCTTCAAAGCAAGGTGTACATTATCAACCCATTATGTAGACGCGTCATTACATTGAATCAAGGCAGTTCGATGATGATCCATGCGACCGGATCGTGCTTAGGAATACAAGAACACACAACGTCTTACCAAACGACGACAGATTATAAATGTGTGTGATTATGCAAAAAGTATTTAATAAAAAACGGACACATGTCTATTCGTATTGATTATGCTGCGCGGCACATATCAGAATGAATAAGTTAATCGTAAATGGAATGTGTTGAAAGTTTCACAAGATTCTACCTGGATGGCTCAAGGTCGTCGAAAACTCGTTTTACTCAACGACGTATCAGAATTTATTGAAAACTAATCAAGATCTGACGTAACAAAAATCAAGCCTATGAGTCCGAAGCCATATCCGTCACAATTGATCTAACCGTAATCATTTCATGAAATCTCTGAGCCGACGTTTGTTACTTTAGTTTAGCAGATAGATATCTCAGCCCAATACAAGAATAGTTCGAAAATACTGTACATGTTCCTGTTCTGCATTTATACACATTGTTTCTTATTACGTGCATAAACACCACAAAAACCAACATACGTATTTAACACGATAACGATTTTCTACGTTCAAACGATACTCAAGCGTACGTTTCTACAAAATACTAATGCGTTTCATTAACGACTATGTAGACAAATTGGTAGCATAATATAACAAGGATGGCTATAAATCGTTAAGAATCAATTAAAACGTCGTCCATTATCTGTTTTCATTTCATGTTAATTCGGGCCAATATTCACAAAAAAGTACCAATAGCCGGAAGCCATCATATTAAAGTACCGACATACGTGTTGCATCTTAATGTTTTGCTAATGAAAGGTACATGTTATGATTTTAAATGTGAGGTAACATAATGAATCTTAAACCAGCTCACAACATGAACTACCGTATTATTTCTGATGAGTATAGTTTTAGTTGTTTTCTTATGTGTATTACATCATCTAATATTGACGTCTTAAGTTTTCAAACTTCATCAATTTAGTTGCCAATATTTTTTTCAAATGCTCCGTGCTACTCGTCGTTTACATTTTTTTAATGGTTTTTATTACGTGTTTAGAAGCAAAATTAAAACGACCAACCCAAGTCTGCATCCAACGATTCCGTTCAAGACATATTTTCACATTCTTTATCTTCTTGTTATCGAATAAGTATTCGAGATTGTAAAACTCCACTTTAATATGCAATATGCAGCATCAAGAACGGTGCATATAATTTGAAACCCTGTTAAATTAGAACGATAATTTAACCAGCTGGTGCTATCAACATTGATGCGATATTAGAGTGAAACAACGTCAGTTTCTAGACTAATCAGCTGTCTGCATCGTGCTTATAATGTGTGCCACAACGGCCTTCTCCTTCAAAATTCCTTCTATAAATGGGGCGATAGAAGTGTGTACTGCATAATGCAGGAGTGTGCATCCATATACGGGGTGTTTCGCTCAACTTGACCACTTAAAATATTCGTTGCTGTTGACAATGCGGATGCATTTGTATGAAAGAAATTATTTGTTCATAAGGTCCAACGTTCAGCTGTTTCTCATTGGCATCATTTTGTCAAGATTACTTTTTCTCGTATTCAATAACTTTTTATATACCTTTGTACTGATGTAACATACGTTCAAATTATGCAATACTGTCGACGTTCGAATGATGTGCAATAGGAAAATGACAACCTTTGAGAGGCAGCCATCTGCGGCATACAAGAGCCATCTTGTATGTCGTAGAATTCATTTCTTTTCTTTTATAATTCATTATAGAGTTACAAAAACAATTTCAGTACGTTTAATAAATATACGCGACCGTGGACATTTTTTCGAATTCTGCAGAAGTGTCTGAGGGAAATATATTTGCTTCAAAGACATCAGAGATAGACAACATAGTCAAGTTTAACAGAACCCCTTATATGCATTGTAGCGACGATACCAGCAATCTACTTAATTATAGGTACACTGAGTTGATTCCATTATTACTACCTGTGTATGAATACCACCCAGGTACATGAATTGCATGTCAATATGCTTAGGATGTCTACACTGCAAATCTGTCTACGTTTCTAATCCGCACTTCCATGCACAATGAACATAACTTCTGCGGCCGTTACATACTAATATCAGAATTTGTCTCACTCAGGTGCTAAGCTTTCTAAATACTGGTCTACATGGGAGGCTGTTTGTTCTGTCCACTGAAACGTGCTTTGTGACACACATTTTCTGGTACTCAAATTGAAGAGCTAACAGAAAACGAAAGTAACCTACTTCTATATATACGTTAATGAACAGCGTGTTATCTCAATTGCAAGATATTAGTAAAAATCGAACTTCTTCCCGATCAATCAAATGCACAGCACGAATATTTAAAAAATTTTCGATTCACACGGGAAAAAATTATTTTTATGCAAATTCTAAACCGGATACGAAAAAATGTCTCAGAAAAGAGTGCTTAAGTCGAGAATATAATTAAGCGATTTGTATCCGGTAACACACCTTCTACATTATACCAATAAATTATCCTAATCAGTCGAAATTAACAGTTTGCTGTTAACAGATCATTGACCCAACACGTATATATACGCTGACAAACAAGCACGCAAAAGACATTGGAAACAGCAAACTGACATGTACCGTAGGCTTTGGCATAGCGCGGTTAATATATTATACGAAAAACTTTTTTATTCTGTATATATGCATATAGTGTGTTGCAGGATATAGCGTTATAGGGAGGATTTATTGTACCAAATTCAAACCTTGATCACAGTCACTGCGTAAATTTCGATTGTACGAAACATTGCACCTCTTGAGTTAATTCATATGATACCAGCGTCCTAGCAAACATGACTCATGTACACTGATATCGATCTTACTTTATGGCTCGCAGACGAGTCGTAAACATACCGCCCTGATACGTTCGCAACCTAAACCGTATCCTTATCGTCGGCTCCAATTAGAAGCGTCACAAAGAGAAAGGTCACACGCAAATAGCAATTACTCCGTAGGTGCAAGTAGTCTAGTTACTGCAGCTCGTAAAGGCGTTGAGAGGAAACGAAATTTCCGTGATTGCGGCGTACTTGACTGACTGACAACGACAATATGGAGTAACGAGCCGAGTCGATTAGCGAAATGTTACTAGAGCGTGAACGGTGAACTGAAGGAATCGATACCAGTTTGTCATCGTCTGCAGGAACTCTTATCCACCATACCCAGACATCGGTGCCGAGTATCAATCGATTAGAACCTTTAGCACGACTGACTTCTATCTAAGTCCAATTAAAATTCTAGCCGACGCATTTATATTGAACTTGGTCCCACGTTTGCCAAAGCACCCTTCAATATCTTTCCAGTAGCACATCTATCAATGAGACGAAAGACAGATGCAACAACTAATTTAATCGCGTTGTCCGCCCGAAATTGCGGCGATTAAAAATTAACTTCAACTGTTACACCCTTTTATCATTGAAACGTGGAACTTTTATTTGTTAACTATTGCCCTATTGCCACCCTATTGCCACGGCATCTTTCCAGCATTTGCCTTCGCAGACATATCACTATTTACGATATATAAGTAAAGTTACGTCTACACGACAGATGTTGATAAAGTGTTAATATAGGAAGGTATTCTCTGTATTTATGGAGCGCCTAAACGGAAAGTCAAATAAAATGAAGTGCATTGGTTAATCGTTAACTGAATTGCGTTGGAGCCGTAACACCTTCAGCGACCAACGGGCAGCGCATCCCGTGTAATCATCCAACATATACGTTTATCGTTCCGTGGAAACTGGAAAGAACGATACGCGCTCTTCTTTTCCACACAACCCGTCCATCCGCTCGACTCTCCCGCCACACCCTTATCGTGGGAACGTGAAAAGACGAGTGTCGCCGCGGTTTCCTCAATAACGATAATCGTTATTGGTGAAACGCCGAGCGCTCTCCTACCCTGGCGCGCCGAAGAGAACGAGAAACGAGTTAATGTCCTTAACTGTACAAGGATACTAGCACCACCGGTAGTCGGTGCTCGATTATCATCAGGAAAGCGAGCGACCCTGTCGTCGACGAAACCCCGTTGCCCGGATCGACAAACCGGGAGAAAGAGAGACGAGCGTGTGGGCCCCGTGGGGATACGCGCGAAACCGGTTATGTTGATGGCAAAACGTTTTTCACCTTTTGCATCCCCCACCCGGCATTTTCTCTGGCCGCACACCTCCGCTCTTTTGCCATCAGCGTTGCTCGGTCACGACACCTCGTGCCTCCCCGCTAACTCGCCATCAGCCAACTTCTACCTTGCCCTACGTCTTTCCATTTCATGCACCAGTCTGACGAAGCAGCAAGGAACCACTACCACCCTACTGTCAAATGTCACATTTACCACGCTCACCGTCGACCGTCTTTTGCCATATCAGAACCGCAACCTCATCAAATAGTAGAACCTATCAATGAACTGGACGAAATCGACATAATGCTCCTGCCCCGGTCACCGTTGAAATACCATTTGCAGACCACTGTATTTAAGACATTCGCAGTGAGAATCGTGAAAATGATGACGACTATAACATTTATAATTATATAATAGAGACACACGATAACATTCTTGATTCTGTGCTTGCAGAATTTTGTAGCAAACAATTTACCTGTAAATTTTCTATCTTCATTTTGCAAGTAAAAATAAGTGGAATTCAAAACTTAACTCATGACGAGTTTTCTGTAAAAATATCTGTATCTCCAATAATTGTCCAATTAGTAATGAGCTACGAATCTGTCAAATTCTAGCGAAGTTCAATTAGAATGCATTCTTTGATGTATTTTTAACCGAACGGGGGTGACAGGGAGTTCGTTAAAAATCAAACAAGAAGTAATTTAATTTGTACCGTATTTGATCTGCTTTCTAGCACCTGTTGGACAGTAAGACACGGCGCGAAGCTTAAATATACAGCGTTCATATTATGTTTCCTCAACCACAACGACGTTTGCAATATGGAGCACGAGCGACCAATCATTCTCCTAGAAGTCCTGTTCTAATCGGCGACCGAGAATGTACTCATTCTTGAGCAGTCAATCGCACTTTGTTCCATACGGTTTGACGAATCTCGGTGAAAGTGCGAAACCTTGCCAATTGTACGGTGACCACATTGTGACACGATTGTATCCGCCCTAACACGTGCTACGAGAATGTTACAGGCACTAGACTCTGTTGAGTCACGCACGACATGCATCTAAACGTTTTTATTCGCCATAGCTCTACGTTAATGCCATGAAAATAATCGATTCTTCAAACGAAAGCATATGTCCGCGTTTTTCTTATCAAGAGAAACGCAGCGCTGTGATGAAAACGGGCTCAGTCTGATAAAGCTGGAAGCTAAAACTAACGACATTAGAATTTCATACTAAGAAGCTGTACCGAATGCAGTCGGGAGTTCACTAAGAAATATTGCTTCCGTAGTTGTCGGTAACAATAAGTCCCTCTTTTTCGTCACGTTTTCATGTCACGTAGCTGTGATTTAGAAGCAACTTCCTGAGGATGATTGGCCAAAGTTGTAATACGTCCACGACATCAGCAAACAAGAACAAAAAAAATCTTTCAAAAAATCTAACTGACATTTAAAAAAAAATGTAAAATCTTCATCGTACTTTCACATCTGCATTCGATAAATTGATTTATGAACAGGCGATATCATAAATCCTTACTTCACGTTTCCTTAATCTCCTTCCGATCCGTCCGTCAAGACATACTTTCTCTCGGCAACTACAAACTCATTTCAGAAGGTCGCAAGTTTCTACGAGAACATAAGTTAATGCACTCGACTGAAAGTACAAGGTTGCCGATTTCGATGATCGTAATTTTTTCTATGCTCGCCAAGTTTATTACCGGATTTCGCGTAACAATAACTCCGGAGTCTCGCTAAGCGAACTTCAAGTCTGCTGACGTAAATTCGTCTTGCGACATTTCATTCAGTATGTTTTTTTTCTTCAGAACAAAATCGCAATAAAACACATTAATTCTCGCTACGAAATGAAAAAGCGTGATTTGGAAAAGCCATAAACTCGTGTCGACTCGACAGCATTGAATCAACGGATCTGTTTTGGACACTTACAAACATTAATATCTTTTCTTCGTAGCTGCTACAAAATGAGTTGTACGAAAGTGTTGATTAATTTACTTTGTAATTGATTGCAAACACGTATTCTCAATTATTTCCTCAATCACATTGATTCGATTGAGGAAGTCTTTCAGGCACTGTGTCAGTAGAACCTCGATCGCACCGAACACACCGAATGGTCTCGCGTAAAGGAAAAAATGCATCTCTTTCAACGACAACCTGTACAGTTAGGCAAGGAATACGTTTGCCTGATTGATCAGTACGATTTTCTTAGAAATGCTATCTCACAGACATCCATTACGCCCGTCTTCCGACAATTTCCGTTATGTCGGGAACCGCTAAGTAATCCCGTATATTACAAGCAACCTCTCATACGGGAACGTGCGAAGCGTCGCAGTTTTATTTCACCCGATTTGCCATCGATTTATGAATGATTGTTTTTCCTCACCTAACGGTATCCCGATATTCTGTTACTTGAGGAACTTTTTGCTGCATCATCAGCATCGAATGTGTGCACGCTGTGCGATACCAAAACGGAACTTGGTACACACCAATCTCTTTTTAATGTCTAGGCGGTGTACAAGTGAGAAAGAACGTTAATGATAGACGCATTCTATTCATATTGCCCACGCTTTGGGTACTATTATACGCGCGTACACGAGTTTATGCTATTGTCACATTAGCCCGTAACTACTGGTAATAGTCCCAACGCCACGACCGACACATTGAATAAGCGAATCGCTCCAATTTTCCTCGCAGCATATAGGTACTGTGCGCTTAAACAGAAATTTCAAATAATTAGGCATTCGTCTGCACCTATGCACCAAATTAAATACATTTTTTCTTTCACTGATTTTATCAACTTAAATCATTATTTGTCCGATGGAATTATTTAAATTTCAATTATCTAAATTCTCCACTATACTTTTGTCAGAGCGGCGTCTAAACAAATGTTCACGCGCGATGGAAGTGACGTGTAACTGAACGTGTTAAATCATTATTTGTCCGATGGAATTTCTGAAGAGTGGAAGTGACGTGTAACTCGCCATGGAGAACAAACGTTTTCTTAAGCTAACGTATGTACTGGTATTATTGTCGTGGGCGTCATCGATCAAGTATTCCTTCGAATACGCTGATGATAAGATCGTTTTTATATTCCATAGCATTATAGCTATCTCCGTTCGTAAGCCGATTATCACGTTATAAACACGTCACTGAACAATTCGTGTTTATTACCCATTACGATGGAAAATAAAATAACGATCAATTAATAACGCGTATGTGTACTCTAACCGGATCCATAGGGACCATGCTGTTTTCTTGAAATAATTATTTGTGCGAGTACTCTTACCTGGATTTACTAGATAATTATTTCGTTTTAAACCCGTCAGAGTTGACCACTGTATACGCGATGAGGAATAATACAAATGTAACAGAACGACATCAAAACTTTCTGGTGGTTTATAGGTATCTATTAGAGATAATATCTGTACTCATATTTACGTCAATCGTTCATTTATCTTGGAACGTAAGAAATAATCGTAATCAACAGATAGTGACACATCGATAACACGGCCGGCAAACCGCGGATGCGCGTTCGTACGAAATTAAAAAATATAAAAATAACCTTTTTATCAATGAAGCGTAAATGACTAATCTCCCGATGAAAAGTCACGATGCTAATACCGGAAGACACATTATACATCAGCGAAATAATCGTTTTCCACCTAAAATTACGTGTCGCTCATAAATTGAAGAAAATGCCGTCGCGGATCGGGGATGACAGACAACAAGTCGATCGACTATGATATTATAATGTACAAAAACACTCCGCAGATTATTACTTGTTTGGAACCTCAGGGACGGGAAGTTACACAAAGTATGCCGTAACTGATGGCACAGCCGGGAACGCGGCATTTCTACATGAAACGATAATAATGTTTTACATTATATAATCTGGACTCCTTTCTTTATGCAGCATCGTTATTTTTTCAATGTTCAAGCAATATATAAAGTAAGTCGGAGAAAAAGTATCTTCCCGGAGGAATTTACTAGGAATTCTAATTCACTTTGTCCAGTCAGTAATTTTATAGATATGCGGTAATACTCAGAAAATACTTTGTACGCAAAGTAAATGGGAGAAGAACTATCTCTACAGAGGTAGTTGCGAAAAGCCAATAGTACTCCTGAAGAGGAGCCCCAAGGGCCACGAAACATGTAAAGCCCCTACCGGATTAAATGAACCCATTCAACTCCACTAGGCAGAAAATAAGTAACATTATGAAAAAAGCCGAATTTGTTGCGATCAAGCTATTTTTGCAGATGTCCCAGAGTTAGCGAAAAGCCTGTATTCATGCGCTGTGAATGCATCCAGCCCGTCCCTGAACGTTAAGTAAATGAATGCGCGCTTTACGACGGTGCCAAAGTTCGCTAAGCGGGGGTTCATAAAAGTCGAGAACTGCCGTAATTCGAGAGGGCATAAATAGCGCGTAACTTCGCCCGATCGACTTCCGGCGTCCTCTCGCCTCTTTTCTTTTCGCGGCGCCGCGAGAGGGAGATTCATATTTCTCCGCGCACTCATATCAAAAACATCCATTATGCCTGAGCGCGGATAAGCGGCACGTAAAACTTTTAATTCCACTTCCTCGCGGAATGCTTTCACGGGTGAACGGGCCGCGGATAATTACCGAACGCGATCGACAATGTTTAACGAAGCGAGAGCCATTCTTCGGCTATCCTCGATCCGAAAAATGCCCTGTGCAAATTTCCTGATAATAATCTCAGTAGATGCGCAGGCGAATTATCAGAGAAAATGGCTTAATCGGCTGGCGAGGCGCCTAGAGAAGAAGGATGGGTGCAACTAGATCCGTTCTTTCGTACTACACGGCCGGCATGAAATTCTAACCACGAGTATGATAACCACTTCCTTAAGGAACTAAACATGTGAGTCGGCTGAGTAAGTGGGACGATTAAAAACGATTTAACTGGAGTTCAAAAAAGGAATAAAGAGTTTCGCGACCAACGTTACAACTGACATTCGCTGTGCATCTGCAATATTCGATTGTTCCTGTCAATTCCCTTTTCATCGCTCTCATAACTGGTACTTTTTCAACTCTAAGGTAACTGCTTGACGAAACATTCGACACGCAAAAAGCGATGACTCAGTTCTAAACCGTGAGGCATAAGTAAAACGAATCAAAAAATTGGGCAAGCAGTTTGACGAAAAAAGAATTCATATTTTGCGCTTACTAATATTTAGTGCAAAGAATTATTTGAATAAAAGTCAATCAAATAATATAGAAGGGTTAGGTCTGGGTTAGGGCAAAAAGTTTGACGAAAAAATAATTCATATTTTGCGCTTGCTGATATTTAGTGCAAAGAATTATTAGGTGTACAACTTTGCTCCCGCCGTTTTTTGCATTGGACGAAAGGGAAAAAACGGCGGGAGCAAAGTTGTGTACCTATTATTTGAATAAAAGTCAATCAAATAATATAGAAGGGTTAGGTCTGGGTTAGGGCAAAAAGTTTGACGAAAAAATAATTCATATTTTGCGCTTGCTGATATTTAGCGCAAAGAATTATTTGAAGAAAAGTCAATCAAATAATATAGAAGGGTTAGGTTTGGGTTAGGGCAAACAGTTTGAAGAAAAAATAATTCATATTTTGCGCTTGCTAATATTTAGTGCAAAGAATTATTTGAAGAAAAGTCAATCAAATAATATAAAAGGGTTAGGTCTGGGTTAGGGCAAACAGTTTGACGAAAAAATAATTCATATTTTGGCGTTGCTAATATTGAGTGCAAAGAATTATTTGAAGAAAAGCCAATCAAATAATATAGAAGGGTTAGGTCTGGGTTAGGGCAAACAGTTTGAAGAAAAAATAATTCATATTTTGCGCTTGCTGATATTTAGTGCAAAGAATTATTTGAATAAAAGTCAATCAAATAATATAGAAGGGTTAGGTCTGGGTTAGGGCAAACAGTTTGAAGAAAAAATAATTCATATTTTGCGCTTGCTAATATTGAGTGCAAAGAATTATTTGGATAAAAGTCAATCAAATAATATAGAAGGGTTGGTTTGAAATAGATCCAAGAGGTAAACGATATTAAGAAGAGCAGTAATAAAGCGAGCGCGACGCGCGAAGACGTTTTCGTGGAAAGTTCGAGCGGAGAGAGCGAGGCTATGCCGTTGCTATACTTGCTTGCTCCAATTGCTATTCTCGCTTACGCGTACTAATTAACCGTAATTGTGCGAGGAGAGGAGAGGAAGAGAAGCAACGTCGTGTAGAGAGGACGGAGGGGGAAGGTGTCGAGTCAAGACGATTTCACCGGTCGATCTTCTTTCGTCGATCTTCCTTCGTGATTCAAGAGCGAGACTGTTGTCGGGCGGCTGACGATGCCACGCAACATCATCTGCCGCCGCCCGTTGCCGACATAATACGGCCGACAGGCGTAATAGGCGACGGACTACATTTTTCGCCAGATCATTGTGTAGACGGGATAGATCAGCGGTTGGCAAACTGTCGCTCGCAAACGAATGATGTAATATAAAGTCATTAAGTGGCGCAATAAGTCGAGGGCAACGGCTCGTGAAACTTCAGTTGCGGCTATTTATTATCGTAAATTCGAAATTGTTAAAAGACTTTTTGGCGCTGCTCGTTAAGCGCGCGCGCCTTCGAGGCGAGTTCAGAATTTATGTAATGCATTAGTAGCGAGCGTGTCTGAATACTTACCGAACAATACAATTACGACGTTCGATAAGTCTGCCGAATTTTAACGAAAAATTGTCTTCGTTAGCGGAACTTCAGTTGTAGCTATATTATTTGTTATCATTGTAAGTTCGGAATTGCTGAAAGTTTTCGGCAGCGGGAAGAGTGCGCGACCGGTGAATTTTAATTAAAAATGGTCTTCGTTAGGGAACTTCGGTTGCGGCTATTTATTATTGTAAATTCGAAAATGTTGAGAGAGCTTTTCGCGGTATTCGTTAAGCGCATGGCTTTGAAAAGAGTTTGTAAATTATGTAATGTATTAGTATCGAGCGTCTTTGACTGGCTACCAAACGATCTATGTTTTTAAATAAATCTGGTGAATTTAGTTTTGGCTACTAATTATCGTAAATTCGAAAGTGTTGAAAGAATTTTTGGCAGAGGATGCAATGCAAGGTATCGGGCATGTCTGAATAGTTATCAACCAGTATGGTTACGTTATTGAATTTATTTGAAATGGTTGAATTTTAAATAGAAATGATTTTCATTAGTGAAACTTCAGTTGCGTCTGTTTGTTATTATCGTAGGTCTGAAATTGTTGAAAGAGATTTTAGCACTGGAAAGAATTGATAACTGATGCAGTACATTAATATCGAGCGTTAGTATATTATTTCTTTATCATTTTGGAGAATGTACGTTTATCTTGTTACTGCGATTTTAGCAATTAATCAAATAATTCTGAAAAACAATACGTCAGCATTATAAAATCACATTACAAGCGCTAATTATAATCAGATACAGTGTTTAATCGCAAACAGCTCATTAATCGTATTCATGAAGTGTAGAACGTTCGTTCGATTTTCAAATTATGCAAAATCAGTGATTCAAGATAAAATCTACTGCGATGCCTGTTTATATCGAAGCAGCTTGAATAAAAGAATCTTTAATTATGTCAGCTACGACAGTATTGGTCGTGAGCTCTTCCGTGATAACGTAAACCGCAGGAAAATAAAGAAACCCGCGCAATACTTATGATGCATCGTTGAAAGTAGACAGTGAAACAGTGAAGAATCATGAATGATGTACAGAGTGGATTTAAAATCCTGGATACGATCAGATATCACGCAATCTTCGCTTGGCATGCAATTCTATAACCGGTTCAATCTTATTATATGTCCTTGATCTTTCAACTTAACCGTGATGTAAACCCGCATGCCGATAAATAGAAATATTTTTTACGTAAAAAATACTAACTTTTCTAAATGATGACAGCAGACTCAGAAATCTGTCCCTATTCATTGTAACAACGTAAAAACTTCATCCATACTAATCGTAAACGTGACTTGTAGGCTGAATTGCAGACTACCGGCCGGTAGACACTCGACACCTCGAAGATAGCTATGCACGGAATTAAATGTAGGCGGTGCGAGTCGGCAGCCGTTCTATTGAACGAGACAATTCGCGTGGAATTTATGTATCATTTCTATTAAGTATACTTTGACTGACGAAGCTTTCACAAGTACCAAATATTCTCTCGACTGCGTTTTAGCTATTATAATAAGCCAATACTGTGAATTAAGAATTAATGTCAAACTATCCATATGCAAGACTCTGGGACATGAAATTCCTTACGTCGCTACTGACGAATGTCAAAAGTAAATGTATCAGAATTGCAGAGCACCATTTCGACAGAGAAATATTTGGAACGCTTTTACATAAAAATTCAACCGATTTCATAATTGGAGAAGACAATTTTTACGGAATCCGCGTGTCATTTCTATTAAGCATACTTCGAGGGACAAACATTTCGCAAGCACCAACTATTTTGTCGACCACGTTTTAGTTAATATCGCAATATTATGAATTAAGAATTAATGTAAAACTATCCTTATGCAAAATTCCATGACATGTAAAACCGTATGATATCAAGAACGAATGTTGAAATGAAACGTATCAAAATTGCACAGTATTATTTCGACACAAAAATCCTCCGAACGTTCTTATTTAAAAATTCTACAGATCTCGTAAGATAAATAATCGACAGATCGTTGATACGGTTTGTCCGGAACAGAAGCGCGCTTAACAAAACAGCAGTTTGCAATACTTGATGAGGTTCTTCCTAACAAACGGTGCCCTTCCCCGTTGTCCCGCCGATTACGTGGCACTCTACAGACCGTCGCAAATCGAAACACAGAATTACAATTTCAAATTAATCTCAAAGAGAACGTTCACCAACTGAATTCTAGTGATGGGCATGATACATTCGCAAGTACGTCGTTACTTCAGCGGAAGGTATAAAAGTTTTCTAAGTATTTCGTTAATATCCTGCTACTGAACGTATCTCTATAATGAATATACAATCAATATTTGGAAAAAATGATCAGACTTAATCGATATCGGAAAAATTGCAGCAATTTGCTAAATTTTGCGTTACGTTAATTGGAACACATCGCAAGACCTACGGCAACGAAAAATACTACTATCACTTTCAAATATTCCAACTAATACAAAACGATGTGTGACTGTATCAAAGGACATATCGTGTAGCTCATTTTCAAGTATTTGTCCCGTCGCTAGAAAATTCCCGTACACGCGCGTTGCGGCGAATTCCATTCCGTGCGGTGTGGCGTTAACCCTGAAACTTTCAGTGTCAAAAGAATTCAGGTATGCCGGCGGTTTCGTCGGCGCCGCTTCCTGCGGATCGAGCAACGGTGTCCTGCGCCTCGGCCTTTACAAACCGCGGTGCCGTTAAGTGTTCCCGCCTAAATAGCCTAATTGCACGATATGGCGCGGTCGAACTTGCACGCCTGCGGCTATGCGCATAAAATGCACCTTATGCGGCTTATAGCGGAGACGCACCTGTGATCGCTATTATTCATCCGAAATTAATTCAGCCATGTATGAACCATATTCTAGAGGCGCTTTTCTACCGGGAGTGAGGATCATTTTCGAATTTGGTGCCCATTTTGTAAAAAAAATGTACTGGGGACTTACTATGGTAGCTGGAATATAAATATTCTTTTATTTAATCCATTAACGAGCTCGATGGAATCATATAGCCGACCGGCGAAAACAAATGATGTGAGAAAAATTCTGAATGGCAATGCATACCGAGAGACTCATCGTTATGGCTGTTTACTCTGCATCCGAGGACGGTACAAGATATACTCTTATAAATTATATTATAATCATATTGTAGAATAAATATACATTTCCGTATGAGCTCTTTCGAACATTTCGAAATAGTTCAAATAACTGAAAAGGGACAGCAGTACGAGAAAAGAGATTTTCGACATGTTCCGGAGATATCGCCAAAAATGTGTGGAAAAATCGTGAAAAACCAGCCTAAAAATAGGGTCAAAAATTAAAACTCTGCCGATCGACTTGCAATTGTGCCAGATGAAAGGGGGTACAAAGAGACTTGGATAAAACGCAACCGCACTGAAAAATTCGAAATAGTTTCCGAGATATGACTAAAAATAGATAGAAAATTTGAGAAAAACATAAGAAAAACACGGGTTTTTTAACAACTACCAACTGAAAGTAAATAATTTGACTTGCTCACCTATATGAAATGAAAGAGGGTCGATAGAGACTCAAAAAAATTCAAACCGCGCTCCAAAATTCGTAATAGTTCACAAGTTATAAGCAAAAATATAGGGAAAAATAAGAAAAATGAGCTGAAAATCGGCGAAAATAGGCGAAAAATGTCAATTTTTTTTTTTGTTTCGGACCGATACCATTCGATAGAGGGTATTTTGCCCTGAAGATAGACCACTTTCCGCGCGCTGAACTCTTCATAGTTTCCGAGATACGACGATTTTAAGAAAGCGAAAAAAAATTTTTTTCAAAATTGGTGATCGCGATTAGTCCCGCGTGAAAGTGCGTCCAAAGAGCTTTAAGAAAACCTGTATTACTTATAGGTTTCGACCGCTAGTTTAGACGGGACAAGGCCTTGAAGAAATCGAGAAAATCATAAGGTGCCATTTTTGCCATTTTTGCCAAAAAATGATGGGTCACCGATTTGCTCGCCCTTTTAACATATCAAAGGGGGTCGAAAATAACTCGGAAAATGCAAGGCGCACCCCGAAATTCGCAATAGTTCCGGAGATATCGGCAAAAATGTGTGGAAAAATCGTAAAAAACGAGCCTGAAAACGAGGTCAAAAATTAAAACTCTACCGATCGACTTGTAATTGTGCCAAATGAAAAGGGGTACAAAGAGACTTAGAAAAATCGCAACCTCATTGAAAAATTCCGAATAGTTTCCGAGATATGAAAACTAAAGGAAGAAAATTAAGCAGACACAAGAAAAAAAAAATCGCATTTTTTTACGTCCACCGATTATGATTTAACTTTATCATGCAACTAACCTCCCTATAAGAAATGAAAGATGATAGGGAGAGGCTCCGAAAATCGCAAAGCGCACCCAACAATTCGCAATAGAGCCTGATGTATGACAAAGGATAAACATGTTACAACGACAGCACAATAGAGCGTTTAGTTTCCCATCGTTTTGTCCTGATAGGTGAAGGGGCCATCCTAAAAAATGAGCAAAGTCTGTTTCGCCCAATATAAAAGATGCTGTATAAATACAGAAAGAAATAATGGGCATTAAGTAACGCGCGCTATACTGGGCAGTTTCCGATAAGACGATTTTACAAAACAAAAACGAAAATTTTGGAAAATTGACGATTTATTTTTCAACATAGTCTCTTTTTAACTCGATACACTTGATACAGCGATGCTCCAACTTCCTCAACCCGTCTGAAAAATACGTTTTCTGGAGATCTGCAAAGTAGGCTTCCGTGGCGGTGATAACCTCCTTTTTCGACTCAAAAAACCCATGGGTCACTTTTTCAAGTTTGGGAAGAAAAAGAAGTCACACGGGGCCAAATCTGGAGAATACGGTGGATGGGGCACCGTAGCCTAATTCAACCAATTTGGCTGTAGATTGGGCAAAAATGTGAGCCGGTGCGTTAAATCGTGGTGAAACGAGCACTTTTTTCTTCGCCAAATGGGGCCGTTTTTTCCGAATTCGGCGTCGAATCGTGCTCAATAGTTCGGCATAGTACAGCCCTGTGAAAAATTTGCCCTTCTCAGGTAGTCTATGTAGATCACAGTTGTGAGATAGAAAACGGTGGCCATCACCTTTCCGGCCATAGAACAAAAATCGCCTTTTTCGGAGCACATCCCGGGCGATTCCATGATTTCGACTGTTTCTTGGTCTCTGGTGTGTACTAATGGATCCACGTTTCATGGATAGTCACAAAACGACGTAGAAACTCTTTCGGATTGCGCTTAAACAGTGTCAAACACTGCTCTGAAGTGGTCTCACGGATGCGCTTGTTATCCAAAGGAGCAAACGCGTTACCCATCGAGCAGAATAAGCTTTCTCATGCCCAATATTTCATGCAGGATATGCCCAGATTTCATCGCTGGATCAAGAGTATCGAGTTAAAAGGAGATTATATTGAAAAATAAATCGTCAATTTTCCAAAATTTTCGTTTTTCTTTTGTAGGCTAAGTACTTATCAGACTGCCCTCGTACAGTTGAAATATTTAATATTATTTTATATTATTCGTGTATGCATGCGTGTACGTAGAGATGCTTATGCCGGATACGATCGTTTCGCCGGGCCGAGCGGAAAAATGGATCGCACTTACCGCGGTAAGTTTCACGAACGAGTGAAACCTGAATGAATTGAGGTATACCGGTCATTTCAATGGGCCGCCGGTGGAACGAGCAGTTTACAGCGATCTGTGTTGAACGTTACACGTGCAGCCGATTTGTTTATGTAATGCAGTTTGCGGTATTGTGCGCAACACATTGACACGCACGCAAATGAACGCTGTTTTAATTTATTACGAATCGAATCTGACCGAAACCGATGTCCGAAACGACGAATCAATTATCGCGTATGACATCAAAACTGACGACCTTATTTCGAAAAGGTCGGATGCAGATATAACCAACGTGTATATTGATATTCCGCGACATTCTCAAAATCCTCGGGTACAATATAGCAGACAAAACTTCCAAATAACGATCTGAATCGCGTGTAATGAATGGCTGACTACAAATTGTGATACACATTGTATGTTTCAATGGATGTACAGTAGGCATATGATTAAACCGTTGTCGTCAAGAAATATCAACGTATAATCCATCAGCGAACAATCAGTGTAATGTGGAACTCTTGACGCTACGAGCTTCCTTTCTATAGTCTTTTGAAAACACGTCGCGAGGCAAATATGCCCAGACAAATATTTACTATTTGTGCTGAAACTTAAAGTTGCAGACAAGTATAGCAAGTATCGCATTTTTCGATGCACATGACATACATTAAACAAATAATGATACGAGGCTAAAGCGCTATTGTTCTTCATTTTTGTTTAACATTCACGTTTCATAGGAGCCATTTCAAGTGTGCAACCGCGTTATACTATGCAGCGAACAGAGCTTGAGTTATTTCGTTATAAATTCAAGTTACTGGGAGGAACAGAACTGTATTCATTTTCAGCTGACTTTCCGTTCATGCAATTAGTTTCAATGTGTACACCCTCATAGTACCGACTTATTTATCATTCAGGATACACGGAGAAGCCGACTTGAAGATATTGGTATCAGCCAGCAGCAATTATTCATTTCACATGAAGACTGCCTAGCATAAAGAGTGCATGTGAACTCTCTCTTCACCGAAAGTGTTGCGGTCCACATACTTCTCTGGAAATAAACCCGTGCCTGGTTTGTAGGAAGCTATAAAATACACATGCTTATATCCGTAATTTCCAAACTAATGTCACCGTTCGTCGAACTTAATTCGTCACACACAAAATAAAATGGCACACACTGAGTATTTTTACGTCTAATTATAGACAGTGCGTTTCCCAATTTCCTAGGTGTATGTCGGTAAAAATGTCTTTGTATAAAATATAATATAAATCAATTTCTACTGGTACACAGCCACAGAGTATATTTTGCGTTATATTGCCGTGTTATGCTTACTAAAGGGCGTGCACTGATAATCAATTGATAAATAAACGTCACGTGTCCTACTTTACCAGGCAACAAATAACACATTACAAGTGCTTAGTGTATCAAAGCCCGCACGACAGAAATTCAATATCACGGTCAGCCAATGTTACACAATTACATCTCCGCAGACACAGATACCGCAGGAACTCGTAATGAGACTGACAGCATTCAGAACGTGGCTTGGCCACGGTAAGGTGGAAAGCCTTTCTCTACGTGCGATCCTTCTACAGACTGAGACAAGTTTCGAAGAATCCGACCTGTCGTGCGAGCAAACGATGCTAAATACTTTGCCAGCATCTAGCCAAGTGCATAAGTTCAGGTACACACACGCCTATACATATTTATGTATCGCACATACGTTTTCACGTACTCCCGCAATGTCTCAATAATCTATTAGCACACCGAATCGTTTCTGTGCAATATTTTTGTTATGATGAACGCCTTGTTCTGGTTGATACGTTTTATTGTTTGGTGCTTTACTTTTGATGTTTCCAAACCCTAAAGCTTATTCTTCAAAATTCTATGTAATACATAGTTCATTTTGTATTACCTCAACCAGAAGCACCAGGGGTGCGAAACGTATGGAAAGAAATGCTAAGGAATAACACGTATCAATCGGAGCAAAGCGTTTATCAGAAAAGAAACTTCAATACAATAATTGTCAACGATGAAATTTGCAAAAAAAAAAAGAACATAGCTCGTCCAGAAACGAATGAAACGGAAAATATATTTGTTTACCGTCGCATCACATCAGCCACATTAAACTTTGCCGTCAGCGATTTTTCATTGTCCGTTTTAATTCCAGAGGAAATTGAATCGGTCAGATGAAAATGAACCAGTAGTAATATCGCGCAAATAGCCCGGTTACACGTGAATACTTAACGGCACTGCGCTGAATGTCGAAACGAGGCCGTTATTCCCTTCCACAGGAAGCAAATAGTAGTTTAAATTGTTGGCTGCACGCATGTCGTCGTCTCGTTGAGGGATAACCATGTGTGCGCTGTCCTTTGTACCGACACCCTGGAGTAGGCCTGATATTTTCAGGGACCTGTCCATTTTGCCCTGAATAAAATAACGCTGCGGGCGTGTTAAATAAGCTATATCATATTCGACGGATAATTCGACAGTAACTAATTATAGACTCCTATAATCCCTTCTAATGAGTCAACTCCGATTACAAAACTTTCAGATAGATCTCCCGATAACGGTTCCGATACTTATCTGACATCTAGAGTTTATCAATGGGCTGCAGAAGGAAATGACAAGCAAAATATTCCGCCTAGTCATCGGACATTTTAAGTGTCTGAAACATTTTCTTTTCCTTTTAACGCGTAAGTCAGCCTTTTAAGTTTTATAAATAAAGGTATATAACATAGACGTTATTTGTGATGTCGGCGAATATCTCGGACCCGCATGGGTTCTTCACGAGTAGAATCTTCCGGGTGACAAAGGTTTATCTGAAATATTCTTTTACCAATTCTCATTTCAGTTGGTCGGACACTGGCTGAAGATAGATCAACGGTTGATCCACGCTGTCATAAAACATGTGCGATCGGCTCTTTATCAGAAGGTTGGGTCGTACGATCATTGCCATCAAAAGTAGGATCAATGAGCCGTCTGTATCAGGACGTGTATCACGACATGTATCGGCTGTTCCTTCGATCTGACCAGCTTCCTTATACGACTCTCTCTTCTCTTGGCCGCCGTAGAGCGACATACAGGAAGAAACACGTGTATTTCATGTTGCAATTCATGTATATGCACGTTGTGAATTGTGTAACGTACATCATCACGATGTCGTTTCATCAAGGAAGACCCATTTTTCGTAGGACGTGCACATTAAGCCTCATTACGTGCGTATATATCGACATGCGTGCGCAAACCGCAGTGTACGCTGACTAACGAAAGCTTCCAGCGCGCTTATGTTAATAACGATATCCGTCACCGCTCGGTTGCCTTGATGTATGGAGCAATTACAAAACACGCGTGTCTCAACGATTGTTCGGTGTCGTTGCGCTCGCGTGCCCCCGCGTATTATATTATAATTCTCGTCAGATGCGTATCTGTCCCATGTTACCTCATGTCATTCCTTCTATTTTTTTTAACGCACCACCTTCTTTTTCACTCACCTTCGACGTTTGAGCTTTTTGCTTTTCGATCAACAGAAATTCCTCAATGGTATATACAGTAAATTATATGCTTGCGATTACATACCGGTAAAAATATAAAAACCAATAATTTAACACATTGCAGACGGGTCACGAGATTTCTCGTTTTAACGTTTATCGGTACGTTGCTAAAGTAATGAAGCCTTGCAGCAATTTTTGATAGTATAATTGTGAAGTAAATAAATGTTAAAATGTTGAAAAAGTGTGAACATAGCAGTCAGTATTAAAAAAACCTTGTATGTATTGTACTCAACTTTTTAGGACGCTGAAAAATGTGCGAGGTCTGAATGAGCAAGAACGCCGTCCGCAATGTGTTAAAGAATATTTTCATCAGTAGCCACAAGCACACATTTTATCATAACAAATTTAAGAACGGTCATACACCTTTATCTTTTGCTGTATACCTGTCGACATGTTATGATATAATTGGTTCGCGGTTCACTCGTTCAGCTGTTTTAATGCTTTCAATTTTTCTTGAAAACAGTGTTTCATTGGATAATAGATTAAATGCGATTGTTATCTTTTTGTATTTTTCTGCCAGCTGTATGGTGTAGATTATAAAATACCCCGGAGATTATTGGGTTCTAACTGAAAGTTATTCAAAGCAGAAGTGTTAATCGTGTAGAATATTTATGATTCAACTGCCAGGAAGTGAGCGCAGGATAACTCATAACTGACGGTCTTCAAGTAATTTCCACTTTCTTCCTTAGAACTGCCAAGCAATTTCATCATTCTTGCATCCTTGCAACGTCTCTTTTTTCGCACTCGTTTCGATCGTTTTATAAGGTCTAGTTAAGCGTGGCGTAATTCGATTACACGATACATATGAACAAAATGACAATTCAATAAAAATTAAATTACCGACAAAGCTGTTTTGTTCTCGTTGCCACAACTTTCACATCCTTCTAACCAAAGAAGGACTTTTCAAACGTAATTTTGAAGAAAGTACGAATTAATGCACATCGACCCTGTGTAGGAGGATTCATAAATGTATGATAATATTTCAGAAGACGACGCTACGTGGAAAAGAAAATCGAGAATGTAGAATGAATTGTCTCTGTACAAGACATCGTTGAAGAAGGAAAAATAATGAAAAATGCCCTCAATGAGTGCTCTGTAAACAGTCGCTTTGAAAACCACAGAACTGAAATTCAATCTTTCCTCGTCGAGATAGCGAACAAGATAGAAAATAATCAAATTCAATGGAACACGTGTTTACATGGACACGTGTCGTTTTTCTACCCTGATGCTATCTCAAAACTTAGTCCCATTCATTACGGTACACACTACACGTAGATTTTTAATCAAAATTATAAGTCACAGGTATGTATTATTGTTTTTTGTTCCGTGCAATCTCAGAAGCGAAATCTTGATGAAACGTGGACTTCCGATATCACAATACGGATACATATTTTTGAAGATCCGCTTATCAAACTGTATAGTATGATTCAGCCGCGCATTACCTTTTTAAACCTCGAGTGCCAGTATTGTCATACAGTATTATCGTATTTACCGACTTATATGCAATTAACTTAATCATGTTTTCATGCATACCAGACTGTGTATTCTTGTCAAGTCAAACGTTTTCACGGTTTGAATATGGTGTCCTCCGATATTTTCTGTCTACTTTTGATTACATATAACTCGGCGTTTAACGAAGACGAAACTTTTGAATCCGCCAATTAATTAAAACGGCTCAAATTGAACGTATACTCCGCAAACGAAATATCCTTTTTTATCTACCCGTATTTATCACGACATTGTGCAACATTATAAGAAGAAGATATGGCAGCGGGTATTTATAGTTCAACAATCTGGTCTAAGTTATATTTAGCGTCGCATCTCATGCGGATGCCGACTACTCATTGTCAGATTTCATAAGAACGCCCTACGCGAAGCTGCACTGTTACACGTTTCATTAGAATCGAACAATACTCACGAGTAAAGCGGAAGAGCGCGTCTTCGTTGCCCGGCAACCGTCAGAATATCTTCGACCGCGTGCCATTCAATTCACCGGAAAGCGTGGCATAATAAACATGTCTCATTCCGGATCCCGAGACGATCGCCTTGATCATCCGCATCGGAAGACGCCAGCGCAAGAATGTCAAATAATCTGGTCAACGCATTGGCATCCTAGACACTGTTAACGTCGCTTAGCCAACGAAGTCTGAAGCTAATCCCAGGAGGAAGGAGCACTGGACACAGAAACTCGACTTTCCGCGAGTTTCAAGTTCGACGCTCGCGATATTTTCGTTCGAGCTCGACTTATGACGATGAGGGAACGATGCACAACTGACGTGTTCCTCGAGCCGGATGCAGGAGACACGAAGACGCAGAACTTTCTTCTCCGATTATCCGTGCCAGATGCTGCTGCCGCGGCAAGCGCTTCGAATTCTTCTTGCGCGAAGGATCCTTTATGCCGGTCGCTCCCTCGTCCTTCTCCAGAGCAGCGGGTCCACTTTCGTGCGCGTTTCCACCGGCAGCTTCTTCCCTGCCGAAAGACGTTCGGCCTGGCACGGAAAGGACGACGACGCAGAAAAAGGAGCGGTCACGAGGCTGGCGGTCGAGCGTCGACGAGCCGTTCGACGATTATCCGCATCGTTTCGATTTGACGAGCGTGTTCGCGTCTCACCCGCGTCTCACCGGACCCTCTCCCGCATCCGCATTGACTCACTTTTTTCTCCTGCCGCGCCGTTCCGCTGGAACGAGCTCCGTCTGGCCGGCTTATCGTATCGTCAATATCGCACCTTCGGCGTCCTTCGCATTAGAATCGCTAGCACCGAGCACCATCTCTCACGGCGTTACGCGCTATAGCTTCTTCCGTGTGAGAAGAAAGCGCTCCGATGATCCGACGCGATGATAGTCGTGGGGTGGCCTAGTGGGGGCGACTTGTTGCTTCCGTCTCGCCGCTATAGACGAGAAATTAAATGCGCCCGCGCACCTTGCGAAATAACCGAAATTCGGAGTTGGCCAGATAGGCAGACACGGTGCGTGCGCGCGACTCGTGTACGACTCGTGTACGACTCGTGCCGTGAGCGATAAGGTGGTAAATGCGAATATGGGGGACAGAAGGTGTTCACAGCCGGCACGGCCAGTGTCTCGCCACAAACTGACGCTAGACGCCGGACGAAGCCTCTTGGTGAATAAGGCGCTGTAGGGGGACGGAGAGGGGCGAATGCGCGTGCCGAGGGAGGAGAACGATTGGTCGGCCTATGTGCGCTGACCGACCGTTGCGGAGCCGGCCCGTCAGACGCCACGGACCAAGCTACACTCGTCCGACTATATTCCTTCATCGAGCCATACTCAACGACAAGGCCCGCCGTCGACATTCGGCAACGTATGTCAACACGAGGAAAGTTCTCCTATTATTTACATTTCGCTAATCGCGATTTTCCGCTTCAATGCCTTCCTGCCGCTACTAAAAATCCGTCCTCGAAAACATCGAATAGATAGCAAGGAAACGATTTGTGGAGCGTCATCACGCAGAAATGTAATATTCGACGTCGTTGGGTCGTTCATGATTTTCCACTTGAATGCTTTCACGAAGAGAGTCTTGCGAAATTTTACGCGACAGATTTTTAGCGGCAACCGGAACACGTTGATGACGCTAAACTGTCCATATGTTGCAAAAGTGTGCTTTTGAATCGGCGAATCCAGCAAATCTCTCTTATACGATGTGACCAGAAGTTGGCGTGCCAAATAAGTCATGAAGCAAGAAAACACTTTTTGAGGCGTCATCACGTAGAAATAGAGAAAAGTAGCATCGAGAAAGCCTAGCATAGTGTGGATAAATCGATAAAACGTTGACTTTACAGTAACAGCGACAAAAAATCCAAGATTACATATCGCCTTTTTACTTCGCTCAGCAGCATTGCGAGATAAGCTAGCTATTTCCAGATGATATCAGCGGGAGAATATTCAGAAAATCGATGTTCGGAACAGCAAAAATTTAACCTACAATCTTAACCAGTCTCGCGATTGTATAAAAATGTACCAAGTTAACTTGAAATAATCAAAAACCGTGCAACTAAGTTGCAGATTTGTGGAGAGTCGGTAATGCATGTGGCATGAATCGACAATTTCCGTCAAATCGTTGAAGCCCGGGAAGCAGGAAGAATGAACGAAGTCATCCGATGCCCTTAGGTAGTGAAACTTCTACCTTGTGTATTTTCAAGATTTCAAAGGAAAATAACGAGGAAAATCAGGTATCCTATGGAACCGCAGGATGGTAGATGCAGGTAACTCAGAAATGAGGCTAAGCGACGATGTTTTCATAAATTGTTAGCTTTGGCCACGTATCGGAATACTGTCACTGCCGCGGCAATGAAAAGTGCGAGAAATGCATTGACATCGATGAAACGCGTACTGGAATAAAAGAGACGGCTGGTGGCACGGTGCAAAAAGCAACCGACAAATGTAGCTTTCACATTCAAACCGTGCAGTTTCGTGGCTTTGTTATGTGTCTGTTGCAAATGTTCGTTTTATGTATAAACTTTATCTGTTGCATAGGTCATCGTATGCAGCACAGATCACACGTATTTGTTGCAATTCAAGTCTGCCATATTAAAAAATGTCTTCAATTACTTTTCTATTTGATGTATAAAGCAAAGTTTTGGCAGTTAAAACTGTCACCCTGAAAACTCACTTGCATTACTAGAACAGCAAAAAAAAATGTACTTTTTATCAATTCCACAATTTCCTACGGTCGCACTATTTGCACAAGTACCGGCGTATGTTTTCGCGATCGCCGTTAATCTCTTATTCGCAGCAAACCGTTCTCAGATTACAACCAGTGTTAAACATCTGTTAGCAATAAACCGAGTTCGCAGTAGCCGAACAACATAAAAACGGACAACTACAAAGCCTTCTAATAAGTGTGTCACACCGTAAAGATAATTTGCAAGCACGTGTCTCATCGTAATTCCCCCCTATTCGTAATTATCGTTATTGACGTGTCGATTAAATTTGCCGCCTTACGTCGCATCGTTAAATAAGAAACTATTAATACACGCATAGGTGTACAGAATAATTCGGCCACGAATACGCAGTCTCGGTGAAACTATCAATTCGCGAGGTTTCAGAAACAATTCTATAGAATGAGAGGAAGAGGCTCGTAACATGTGCAGTCACTGAGAACATATGGAAAGAGTTACGGGATGACACGAGAAAAAGAGGATCTCCGGCATGTGCAACCGGAGAGAGATCACGATCGAAGCAACTTTCTCGACTAACTACCTAGAAGACAAGAACCTCTATAGCTGATCATATAACGTAGACCGTTGACGTGTTCTACGAAATATCATCCAATTTATTTTGCGCAACAATTTCGACGTTCTTCCGGAAATTAAAATTATCTGACTGCACTCATCAACGAACATTTACACCACACTGAATATTTATTCATTCTGATAGTCGTCTATTGCAAATTAATCGACAATGTTTTCACATAATAAGGATAATACATAATAGTTGGAAGACGGCTCCGGATCAAAAATATGAGAGAACCTTTCTATTAATATCGACTTTAAGTAAATATTTTGCTCGAATGATGAATATAGTAACGATAACAATATCTTCCTAAAAACTCTACTTATATTGCGTGTACGTGACAATGCACCAACACGTCGAAATGAAATATAAACGATTGTTTGTAAAATACGCCGTGAAAATTGTACTTAACGATCTAGGAAACAATAAAACTGTGTACGTGGCTCCCATCTCCCGATTTCAAATAGTCGGTGGTTAAAGGCTATTAAGGAATATTCGGTTATGCAAGAACATAACTTGGGGGTATATTCCAGCGGTGAATTGACTGAGAGAGCGGTCTCACGAAGTTTAGGCCAAACGAGGTCATAAGAGACAGATAAGATACGACAAAGTTGAAGCATAGGGAGTGCAATGTAAATCGTACAAACACGTGACAACCGGTGCGCTTGAATTACACTCAGTGATATAAGTTTACCGCATTAAATTCAGGCGTACCGTTTACTCAGACGTTACGGCTGGAAAATACATTTCTCACTTACATACAAGGTTTTGTTTAAGTGCCAGGCCTGGTACTTATGATATAACACCCTGACAATATAGCGTAACGATATTGTCGAGATTTTATTCACTTTTTTATATTTTCCCTTTCAAGTATATTCGACTATTGAACGGACCTACAAGCATGTAATCACTCATTCGGCATGATGCGTAGTTAAACGTAATTTTATAAAGTTCTATCATACAAAACATCTTCCTGAAGGCCTGCTGCTATTTAAGTGCAACACTACAATCTTGTAATCTCCGTGAAACCGGTCACTTGAGAGAGAATATATCTACATAGTTGCATACGGATGTACGAGCCTGAAAGTCTGCAATCACAGTGACTAATTTCCTAACGGTAGTTAAAGGTACATTCCGGTTATTACTGTGTCCCGCATTCCCCCGTGTCGCCTCTTCAACGAACAATATTGAAACCTTGGCGCTTACATTTTATGAGTTTCACTAAGTCAACAGACGTCAGTAGGACTGTTTAAATACTCGGAAATTACGAGCCAATCGCAAGTCGAGACATTCATTGAACTAAAGTCCAGTGCCTGAATATTCCTAGTAATCCAAATTATTATTCGAATGTCCAAGTACACGGTTCGGTTCCATAAAACGCATTTTTCTCAACTCGAATCTTGTGAATACTCGGACGCGTCTAGTCGACATACTAAGAATCTTCGTTTTCTCAATTTTCTCGCTTAGCAGTCAACTCGATGAAAGCGTAATCGTTGCATACGCAGTTGAATTTGACATTAAGTGCTAGCTAATGTCAATTTAGGACGTATTTGTTACCATTGCGCGTACGCCATCGCAAGCGGTCTGCATCATAATGGAATGGAATTGGCGACCCTGCAATGGGAACCTTTGCGACACTGCAATCGACGCAATAGAAAATTGTTGGCTGTCGATCGTGGCTGAGGATCGCAGGGAAATGTCGATTCTCGCGACAGGTATTCTCTTAGCCGCGCACCGGCATGATTCTCAAATCAGTTCCGACTAGCGTCAATCTTCGATCGCTGACGAAGTCGCGCAATAAAATGAGTGGAAATAGTAAGAATTCGTTAGAAGAATACATCCCTGTAACGATAAAATTATCCTCAATACACAATGCGATCTCACACACTGTCGTATTTGTGTTAGGTCAGTACGGACAAACGGTGAAGGCTCAGAAGGTTCAATTTTTATGACCGAGCAGTAGTAAAAAATGCGAATAAAAATAGGAAGACCCTGTAATGCGCGTACGTTTCATTTTAAAGACGTCCACTTACTAGAAGATTACTGTCCGCTGACTAGAAAATACCGTTAGTAAATATGCTCCCATGTCCATGAAAACAAATTACGCCGTCCCGTCCAAACAGAAGATTTTACTGTAGACAGCAATTACCGTGGACTTGCACGGTCTCAAAGCGACGTTCTCTCGCACACGCTTTCCAGCGAGTAATATCTGACATCCGGCAGTTCGATCGATTACAGAAGGGGAGAGAAATCGACTTGAATGTCACTGCACGAAATATGTTAGTGCGACGCAGCGCGCAGGATCCCGCACGTACATCCTCTTACCTCAAATACGTACTCTCTTTTCTCCGGCCGAGGACAATGTGTCCGTACGGAGCGAGCGATCGCGGAAGAATTAGTCGAGAAATCGATCGTCCCAGTCGATGATTCACAATAAGGCGGACGGCTGGAGGCGAGAGCGCAAATCGTCCGGAGAGAATCTCTGCAGAACGATCGTCGTTATCTAACACGAGAGCTCTCCGCGGCCAATCGTCGATGCGATGCAAACGAGTCGGCTTTTCACGCTCATTCGAGCGTTCTCGGCGAATCGCATTTATCGCCCGACGACGCTCAGGATCCTCGGCCGATTCCCGTCAAAAGGCGAGTTTCGTCATGAAAATTCCAATTGCCGGCGGGAACGCGCCAAGAGAACGCGCGAATAGAACGCTTCCCCACTTTTTCTAGCCCACTAGCCAACGAACTGACACTTAACGTCCTAAATGATAACGCAGATCGGCACGGATTATCTTATATATTCTTATGTCGTAAACTTCATCCTAACGCTCGAATTGATTATGTTTAATAAATTATGACAAAATATGTACCTTGTGGATATATACTATAGTTTATGCCATCAGCAAGAAATTAATATCTACTCCTGAAAAGGATTGACACTCAGCGCGCTAAATGATAAGAGGTCTGTCATTTTATGATTCCGCAATAGATTCTGATGTGATAAATGTGTGTCAGCGCTTTTGAATATAAGTCAATATTCGTTTATATTTAAACGATTATGTAAACCTAACCAACTATTTCTTAATATGGAAAGAATAAATAAATTATAAATAAGGAAAATTGACGCGATTACCGTTTGAATTATATGTGAATACGTGGATATGATGCGGTATTTAAAAAGGTCGCCCGCTGTGTTGGTTTATTTTCTCGAAAGTGTCAGACTAGCAAAAATGGTGCGAATACAAATAGTCAACATCAACGATAGAACGTGGGTTCAAGATCAGGAGAAAGCTATGCGTAAAGTTGCTGGGCGAGTCTGTGCATCATCATAGTCAGCAAGGCATTAAGTAACTCTGATAACGGTAAAGCATAAGATCACGTTTCAGATTCGTTGTCTGTTAAACCCAAAGCCATAGATGCCCGATGTTTCAGGTGAGTGAGCCCGCAATCACGATCTATTTATTCAAATAAACGAACGCCGCCATTGACGCTTTTTGCCTGGTCAAACGGACGCGCGTACTTTTAAAGTGACGATTTAAACGGCGATCTCTGACCTGGATACTTTCGGTCAGGCGAATGGGTGAACGTAATTTTTAAACGGAGATCGGAGCCATGATAATGTCAGCTCGTTCACTTACCTAAGTGTACGTATAGTCATCAGGGCATTGCGTGACCTCATGATAAGAACAAAATATAGCATTACGCTTGGAGTTGCCCATTAAATCTGACATGCTATTTACGCGAATTTTAATGCGCTAAACTATGTGTTCATGCACGACCGTCATTAATCCCGTTAGCACACGCAATACGTATTTATATAAGGCCGATTATTGCTCTTCCTTGCATGCGCAAGTGGGCACGTATATTTTTATGGCAATAAATAGAAGAGCGAATGGTAACGCGGATCCTTTCGCCAGGAGAATGGGTGAACGCATCTCGGTAATAGAGATTCAAATCCAGATTATGCCGACTTGACTACTGAACGAGGCGTATGTGCACAATGTTAATTATTCGCAAATAATGTGACAGTAGTATTATAATTGATTATTTTTTTTCCGTTATATCATTTTTTTGACATTATCATTATTTTCCCGTATACATCTTTATGAGTGCCACGTAAAAATGCCGAATCGATTGCTACATTCCACGCGATTGCTTGCTAAAGAAACAAAGCGCTGTGAATATGTTGTCACTATCGCTGTACGTACATTATCGTTTCTGATATAGACAGGTAGAAATGAATTCGTGATTTTAATTGATAACGCAACGCGACACGTGTAACATCGGTTATTCGCGAAGTACTGAGACGTGGAATGGTGTTGAAAATTTCTGGTCTATATCAGGAAGGTCAAGAAAGTATTGACACTGAGAAGTATAATGCGTCTTAGGCGCCAATGTATATATTAATAATTAGCATCTGCTCTCCATGTCTCACTTCGCAATCGGCTTACGTCACGATATTGAAATTACCCGGATCAGAGAAACTTCGACGACGAACGGTTACGTGGGCGTACGCAATCGTGCAGATACGGAAGTTTAATTAAGAGGACAATAGCGGGTGAAGCTAAAATCGCGCCGACGCGGAAGACGCACCAAATACGAATATAAGTATGCTACACTGGCGTTCAAATATATAGGATCGCTTGTTTTTTTCGTTGTGTTAGACAGAGAAGTAATAAAAACAGATTAACGTCTAATCTACGTCTGTCTTCTAAGATTAAAGTATATTTCCACTGAAAACATGTGTTAGGAACCGTTCAGGACGAATCTATAACATCTGTTACACATTTCCGTGAAAGTGAAACCAATACATCTGCCATACACGCGGTTAAATGTTGCGAAATTCTCTGGGGCACATTGTCCACAGACCATAAAACAATCGTATGTTAGCATTAGCACAAGCTTCGTCGAGCATCAAGATCGACAATTCGTCTCTACAATATCCACTATCAGTGTAATCGCTTGTTATTACTGCTAATCCCTCGCCCAGTCATTACCATCAAACGCTTAAATTTGAACGGAGTCAATTATGTGCCAATTGCTCGGCCACTTATCCGCACGAATGGATCAGAATCCGCACGATTGACCTAATTTTCGAAACAAGACGTTCAGTTTCGCGAATCGTCCTTCGAAAGTTCGTCCTAGGGATACATTAATTGATACCAGTCCAAAGAAGACAGGGAATAAGGAGAAATGTGCATATGCACGGACATTTTTACAGATATAAATTACACAGAGGTGATGCACGTTACTCACAAGGTGTATTTATACATACACACACGCATGTGTATGAGTCAGCCAAAGAACGTAATCTCACTGGTGCAATGCGAGATGTATTGCAACATGATATTAGCGTCTTTAAACATTGATCAACAGAAGTCATACAATTTTGCATAAGCCAAGTACTCCATTAAAATGATTGTCGCGAGTATTATACAGATGAGGAAGTAACCTGCGGAAACGTACGGAGAACAAATCAGCGATCTTATCTGTTTGCTTGGTTTAACGCCATTATTGTCGTAATGGCTTTCCGACTACGGCTCCGTTTTTATGCCTGTCATTGACACACATTTATCCTTGTACGTATCACCCGGCATCCATGGAAATGATGTATGCGTCACAGAGGATTCCTCAGATGTAGTTAAGGTAAAAAAAAAGAACACCGATAGCCACGACACCGCGCGATTTGCCCTGTCGTTTACGTACGTCGAATAATTATTCGACTGACGTTTCTACGACAAGTTGATCTCATCGGGATTCTAGCGTCGGCTCTTGGGCAGTGACTTGATGCGATGGACTCTTAAGTGTTTGTCAGGAATGCTTAGCCGCGAGTAGCCTTTGCACGGTGGTCGAACGTGTTTAACGCGAGTGTTTCATTTTTCACGAGAAAAGGGCATGCGCATACCCTCAGATAAAACATTGCATAATCTATAGTGGAGATATACAAGGTGTCCAAAACATATGTTGTGTGTACATTGTTCTTTTAATTAAGTTCCTCGACGCGCTCAACAAATTTAATTGAACACCGCCAAAATGCCCTGTCTAACCATGTATTATTGTTCAGGGAAACGTGATGTTTTTTACGTGACTCTTGTCCACAACAAAAGTAAAGCGCTAAAAGTTGCCAGTATTGTGTTTGTGAAAAAAGTGAAGAATATTCGTACGCAAATCGTTCTCCCAGAACAAACATAGTCTTTTCGAATTGGAATAATGGTTTAATTTTCCAACTTTTGTCTTATACCAATACACGTTCTTTGCGTAGCTGCATCGTTTTAATCCGGTTAATTACACATGAACGAAACAAGCACGTGCGTAAAGCGGAATTATTAATATCACACGTTACTGATGTTTTTTTAGCATACCATAACGTTTCTCAATCAGTTGCTGACGCACGCATCGATTTAAAGTAAGATTACGATGAATAAGAAACCGTAGGAAAGGTGCGTCACGCAAAAAATACGCAAAATATGATTTTCAAGTATGAAGACGAATTCTGCGAAATCGAATATAGTTAGCTAGAATATAGATTCTATTTATAAATAACAGGTGGTTGCCCGAAAATGCATAATAAATCTTAATTTACATATCTACCATAAGCTACAAGTTATTTCGCAACACAACCAGTAAGCGCATAATCAAACAAAGACTCCTTCCTAAAAAAAAAATCTTCTCTCAACCCATACGTTAATACCTGTCGGAGTTTCGCTGTTATTTTTAGACCCGGAATCGTAAGTAGTAAGTTCATAGTTCTCTCCGGTGCGTACATAGACGCTTCACTGACGAAACATTCCGACACAGCTAGGCAGCATTTTTTGCAATATGTCGCCGCATAGCGTCACGGCCATTCGCGGGTAAAAGTTTAATTAATCCTGAAATGTCAGCCAGCGGCTCGTACGCTTGGAGAAGAAGCGATTTTCGTGCCTCTCTTCGCCTAGACGAGCGCGTAACGTGGAAAGAAGCGAAAGTGAATTAGTTTCCAATCGAGTCCTAGTACTATCGAGCTGCTAGCTCGGGATGCTAAACTGTGTCTCAGGCAACTGTATCTTGAGCACACGGTCGTTCGTGAATCCCGGATCGTAAAATGAGTGCAGCGAGGAACTCGAATGCGAAACAACGGCGGATTTGCGCAACACAATTTGCACGGTAGAAATCGCGTATAGCCGCTTGCGCACATCTGACTCACAGGAGAGCCGTTTAAGAACGTTAGACCCTCGCGAATGTTTGTGGATCGGAGATCCTTGAAGCGTTTTGCATCGTGCATGGATTTAAACCGCACTGTGCGCTTCTTCTCCTTATCGGCGCCCGTTTGTGTCTATGTTAACGCATGCATCGATGCCTGCGTTAAGCTGAAAATCCTTATCTATCTCTCGCCATTCGCCAAACATGCACTAAAACCGTCCATGTGTCACCCTTTGTCGTCACGACCAGTTGCTATTAGCAGCAATGCTACGATGACCAATAAAAGTCTCTATAATATATAGATTAGAAATTATATTCTATATAATAATTTATATCTATATATTAATATATATAGATTAGAAAATCATTTAATATGGACGTGTTTAGTAGACTGCACAACGACTGTACGAGAACAAAGTATAAGTATGGCAATTACTAAAGAAGTTAACACTCGTTTAATGCAGCCAGAAACGGGTCTCAAACCAGAGCACTCATTTCACTTGAACAGTAATAAAGGTCCCTATTGATACGTGTACACAACGTCCCTGTTTACAGTCATTGAACATTTCCATTATCTACCGTTCGGTCATTTTGGTCGTTCACTGCAAATCTCATTCACGTTATTCATGTTTGTCAAGAAAACAAGAGCTAGTCGTCGCAAATGTTATATTACTGCCTCTCAATAGTAAAAGTAATTAATTCAATTATTGTTGGCCAGTTAGCACTAGATTTACATTATATTTTAGCAGCTTTTGCTAATGTCAATTAGCGGAAGGATACTAATATATATCGAAAATTATTTCCTCGCCGACCTCTAATTTTCATATCCTGTATGTCGTGTACCTATATATTTCTCCGTCAATCTAGTATTAATATGTTTGGCTGTCTGTGTAATTTGTAAATAAAAACACAAATTTAATGTGATCTGTCGCTTATTCTTCATTTTACCACTCATTCGGACATCAGTAGCGAAAGTGTACTTGCTCCATTTGAAAAGTTATCATTACCGCTTGAATATCGTGTGCAACAAATGACATCGTATAACGCCTAGATTATATTGGAATGACGAAGGTGTGCAATCCAAAGTCATACAAGTGGTATCGTCAAAGTCATATCGGGCGTTAATTGGTGTTGGTAGGCAAGACCACATCACCGAGTTATATGGGAGCACAAAACGTGCCTGTATCTTGAGGTTGAGCATTCACGAAGCGAGCCAAGGTCGCTCTACGTCCGAGAACCGCTTTTCGGAGCAGCGGGCGCGACGGTAAAGAATCTCGTGGAAAGTTGCCTGACTTGTCGTTCGAGAAATCGGTATATCTGTAACAAATTGAGCCACGCGGACGTACAGGCGAAGCAGCAATGAATTCGGTACGAATGCCCGGATAGCAGAAATCTGGTGGACGATTAATGTGCGTGGAACTACATCGATGAACACGCATGAGTGAGCATACGTGGACATAGACGCACGAATGTGGAATCAGAGCAAATTCGAAAATTTACGCACGTGCGAACAGGTGTAAGCTGCACAAACACGGTGTGCTTGATAAATCATGGCGCACCGGAGCAACGAATTTTCCATGAATAGTAAACTGAAAACGTATTTCGTCGCTCAGCAAATTTGAGTTATACCGTTACTTTATTTCGCTACAAGGGATTTCGTTGACTTTTAACGTGCGATTCTGCTTTTTTTGTCAACCCGCCTGTGTCGGTTCTTGTTTACTTCATTGTTTAAGTATACCTCGCGGCTGCCATACCATTATTGTCTCATACGAGGACGCTCCCGCAATTTTCTTCAACGGAACAAACCGGCTAGAAAATGTTAAAACAGTCGCGCTAGCTAATTATCCGATTAATCACAGAACCCGTTGGCATTTGACGTCTAACGGCAAGATTGAATTAAAAATACCGGAGAATAAGTTAATAGTAGACGGTGCCGATCAGCTGTCCCACTAATTTCAACATGATAACAACGCACCGTTCAGCTCGCCAGTCTTTAACTTGATCCTTCGCATTTGATTACGTTTATACGTAAGTGCTTCTACTCGAGCCTCGGCTTCCCGTGTTCTTGCGCACCTTCTTTCATCAGCTCCGTTACCGCGTCCACCATCGATCGGATCGCGTTATAAGCGTTTGACAGCGAGAATGTATTAATAACAGCGAATAATAAGTTAACAGTAGACGGTGCTGTTCAGCGTGCCAGAGTATTTAACTTGATCCTTCGCATTTGATTAGGTTCATACGTAAGTGCTTCTAGTTGGGCTTCTGCTTCCCGTATTCTTGCGCCCCTTCTTCCATCGCCTCCGTTACCGCGTCCATTGTCGATCGGGTCGTAGAAAAACTGCTTGAGATCGGTTGTACAAAATTCGTAGGCCGGTTTTGTACTTGCAGCAGATATGAAATCTTTCGTAACTACGTCGAAAGGTCACCGTGCCGATGCATCAAGAAGAAACGTCTACTTCTATCGCGGTACATATCCTTTCCCGCTTGCCTTTCTCTTTCACTTTGGCTGCTGCACTTTCCCCTCGGCGCGTTTGCCTGTCGCCAAGCCGTCGGTATGTTGCCGTCGGCGCGATGCTGCCATGAAACTTTTGACAATTGATCTAGAATCAATCGGCCCCGATCTCGGCGCACGGCTAGAAACTCGAAAGTCAATGCCTCGCTGCCGCACGCAGCCTGACCGTTCGACGAAGTTATACTTTACGGATTTTACGGTGTCGCCTGTGCAGCCCAGTTACCGTGCCACGATTTCTTCTATGGGACTTTCGTATTCCGACCGACGATGTGCCTAACGCGCGACTAACACACTTCATAAATTAAAGATGGGGAAGGATCGACTGTGGTTAGTCGTGCGCGCAGTTGTTATGGCATTGCAAATGCCTTGATTGCTAGCGTCGAACTTCTGATAGTGGGTATGATGATGCAATTTTTCGAATAATTTGATCAATTCCTGGCACAGGCCAAGACTTTTAACATCGAGTAATGAGAGTGGCGGTGAATATCTACGTAACTGACAATCTAAATGTTTTGATATGTTGAAATTGGTGGGATAATCGCAGAAGTAGGATCAATTGCGAAAATGTCACTGAATGCACAATGGCAACGAGTACGGTACTGCGGGGTGACATTCAACTTCAACGCCGTACGTGCCGGTTTGACGGATAAAATTCGCGCGTTGGCGTGATTCCTAATCGACGTTACGTAACTACAAAAAAGGAAACTACTGAGCAAGCGAAGGGTATACTGCAGACTGTCCATGAACAAGGATCGTAAACAGAAGCACGGCTTTTTATTGCTTTCTCGCGGATGTGGCATGAAATCACGCCGTCTTTTTCCGTACGTCTGGTTACGGTTAACAAAAGACACGCGAGATTATTCCGATTCGCAAGGAAATTGTTATCGTCAATACTACGCACGCTCGGTATAATCGCGGAACCGTCTGTTACTTCATACTTTAAAGAAAGGAAGATAATTAATTCGGTAAGTTGGAGAAGCTACGAACTAGCAGATTTTGAATAAAATAGTAAATGGGTGAGGCTAGTTTATTTGCCGAGTGTCAAGTACGTAATGAAAATTTATAGCCAGTGATACGAGCAGCGAACACTCGTCGCGAGTCTGCGGTGTATAACCGGCGCTCCTCAGAAAGTTATTTCCGCAGAAAGCGCGATTAAAGGCGGCGCCGTCGGCTCTATGAGGCACCTCAACTCTTAACGCGTGGTTTTCTGCAATCTACGGTCAGCAGGTCAAATTCTCGCGGCTACCGGGTTCTTCAATTTAACCTGACTAAATTGTCTGCATTGTCGCGGCGATTCCATTAGTTGCTTGCCGAACTGCGGTCACGCACGCGGCCGTCAATATGACTAACAACACAAGCTATGCAAGTACCCCGAATCAATTTCATTTTTCTGTAAATATCTCGTTAACCGCAAAGTCCGAACGACGAAAGCTTCCGATTTTTTGTGAGATCTTTTGCGCTGATCACCGGTGACCACCGTAGTGGTCAAAGTAATAACGTCATATTATGAGGAATATTAATTCGCCGTTAGATTCTTACCTAGCCTCCTTTATGAGGATCGCAGCGTGAGTGCAAAAATGGGAACGGTGGCGCTTGGTATTCTGTGCACTGTTCGTTCCGTAAAAGCGGTCAAGTTACGACAACGTAATCGCGAACGCGCAGAAAAAGCGGAATCGATGTCTAGGCCAGCATTTAGTTTTTCTACACGCACACACAGTGCATCCGATGATGCGTTTCGCGACTTCGCGGGAAAGCAAGTCAGATGACTGCTTGATCTGCGGTCATCCGAAAAAGTGGCTCTATCTTTCCAACCCGAACCCGTCTATATACGTACGCGTTATTACCTAAACTATGCGATGAATTGTTGACATTCCACATGCCGCTTTGTATAATGTAATGATGTAAAGGGCAGTGAGTACGGTATAATACTGAGAGCTGTGCGCGTAACTTCGGACCAACTGTGGCCTTCTCCCGTGGTACCGAAGTCAAATCAACCACACTACGTCTAGATGAATGCTGGCAAATTAGGAAATCCTATTACAACCGCGTGATTCCGCGCAAACTTTTCCTCTCAATTCGTTATACGCTATATACGGAGCTGTCTCATAAAGGGGGAATCGATAATGGATAGTTCCACGGGGCTAATCCTCATCGCCGAAGTGCCAATAGAGTCACGATAGTTATCACCACGCGCAAACACTCCACTGTCGATAAGCTGGCTTATTTTTCTATCCAATATTTTATATCTCTACAGATATTGTCTATTTCAACGAGCTTGATGCATTACGTTTAGTTCCGCAGTATAAAGGATGTCTTGTTACGTAACAGTTTCTTTACGGTCTTTAACACGTTGACTGCCATGCGTATTTTACTATATTAAAACCGCAACGTGATAAAGCATTACAGAATATGATTGAATTGTGCAAAATGAAAATAAGACGAAGGTATCGGAAACCAAACAATTGAATGACTATTTAATATTAATTGCATTTACAAAATTATAAATGCCACGGACTGGGTATTTTTTTAATTTTCCGCGAGACCTTTTCCGCCGGTCACTGATGACCACCATGGCAGTCAAAGTGTTAACACACCGATCGCTTTTTCCTACTGCAGAATTATTTCGTACGTCTGTAAATATAAGAATACTTCCACGCGAAATGCCACACAATTATTTGGCATGTATATATCACCCTTCGGATCGGAAGGAATATTTTCCACCGTTGTCCCCTACCATGAAAGAATCTTTTGATTCCGACCTCGTAAGCCTATTAAACCGACGTGACCGCGCACTAGCGCTTAACGAGCAATCACCCTTCGGTGTAGAGGATCCCGGCACTATCTTATAGGGCCAGCCGCGTCACTTTCACACGTGTTTCCCATAGAGAGAAAAGGTCCCCGGAGAGAAAGCGACAGTGGCACGCATCGCGACGACCTCCGACTTCCTTTTGCCATCCGTCAGCGGCCATACTATCGCTTTCGCACCGGCTTATTTAAGCTCTCCTCCTCCATGGCGCGGCACGAGAATCTTCGCGCCTTTTCAACATATATAACACCAGTCTCGACTCTCTCTCTCTCTCTCTCTTTCATCATGGTGCAATGCCCTGTCAAGGACACGCGCGCGCATTTGCACGCATCAACGCATCCCATTATGAACTCTCGTTTGCATCGCAGACAAGACAATTGAAAAGATATTCAGATGCGCCGGCCAAAAATGAGCGTTGCGCGAGCAAACCATAGGCGGGCGATATTGTTAGCCGTTTGTCCGGGCAATTGATATTTATGCATGCCGCCGGAAAGTATGTTAAACTGATTACAGAGGTTCGCGGGTGAATATCGAATGCGCAAGAACGTCCTTGCTTGACGGTGCTAAGTACAAGTGTGTGTGTGGTGATTGCGCGATATTCTGGGAGATCGCAACAATCCATCGTGCTATGTGGACATTCTAACGAGGGGGTTGACTCTGGTCGACTGTCTTCAATGATAGGTCGCCAAGTTTACCGGTCACGGAAAGCACAGGCATCAACTCGAATATTCAAGCTGCGGCGTTAACAATTTGGAAATAGGCAAACCGTCATAGTATTGAATGTTCGACACTGGTCTATTACAATTTTTCAGATGCGATTGTCAGTCGTCTACGTGATAGCGGTCGTGAAAGTGTTAATCACGAGGGACACTGGGAAGAACGGTCATTGTAAGGTAATCGAGTAACGTAGTCAGTTTCTTTCTCATTTGACACCTTTGTTGCACGGTAAATTCATTAAACATGGCGTGTCGTTATTGTCTCGCTATGGATGTAACACTTTATGCAATGTGTTACGATGTATTTTGAGCATGTATTATGTATGATGAATATTTGAATTGATCATCTACTTGAGATTTGTTATTATTTATTTCTGGACGTTATGTGCTGCTGCGGTGGTGTTATTAAGTTCGAGTAGAAACGATCATTGCAAATGCTGCTGCTGCAAGTAGAGAGTGTTATATAAACTGCGTATACCGACGAGTACAAATAGGCAAGTGCATGGAATAACTACATTCTCACTATATATGTATATGTTTTTTCTGTGATTTATTTATATTGATGACGTGCGTTATACACGGCATATAATAAAAGCATACGTGCGTTTATGGTGTATGTACAATTCGTACAATAATGAAACGCGGTCCGTTATTATAAGTTTAAACTCGCTTGCCAATGCTGACGCGGACGGGGCTGTTGCAGCAAATTTGCACTTCGCGTGAAATGCAATTAGTCAGATGCAAGCGTGCATGTGCATCGCGTCTGTACTCTTACTCACGTCGTGCTAACTGGTGGAAAATGTCGAAAAAGACGACATTGAAAAATCCGGTTCGTAATATTTGTCATGCATACTACTTAACTAAAAAATTCACGGCGAAATTGTATAAAATCAACGTACAAATTCAACGATGTTCATAACATTTTTCCGCGTCGCAGCAAAGAAACGTCTCAGATCAGCACTGACTAATGTTTAACTCTAGACATTCTATACTTTCGTACACGAAGCTATTGAATTTAAAACGAGCAGAAGTGCTTTGAATATATTAAGCAATTTATTATTCATCGTTTAAAATTGACACGAACGAAATAGACAAGACGAGATGAAACACGGCGATGTTGAAAGATCTGCACGAGCAAACGGTAAAGGCAGCAGAAAAATATGACGCAATTGTGTACTTCTATCCATTGTCACCGGCCATAATATTTGTCTGGGTGTGGTATAAATGAAGAATTACGCTCGGTATTTCGACCTGAAATCGTGAAGCCGCAGACGGTGTTGATTCTATAAAAATTCCAACCCGGAAGAAGCGGAGAGAATGAGAGCGGTTCGATTGGGCGCGACCCAGCTATTGTCAATCTTACTGACATTATTCTGCGTCAGGCTGAACGAAACAAATTCCACGCGGGTGCACAAGAAACTAACGCGAGAATTAACATTTTTCTTTTCAGTGAATACGGAGAGAGTACGAGAAGTATTCATAATGCTTTACTCTCGAAGACCATGAATATTCTAGCTTATAGGCGATCCGGCATTTACATTTTTATTAACGTCACGTTATTGAAAACATGATCCGGCTCATCGATTCACAAAGGTATTATTTCAATGTGCACGGTATAATCCTTGATTAAACCTAGCCGGCATGAGAAGAGGAAGTGCTACAATCATATGCTGCTTCAGTGCTCATACATTCTTTATCGATTTGACGGTCAATAATTGCAAAGTTAATCGGATATTTAACGATCAAAAGGCAACGAGTAGCTAATATCCAATTGTTTCCATCTATAGTGTCTATAGATCCTTGCTTATATTGCGCAGTTAAAGAGCATTCATAATCAAGTGTATCATAACATACGTATAATCTCGCACATCATGAAAGTATGTAAACACATCATTCTATTTATACGCCGACCAGTTTTTTCAACGTTCAATGTATAATGGGATTCTTTCTCACGAAGAAGTGTAGAAGTGAAGAGGAAGAAAGCTATTTAGTAGTTATTTCACCGTCTAGCCATGTCGTCGCACTGGTCGTTGCGACTCCAACGATCGAATTGATTACAAATAACGTATCGTGCGACTCTATTGCGTCGGTCATTAGACAATCGGTTAAGTTGCGTCTTCTGCGAGCTATGAGATTCGCTTTCGACAGAGTACACTCTTCAATGTCAAGCCGGCCATACGAGATCCTCGGTGCTTGCATACCGATCGAGGACAAGTCGTGACGTGAATTGTGAGCCGGCTTTAATGACCTTTGCGCGTTCACTCGCGCTTTCATGTAATAAGAGACTATCCCTTTTTCAAACTCTACGAAGCAATTTTCTCATCTTCTACTACTCGTTTACAAAGAAAGTCTACAATATCTTTCAGTGATTATGCAGGCGTTTCTTACGTCACCGATACCGTTGATTTTTATACACAACCATTGAATTACGTATTGATTTTAGTGAAAAAAATAATCCGTCCATTTGCGAGGTCCCCATTTACGCGGATTCATTTTCATGCCCTTATACGAACGTGAATTTAAACAAGTAGCATTAAACTATGGAAATAAATAGCAGTTACATGAAAAAGTGTATCTTCCTGCCAAATGGAACCCTATTTTTGATTAGTGCATTTTTACCTATAGTTCGATAAAGAGTAGATTGTGAGTCTTTACTCATTCAAATTTCCTGTTCGTCTGACAAGTGGAGAAAAAATAGTTTGAACGTTATCGCTGTACGATTTCGGACAAGAGTTCCCTCCATCTTGTTTATGCAAGCGACATCCGGCATAGGACAGACCGGGACGTCGTGGAGTCCGAGTCGCAGTCGCGGAATATTTATCATCAATATCCATGACTTGAAGGATATCCGCTGGACGTACGTTCCCGTCGTTGCACACACGCAGCATAACCGAGGATAATTACGCGAAGCGTCCGAGTACGCACGGCAGGAGTGAGTACGAATCGATTAATAGCACCGTGCCGTGAGCCATCGCGAAAAGGGAAGGCCTTCTATGAAATGAAACAAGAGGTCAAATTGCTTTCGTTCCTCGCTCATCGGTTTGGCCACTTAAGCAGTAATCCGGTTCCATTGGACGGCCGTCTATTTCTATGCTGCGAGCTAGTCACCGAAGAACTGCAGTGCGCAGAACCGCGCAGAGCGGGAAAGCGAATTCGAAGAGTGTGCCAATGCAATTTCGTGTCGGGGGGAAAAAATGTTTCGCGGATCCGATAATAGGTCTAATGAACTGAGTAACGTGAGAGAAGTATTGCGAGTGTTTGCCTTTCTGCTATAATGCGCGATGCTGGAAGAAGGGAATGCGAAGTATTGACTGTGGAATTCAAAGCGAGAAACTCGCTTTGATAAATCATGATAGAAATCGCTTTGAGCGTTACGTGATGGCGAAGAACTATGTCAATTCGTAATTTGCATTATAGCCTTGACTCTGTTAGTGCTCGTTGTTATACAGTACACGCAGATTTCTATACTTTGTCGTGTCGATGTCTAAGCGCGAATTCTGAATTTGTTTGTTCAAACAATCGTTAATCCCGCGTCTCAAGAAAACCAAACGAATTTTTGAACTGAACATTACCTTGCCCATTCATCTAGTAATTAAAGCGTGGATGTTTCAATAACGAAACGTACAATTATCGAAATATCCTCCCTATTTATTTACTCCTCGGGAATAAATGACAAATATTTTATGACAACCATATCGAGCAAGCGTACATATTAGTACAAAAGGAAGATGAATAGGAGCATACCTGAACTGAAAGATCGAAAGCAAAGCTGATGCCCAATTTTCGAAAGAAACATCACTTGTAATAGCGTGGCGGGTAACGAAATATCGTGCGCAAAATTAAAGTCTCATCGGGGCCGTGGCTTCAGCTCCGCCTTAATTTGAGATTCAAGTCCGAAACGTGCAATCTTCTTCGTCGACCGAATATCCGTCGAGTCTGCGCAAACACCGTTAGTCATTACACCGTGGTTTTGTAAGAAATCCGTAGTCATACAACATTGCGCAATATAATAAGGATCCTTATAATTCAATCCCTTTTTATAACTATGCGAAACAACCTTCCAAACGTGTGCGGTAACTTTCCTATCCGTTGCTAATCTTGATATCAACAGAACTTCACGAACCTGTTTATTTTCACATTAAACGATATACATTGCAAACATAACCCCGTTGCGCTTTTATTACGGTGTGATAGAAATTTGGCAAATGAAAACTGACATGCGTAAATCAGTACAATGTCTAGCAGCAGACATTTACAATGTACACGAACTTAGAAACGAATCAAAATTGTTTTTGCAAACTCGGAATATCTACCTTGATATCTGTTTTATCTCAACCTAATATTTTTACGTGATAATATGTGCAGTTTACGATACAGAATTCTGCTGTTATGTAGTAACATAACTTATGATAACAACTGAGTCGATAAAATTTAATAGATATGTATTACTCCGGTATAAAAACAATTATGCACTTTCAGGGTGCACCTAACGTCGTTCCCAGTTTCTTTTTCAACTCACTCTGATATACTAAACAGCCAATTAAATCGGTGAACTTTTTGTGAATTTTTTGATATACCTAAATATTTCCTCGATTTTTTTCACGGCCGTCTCACGCCTAAACAGTTGATCGAAACCTATAAGTAATACCGGTTTTTATAACACTCATTGGACAATCTTTCACAAAGAATTAATCGCGATGAGCTATATTGAAAAAAATTGTTTCCACTTTCTTAAAATCGCTATATCGTGGAATTACAAAGGGTCCAGCGCACGAAAAGTGGTCTATCTTCAACGCAAATTGCATTCTACCGAATGATATTTATCCGAAGGAAAAAGAATTTGAAATTTTTCACCTTTTTGTGAAGCCATTTTAGCATAATTTTCCACTATACTTTCTGATTCCACGATAATTTCCCAAAGCAGGAAGAAAAAACAATATGCTCTTAACTCGTGGCCATATATGAATCTTTCCTGCTTGCATCGTCAATTTAAGAAAATAAGTAAAATAAAACTGAAACCTTTCCGCTATTCTGTTCTTTTAAAAATAAATAGCAATCATTAAATTTAACGCAACGTCCGGCGAAGAATAAGCTATAATCTCGTACCGTATTCGACTGATAATGTGGCTCACGGCGCGAAGATAATGCGATTCTAGTGCCCCGCAATGATACGATAAGGAATTAATTGGATGGCGGTTCTATCCTATACCTCGTCTATGTATCCGCTAGCGAGTTTCATAAAACAGATAAAGAAGTTTCCGGTTGATACCATCTGCAATATCAGCACACGAGAAACACTGTACACACGCGCCATCTGTAGGTCTGATCACTTGAGGTCTGCATACCTTACCAGCCAAATTTTTCTTAATTCAAATCTATAACAAAAACTGATTAATTTGTTGCAGCAAACGTCGAACAGCACACGTCCACCACTTATAATCTTCTGGCTCGAGGTAGCTGAATAAGTCTAATAAAATGCTGTTATTGTTATTGTTACTTTTACCATGTAAAAACATACCTTATGCATTTAAGAATTATTATTAAAAAAACTGTGCTGTAATGATTAAGAATGCAAGTAATTGAAAGAGAAATTATAATTTTGAACAACGACGACGCTGAAACAGAAAATAGTATTAAAAAAGAAAGGTTACAAGCTGCACCTGTAACATAAAATAAAAACTTTAATTAATTACACTATATATTGCAACATCCTAGACGACGCCGAACCTGAAACAAAAAGAAAAAAGTGTGAGTAGATCCACAATAAATTTCAGAATTGTGTAACCAGCTTGGATTAACACTTTTTATTCCTGTACTAAATATGTATCTGCCGATCGGAAAATATAATAAGCAATATGAAGATCTGGTCTGATGAACAAATCAGATATTTTTTCTTTACTCAAGACATATTCTACTTTACAATCATTCAAGAAATAAAAAGAGTTAATTGAGGCAGTTGATATATATTCGATAATAAGGAGCATAGTGGCTATCGTGACAAAATAATCCAGCGATGGAGCCCTTTTCTATGGGCCGCTTCAGCTATTTCAAAATAGTCTCTTCATTCTTCGGACTGGCTAATGAGAGTCCCCACTGATCGGGAATCATTCAACAAAGATACAAATTTTACATTCATTCGAACACTCGTTTGAAGACAAAGTGAGAACGAAATTGTACCTATACACCTGCCTACCCATTTAATGTACTGATAATGTAATTGGAAATGAATATAAATACATATCGTGTGTACGATTATGTATGTATATCAATTTCCAACATCAATTTCGCATTTGCCTTCAAAACTGTTCGAATCAAATGTAAAATGTCAATATCTTATTTTTGAAAAGTCTGGCGATCACTCGAAATACAACTAAATAAGTTTGCGGGCAAGGAATAGCACGCAGGCATTATCAAAATGCTGACAGCTCGTACACGTGGACATTTAACCGAAATTCCCAATCAGCTCGAAATGCGTACACCAGGCGTCCAATGAACACCTTGACAGTGTACCCATTTCTGCTTAAAATTCTAAAATAGCCTTAAATTTAGAACTTGACTATTGCAACCGGTTACTATGAGTACTGACAGTAGTATTCATACGAGATAATTGTATTGCTACATAAAGTATAATATGATTTTTGTGTTGCTACTTTATTAATATGTAGATATTTAAAACGTGGGCACTTTGTGAAAAACGATCGTAAGAAAAGACACAAACTTGGCAGTGAAATTTCATGGTTGCAATAATTAAGTGAATCCCAGGTGAAGGCATATCACTTGCACGCCTAATACCTATCCGCGAGAAAATAAGTGATAGCCTCACCCTGGCCCTACCTACTTAAAATTGAACATTCACGCAGAGGTATGCTACCTGCCTGCCTAAAACCTAAATTTAAAAATGCAAACCAATCACACCAACACACTCACTCCATTCTCACACATTCCGCCCGGGTGCAAAAAAACCTATTCCTAGAGAGTACGTCCCGGGACGTCTCCGACACCCGAACTCAGCGCACATCATCATTCATTCTCTAATGTACGTACCAATTCCTGAAATCAACTGTCAAACGCTAGTGACCATGCAAGTTACCCACGACCGCGATCCATATTGACTCATTTTTCTATACAACCAATTGTTGCATAGATAGCACATAATATTGCATTCAAATTCGTTCGTCTATTAACAAGACAAAGATAATTAGTGGTCATATTGATTTTTTCAGATATAGGTGAACTATGCAACGAGAACTCAATATGCATATTCGTTTGTCCAACGTGCAGTCCATACACTACCATTCATATCACACACAATGAAAAACACGTTGGTGGACACTAACGTAATGACAGTCGCTTACACATATAAAATAATCGTATATTTAAATTCGTGTTCACTGGCCTGATCCATAGATGCAGCACCTGGGCGCATGAATGGTTTCAGACCGTAAATAATGAACACGGGCAATTAAAATGTATACCAACCCTTTTGCTAAAAACATCCTAAACTAAGATTAATGAAAAATGTATCTAAGCGGGCTAATATTGTTTTGCATTCATCGCAATTGCAATATATATATGTATACATCTATTATATATAAACGTATCTTGGTTACAAAAGTGGACTCTTAACTAATTCTCAATTAAAAAGGAAATATTAGGCATGCATGACTCTACGTTTTACAAACTTTAAATGATATTAAATAGTATAAAAAAAAAACAGTATCATGAAATAAACCTGGAAATAAAAACTTGATTAGCCTCGAGCGATCTGTTCTCAGAGATATGATTTTAAAAACACAATCAAACTTATTTATATATCTCCGAATGCAGATACCACTCGCCGCGAAGTGCCTTCATGCTCTTTTGTTACTATTACATCGAATGGCAAACAGGAAACAAAATTCAAACACTTTAATAAGGTTGAAGGAAGCAGTAAAGAAATATACTTTCTAATCGCGAATCGCGAATTGCAAATCAATTGTGTTACACAGAAAATGAGCAAAGAAGGCCTATCCTACTCTAAATACACATACAATATACACAAATTGCCACTCATAGGTAAACTCCGCAGAGTTTACCTATGGCCACTATGCTCGCTTAGAAAATATCTAAAAGATAAATACAACCAACCACTCGTGTCGATTCGGACCATTCATCCTGCGACATGTTTGAGTGGTCGGAGGGATATAAAAATATGACTCATTGGTGTTGGCTTGTCAGGATACCACAGGAACACGCTGCATCAGGAGGCACAGGATTCAACATTATGGACCCTCGTTCTCTCACCCAGCATGAGATAGGCAGCAATAAATATCTTCTTTTAGTTTTTACACTGCAAGGGAACAAGAAAAATGGTTATTTACTGTCCACTTGCTGCAAGTATATTAATGAATAATTTTATGTATACACTAAATATACTTACAAAAATGACATTTTTTGAGAAAATTGGAATCCATCATTGGTATCGAAAATCACTGACTCTACTGTATGATGAAAAACTATATTTTATTATCATGACTAAATATTTGTGTTGATGAATAGTACTGAATCTAATCTGGGATTGAAACTGCTATAACTCAATGTCCTATTCAAATCAATATATGGACAATACAACATTTTCTTTAACAGGCAATCAAAGTAATTCTAAGTAAAAGATTGCAAACAAACACTGACTCTATTTCACGTGACTCTATAATGTAATACCAAAAGGGATGAAGTGATACAAAGAACCTGTATGGTTCAAAGGGTAACTATACATCGAATGCAAACACTGACTCTAAACCGCATTGCACGCGGTCACCTAAATTCTGAAACAAAAAATAATTAGACGTTAGTAAAGATTCCATGCGATAGCGGAATTTGGCGATAATTAAAATATTTATATAAGCTAAGAAATAAAGCTGCAGATTTTACGAAAAAATGTAGTTATAAATATTTAAACAAAAACCATTATGTTATAATCAACGACTGAAGACGTTTTACTCTTGCAACAAAAGTTATCGCGGCAAATTACGTTAAAATGTGTTCGTGTGCGTGAGAAACCGTGTACTCGTCTAACCCACACAACCGTACAAAATTCATAATCTTAACACTGGTACATATTTAATGAATAATATGTTACTATTGGGTTGGAGGGAAAGTTCTGTCGTATTTTTAATAGGCAGGTAATTTTTCTTGTAAATAAAAAAAACATCTAGCTAGTGAGTCATTCGGATTTTTTTTGTTTTCTATAGCTGCTGTATAATATGAAAGGAGTCCTTTTTTCCGTTCATCATTTACTTGTGATATTTAAAGTGAAAAACATGTCAGTAGATAAAGTGCATTAACGACACTGCATTTTGTATGAATTCCAAAAAGGAAGCAACGCATCATTGCAAAAAATTTATGTGCAGTATTTGGAAAAGATATTGTAAATGTTCGTACTTGTCAAAGATGGTTTAGCAAATTTCGTTCCGGAGATCTGAGCCTCCAAGAAAGTGATCGATCTGGACGACCATCCAAGATCGATAATGATGTTTTACTATCCATGTTGGAAAATAATCCACATTTAACAAGTCGAGAAATTGCAGAAGAGTTTGGCATTCATCATACAACACATTAAATGTGTTATGATTAATATTAAACACATATTTTTATAAATTAATTCAAATATTTTCTTTAAAATACGACAGAACTGTGGTATCGCGATATGAACAGGCAACACCCGATTGTGTGTGTGCGTGTGTGTGTGTGTGTGTGTGTGTGTGTGTGCATGAGCGATCGAGCGTTTAATGTTCTCTGAAATAAGTTGTAATGTGTACGCCGATGTGTTTGGAAATTCTCGAATAAATTTCCGACGTTGCTAGGGAAGCGAATAAGGTAAGCGATCGATTTACCCGCGATTCAATTGTTTATAAGAGAAAATAAAATAGCGACGGGGCAGTTCAGATCTGCGGACGCCACGGAGTCACCACGGGGTCGACACACGCGAATCATTTTATCTTGTATTGTTATTTAATTCATTAAAATAAACATCTATTTGTTGTCACTAAAATATCCCACAGAACTTTCCCTCCAACCCAATAGTTTGTTACTCACGTAGGTCGTTCGTCGAACAAGGTAGTTGAATATTGTTAAACTTACCAAAAATAACGTTAAGACCGCCAAATATAATGTTCTCGTGCCACAGCGTACCGCATTTTCCATACTCGAGACGACGCCGAAAATCATGATCCAATATTTCCGACGATTCGACGAATCCAGCGAAGCCACTGCGAAATAGATGTTGCCCCTTATTAGATTTACAAAATTTCGTCTAATTTCGTGGGTATACAATCAAAATGCAACAATAAAATAGCGTAAATGTGGTAGCTCACCTCTTCCGATCTGCACCGTGTCACTGCCAAGCTTGGAAAATGGCCGTTACACCGAGCTGAGCAATGGATTGGCTAGTCTGCGGCAAATGGCTACCGTTGAGCCTGTCTGATTCAAGTAGTGAGCATTAGCGCGGGAAAGTGCACCTTGATGAGTGTGTGTATGTGAGAAAGCGTGTGCGTTCCTAACCCACACAACTGCACAATCCTCAACTACTTTGGCATACATGCAATGAATAAGCCTAATATATATCTTTAATTGTTTGCTCATGCAGGCCATGCACTAAGTTACTTGAATGTGGTTGAACGTACCATAAATGATGTAATATCAGCGAAATGAAATGTATTCATGCCGCGATGTGTTACATTCTCGTCAGTCGTACCGATGTCGGAAATCATGGTTCAATATCCCGCACGATCCACCGAATTCAACAAAGTCACTGCAAAATACGTGTTGCCCCTTATTAGATTTACAAAATTTCGTCTAATTTCGTGGGTATACAATCAAAATGCAACAATAAAATAGCGTAAATGTGGTAGCTCACCTCTTCCGATCTGCACCGTGTCACTGCCAAGCTTGGAAAATGGCCGTTACACCGAGCTGAGCAATGGATTGGCTAATCTGCGGCAAATGGCTACCGTTGAGCCTGTCTGATTCAAGTAGTGAGCATTAGCGCGGGAAAGTGCACCTTGATGAGTGTGTGTATGTGAAAAAGCGTGTGCGTTCCTAACTCACACAACTGCACAATCCTCAACTACTTTGGCATACATGCAATGAATAAACCTAATATATATCTTTAATTGTTTGCTCATGCAGGCCATGCACTAAGTTACTTGAATGTGGTTGAACATACCATAAATAATGTAATATCAGCGAAATGAAATGTATTCATGCCGCGATGTGTTACATTCTCGTCAGTCGTACCGATGCCGGAAATCGTGATTCAATATCCCGCACGATCCACCGAATTCAGCAAAGTCACTGCAAAATACGTGTTGTCCCTTATTGGATTTACAAGATTTGATGAAATTTGTTGGGTAAATAACAAACATATAACAATAAAAGGGTGTAAATGTGGTAGCTCACCTCTTCCGATCTGCACCGTGTCACTGCCAAGCTTGGAAAATGGCCGTTACACCGAGCTGAGCAATGGATTGGCTAATCTGCGGCAAATGGCTACCGTTGAGCCTGTCTGATTCAAGTAGTGAGCATTAGCGCGGGAAAGTGCACCTTGATGAGTGTGTGTATGTGAGAAAGCGTGTGCGTTCCTAACCCACGCAACTGTACAATCCTCAACTACTTTGGCATACATGCAATGAATAAGCCTAATATATAACTTTAATTGTTTGCTCATGCAGGCCATGCACTAAGTTACTTGAATGTGGTTGAACGTACCATAAATGATGTAATATCAGCGAAATGAAATGTATTCATGCCGCGATGTGTTACATTCTCGTCAGTCGTACCGATGTCGGAAATCGTGGTTCAATATCCCGCACGATCCACCGAATTCAACAAAGTCACTGCAAAATACGTGTTGTCCCTTATTGGATTTACAAGATTTGATGAAATTTGTTGGGTAAATAACAAACATATAACAATAAAATGGTATAAATGTAGCAGCTCACCTGTTACGATCTGCACCGTGTCAGCGCCAAGCTCCAAGAAAGATGGCCACCCTCAAGTTCAGCTCTGATTGGCTGGTCACGACTAATGGCGGCAGGTTGCATCTGATTGGCTCCTACAAATATGTCGTTTTATATGTAGTACCGAAAATTTTATCTTTTTGCTTCATATCCATTGTTTCACAAATTTTAATTAAGATAATAATTTGTTATCAATTAAATAATTGTATTTTGCCAAAATTTTTGAGAATACTGTGAAGTCTACCAAAAACCATGGTTAGGAATTTTGTTAACTTTATATTCTTGGGCTGTCGAAACCACCTGAAATTAAAGACATATACCTTAATTAACTTGATGATTTACACCGTGTTACTATTTGTTGCCGATCGAGCAGATGGTTTGCATGTGGTCACTTCCACATTACAGGACCAATGCGTGAAGATCAAATCCTAGTGGTTGACGCTACTGATATTAACTATTACAAAAATTTTATCTAAACCCTTTTTAAGATTTCAACAATCTAGCAATGATATCCACAAACGTTAAAATTATTGTCATTCTGTTGTGCACAAAAGCCTTCCTCTTAACTACAATTCAAAAGAATAAATCACAAGATCTCTTTGGAGATTCATGACAACGTGTTCAATCTTTAAAAATCGCTTGCAGTGCTTATAATAACTATATATTACAATTGAGGTGCAGAAAAGAAAATTGTAGGGAATGTCAGTATTGCAGACTCAATAGCTGAACAAAAATATCATCATAGTAGGATTAATGTTATGAATTGTGATTTAAAAGTGTGTCATAAATGTGACAGTAAAAAGTTTGGGTACATTCTTGACACACATCTAAAAATATATAGCAGTAAAAAACAATGCCTGTATTTTACATTTTTAAGTTGCAATTAATAAACCTGTTTCTAACATGTGTCATGAATGTACCATTAAAAAGTTCTGTTGGATTCCTGGTACATGATTGAAAATACATAATATTAATGAAAAAACCTCTATAATCTGCACTTTTCGATCAGACTCAATAAAGCTACTCCTACCATGTGTCATAAATGTGGCAGTAAAAAGTTTTGCTATATTCCTGCTGCATGGTTAAAAATACATGGTATTAAACAATCATCTTTCATAATTTCTACGTTTAGGTTGCAATTAATGAATCTACTTCAATCATATGTGGTGAATGTAGTAGTAAAAAGTTTTGCTGTACTCTTAGCATATGACCAAAAATATATAGCACTAAAACAACAACTCCTATAATCTATACTTTTGGCTCACACCTAATAAAGCTATTTCTACCATGTGTCACAACTGTGGCAGTAAAAGCTTTCCCTATGGTCCTGATGCATGGTTGAAAATACACACCACTAAAGAAACACCTCTCATAATTTCTACTTTTAAACTGCAGTTATTAAGACTACTCCGCAGTAATACGTTGCTAATGAAAACGTTACTCCTTTGATAAGAATGTTATAAAATCTTTAAGTATTTGTGTTGAACCATTGAATTTGATGCATTGACTTCCAATAAAGGCTTTTACTTGCACCTATGCTGTAATACACAACACTTGTAAACACTCCAAATGATTTTGTGAAACCAAATAATTTAACACAGTTCATCAAAGGAGTCAAATAATTTAACACAGTCCATCGAAGCAGTCAAACAATTTAACACACTCCATCGAAGGAATCAAACAATTTAACACAGTCCATTGACGGAATCAAACAATTTAACACAGTCCATTGATAGAATCAAACAATTTAACACAGTCCATTGATGGAATCAAACAATTTAACACAATCCATCGAAGGAATCAAACAATTTAACACAGTCCATCGAAGGAATCAAACAATTTAACACAGTCCATTGACGGAATCAAACAATTTAACACAGTCCATCAAAGGAATCAAATAATTTAACACACTCCATTGAAGGAATCAAACAATTTAACACAGTCCATTGACGGAATCAAACAATTTAACACAGTCCATCAAAGGAATCAAATAATTTAACACACTCCATTGAAGGAATCAAACAATTTAACACAGTCCATTGATGGAATCAAACAATTTAACATAGTCCATTGAAGGAATCAAACAATTTAACACAGTCCATTGAAGGAATCAAACAATTTAACACAGTCCATTGATGGAATCAAACAATTTAACACAGTCCATCAAAGGAATCAAATAATTTAACACACTCCATCGAAGGAATCAAACAATTTAACACAGTCCATTGACGGAATCAAACAATTTAACACAGTCCATTGATGGAATTAAACAATTTAACACAGTCCATTGATGGAATCAAACAATTTAACACAGTCCATCGAAGGAATCAAACAATTTAACACAGTCCATCGAAGGAATCAAACAATTTAACACAGTTCATCGAAGGAATCAAACAATTTAACACAGTCCATTGAATACAGATATAACGTACCAATGAAGTACAAGTGTTATGTACCATCAAAACATAACATTACACGTTAGCACAGAAAAATAATGTTACCTCCGGACTTTTCAGTTACGTTTAGTATTAAACTTCATACCCTAAGCAGAATGTTATCAATGCAAAATTATGATAAAACTAATAGTAGAGGTTTTAAATTTCAAAGGTTACTTTAAGTTGGTGTAAAAATGAACATCAGTAGTATTTGTCAGTAAAGTTTGAATTTCAAGCACAAGTTTTATAGTATATAGATGGTCACCTGCTGAGCAGTTTCACAGTTAGAATGTGGCAGTAACACGACGTGCATCGTAAAAGGTTAGCTTCTACATTTTAACTGCTTTTTTTTCGCAAATATTTCTGGTTTAAAGTTTGCTATGATTTTCCAAATTGAGGGAGGAGCAGCAGGATTTTTTTTTATGAGTAATTAATGGAAAATATGACGCACCGTGAACGCATATAAAGTAAAAATATAAAATATTAATTTTACCGAATCACTTTTCGAACTTAATAAAGCAACATAATCGCGCGAACAGTCAGATTCAAATGGCAGCCATTGGCAATGACTGACCAATCACAGCTCAGCTCTCTTGGCTTGCCTCAGTCTAACGTGGGCAATAACCCCATGCAGGTCGTAAAAGGTGAGCTGCCACATTTATGTTATTTCATTGTCAAATTTTTGTTCTACGGTGTCTGAATTTATGGAAATATTATATTTTCAGTAGGGGGCAACAGGTATTGCGTTGTGGCCTTGCTCGATACGGTGAATTATTCGAGATATTCTGCTGTAATTCCAGACGGTTACACTCTTAACCCTTTGCACTCCGAATTTTATTGCAATTTCGTTACCAGCAGCTCCCAACGCTTTTAAGTGTTTTGTTTGAAATTTACTTTAACTAAAAAAATAAGGCAATTTAAATAAATAAAGGAAGAAACTAATTCACTTAAATACCAGTTTTATTTACACTATTGTCGTATTTTGAAATTTTCAAGTGATTCTATGATAATTTTTGAAACAACTTTCAAGATGCAACCCTGCTTTTCTTTCGTATGTTTCGCAAAAATAGGTAGTTTCTCTTCTTCCTCCAGGTATTTTTCTATTTGGGCAAACTGCACAGTCTTTGTGTTTTCCTTCGGAATGTACCAAGATGAAATGAGGCTTTCCATCTAAGCGATCGTGTTTATCAAGTGTTCCAGGCCTCCCCAATTTCATATTTCGTGCACGACAATCACGGGTAAGCATTCAGACAAAAGCTTTTCAGAACAAAACTATTTATTATAAAAATGAGTTTCGCGAAATATTTTTATATGAACAAGCTCTAGGTTTTGTTCCTTGGTTTTTTGTTTTTTTCTTTGTATAAAATATACGCAGTTACTATGGAGATTTCTAATCCCGAAAATAAATATTTCCTCCACCACTTGAGTGCTCGACGGAAAAAACAATAAGATGTCGCGTATTGGTGCGCCATATCGACACCACCCATATTTTTATTATAATCTATGATCACAATCGGTTTTTTTATTTCTCTTCGATTACCTGAATGTCTAACACTTGTAGTGACATTGCGAGAGCGTTGATAACGTATAATATGTGCGCGACATCTATTTATTTGAACATGAAAAAATGTCATTACCCCACTCGACAAAAAGTAACATGAGATGAAAAGTGATGTCGAGTGACACTCGACATAGGAGTGCAAAGGGTTAAGGAAAGCGAGGTACGGCGTCGTATGGAATCTTCGTATTTTGCCGTTTTTGCATAATTTTCGGTGAGTTTGACCACATTCAAGTATCTAACTCGATGCATGGCTTACATGCTCAAATAATTAGTGAAATATATTGGGTTTGTTCATGATATGTGTGCCGAAAGAGGTTAATGTTAAGATTTTTCATTTTGTGCAATTGTGTAGGTAAGCTAACACACGCTTTTTCACACACACGCATCCATACAAACGTACTTTGGCGCCATAACTACTAGCTAGTCAAATCAAGTATACTCAGTGGTTATTCGTAGTAGCGATTTCTGGTAAATGTTTGGACAATTTTTGTCATTCCTTTTATTCGATCATATCTTAGAGTCACTGTTTGAACGTGATGCTTAATTGTATCCGCGTAATAATATCACATTAATATTGTAAGTATTTCTATCTCCAACAGTTGTTACAGTTATTTACAGGGTACAATAATTTCAATATTTTTTTTCCTACTTTGCAGAATCAATAGTTTAACAAAATGGTGGTTTGTACTTGTCTAATGCTGAGTGAGAGAATGCGTTTCCAAAATCCAAAGTCCACTGAATACGTTTCTGTGGTATGCAGACAAACCAATATTGGTGAGCGAAATTTTTATGTTATTCAAGTTATTCTATTATACTGAAAGATAAAAGGATTTAGTTAGTATGTTTGTTAACTGGATTTATATTTCATAATTACATCTCATAGAATATTTCTAAGAAACGTTGCAAAGAACAACAATTTTCACACTAACTTGTTCCTGGAGAATCTGTTTCTCAGGCAAATTAGACAATGGATACATTAGATATGGGACAAAATAAATAAATAGAATAAAGAATCATTAATATTTTTTGACACTAGACATAATTGCTACCAGCTATTAAATATGTGATGAACCTTCGCGATATTCATCGTTACAGAGATAATACAAAAACACATGAAATGTACATGGTTGGTAAACACTATTGTTTATTATGTTATTAAGGAGGTTCGGCGATAAAAAACACGAACTGACACTTGTTATTTAAAAGTGGATTTAAGTAAAAAGTCAATAATTGAAAAATTTGGTAGCATGAGTGGGTGGAAATCGTCGGCAAACATTGAATTTTTAGCATATAGGAGTGTACAGATTGAAATAGTGTATAAATTAAAAAATCTACACAATTTTATGAAATTCTGATCAGTGTGCGCAAAGTGATACGGTAATTTGACGGTCTACGCACGATCTGCTCGCCGAAGATACGCATTTGTCCTGAAAGGTCAGTCTTGTGTCGACGACCGTAGGGGTCACATCGAAAGTTTCGAAAGTGGTGTAAAGTGACATGTGGTGCCTCGGCAAGCTCAATCGTGCTTTTATCACTGGGATAGCCTCTCCTACTAATATAGCATTGGATTTACACATTATTACGGTGCAAAAGGAAAGTGAAGTGCCGACGTGAACATTAATAGTTACCAATGACAGTTAACTTTGACTGGCCATCTTAATAGTGACTTCAGACAGTGATTATATACAATTAATACGGACGCCTAATACAAATAGCAGTGTGTTAGCAGTGAATTTTGACAGTGATTATTAGCATTCAATTTTAACTTTTGGTTTTTATAGTGGTGTCACCAATACTGACCGTGCATAATGACATGGGGTGCATAGTGACAGCTGCAGTACTAATGCTTTCTGACGTGGGGTGCAGCAACAGGTATCTACACCGGGTGGTTTATTCGGATGCTTTGCTCACTCTGTGTGTTTATACTACTTTGGTAAGCCTCAACTGTTCTTATTATACATTCCCTATTTAATTACAAATTGATTTTCATAGATCATTATCTGGGTTGGTTTAATTTTACTCATCATTGGTCCACAAGCATGCTGATTTTTCCCATCTATTGTAACACCAGACTACTTATTACATGCATATGCACGCACCGCATGACTTTCTCCTGCCTTGCCTCCTTTAATTGCTTGTTTGTCACCTGTACTTATATCTCATAATTACATCTCATAGAATATTTCTAAGAAACGCTGCAAAGAATGCAATAATTGTTAAAAAAATGCACAAACAATTTTCACACTGGCTTGTTTTGGAGAATCTGTTTCTCAGACGAATTAGACAATGGATACATTAGATATGAAACCAAATAAATAAATAGAATGAATAGACATTAATATTTTTTGACACTAGACACAATTGCTACCAGCTGTTAAATATATGATGAACCTTCGCGATATTCATCGTTACAGAGATAATACAAAAACACATGAAATGTACATGGTTGGTAAACAGTATTGTTTATTATGTTATGAAGGAAGTTCGGCGATAAAAAACACGAACTGACACTTGTTATTTAAAAGTGGATTTAAGTAAAAAGTCAATAATTGAAAAATTTGGTAGCATGAGTGGGTGGAAATCGTCGGCAGACATTGAATTTTTAGCATATAGGAGTGTACAGATTGAAATAGTGTATAAATTAAAAAATCTACACAATTTTATGAAATTCTGATCAGTGTGCGCAAAGTGATACGATAGTTTGACGGTCTACGCACGATTTGCTCGCCGAAGATACGCATTTGTCCTGAAAGGTCAGTCTTGTGTCGACGACCGTAGGGGTCACATCGAAAGTTTCGAAAGTGGTGTAAAGTGACATGTGGTTGTTCGGCAAGCTCAATCGTGCTTTAATCATCAGTGGGATAGCCTCTCCTACTAATATAGCATTGGATTTACACATTATTACGGTGCAAAAGGAAAGTGAAGTGCCGACGTGAACATTAATAGTGACCAGTGACAGTTAACTTTGACTGGCCATCCTAATAGTGACTTCAGACAGTGATTATATACAATTAATACGGACGCCTAATACAAAGAGCAGTGTGTTAGTAGTGAATTTTGACAGTGATTATTAGCATTCAATTTTAACTCTTGGTTTTTATAGTGGTGTCACCAATACTGACCGTGCATAATGACATGCGGTGCATAGTGACAGCTGCAGTACTAATGCTTTCTGACGTGGGGTGCAGCAACAGGTATCTACACCGGGTGGTTTATTCGGATGCTTTGCTCACTCTGTGTGCTTATACTACTTTGGTAAGCCTCAACTGTTCTTATTATACATTCCCCATTTAATTACAAATTGATTTTCATAGATCATTATTTGGGTTGGTTTAATTTTACTCATCATTGGTCCACAAGCATGCTGATTTTTCCCATCTATTGTCACACCAAACTACTTATTACATGCATATGCACGCACCGCATGACTTTCTCCTACCTTGCCTCCTTTAATTGCTTGTTTGTCACCTGTACTTATATCTTATAATTACATCTGATTCAATTTCATAGAATATTTCTAAGAAACGCTGCAAAGAATGCAATGACTGTTAAAAAAATGCACAAACAATTTTCACACTGGCTTGTTTTGGAGAATCTGTTTCTCAGACGAATTAGTCAATGGATACATTAGATATGAGACCAAATAAATAAATAGAATGAATAGACATTAATATTTGACACTAGACACAATTGCTACCAGCTGTTAAATATATGATGAACCTTCGCGATATTCATCGTTACAGAGATAATAAAAACACATGAAATGTACATGGTTGGTAAACAGTATTGTTTATTATGTTATTAAGGAAGTTTGGCGATAAAAAACACGAACTGGCACTTGTTATTTGAAAGTGGATTTTAGTAAAAAGTCAATAATTGAAGAACTTGGTAGCATGAATGCGTGGAAATCGTCGGCAGACATTGAATTTTTAGCATATAGGAGTGTACAGATTGAAATAGTGTATAAATTAAAAAATCTACACAATTTTATGAAATTCTGATCAGTGTGCGCAAAGTGATACGGTAATTTGACGGTCTACGCACGATCTGCTCGCCGAAGATACGCATTTGTCCTGAAAGGTCAGTCTTGTGTTGACGACCGTGGGGGTCACATCGAAAGTTTCGAAAGTGGTGTAAAGTGACATGTGGTGCCTCGGCAAGCTCAATCGTGCTTTTATCAGTGGGATAGCCTCTCCTACTAATATAGCATTGGATTTACACATTATTACGGTGCGAAAGGAAAGTGAAGTGCCGTCGTGAACATTAATAGTTACCAATGACAGTTAACTTTGACTGGCCATTCTAATAGTGACTTCAAACAGTGATTATATACAATTAATACGGACGCCTAATACAAATAGCAGTGTGTTAGCAGTGAATTTTGACACTGATTATTAGCATTCAATTTTAACTTTTGGTTTTTATAGTGGTGTCACCAATACTGACCGTGCATAATGACATGGGGTGCATAGTGACAGCTGCAGTACTAATGCTTTCTGACGTGGGGTGCAGCAACAGGTATTTACACCGGGTGGTTTATTCGAATGCTTTGCTCACTCTGTGTGCTTATACTACTTTGGTAAGCCTCAACTGTTCTTATTATACATTACCCATTTAATTACAAATTGATTTTCATAGGTCATTATTTGGGTTGGTTTAATTTTACTCATCATTGGTCCACAAGCATGCTGATTTTTCCCATCTATTGTCACACCAGACTACTTATTACATTCATATGCACGCACCGCATGACTTTCTCCTGTCTTGCCTCCTTTAATTGCTTGAACACCTCGCATGTACTTCCAGTGGTTTCATGTATTTTAATCAACACTTTCGGCTAACATTGCACTATTGCATATTACGTTAAATGGTGCCTATTTTGAACGGTAAAAATCGTACAGGTCACAATTCGCAGCGACCTCCACGCGGTGTGACCCGGACACTGTTATCCTTGAATCGGATGATTACATCTGAATCAAGGATCACAGTGACTAACCGCTGCGATTCGCGTTTTCTTTTTCTCACCCAATGATATGGTTCTACTAGATATCAATGAACTTTCATTAAACGTAGCTTCACTTAACTTTCAGTAAAGATTAACACATTCCTTGCAAAATCACGTCAGCATTCGCAGTAATAAAAAAAGAATTCCGTTTAAGAAATTGCGTATTTTTTTATTTTTGCTACCCTCCCCCTTTTCTTTCAGCATCTTTGCGACCCCTCGTCGGTCTTTAAAGTCTGTGTTTTCTCGATACGATTCGCTTGCCTCCACCCGCGTGTGTTGAGGCACGCGCGCGGTTCGGTGATCTCCATCCACGAATGTTGAGGTCCGCGAAATCGTTTTACTTCCACCCGCGTGTGTTGAAGTCCGCGCGTCGCGATTCCGACAGCTTCCACCCGCGTGTGTTGAAGCTCGCGAATTAGAGTCAGTGCATAAGAATGTTTTATGATACATCCCATATATTAAAAAATTATTCAATTTTTCTTAAACTCTTATTCGGTCGGTTTCGTCAGTCCTTTTCTTTTTCACAATTTGCTTTCGGTATTTTCGATAAGTCTTCCGTTCATTGTGCTTGCACTTTCGTATTAGCAAACATGGGATGTATCATAGAATATTCTTTCAATTATTACGATCGCGCGCAATGCGATCTTAGAGTCAAATTTGCTTTCGAGTAAGTTATTTCCCCCCGAGTCGCACAGACTCTTTAGCTTCAACCCTTTGCATTAGAAAGTAGAATCACGCGAAGTAGAGTCTGTGTTTGCTCGCCGTTACAAGTCCCCCTCGGTCGAACTATATTTTTCGCGTCGCGTTAGAGTCAGTGTTTGTTCGCCGCAACGTATTTTTTTTTTATTTTTTTTTTTTTTTTTTTACTAAAACACCTCGGTCGCGAACACATATACCGAAACGCCTATACCGCGATCGCGTATTATAACAGTAGAGTCAGTGTTATTGCGCCAATATAAGATATTTCGGTCGCGAAATTCACAATTATTATTTCGTTCGCGAAAGTAGAGTCATGTTCGCCGGTAATATTACATTCGGTCGCGAAATCCGTAAATGACTTCGGGCGTAACGCGTAGTAGAGTCAGTGCTTCAAGAAGAAGCCTGGTCCTGTCTGAGAGGATGGATGACTGGAGGCTAGGAGTCCGAAAGCCGTTCAATCTGAGGGTCTATGATGCCTGGGCCTGTCCATCTGATGGTTCCTGAGAGTTCAAAATCGACTGCCCTCATCCCACAGTTCAGAATGGAGAATCTAAAACTTGAGGGTCTAGGAACTGAGGTCCTTGAGAGTCCAAAATCGACTGCCCTCATCCCACAGTTCAGAATGAAGAATCCAAAACTTGAGGGTCTAGGAACTGAGGTCCTTGAGAGTCCAAAGTCGACTGCCCTCATCCCACAGTTCAGAATGCAGAATCCAGTTGAGGGTCTAGGAACTGAGGGTCAAGGATCCGTCGATGGTGCGTGTTCCAGTGGTATGCTGACCAGGCGGTGAGTCAATTTTTAAGTCCCTCCAGTCACTCAACCATGTCGTAGGGCGAATGGTCCGAAGCGGCACGAGTGACTGGTTGTAATTATTCTTTGAAATGGTTATCAATGGCGAGCATAGTGACCGCGAGTAGACTTTTCGCACTGCGAGAACTCTACTCGCGAGTGGCATTTGTTAGGCACATTTTTCATGTCTGTGTATTAGCTCAGGATAGGCCTCCCTTGCTCAATTTCAATTTAATACATTTGCTCGCGTACGCGGTCGCGTTTGGATGTTTCACTTAAAAATGTTTCGCAAATTTAAAGTGCTTCGATAAAGTAGAGGCAAAATTTGCACTGCAAGTTGTTTAATTACGGCTTTTAGTACAAAGTTAAAGTCGCGTTAAAGTAGAGTCAATACGTTCGTATGTAAGAACGTACCGTTTCCGTTCGGTTATAATTAGTTTAATGAGCAAGATGGCATTTCGCGACAAGTAGATCCCATCATAGAGTGACATCGTTTGTTATATTTTTGTGACATAGAAAAGTCGCTTCTATGGTGGGATCGCTTGAGGGAGTTTGTTTTTCCATGTTAGAAACATGAAAACAAACAGTCGAGTCAGTAGTGCATGCTAACTTTTGCTTTCAATATGAAATTAAATTAAAGTCGAGTCACTATTGCATGAAAGTTTTACTTTTATTACGAAATCAAATTAAAGTCGAGTCACTTTTTACAAGAGAAATTAATGAAACAGTAAAGTCAAAACATTAGTCCGCTTAGAAACGTAGAAAATTAGCATACTACTAATCTTAGCTCAGGATTCTTTCAGCAAGCACGGTTTGTACTCTTTTTTTTGGCCGTACTCATGTCACTAAGGTCTACAATCATGCATGTGCCCAGGTGCAACATGCATGGTGCAGACCGGTGAGTACGGTTTAGTTTTAAGGCGTAGATTGGCGATTGTATTGTCATAATGACCGCCGACGTACATGCCACTGTATGAATGCGTAGTGGTTTGTGGCTTGTACGTCGGGTAAAGCATAAAATGACCATTGCTTTCTCGTATTCCGTCAATTATTAAAGATCATTTTATTGCGTACTTCAATACGCCGATATGTTGCCCATACGGTCTACATATCGCTTTTTTTTAAATATCCACTAAAGAGTTCTGTACGACACTTGGTCATACAGAATATTTAATAAGTCGAGTCACGCGTTTCGCGGTAGCTTGCTCAGTCATTATACTTTACAATCGATTTCAGCATCGGTACGTACTGGTTGATAAGTGTATGAGTCAGTTTTGAGCTTGGGTGTCGGAGACGTCCCGGGACGTACTCTCTAGGATTAGGCTCATTTGCACCCGGGCGGTTGTGTGAGAACCGTGGAGTGATTGTGTTGGTGTGAATGTTTTGCTCTTTTTAAATATAGCGTTAGGTAGGCAGGTAGTATACTTTCTCTGTGTGAATGATGAACTAGACATAAGTAGGTAGGGCCAAGATAGGCTATCACTCAGATTCTAGTCATTCATAATTAGGGAAATTACAAAGTGATTCGCCTATACTTGGGTTTACTTAAGTCGCGCGACCATATTTATTTTTCCTGCAAAATCGCGTTATATCAATTACTGTTGAACACACTGCAGTTATGCTCAGTGCAGTCTCACTTTTTTATTCGTGAATATACCGATCTCAGTAAGCGTTTCTTAATAATTGGTCGCGCGAGTTAAGTCTTAGTTATAAGGTAGCAATTACTTTAATTTTAAGCAGAAATACGTATACATTGCACACACGAAGTACATCTCATTGCACAAACGAGCGAATGTAATTTCTTACGAAAGCACATAGTATCGTGCTATGCGTATGAAGTTACGTTCCTCATTGCACTACCGAGATGTACTTCATTGCACAAGTGGAGTACGTATTTCGAACTGTTCGGGAAGTTCGGTTAAATGTTCACGTGTACGAGCCGCCGAAAATTCACTCTCTGAATCGACAGTATAAAGTATTACTCCCGCAGTAGCACTTTATACGGCAGAATTAAAAGTTAATTTCGGCAGTGCCTGCGTGTCAGCCCTTGCTCGCGATTTTTCACTCGAATGTTCATATACCGTAGAACCATAGTGTCCGAAAAGGCAGGTATCAGCGTTTGTATCGACGCGTGCATTCTCGAAAGCAAAGACGGAATTTTGCCTTCTACACTACGAAAAAATATTAATCGGAAATATATGTGTATATATTTCCCATTAATTGACACATATGTTATTATATGTACAATATATTAGCATATGAGACATTGTTTTATAATGACACAATTGAATATTCCGTCTCTGCCTTCGAAGTAGTGCACGAATCGATGTAAAACTGATACCTGTTTTAACTCCCGAACAGTGGGGACTTGCTTATGCATGTCCGAAGAAAGAAGAGACTATTTCATAAAATAGTCGAAGCGGCCCGGAGAAGAGGGCTTTCGTCGTGGGATTAGTTACCACGTTAGTCACTATGCTCGCCGTTTCAAATGTCTACGTAAATGCTTCCCTAATAAATTAGGCAAGCAATTACGTCTTAAACGCGTTCGCGGTCGTTCGATAAAATCACAATGCACCGCTTATCAATTTATGTACTGATTGTGTTATTTCTTAAATCCCTTTGCGATTTAAGACATAATTTTGGTCATTAATAAATTGATTTCTGCTGGTTGCTCGCGCTCGCGAAAATCCGTTGTCCGCTTGTCCGAGTAGGGAAAATAAAATTTCGATTCGCGATAAAATTAATTTCAAAAGCCACAATCGATCGATACAATTATTAGCGCCGCTCAATTGATACATTTAATAATTGTATCACCTTTTCAATTTCCTCGGATATTGAAAAGTGATACATTAGTTTAAATGAATCAATGTTTATTGGCTGCTCGCGTTCACGCATAGGCATTTTATTCATTTTGCGAATATCTTTTGATAAGAACTTAGAACCGCGTCAGTCAGAAACATATCTGACCTATATGATTACTAATTATATGTACCTATGAATACCTGGTACATCTCGCCTATGATTATATATAACATGCATATACAATTTTTTATACTGTTAACCTACCATTTTTTATACTGTTTTGTCCGCGGTGCGTTACTTGCGAATGCTGACATGATATCAACTAAGTTTATTTTGTCGCTTTTATAATTTTTCATACCCAACAAATCAATCGTTGTTGATTGTTGGTGTTTTAATTTTTTTTTTTTAATCTAGTGGCCATTTCATTGGGTGTTTTTGAGTAGAGTCAAATCTTAAAAGGACAAATTAAGAAACAAAATTCAAAATTTTTATTTTGTTTGGCTGCTATTTGGCCTTTACGGCAGCCAAACTGTCTAATCCATTTTCTTTTTCAGCTTTTATTAATCCAATTTGCTTTCTGTTTAGCCACTGTGTTCCCATATTTTGGACAAGGGTGGACTTCACTGGTACAGATACTCAATTGACGATATTCTATTTCACTTTAATTGGTATGAGATCATTGATTTTGTCTCTTCGTTATGTTTTCTCTCAGTCATATTAATCCAAATTGTTTTTGTTTCAGGCCAGGCCTCATTATCTGGATAGGTGATGCTAATTTTTACGGTCACAAGTATTCGATGCATGATGTTACAATTAGCTGCGACTACATTCAAGCGCTTCTTCTTTCTTCATAATGTTCTAACTTTTTAGTTTCTCCTGTAACAATATATTTTTCTTGTTTCATGCCACGTATCCTTATTTGAATGACAGATACTCATTTCTACTGATACATACACTCCGTTCATAATCTTAGATACATCGCTATTAGTTTTACAATTTCTTTTTTCGTAATCCTCAATTCTTTTTTTTTTATTTCAACGGCAGTAATACGATTTAGTTTTTCTTTAAGACAGAGCATCCGTACCTAGCTGGCTCATACTTCACTATACTTCAATGTATTTTATTTATTTTAATTAGTTTAAGATAACCACTTTTGTTTATAAAATCTATTTTTTACATTTTTTACTTTCATCGAGATGCATTAAATTTATTTTTGTTTTAATTTAACCATCAGTACGCGGGTAGCACATGCAATATTTTATTATTACTTCATAATTTTACATTCATTCATTTTCTACATACATTCATAATTTTACATAGACATTCACTTCATAATTTTACAATTGCCCATTATAATATACAATAGTTACATGTATGATAAATGTTTGTTTATCTGCGATCAGTTATAGATAATGTTTATTTGCTTGTAAACCCTCATTTTATTTTAACTTTGTCCTTTTTTCAACAATATTTATGCGTTCTGCTTTTTGTTTCAGGCTTTTCATCTGTATCTTGTGGTACTGGATCGAAATTTACTATCATCTATAATCGATTTACAACGTTATGCTTACCTATAGTTTATGGTCGTTTACAATGTAGGTGGTGGTTGATTTTTTTTTATTTGTACATATTTTTGAAGAAATTTTGTAACTTTTCTAATATATTAAATTATATTAGATTATCATTTTAGGTGTTTTTCTAGATCTTATGTTTTTTGCATGTCATCCATTTCAGATTAAAACTTTAAAAAAAAACTCTAAATACGTGAATTTCTTATAAAATAAACTTTTTGAAACATAAAACTATTTTACTATAAAACTGATTAAAAATCAAACTCTTCAAAACTAAAAAAATGCAATAAAAATGAATTAAAATAACTAATGCCTCATAAACAATAAATAATCAATTACAGCAAGTATAAAAGATAACTTGATATGTATTCTGAATACCGTTAACATTTATGTCTCTTTTCACCTATATTGTTCGTTTAACATATTAGTTTTCCCGTTTACAGCTTTTCCCTTTTCAGCTAGGTACTCAGCAGTACTCAAGATTATATACATCACATTCTACAGTAAACGCAAGAACATGAACTCCTAGATTTTAAGTAATATAGAATAGCATCATCTTAGTGTTAAGTTTTCATCGCCATTATCATCATCACTAGATTTTGTAAGGGACATTAACATTCTCCTACTGTTCTCTCGGGTAGGTCAATTTCGATTCCAAATTAGTCACTTATCGAACACATTTTTCCGGGAAGAAATGGTTTCGATGAATGAGTTAGTTTGGAATCGTTGCTTGCAATAATGGTTGGGTGGATGGGATCGTTTTGGGAATGGGTTGGGTCATCATACATAGCGCCTCCACGCGGTATGACCCGGGCAATCGTTATTATCCACGATCTAAAAAATTATACTTTACCGTGGATCATAACGAGCTAAAGGCTGTGTCTTTAGAATAATTCAACCCATTCACCTTTTTCACTCCTCAATTTCTATCCGAGTATCAGGCGTCAACTAGTCCGAACTGGTCTCATGCGTAATCCAATTCTTATTCAAGATCGTGATGCACCCATTCCTACATTACTGTTGGTCTTTTTCATTTTATACAGGGAGCGTGCAGAATGATACACATTTTCGCAATTTTTTCATTTGTTTTTCGTTATATCTCGGACACTATTATGAATTTTTCAGCGCTGATACGATTTTTCTGAGTCCCTTTGTACCCTTTTTCATTTGGTACAGTTACAAGTCTATCGGCAGAGTTGTCATTTTTTTACTCCATTTATAGGCTCGTTTTCATAATTATTTCATACATTCTTCGCCATATCTCCAGAACTATTGCGAATTTCGAGGTGCGCCTTGCATTTTCCGAGTTATTTTCGATCCCCTTTGATATGTTAAATTTTTCTTATTTTTCTCTCTATTTTCGCTTATAACTCGTGATCTGTTACGAATTTTGAGGCGCCGTTTGAATTTTTTTGAGTCTCCGTCGACCCTCTTTAATTCCATGTAGGTGGGCAAGTCAAATTATTTACTTTCACTTAGTAGTTGTTAAAAACCCCGTGTTTTTCTTACCTTTTTCTCGATTTTTCCATCTATTTTTAGTCATATCTCGGAAACTATTTCAAATTTTTCAGTGCGGTTGCGTTTTTTCCAAACCTCTTTGGACCCCCTTTCATCCGGTACAATTGCAAGTCGATCGCTAGAGTTTTAATTTTTGACCCCATTTTTAGGCTCGTTTTTCACGATTTTTCCACACATTTTTGGCAATATCTCCGGAACTTTTGCGAATTTCAGGGTGCGCCTTGCATTTTTCCGAGTTATTTTCGATCCCCTTTGATATGTTAAAAGGGCGAGCAAATCGGTGACCCATCATTTTTTGGCAAAAATGGCAAGGGGTATACCTTAAGATTTTCTCGATTTCTTCAAGGCCCTGTCCCGTCTAAACTAGCAGTCGAAACCTATAAGTAATATAGATTTTCTTAAAGTTCTTTGGACGCACTTTCACGTGGGACTAATCGGGATCAGCAATTTTGAAAAGAATTTTTTTTTGCTTTCGTAAAATCGTCATATCTCGAAAAATATGAAGAGTTCAGCGCCCGGAAAGTGGTCTATCTTCAGGGCAAATTACCCTCTATCGAACGGTATCGGTCTGAACCAAAAAAAAAATTTGACATTTTTCGCCTATTTTCGCCGATTTTCAGCTCATTTTTCTTATTTTTCTCTTTATTTTTGCTTGTAACTTGTGAACTATTACGAATTTTGAGGCGCGGTTTGAATTTTTTTTAATCTCCGTCGACCCTCTTTCATTTCATGTAGGTGGGCAAGTCAAATTATTTACTTTCAGTTAGTAGTTGTTAAAAAACCCGTGTTTTTCTTATGTTTTTCTCGATTTTTCTATCTATTTTTAGTCATATCTCGGAAACTATTTCGCATTTTTCAGTGCGGTTGCGTTTTTTCCAAATCTCTTTGTACCCCCTTTCATCCGGTACAATTGCAAGTCGATCGCTAGAGTTTTAATTTTTGACCCTATTTTTGGGCTCGTTTTTCACGATCTTCCCACACATTTTTGGCGATATCTCCAGAACTATTGCGAACTGCGGGGTGCGCCTTGCATTTTTCCGAGTTATTTTCGACCCCCTTTGATATACTAGAAGGGCGAGAAAATCGGTGACCCATCATTTTTTGGCAAAATTGGCATGGCAACCTTAAGATTTTCTCGATTTCTTCAAGACCCTGTCCCGTCTAAACTAGCGGTCGAAACCTATAAGTAATATAGATTTTCTTAAAGCTCTTCGGACGTACTTTCATGTGGGACTAATCGCGATCAGCAATTTTGAAAACAATTTTTTTTTGCTTTCTTAAAATCGTCATATCTCGGAAACTATGAAGAGTTCAGCGCCCGGAAAGTGGTCTATCTTCAGGGCAAATTACCCTCTATCGAACGGTATCGGTCCGAAAAAAGAAAAAAAAAATTTGACATTTTTCGCCTATTTTCGCCGATTTTCAGCTTATTTTTCTTATTTTTCTCTCTATTTTCGCTTATAAATCGTGAACTGTTACGAATTTTAAGGCGCGGTTTGGATTTTTTTGAGTCTCCGTCGACCCTCTTTCATTTCATGTGGATGGGCAAGTCAAATTATTTACTTTCAGTTAGTAGTTGTTAAAAAACCCGTGTTTTTCTTATGTTTTTCTCGATTTTTCTATCTATTTTTAGTCATATCTCGGAAACTATTTCGAATTTTTCAGTGCGGTTGCGTTTTTTCCAAATCTCTTTGTACCCCCTTTTATCCGGTACAATTGCAAGTCGATCGCTAGCGTTTTAATTTCTGACCCTATTTTTAGGCTCGTTTTTCACGATTTTTCCACACATTTTTGGCGATATCTCCGGAACTATTGCGAATTTCGGGGTGCGCCTTGCATTTTTCCGAGTTATTTTCGACCCCCTTTGATATGCTAGAAGGGCAAGCAAATCGGTGACCCATCATTTTTTGGCAAAATTGGCAAGGGGATTAAGATTTTCTCGATTTCTTCAAGGTCCTGTCCCGTCTAAACTAGCGGTCGAAACCTATAAGTAATATAGATTTTCTTAAAGTTCTTTGGACGCACTTTCGCGTGGGACTAATTGCGATCAGCAATTTTGAAAAAAAATTTTTTTCGCTCTCTTAAAATCATCATATCTCGGAAACTATGAAGAGTTCAGCGCCCGGAAAGTGGTCTATCTTCAGGGCAAATTACCCTCTATCGAACGGTATCGGTCCGAAAGAAAAAAAAAATTTGACATTTTTCGCCTATTTTCGCCGATTTTCAGCTTATTTTTCTTATTTTTCTCTTTATTTTTGCTTGTAACTCGTGAACTATTGCAAATTTTGGGGTGCAGTTTGCGTTTTTCTGAGCCTCATTTTATACCCTTTCAATTAATATAGGGGAGCAAGTCCAATGATACATTTTCAGTCGATGGCCGTAAAGAAACATATTTTCTTCTCGCAATTTTCCGAATTTTGTCATCTGCTTGCAGTCATATCTTATGAACTATTTAAAATTTTTCAGTGCGATTGCAATATTTCTGGGTCTCTTTGTGCCCCTTTTCATTTGGTACAATGACAAATCGATCAGTCGAGTTTTCATTTTTTAACTCAATTTCAGATTCAGTTTTCGCCAAATTGTCGCCAATAAAGATTGTATCAATTCTGACCAATCGGTGCGTTGTAATCCCATACCGAAATGAAAAAATTGCTCCTGAAATATTATGACAAAAATAAGCATTGGTTCATAGGTGTACCGACCATTTTTTTTTAGGATTTGTAGAGGTAATTCAGCGGCAGAATGCAGATGGCGCGCACCGCTCAGTTGAAAATCTTCCATACGGCGCACATCTGTTTGTTTGCAAACCTGAGATTCTTATCATCTCTGTACTTAACAAACGTGCAACTTTGATGTGACCGCAGTGCTAACGCGTGCGAAGTACGTATGGTCAGTGTGCTGCAGTAGGAAAAGTGACGTCTGTTGCTTTATCACGACGGGACATTACCGAGAAGACTTTTGTTTACAGCAGCACTTCAATTCGCTTGATAGCGAGCAGACTTTCATTTTTCCGCAATCAATAACATAGGAGAAAACGTGTAAGCACTTTTTCTATTCTTCACTCTCTGATATTGATGAATATTTTTTAATGCCATGGCAAAATCATCGATCGATTTGTATTGGCGATATAAGTCTATGACGAATAAATACACTGTTTAATCGAATGTGTTGGGAGAGTACACGTTTCCAACAACTGTTCAAATGCAAATGAGCTCTATTGACTAGATTAACGGAACTAGCTTATATACGTACGCCGATACTGTCAAAATTGATAACCGTTAAAGATCGTTATCTTTATGAGACACATAGATATAAAGAAAGTTACTTTGATAGTGTATTACGTAAAACCCGCTCTGGATCGTGAGTCACGTGTAAATAAAGGTCGGAAGTTATATGACTTAATAAATATACCAATATTTCATTAGCTGTTTACGTCTTAATCGTAAATTCTAAATATGGCTATTAGAATTTATAACAAATAGTGTTTATCATATATAATGCTAATAGTCAACATGCTAAGATAGTAGTCAGGAAGTAAATGTCACGAAGAGTTGATGTACTATTTTAGAGAGACACTCCGTGCGTAGAGTCGCCAAGTTCATTGACCGCTCATTAAATCAGTCGTAAGAGGAGTTGAAATCTCTAGCGCAAATGTATTATCGCGCCTTTCGCCAATCATGTACATACGTTATCTTGATCATGCACACTTTGGACCTCCGACTCGTAACCCTTCCGTGAAAGTGTGTCTACAAGTTCGATTTATTTCGGGGTACTTTAGTTGTTTACACCGCAAAACGACTATAGAGTTCTCTGTCAATGCCATTCGCTGGCATTCTTGACTCAGCGTACTTTTAATAGCTCGTCAACTCAAGTTTCCTGACGCCTAAAGTATACGATAATCAATTATATGTTACAAATACATAATCAGGGGTAGACGAAACCGAATGATTTTTGGGAGCCTGTCTTTTTTTCCGAACAGAATAATATCGCGGGCAATTTTAAAGGAACGGACAGTCGGTAAGGTCCGAACAGACGACGTTACCGATCAGTAAAATGTTCAAATATTCAAAAACCAGACATTTTATTACATGCGATGCATGAAAATATTATAATTTTTATTTGAACCTATACGAAGGTATAAACATTTTCAGAAGGATGTTGCCGCCAACATATGTCGAGGGCTTTCATGATCTGGAAGCCGTGAAATCGATGGAATATAGAGTCCTCGGCAAAACTGGTTTACTTGTCAGTAAATTGTCATTTGGCGGTGGGCCACTTGGTTGTCATTACGGGTAAATTATAAACTAAGCGGTAGACGAGAGATATATTAAATAATCAGTAACAGACTTTAACACTTTGACTGCCGTGATGGTCACCGGTGACCGGCGCCAGAGATTTTACTGAAGATCCAAAATATTCGCAATGGGTAGCAATAGTTATTTTATAAACGCAGTTATAGTTAGAATAGTAATGCGATCCTTTGGTCTCCCAAATCTGCACATTATTTACATTTTGCATAATTCAGTCGAACGCTGTAGTATTTCACAGCATCGCCGTTCTAGTACAACAAAATACGCTTGGCAGTCAAAGTGTTAACACGTTCACGCCGGGGCCGAGTTTCATGTTTTTCGCTGTGAGGCGGCCCTCGAATTCATGCAGCACTTCATTTGGTGGCGTACGATTGTTGCTTGTTCAATTATTTAAATTTCAATTATCTAAATTCTCAACTATACGGCAATTTTGTCCACTTACTAAACGAACTATATTTTTGATGGTGAGCGGCGTCTAAACAAATGTTCACGCGCGATGGAACAGTTGAGCGCGAGCCACCGGTGGTACACGCCGGCGTGAACGTGTTAAACAGACTTCTGAATCTTTCTGCGATTGCGATTACCATGCAATGGTATAGCTCGACTAATTTTAAATTTCTTCCTAACATCCATGTCAATTTATTATCAGAGATTACGACGAAGATGAAGCGATTGAAACAGTACGAAAAGCCATTAAAAGCGGTATAAATTTCATCGATACGGCCTATTGGTATGGACAAAGTCGTTCCGAACGCATAATTGGCAAGGTATAGGGAACACTGACATAAATATGCGTGTTTCTACAATATTCTTTGAAGCGAATTTTTTGACTCTATTCTTTCGAAACTGTTCTTAAATACAACGTAATAAGGTTTCATCTTTACTTCAGGCATTGAAAGGAATTCCACGACAAGCTTACTATATCGCGACAAAGGTTGGACGGTACGAGTTGGACTACGAAAATATGTTTGACTTTTCGAAAGAGAAAACAAGGAAAAGCTTCCTCAGCAGTTTAGATCGCTTAGGCGTCGATTACGTGGATCTTATTCAAGTGAGCCTATCAAATTATTACCACAATAATAAAACGTATAGATTGTACGCTATATACTCGTTTTTCCATTTTTATAGTAATCATTTTACTAAAAAAAAAAACATTAATTTCAGTATGTTTTTATAGTTGCCTTGTTGTTAGATTTGTTACTGTACTTTTTTTGCTGTCAAAACTTCTAAAACTATTTCCAGAATTATTTGTTATTAAAAAGCATTTACCAATTTGACGGTGTTAAATAATGTCAGCATTTACACGGCATACACGTAACACAAAAATCATGCATTAGAGCTAAAGCAGAGGGAGAAAACAGGAAATGATTTAGGTAAAAAGTATACACGGGAACGAGATATTCACGCTGATTGCCATTAATAAGAAAAGATAAAATTCAAAAATAATACAGTTTATCGCTTGATTAAATTTTAATAAAAACGCGGAAAAGTTATCGGTGAATTGTGCGCGGAACAAAGAGGTCACACATTGATCTGTTATCTCTCCGTCTGTTACTTAACATATTATCAGTCACATTGCAAGCGTCCAATAACAAATTATTATTGGTACAATCTCTTTATTTATTCCGTTTTTACGTAAGAAATCTTTATATTATATCACGAACCAGTATTTACCGTCTGTCTGCATAAATGATCGATAAAAATGTTAGGTTCACGATATTGAGTTTGCACCATCGCTGGACATAATAATTACACAAACCCTACCAGAATTGTCCCGACAAGTGACGGAAAAGAAAGCAAGATTCATCGGCGTCACTGGATATCCGGTGTCAGTTCTAAAAGAATGCATCGAACGAAGCAACATCAATATTAGTTGTGTACTGACCTATTCGAGGTTTACTCTGATAGACGATACCTTGTCCGAATATGTCCCCTTTTTCAAGGTAGAAAAATGCATTTATGGTTAAAGGCATTATGACAAACAAAGTATCAATAATTCTCTCCACTACAGGAACATAACATTGGTATAATTAATGCAGCAACCGTATGCATGGGTATGCTTACCAATAATGGCCCACCTGAATGGCATCCTGCTCCTGATGACTTAAAACAAAAGTGCTCCCAAGCCAGACAATGTTGTAAAGTACGGTAACACCTTATACATAGATTGATACCGATATCTTTCGGCACCGTATTTACCGTATTTAATATTTTCAAATCTGCATTACAAACATTAAATTGATCGACACAGTAGTCTGCACAACTCCGATTTTGTTAAAACCTTGACAAAAATGAATGGACACATATTAGATGTAATAATAGCTTCCCTCACGTAATAATGTTACTAAAGAAAATTATATTGCAGGATCACGATGTTGAATTAGGCAAACTGGCGTTGTGGTATTCCATGCAATACAAAGATGTTGCCACAAACCTGGTAGGAATTCAAAACATGAAGCAGCTAAACATGAACTTAGACGTACTTAGAAACGGCATAACGGAGGAAGAAAAGAAATTGTTGAGCGAAATTCGAGAGAAGTGAGTAACGTTTATATAATTGTACGTTCCTTTTGGACATGTTTTATTTAACTTGAAACATTGTTGTTCTTCACACTCTTACAAATCCATTCCACGTTGAATTTTCGGGATATTCACGTTGCGGTAGTTTTTTAAACACCAAAATTACGACTAAAGTCTCAACTAAAGCATATAGGCACTACTAGATTTTCCGTATCGGTAAAGGCCAAAAACTAATACTAGACAACACTTAAACCGCTCACCTTGCATGTACTTAACTCAAACATAGAACTAATGGAACACATCTAACACTTTTAAGCTCTTTGTCAAAGATATTGAACTCCATTGTCCCATTGTCATGGATAATAGATTACATCAAATATTTATTTTGAAAATAAACTTCTATTCTTACATGTGCCCAATATAGTTCTCGATATAGTTCCCGATATCGGAGACTTATAAAGTGTCTCATCTGACATACAAAGACGTACTGTCTTCGATTTTCTGTACATAAGCCCTCACACTTGCCTATTGTACCTCAGACTGCGTATAAGTGAATGCGGTGAGTTGTAAATGCTAAAAAAAATGCGATAAATATTTGTGGTGGTATTGATACATTTTTGTTTCTTTACTCTGAACCACCATTAGTGCAAATATAGGCAATAACTAGCATAATGTACTATTTTCATTACGAAACTGAATGTATTTGATATGTTATAAAGATAGTATTTTATTCCAGGTTCCTATCTGAAATAAAAAGTAAACATTGGGAAGGAAAAGAAATTGAGGCATATAGGCTGGCCATGAAGAAATGAAAAACTATGCTTATACATTCAACGTACATCACGTATACATATATATATATGTATATCTATATATATATACACATCTTTTTTACTATATTTTGACATTTTACACAAGAGGCACTGTAATAATCTTAAAGTCTCATATATTTAAAATGTATAAACTTTTTATGGAAAATAATAATAATAATCTTAACAGGCAATACAAAAATATGATAGAAAGTACAATTGTACAAAAACAAACTATTTTTTCTGTAAATGTAATAGAGATTCAGTTCATTACATGTCATAATCACAAATGTTCAGACTTATGTTTGTACAGGTAGGTCGTGTTACAACAATTGGGAAGTTATCTGTTGTTACTCGCACAGATCTTTTTTGTAAAAAGCTGGTACATAGTCATCCTCACCGGGCTTAATTTGATATGTTAATTCGTACATCAGTATTGTAATGAGTGCCCCAAAAATGGGTTTATGGTACATCTGTTTCAGCTCAAATCCTTTCTTAAGACACAACTCCCTGCCGCCTAAAGTATATTCGGAACCCACAACATTTGCACAGCTATACCCTTGTTCAATGGCGAACTGAATGGCAACATTTAAAAGACAAGATGCTATTCCTTTCCTTCTGTATTGTTCATGCACGCAGAGTCTCTTTATCCATGCCCCCTTATCCAATCTATGACTCTTACATAGGCCAACTGTGCCTATAATTTTTTTAGCTTTTGACGAAATATCAATACCGGATTCGCGTAACTGATGTTCCGTCATAATTCTGTAATTCACATCCTTTGGATTCTGCGTCATCAAATAAGGCTCAAATGCTTCCGCAATCCAAAAACTCGAGAAAGCATTAGACATATAAATCCTGTTTACACGAACAGCAACATTTTTGTCAGAATCGAACAGGTTGAGTAGAATTTAAGGGATAAGAAACACCCTAAATGTGTAATGCACTTTAAAAAGTCATTTAAAGCATACTACCTTGGAATGTTCGAAATTTCCTCATTAACCTCCATCACTTTGGACATAAACCCTACGTACGTCCCAACGTACATAATAAGCACAACGAATGGTATAACAAGTAGGCAAATCGTGAAAGGCATGCCAAAAAATATGAACATTATTGCGGCCAACAAAATCATCAATTGGAATGTGATCTCCTTAAACAGGGTTCCAAAACATGTAGCGTTCATGGAAGACATTATGCCGTCCTTGATTAAATTTTTGCAACTAATGTCGTCGCCTGGCTTGTAACTTCGTATTACTATGATGTGATTCATCTTTGACAAATGTTTGTGAAATTATTACACAAAATATGATGTAGTCACGAAACAAAAACGAACATAGTATTTTTAGGTTAGGCTAGTTTACCACTACTACACACGTACGTCAAAAATCATATGAACGGCATATAATGTTGTCTCGCTTAACACTATGCGCGCATGTTACTTTCATGAATACTGAAATAATTAAAATAAATGAAGAACAACCCACATACAACTGATTCATATTCTTCAGATCGAACACATGGCATATACATTTTATAGTGCATATACAAATGTACATAAATACATTGTCCAATATGAGGCTGCAGAAATTATATGAAAATACTTGCCAGTTGTGTTATTTCCGTGAGAAAGCTTTTAATCAAACTGGTAAAAAATAAAATCGAAATAAATTAAACTGCTTTATTCAATCGAATAATTTTCAGACTTATGTAAGAGTAGTTGAACAATTGTCTTTTATGTGATGATTATAACAAAATTTATACATAAATTCAGTGTATACAGTATGGAGTAAAAATTGAATGATAACATAAATTGTATAAATCTTCAATAAGTTGCTACTGTTTCCTTCGATATTTGAAGTAAAGAAAATATTATTTGTTGGTTTATTCGTAACTGTTGCAGTTTTTTATGTCATGTAAATACTTTGCTTCAGTAATTCTAGTTTCTTGTATGTACAATTCATACTTCACATTCCATTTTGTAATTCTATTCTAATACGGGAGGAAACGTCGTCATAATTTGTATACATGATAAATAATACACAGAGTGTGAATAACAATTTCTGCAAGAAGACAACATGAAAACAGAGAGAATTCATGATGCAATTTGCATGAGCGTCTGATCTAAAACTTTTATATTTGCGCAACTTCTCGTGCATGTGAATATAATATTAAACAATATAATAAATATCAAGCTAATCGCGTGTGCTAAATAGAAGAATTTACATTGGTGATACCAACACTGTGTTCCTTGACACAATGCGTTTGTTTGAAGTCACAGAATTGGTCAAACTTAAGACATGCAATACGCGTTGGCATTATAGAATTAAAATAATGTAACTGTTACTTGTTTAATATCAGGGCCTATACTTATATTTTTCCATAAACCATAGCGTGTAATATAAACGTGCAATGATGCACCAGCCTCCATGTATGTTCTAATAAAATGACAATATCCTAAACGATATAATCGACTCTTTCCGTAAATAACTTATAATATGAACTGATTTGAAATAAAGCAACAACTTTAAATTATGTGCATCATACAAAGTTACAATGGTGATCATTCCATAATAGTAAATGTTTCAAACTTGTAAACTATGCTGGTGTAATACTTAATTACTTACAATATCGAATAATAATTATATGAAACACTCGTATCATTTGTCAGAATGAGGCAGTGATGTAGTCGCGATGATTTTATAATGACAGAACACAAATACTTTGTTCCGGAAAGAATATTACCCTTTGTTTATGTACTCAGCTGTGCATTTACAGCTTTAATAAAACTTCGGATTTCAGACTACCGTTAACATGCATCATAAACGTCACAACCTATAGGCTCGATCTAATGCACTGAGACATAGTTTGTTTAGTAATTTCGATTCATTGTACATAAATATTTTGCTGATGATTACATACGGAGAAGATATTTTTCCGACAACTACACAACGGGCCCAAGACAAGAAATTGACTTACCCAAAGAATATAAGAAATTTGATAAAACGTTTTAATGTTTGCAGCGTTGATATGAACTGCAGGAAGTCATATTTTTAAGCATTCGAGAAAAATTACATGAGAATAAAAATTCAAAAAATCTAGTCTGTTACACATTACACTCGTCATGCGAACAAATTAATATAACACAGATGAACAATTTTGTTTTGGTTTCGAAATATCATATCTACGCAGTAATGTATACTAAATGCACGTTTGTCCTAAATCATGCAAGCTTAATATTACGAATCTTTCTAAGAAACATTTATTAGGTTGCAATCATTATATTCCCCAGACGTGCAGTTTTCTTCATTTTACAAATAACTTTTCATTTCGCACTAATTAACGATGCACTCAATAATAAGATTGCTATATTTAGCTGAATCCAAAAAGAAATTCATACGAGTCCATAACTCTCAATGTAAAGAAATATATGTTATGTATTATGAGTTACAAACTATATTTCAGTACACCAATAAATTTTTGCTTTGCAAAAACATCAGCAAACTTATTCTGGATGCTAAATTCCTTCATAGGAGGAAGAGTCAGCGTATGCTTTTGTACAGTGAAATGCAGTGCTATATTAATAATTAGAATTGCTATAATGCTAGCCATGGATGATGACGGATAGCTTCACGACTGCGATCTCCATAATCGTATGTTATTTCTACACCAACTGGTATATCTTCTTTTGCGGTAAGTACCAAATGCGGTACCGATTCTACTTCCACAACGCGTGCAATCAGATTACCGTTTCTGGAATGATTTACCAATCTACCGAGCTTATCAGTTTCCGCCGTTGCATCCACACTGGAACGAAATTCGGAGAAGAAGAGTGAACTAACTTACCGTGTCATATTCTTATATCATTATCCATGTAGGAAAACGTGTGCATTTTCTAGTACAAAGTATCATTTTTTCATAACTCTCACCAATATTGATGATTACGATGTTGGAAATAGTACATGTAACATCCAGTAGTATGATCCTGCGCATACAGTTTCTCACGTTTTTTGGCTACTACTTGATCTACCAGTTCGCCAATATATTCCACTACAAATTCTCCTTTCACAAATTCTCGTGTTGTTACAATCCCACGACCTTTACCGGGAAATTGTCGAATCTATAATCGGAACATTGTCTCATATTTTAACATATCACGACACCCTATATAATAAGCCGTTATAACCATCTAGAAGATGAAAATATGTATATTATATACCTCTAAACCTTCCTCTACTTGACAAAGCACTTTATTTTCCATATCACGTTGTTTCTCTTCGAGCACAGCCTTTTTACATTTTCTTACACTGCGACGGACTGGAAAGTAATCTGTGAGCTTGTGATTTGTATTCTCATTGCTAAGATCACGATGAGTGGCCTGGTTATGTGTTAGTTTCCTACGTCCACGAGCAGCAGGTTTTTTAACTGCTGCTTGTACCGATGGAAATATTACAGGCTTTTTATCTATATCATTGGTAATGTTTCGTTCATCGCACTCTTCTGCATTATTATTTGGCATATTTATTCTATGTGGAGTGGAAGGATTATGAACGGGTACTGCCACCGGTGTTTCTAAAACATAATATTCCGTACTGTAAAAACTTATTCTACCATATTATAACGTGGCAGAAGTGTATGCCTCGTGACTGAATAAAGCAAAAGTGTACCGTCAGTTGTAAAATGCTCCGCATCAGAACCGACATGTTGATCACAAATTGAAGTTTGTTCCTCTGTATAAAAGCATTGTGTGTGATATTTTTCCTCCTTAATTTCTGTTTTAATATTCGTGGCCTATAATAATCCAGTAAGAAAGGTACATAACATCTGTAGTACGTCAGTAAAATAATGCGAAGAATTATTTTACGGAAATAATATGGAAGGGAACATACATACCTGTGCGCAAAAGTAAGATGTAATGCATATAGGTGATTTATACGGCTGAGATATTGATCGTGTTCCAGTCAGGTTATTGGATAACATTTTTTTGGTATTTTCTATCTTGATTTCTTTCTTTGCCGGAGACTGTACCTCATTATTATCTTTAACCAACGGTACAGTCCTTGCGTGGACCACACCCTTATTTGAACCACGTTTTCTCCTCCCTATAAGTGATAGAATTTATTTTATTTCAGACATACATATTTACGTACATTACAGACGATAAAAATAATTTTCTACTGCAAATGATTGATTACAAATTGTAATTATACGATTTCCAATGATAACATTTTTCCATTCTGCCGTACATTTCCTTCTTTAAAATGACTAGAGTGCCATAAAAATGTCATGTCACTTTGCTTTAATGATTAGTTTAGGAGTCAATTGAAACAGAATTTTAATTTTCACTAAGATCAAGAAATAGAGAATAATAAAGATTTTCAAAGTAAAATTCTATTTTAATGAAAGAAACCTCTAATGCTAGTTTCAGAATATGACTGTCATAAAATGAAGAGTGCATTATGGTAATTATCTGCTGTACAATATAATCATTGTCATATGTACAATTATACATGGAATATATGCTTCAACAGATCTCAGTACTATTTTCCATGAATTTAGGAACCATTTCTATCTCCACCATATTACATAGTTGACAAGATGTTAAGTGATGAGCGTCTCTAGCTTAATATTCAAAATGGAGAGGGACGAAACAAGATCTATCAAAACATAACCTGGCATTTTTGGCAAAATTCTCAGTGAAAGTATCAATGAATTTTTATGACATATACTCGTACCTTTTACCATATTGTTTCTATATTTTTTGGCGTTAACTAGAATTAATTGGCTCGGTCTTCTCATAGAAAATTTATTCTATGTACAAGACGTTCACTCCGACCCATTCACTGGACTAACTAATAAAACAGAAATGTTTTCAAATAATGCCAGTGTGTGCTTGGATATGTCAGTTATCAAGACACATATTGATTACCATGATATATACTTTTGAACACAGAAGAAACTAGCGGAAAGAAACCCGAGAGCAATTGTTCCATCGATAGATTTGTCAAGTTTCTCTCATAACGGCTAAAAATCCGATGTAGAAATAACAAACAACGCTAAGTGGCACGCCGGATATGCCGCCATCTTGTAAAATCTAGTCGACCGATCAAGTTAGATACCATTTTCCGTATTCCTATCCACCGTACCCACCTATCATATTTAAATATGCATTCTCGCAGCGGTTATATGAAATGTTTATTTAACAAATTCTATCGCTGTCTCTTTCCATCGGCCGAAATGTTAATAGGCGAATGCGGAGGATTAGAATGGCAGCTATCGTTAATACTTACTGTCGGCACGAGTGCATACCATGTCTTATGATTTTCTTTGCTGTTACGTTGAAGAACTGACCAACTAACGATACGCATATATCTCTATCATTAACATTACATAATCGCAAGCTTAAAATAATGGTGTAATAACATCGTGGCGAGCGTGTCATCGTTAGTTTTACCCGTGCACATGGGAATAGGAAATAGACGCGAATGTTGGGAGAGAAAAGAAAGAAAAAAAGCGGAAAGAGGAATTGTCGGTGGGTGAAGGTTCTAGAGATGATTTGAGAAATGCATTGGAAGGATGCGTTTTAAATAGAAATGTGATGGAAATTTCCGATTAAATTACCGCCCATCGCCGGTTGATTCGACCCCTTGACCGCCAGACGGCGTTGTCAGCGGCGCGAAGCTTGGATCGATCGTATTAGAACGATACCATTTTTTAGATATCTTTAGCAGAGCGATTTCGAATATGAAACGTAATCGATTTGTTTTAGCCGGAATGTCCTACGGGAAGTATAGATTTTATCGGGCAGCCTCGAATATCCGGGAAAAGGCATTAGTCAGCTGTTGTAAAGCGAGTTAGCTGTTACATTCTTTTCTTTTTACCGCGGATACTTTAAATTACCTAACGATCAGCGCTGCGTTCCGGCGACGTTGCCAGGTTTATGCGGCCCCGTTCATTTGCGCAAACCTACGTGTGCACGGCTATATGATATGTGATATGCCTCTTGTTTACTATTCATTCTGAATAGAACACGTGCTTGGATAAGTGACCGCCGATATTGAAAAATTCTTCTGTTAATACGATTCCCCGTCGTAGCATAACCTTATACGCAGTGGCGTGCGACTTTCTTTCACCAGTGCTTCTACGTTTTTAAATAATTCATCAGTTCAAGTGCTCCTCGATCAAATACTATTGCGAACGAATCTCCGTTGTCGTAGATTCGTCGACGAATTTAATCGCTTCCGTGCATTAAAAAAATGGAAATTTTTCTCAGAAACGCATAGAACGCTCCTTCCGATTAATTTGCGGAAATCGTTGCGTACAATTGTTACGTGTTTACCAAGAAAGTAAGCTTGACGGCTTGAAGTTACACGCGTGAGTTGTGATGTTTTAACAACGGATCATTTTTCATTTGTCAATTGACTGAATGAAGAAAACGACGGCGTCGTCGTGCGAACATTCTTATTAACGATGGGCAAGTAAACGCCCACGCCAAGCCGTGTCAGGCGGGTATGCAACTCTTTTTCCCGTAGAATCATTCCGATTGATTCCGGTTCGATTTGCCTGGCGAATTTTTCATCGAGTTTAGCTCTGAGAACTTCCCCTTAAACGTAGGTGGATGTGGCAACGTCGCGTGACCATGTTCTGCATGAGCCATAGCGCGTGTGTTTTTGTATTTGCATCGCGGTGCACCGTGGGCCGGGCGAGGGCCAAGATGGCGGCAGCCGTGCTTGGCAAACGCGTTTAAAGTGATCACTCAGTGGAAACCGCAAAAATGCCTCGGCCTAAGCGCACAGTCATTTCGCACGCCGTCGTCTCGTAGCTCGCACAACAGAAAGGACGCCTGCTCATTGTCGAGTGATGCTCATTTGACGCGACACCGAGTCTCAAACACGCAAGGGGGGAAAAAAGTGCCAGTCTCGTGCACCCTGTCAAAGGTGCATCTCTCAGCTGCATCTCTCTCCGAACTCGGGATCGTCACTCTTCGCGGATCGTACAACCGGACCCTCAGCGAGTCGGCACCCTAGCAAGTGCCACGGGCTCGTCGGTCATGGTGGGTTTTTTTTTCTTTTTCTTTTCTCTCTATCGCACTGCCCCGATCTACGACGGACGCGCGTTTCCTCCTTCTCGCGCATATTTCTCTCGCGACAATTCTTTTCTAGGGACAACTAACCTCGCGACGCCAAACCTTTTTCTGTTATCCCAGGTCTCTATGCGACGACTACTCGCTCGTCGCCTTATTTATATTACTTTCTTCCGCAAATCCCTCCAGTCTCCTCACCCACTTTTTTCTGCGCTCCTTCTGTCCGACTATTCTGACATTCTTATTTAACTATTTACGCGGTTGCCTCCACTTTTCGCGAGTTACCGCTCGATCCTTTCATATTTAACAAGTACCGCGTAATGACATTTCCACGTTTATTATGTACGAATTCGTTCGCGATCTTCTTCCAGTCATCCTCGGTCGATGAATATCCTTATTTTCGTATTAACAGTCGTTTCCGTGTAGCAGAATCATTTTCTGGTAGCACGTACACGATTCCAGACAAAAAGATTATAACCTGAAAATAATTTATACGCGTCAAAGAAAATTTTATGAATTATGCATAAGCGTGCACCTGGTTCAACCGTCATTTTTTATCTACATTAATGTTAACTTTCTCTGTAGGCAGCAAAAAAGTACAAGGATGCAATGAGTGACGACACTAGTGGCAGTGATTTCGATGACGACGAAGATCCTGACAAAATTGAAGTGCCTGGTAATGGGTCAAGTTACTTGTATACTCCCAAGAACATTATGCCTGTAGATTCTAAGAGACAGCTTATAAATAATGTGGAATAAAGCATAAAAATGGCAAATTAAATTATAAATGTGTGCCATGCAAAATATTTTCCAGGCGGGGGTAAGGATCTTGCGACAGCAGCAGGAATTGCTAATATCAAGGAGGAAAAACCTGAAGATGACCCCAACTCTTTGGCGAAAGGACAGGGAGGAATGAATTGTAAGCGATCGCGTATAAAGATATAGTCTTACAGTATGCGATACTGCAAACTTTTAATGCATTCTTTTTACCAAATTATAATCCTTTATATTAAAGTTGTATTTATTAATTTCATGTGACACGATAACGCATTTCTGTATCAATGCTATTGGAACCTATACTTTTTTTTTGTAGTACTGAACCAAAAACTTGGTAACAAAATTCCTGGGGGTTTAGTAACCAAGACTGCAACACCAGGCTATGAAATGGTTCGTGTAGGAGGGTCACAGGGTGCACCGCCTGGCTTTGTTGGGGCAAGTCAGTTAGGCCAGCTAGGTCAATTGGCAGGCGGCGGACCGTATGGTTTTCCTCCAGGATTTCCAGCAGCTTTGGCAGGATTTAATCCTGCCGCTTTTCTTCAACAAAGTATGTTTACAGTTCCAATACACTTATAATATAGGAAATCTTATCCTGAAGCTTTCATAAGTCATTCTGTATAAAAGTTAATGATTGTATGTAAATGCATTTGAGTACATACAATTCCCATTAAACAACTTTATTAATATGTCAAATCTGTACACAGACGTAATAACGCGATTTTGATTACAGGTATGGAAATGAATAGTTTAATGGGTGGTTTTATGGGAATGGCAGGAATGAACATGGGTGTTAATCCCTTTGTTCAGTTCCTTAATCAAAGTGGTCTTCACCCTAACTGGTCGTCAGGACTGTCAGGTACTTTTTTCTTCTTTTGTGGAAACTAATTTTCCTGGATTTTTTTTAACAATTTTATAAAATCTTTAGGAAAAACCGTTTCACAATTGTGGATGAATTCAGGTGATCCGAGCAAAATGAGCATGCAACCAACTATACCAGAAGAAGAGGAAGTAGACGACGAAGATATGGGTGTTGCGGAAACATATGCAGACTATATGCCTACTAAACGTAAGATATTGCCTTTTCGTTAATCAATTTAGAATATTTACGCTTGTCGGTCCCATATAAACAGAATGTAGGTAATTCTCGTTTATCTGACGTATAACTTATATTTTTCAGTGAAACTTGGACGAAAGCATCCAGATCCAGTTGTCGAAACAGCATCTTTGTCTAGCGTCGAGCCTACAGATGTTTGGTATAAACTTTCTATACCTGATGAATCGATACGATCTGGAGCTTTATCGGCTCTGCAGCTTGAATCTATAACCTACGCTTCGCAACAGCACGAGCATCTTCTACCCGACAATACGCGTGCAGGATTTCTCATTGGAGACGGTGCTGGAGTTGGTAAAGGACGAACTATAGCCGGTATCATATTTGAAAACTACTTAAAAGGCAGGAAACGTGCAATTTGGGTCTCTGTTTCGAATGATCTCAAATATGACGCTGAGCGTGACTTAAAGGATATCGGTGCATCGAAAATAGAGGTAATTATTATTATATAGATGGCATATGTATATATATATATATATATATATACATTGATATGTATACATGAATATAATTTCATAGGTTCATGCGCTCAATAAATTCAAATATGCAAAAATATCATCGGCAGTGAATGGTAATGTAAAAAAGGGTGTAATATTCAGTACATATTCGGCGTTAATCGGCGAGTCCTCGCAAAGCGGTGGTAAATATAAAAGCCGATTAAAACAGCTTTTACAATGGTGTGGAGAAGACTTTGACGGTTTGATAATATTTGACGAATGCCATCGAGCGAAAAATCTGTGTCCAACAGGAAGTTCTAAACCTACTAAAACAGGTAGGCTTAATTGCATTTTATAATTACGAAATTTCTCGAAAATGTTGCACCGTATCTCTTTAATAATGTAGTCTGCATTCTTTTGTATCAGGTTTAACGGTGTTAGAATTACAAAATAAGCTTCCAAAAGCGAGAGTAGTATATGCTAGCGCTACAGGCGCGTCTGAGCCACGTAACATGGCCTATATGGTACGATTAGGCATGTGGGGTGAAGGCACGCCGTTCCCAGAATTCACTGACTTCATTACCGCCGTAGAGAAACGGGGGGTCGGTGCAATGGAAATTGTAGCGATGGACATGAAGTTGCGTGGCATGTACATTGCACGGCAGCTAAGTTTCCATGGCGTTGCTTTTAAAATTGAGGAAGTGCCGCTCTCCAAGGAATTTACAAAGATATACGACCACTCAGTGCGATTAGTGAGTTTTCAGCGAAGAAAAACATATCTACCCTAGTCATTCTATAGCCATTAATTTAACCGTTTTTTGTCTTTATGCGCAGTGGGTAGAAGCGATGCAGAGGTTTCAAGAGGCTGCCGAACTAATTGACGCCGAGAATCGTATGAAGAAGACAATGTGGGGTCAGTTTTGGTCATCTCACCAACGGTTCTTCAAGTATTTATGTATTGCAGCAAAAGTGAAGCATGCAGTTGCGGTTGCACGAGAGGCGGTTAAGTGCGGTAAATGCGTTGTCATTGGTTTACAATCGACCGGCGAAGCACGTACCCTCGAACAGTTGGAACGAGACGACGGTGAATTAAGCGACTTTGTCTCAACGGCTAAGTAAGTCACGGAGAAAACAATTTTTTCCCACGTTGCACGAGGATGTCTTTGCATCATTGTCATTTTCAGGGGTGTACTGCAGACATTGGTAGAGAAACATTTTCCGGCACCCGATCGTAATCGCATTCATCGGCTTCTTGGTTTGGAACCACCGAAAATTTCAAGGTTTGGCGAGGGTGACGATGACTTTGACAACGCTGGGGGTTCAGCAGGTGGTAGCAAGCGGAAACCAGTTCGGCAAGCGGCTCAACGTGCCTCCAAGAAAGTCCGTGCTTGGTCGTCGGAAGAAGAAATTACGGATGAAGATAGGAACGGTGGCCATAGCTCTGGCTCGGAATTCAAACTGAGTGGAACGGAAAGTGAGGACGATCATCATACTGACGAAGAGAGCAATATCAGTTCTGATTTCAATCCATTCTACAGTGACAGCGATTCGGACGCTGGTAGGTTAATAATTATTAGTTGTTTGCCAGTAGGTAAAAGTCAATTTTCATGTCAGTTCATCATGTTTAACCGAATAATTGTAATGCGTGTGTACAATAGATCCGTGGGATCGGCGGAAGAAGAAGGGCGGTAAAAAGCAGAAGAAACCGTCAAAGAAACGTTTAAGCACACAAGACAAAATCCAGTCGATGCTCGCGCATAAGACTTCGACTAACCGAAACAAACGCAATGGAGACACGGCTGTTACCGGACATCCAACTCCAATCGGTACTGTAGCTCGGAATCAGGCGCCACCCCGTGACGCAATTGAACGAGCATGCAGTATGAAGGAGGAACTACTTGGCCAGATAGAAAATTTAGGAGAACGTTTACCTCCGAACACGTTAGATCAATTGATCGACGAGCTCGGTGGTCCGGAAAACGTTGCGGAAATGACAGGACGAAAAGGCCGCGTTGTACAAACAGAAGATGGTGCAATACAGTACGAATCCAGATCTGAAGTGGACGTTCCACTAGAAACACTGAATTTAACGGAAAAACAAAGGTGCGCTCTCCTTCTGGTTCTCGAAATAGTATGCATTTGATTATCTTTATTGCGTACGCTAAAAATGAGAAATGTTCCGTGTGCGTTAGGTTTATGGACGGTGAGAAGACTGTAGCAATAATTTCGGAAGCTGCTAGTAGCGGTATATCTCTACAGAGTGACAGACGAGCAAGGAATCAAATGCGCAGAGTGCATATCACTCTTGAATTGCCTTGGAGTGCGGACAGGGCGATACAGCAGTTTGGTCGAACGCATCGTTCGAATCAGGTTAACGCGCCGGAGTATATATTCCTCATATCGGATCTTGCCGGTGAACGACGATTTGCATCGATTGTGGCGAAGCGACTTGAAAGTCTTGGCGCTTTAACACACGGCGATCGTCGTGCCACAGAAACACGAGACTTGTCGCAGTTCAACATTGACAACAAATATGGTAGAGCTGCCCTTGAGGCAACGATGAAAACGATAATGGGGTTTGTATAGCATGCAGAATACACGCACAATAGCATACATACATCATTTGAACTACTTTTCTAGTTGAATAATTTAACAACTACAGTATGTCGATTGTCCATACGATATGTAAAAGATTGATGAGACGACGAAATTTCAGGTATGAGGCACCCCTAGTACCCCCGCCACAAGATTATCACGGTGACTTCTTCAAAGACGTAGCCGATGCGTTAGTTGGCGTCGGTTTGATTTGCAATAGCGAAAGTATGCCGGGCGTACTGACCCTGGATAAGGATTACAACAACATGTCGAAGTTTCTTAATCGTATACTTGGCATGCCGGTGGACCTGCAAAATCGGTTATTCAAGTATTTCACGGATACGTTGAACGCTATTGTCACTCAGGCAAAGAAAACAGGCCGATTCGATATGGGCATTTTGGATCTCGGCACATCCGGCGAGAATGTTCGAAGAGTAAGGTTATTCCGATTTTTGCGGAAACATGCCACCGGCAAGGCACCAACTGAGCTCCACGTTGTTCACGTCGAGCGTGGAATGAGTTGGTCGGAAGGCATGGATCGATGGTCCGAATTGACTGGCTCCAAGGAGGGCTTCTATTTGAGTCACCAAATTCGTAATGGCAAGCAAACCGCCATCTTAGCAGTTGCAGTCGACAGCGGCAAGAAGAAGGGAGAGGGCAAGAAGGATCAACTCTACATGGTATATAGGTAGGAATCTATGTTCCAGGCGTAAGAGATTCGGCGTCTTGCGGTCTCCTTTACATTAATTAATATCCATATGTTTGTTATCAGGCCGAACACTGGATTGCAGTTGCGCCAGGAGACGTTAGGAGAGTTAGAGAAAAAATATAAGAAAGTTACGTCAGAAGAAGCAGAGCCCCACTGGACGCAACAGTACGACGCGTCGGTAGACACGTGTTCACACGCCTACTGGCGTGGAAATTGTAAAAACGCTACACTCGGTATGGATTGCGAAGTTGGTCTTCGCAGACGATCCTACAACGTTTTAGCCGGTTCCGTATTAAGTGTTTGGAGTCGAGTGGAGAGCATACTCGCGGCCCGTTCCGGACACAATTCTAAGATGCAAGTCGTACGTCTTCGAACTGGTAAGTCCAATGAGTAAATTTAATATTTCGCCTAACTGGTAGTTTCCTTCATACTTAACATTCTTTCGACACTAGCGAACATTGGTAAGCGTGCGTTTTGAAAAATGACAACTACACTTTTCTTATCATGCCATAGATGAAGGACTTAAGATCGTCGGAACTCTAATTCCGAAAGCGTGTATGGAAACTTTACGTCAAGCACTGTCGTCTGATGCGGAAAACACCGAAGAACTCACGTTTTGAACCTTTCTTCGGACTAGAGGTGAGATTTCTGTCGAAGCAATAAAAATAATATTTCAGTGTTTATATTTCTTAGATATATTAATTATTTATCTGCTCTTCAAGAGCGTACAGTCATGTGATTGGCTCGCTTGTTACTATCGTCTTATTAATCATAAAACATGTATTTGCATAACTTTCATTGCTTAGAAGGACATAAGGAATATGTCTGCAAAGTTACGTAGTCCTTCCTGGGACAGCTCGTATACTCGACGGGTTTATTAACTATGAGTGCGCGGCAACATTAGTAGCTCGTTAACTTGTGTGCTTGGCGCAGGTGATGGTAGGACCAAAAGAGATCATTGGCGTAATATGACACGCAATGATAGTAGAGAAGCCCCTTCTCCCAGTTTACCGTCAGAGCCCAGTGAAGAAGAGGGTGTAACTATGAGCGCTTGCAGTTCGCACGATTTTTTCGTGTCAGTCGTCGAAAAGCACCGAGGCATCGGCTAGATTCTAGACCGAATCTATGAGATATACGCATATGTTTATCGCCTATTCGGCATGACGAGTGAGATCGACGCGCAACATTTCCAATTAACGGTCGATGAACTGAACTCAGAACTTATCTTTCTATAATACGTCTCCGATTGTCATTCTATCGATCGAAGAAATGTGCCCGCCGCATCCTGATATACCGTTAAGTAGCTAGATCCCATTTTAGTTTTAGACAAAGACTAAGCTCGTGCGAAGCCGGGTGTTACCTGGAGCTCTATTGTCCTTCTTTCCCTGTAACTTATCATTAACGTTTCTGTCCGAGACGTGACAGTACATTCAGTATGCGTCTCCTAAACGAACGGAATGCAGTGTATAAAACGAATCGATCTCCATTCCTCTCGGCTGTGCCGCAAGAGAGCCGTTTAGCCCGCGTTAAAAAGTACTTCGCAACAATGCGAAGTGCTTTGGATTAAGTTCACCGTACCGACGTACGCGTACGAGGCGGAGTGAGGGAAGAGAATTCGATTAAACCTCGTTTCTGGGTTTCTTTTCTTTCTTTCTTTTTTTTTTTATGACGGTATTAATTATTCCTGTAACCGAAAATGCGTATTTGAGCGATTCATAACGCAGGCATAAAGTAGCTCTCCCAGCGAGAATCATGTACGGAGTTCTGATGGAAAAATTTGAATGCAAAAGTTGAAACAGCAAAGCACGACCGACACTCTCCGGAGGATATAGATGTATACGCAATCGTTCACGTTTTTAGTTTATCGTTGGCTCGGTCAATCAGTTATTGGACAGATCATTGTCATCGCTATTCCTACCATCGCTATAGCTACCATTGCTATTATTACATTACCGCTACTACTATTAGTACTAGCATTATTGCTGCGAAACTACTATGAATATTATCGTGATGTGGGGAGACGAGGTAATGTACCGCATATTATATAGCTTTCTCGAGTCGCGCAAAATGATTAGAAGTAATGGAAACTCATGAGACAGTAAAAAGAAGTGCCAAGCCAGACGCATTTTTGTATTACTTCTGAAGTACCAGTTAGTTCAAGTATTATACGTTCCGTGCAAATATAGCGTCTCTTAACGTAGCAGTTAAGTTACATCTCTGCTACGAGTGCTAACGAGTTTCGTTTCGTTCGATATATTAAAGGAACACTCAACTGTACGTAATTAGAAAGACTTACGACAAATAATAAAAAATAAACATATGAAATTGTTTCGTAGTTGCAAGCTTTCGATTGCAGGTTATTTATAATTCGTTTACTTACACTTCGATACTTACCCAGTTCACGCACGACTCTGTTTCTTTGCGGACTTGTCAAAATGTGCAATCAGCGAATCGTTTCTTTTTCATGCATTTACACGGTCATATCGGCAGGTCTTCGCATACTGGCTGAGATATAGGCTACATTGACAGCGTTGATTATTCCTCATCTCTCAACACTCTTCACCTATAACTATTGTTAGAAATCGAGAAAAAAAAACTAGATTAAATGGTACATGCGGCGATATATTTATATTCGGGAGCGTAGTAGCCATGCGATTTGCATGTATATTGAGTAGATGTCTGTTTGTTTGTACGCCTGAGCGGGTTCGGGATGAATGCTGAGCGAGATGACTTAAAGATTCATCTGTTATAAAAAGATTTAGATTAGAATTGTAGAGTACTTGAAAACAGACGATAATAGAATCAGATTTTGGTCGAAAGCCACGCATTGTACGGAGAAGTTGAAGTTGAAAGGTCTTTTGTGTATTATAACAGCACGGAACGGATAAATCAGCGTTTAACATTTTCTATTTCCTTGGTTGCGTCTCCTGCCTTCCCCTCCCAACAGAACAAAAAAAAAAAAGAAAAAAAAACTGCAAAGAATCGTTTTAAGGTAGCACTTACGAAAACTACTGCGTTTCTACGAATACACTACATATTGCATTTATAAAGGAAACAAATGTAAAATACATGTGTTATAGTAAGAATGACGAAGATCGCTACTCTTTTATGACATTGCAAGCGTGTAGAAAAGATGCGACGTGTCTAGACATTCGAAAATAACTTTTCACGAATTCTTTCATTCTGCAATCAGTTGCATTGGAGAGAGTAACCAATTTTGATCGAATTAAGTTTCTAAAGTCATTTAATAAATTACATTTCACGTAAAACGTATCTGGAAGGAGCAGGTCAAATAGCAATTTTCAGCAATGAAAGTGTAATGTGATTATATATGAAAAATTAAGAAATGTAAATATATATATTAAAGAATATAAAGAAAACATTTTTAGGGCATACGTGTATCTTTATATTGAATATTTTTACAATTACTACTTGAGTTCCTATTACACGCAAAATGTAATTTATAAATGTGGTATTTAGTATACGTGGAAACAAAATACTGCACTTACCGAAACGATTCCTTTCGTAATGTGCTGTGTTTCATTGCGACGAAAGATGAACGACGATACATTTATATATATATACATATATGTGCGTTAAACATGTGTGTATATACATGTATAAATGTTCTCTGTATATGTAAAACCAATACATTTTAGTTAAATGAACGCTCTTATTTATCTCTGGACATCGAATTTAAACTACTCCCGTATTTAAGTTACTTCTGCCATAACAATGTCAGTTGAAATTATAATACATTCTTTAACTGCGAGAATTATTTATTGAAAAATTTATACCGAAATGTCAAACATATAATTTTACGTAACATCGAGGTATGTCTTGTAGCAAGAGTATTAGTTTATATTGAAATGAAATACAACCGTTTTACTGCAAAATGCTGGTTGCTCGTTTCTTTGTATAATCGCTCTCCAAAATAATATATATATATAACATGCCGAGAATATTGACAAGGAAACTGAAATATATAGTGAATGCTCTTACAATGGACCCCTGATATTTTGGGATAAGACTTTCTTTCCTGTCTTTGGAAATTCTCAATATATAGAACAAATGTAATGTTTAAACATTTATTAAATTAATGTATTGATCGTGGAGTAAAATTTTACATACATTATGACCCACGTCTCATAACATTCGATATTAAAAAAAACTGTACAATCAATATCCCTTGTTAGTTTTACTTGCAACTGTGAGATCATTCTTACCCATTCATCCGCGCGCAATCACTCACTGACGCAACTACATTTACTTGCATGTGTATGTGTGTTATAACATTTATATTATTATTCCTTTTGTATACATCTCAATCCAGCATGCACGTGTTTCTTGTGAAGGAGTTACTATTTGTAAAAGTGGAAGTACTTCTCGTATTAAATATGATTTAATGAAAGGCATATAATAACATGAGAAATGTGCAAAACCCAATGATAAGACCGAGAATAAGGGAATCTCGTCTTTTTCGCAAATTTATCCTCTGCAGCAAGCTATTCACTGCTGGAAATCTATTTGAAATATCGTTGAACCTTGTTTGCATTCGTTTGAACGCTTGCCGTTGTGTTATTAACTGTTCCCGTGTCTCCATTGCTATAGTTATTTGGTCATTGACCAACCGATCAGAACTAAAAGCGAACAATACTAAATTATAGAAGAAAAAAGACATTATAATTAGGACATAGACATATGTACACCCGACGGGAGTACAATGGTATGTGAGAAAACTACTCACTTATGAATGTGTTGATTTTCTTTCAAGTACATTTCTCTTCTGTTCAATCCGCTTGCACTTTTATAATTGCTGTATAGTAAAAATGATTTATCAGAAATTGTATGTTCCTAGCAAGATGTTTACTTGAACCGAAGTTCACTGTGTTAATTGTACCATATATACGTACTCAATTTCTTTGCGAACACTACCGAGGAGATCCTCACGATCCTTGCGGGCGGCATAATTATTCCTAATCTTGTTAAACTCCAACTTGTAATCTTTCAATATTTCTTTATGACGCTGCATCGTGTGCAGCATAGCTGCTCCGTTCGGTTGTAATTCACTCATCCTTTCGTTTATAGAAAATAACTGTAGGAAATGTAGATCTGTTAATCCTAGTATTAAAATATTGAAACTCGCAGCAGAAGTAGAAATGACATGTTTTACTTTAGTGAGTAGGGATTCTATTTCGGAAGCCATGTTTTCAAAAACGTGCTCTTCATCCAGTAGCGGCACTTTGTCTGGAGCGACATGTTTGGAGCCAGTGTTTATTCCTAATTTGCTGAATGCTACTAATTTCGCATCAATCTCATTTTCCAGTTGTCTAGCCTGCTTTCTCAGCTCTGTAAAATTCCATTTAGTGTAACTTATTTCTGAATGTCTTTACGTGATTCAAGAAGTTGGAGGTTCTTGGATAATTGAACGGTAGAGTACGTTCTCCTCTTTGACATAACTGCTTTGCAGTTAAATGGGTATATGGTTTTAGTGGAATTTAAAATTGGATAATGTTACAGCTTTCTTTTTCAACTTAGAAAATCTTTTAACAAAGGAATGTGCCATTACTATATATTGTAAATGTCACTCCGACTTTAACGGTTGCACGAAAAATAATATAGTTAGACATTATCAGTTTTTACGAAAATCATCCTACCAAAATAACTTTCCCGCATTTTTGCATTCATTGTTTCTTAACGATACGGTTGATTGTCTATGTAAATACATCGAGAAGTCAGCTTTCAGTTGAAATTCGGAGACTCATCAAAGTGACGCATGAGAGCTTGTGTGTCAACTTGTCATCTATCGCTGATTACAGGAACGTTACACCTGCTACTATTTCCGAATGTTATTAAACGAAAACGCTCTATCGGTCGGAAGCATTTGGAAACGGTAAAACGTACCTTCCCAATCAACGGCACCTAACGCAATAGCCATTTGTCGTTTTCAAATGACCGAAAGCACGACAGTCCCTTTTCCTCAAATATCCGCCACTTTAACAAACACTAGCACCAGAGAGTGAACTTGTGAATTGCAGATGATCCTGAATGATTACGTACGTTAACGTAGACTGTGTGTGCGTTGCAACAAGTAAGGTTCGCCCACATGAAACGAAAGTGCAACTACATACGTAAGCGTATATAGATCGCAGTTAAGTGTGCGAAAGATTAGCGACGGGAAGGCATGTCAAGAGAATTCTTCCTGTCACCGGTGTCAGTATTATCATACTTCCGTTACCCTCTAATTCGCTCTTTTTCCATTCTCCTATTTATCAACTATAAACTCGCCGAACGAAATATAAATCAAAGAGTTCGATTGTTTCGAACTTAAGTCTACACCTGCTTTACCAATTCCAATCTACAAAATAAGAAACAGTCATTTTTGATATGTTAATCAAGTAGATGCGTCAAAGGGAAAGATAACCTAAAATGATGTACACCGTCAAGATATACAACATAGATTCGAGTTAACATTGTCATGTTAACCAATATTGGTTATAATACACGTGTTACATAACCACTAGTCGGTCACACGTGTCAATTGTTTTGGTCTATGCATTTTGTTTATACTTGTGGTATTTTAATTAAAACGATAATATAAGAGCTTAGGCTCTTCGGTTGTTAATATGTCTCGCATAATAAGGAAAACAAAACCATTCGTGCTTTGTTGGGTTCCACTTAGTACATTGCTCCGGGACACTTTTGACTTTAATAAAAGCAACGATAATGCAAGCAAACCCCCTGAAGAAGAGACTGGATGGGACAGAGTGAAGAAAATATTTGAATCTGAGTAAATATTCTGATGATATTCATTCTACATTAGCGATATCCATTTGCCATTGAAATGTATACGTGCATTTATTCTGTGTCATTTTTAGTAAAGCAACCGGTACCCCGAGTAAAGAGTTACTTTTAATTATTTCCTACACATACGGAGGCGTGATAACTGGAGCGCTTTTTGGTGGATTTATGAATACAAGAACTGCCGCACAGGATTTCATAGAACGAAATGCAGCATCGAGGTTCATATCTAATTTAGATGCAAGAAGAAGAATGCGAGATTATGCAATGATAAGATTTGTAAGAGGCGTGAAACAATGGTGCCCAAAGTTCACTGCCTTCGCCGTCTTATATGGGTAAGGAATATGTTAAATGTTTGAGCATCCCTTCTGGTACTTCATTGTTTAATGTATTCTGTTTAACAACAGGACTTCCACAGTTTTACTTAACACATATACAGGGAAAACCACTATCACAAATTATGTACTTGGCGGAATGATAACAGGTGGACTATGTAAGATAAATTTAGGAATTCAAGGTGCCATAGCAGGAGCTGCTGTAGGAGGCTTCCTGTCAGGTACACTAAGTAGCATCAATTTATTGTTAATGCATATATCAGGGTTCAGTATGGAAGAGTTATTGGTACATAACAAGGAGCGTTATCAGTACAAGTGAGTTGAAATTTTTGACTGTACTTATTGCAAGGTCTCACCAATCCACGTAACAATGAACAGCAATATTTAAATTTATCAGATTTTAACAGGAATTACTATTTCGTTTTTTGTTATCGTAGGAAACGGGTAAACATTTTAGAGGATGTAGAAACAATCAAGGACGAGCCAACAGTTGAAACAGATTTACAAACAAGCGATACAGAAGAGTTGTAAAATCTTGAAACATTTAACGACAACTGTAATCCGAGACTTTGTATAGAATTCATTTTTTGTACAAAAGGATAAGATGATTGTGTATATTACACAGATAGAAGAATTGTTTGTTCCTGCAATGTTGTTGGTATTCTTTTCTCTTTCTGACATATAAAAATAAATGAAACATTATATTTTCCATTATATTTTCTACTTCAGATGTCAAGGGTAGTAAAATATGCTTTGCATAAAATAGGACTGCTTGCAATAAACAGGAATATGAAACTGGGATATTCATATTGTCGTGAACCGGAATTGTAAGTCTCAAAATATTGACTGCGAAGCAGTGAACACTGAATTCAACTCAATAGAAACAAAGTGAAGAAAATAAAATGTTTTCTTGTACTGTTCTACATTTACTCTACATTTCCGTTATAACCACATAATAATATTTTATTTTATCTCTTGGCAATACATATCGGCGTGTTAAACAACATACTGGATAACAAATGAAATGCTAATATAAATAGACTTACAGAATAGGCCTGATCTCCGCATGAAAATGATAATATAGTATGTTTATTGCTATGGCTGTAATCAATATGTTCTTCCGTTATTAAATACAATATAATAACGATTTAAGTAAAACACAAGTATAGTAAATTTTTCAAGTATTTTCGTTCAAGCAACGATATAGAACATGCATTTATATACTATCATTTTTTTTATAAAATTAAATACATTGATGAGTATTTATTATTGTTGCTCTGTAGTCGTTAAATCTTGGACCTTGGTTATTCGTTTAGCACCTCTGCTCGGTGGACCCTTCGGTTTGGCAAACTTTGGTCGATGTAAATTAACTTTTGGATGTATTTCTTCTTGGAAAAACTCTTCAGTTAGTTCCTTTCCATCATCTATCTCAAGCTATAGAATTTGAAAGGAAATTATAGTAACATGTCTGAAACGTTAAACTGTGTGTAGTCAATATGCGTTGTTGCAATTAAGTCAATTGAAAGGTTCCGGTTTTGATGAAAATATTGCCAATGTCACGCACGATTATAACAAGGACGATTTGCTTGTTCCTTTAAAAATGAACTGACAACAAAATGTATTTTGTGGCCTATTCTGTAAGCTAATTTACATATTCGGCGGGATCTTACATATAATTACATACCGGTTTGAGGACTGGGTCATCATGTGCTCCTTAGTAACCTACTGACATTCTAAATACCTAAAATTGATAACACAGTCTTCCTGTGGTAAAAAATACTCGGTGCAAACAGTGTAAGAATTGAAACACCAAACTGTAAGATTAAAATGCATAATGCTTTATTATTCATAGCATGTCGAATAATGCCAAGATATACAATTATTTGTTTGAACATAATTAACCGACAGTTATAACAAAATAGCTCGGAAGATAATACTAAGAACTTACAGAATAGGCCTGGTATCGAATCAACTAAATGACATCCAGGCAACAGTGTGCGTCATATTTTGTTCAACCCAAATATATGTTCGCTTATATACTTTTGAGCATTGTGCATACAATGTTTCTCCATTATTGTTTTTAATTGTATAATGCAAGCGTAAGCCAAATCTTAACATCTCGCCATGTCACTTAGACTCTGCCCCTTATATTCTAGCAGAGTCCTCTGCGTCAAGTACAGTACAGAGTAATGTATCCTATCAACAAAATGCTGACACGTTCATCGAAACTATTCTACTAATTATTAAAATTACTCCAATGTCATAGTTTGTATAAACGAGTGTGGACAACAATTTTGATAGTTGAAATGTTAAGAATTTGACCTCGCTTCGTTATCGTCTTTATTCACATAAAAATTAGGCCAAAACACGTTTGTGATAATCGTTAATTTGTGATTCGGACAAAAATTTTTACAAAGTTTATAAAAAGCTACAAGTGTTAAAAAAATACAGATCACAAAAAATAGAATGCCTCTCCAATATCTTGTTGCTGGTTATCAGATTACAAATCCCATCCGCTGTGTAATGCACGAATATACTTGTTGAAGAATTCCTAGGAATCTTTGAACCTAAGAGTCTTCGAATTATACCTATGCTTGGAAGATTTCAATGTATCTTATTGCCTCTACAATAATCTTCAATACTTATGTGTAACGTTTACAAAGAAATATATAACATTTACTTATGCATCTATTCTGGAATGAATAAAGAGAAGAAGCTGAGAGGCTTGCTTCGAGTCCTTTTTCTCATCGAATTGTCTCTTATCGCAGTCAAGAATATTGTAATGTATGGCGATACACATTTCTTCTTCACTTTTATTATACACGATTGCGTATATTGCAACAACGTTTTACTAAGAAAGTTCGTACCTGTTCAGTCGACAAAATTGTAAATATACATGAGCTTTAAGATAAAGTGATACGATCGGATTGAGCGATTAGTTTCGTACCTTCAGCGAAGAAATACAAATATTGTACAGAATAAGACAAGAATACCCTTGACGGCATAAAAGGAAGGCAGATTGTGCAGCTTTGCAACGACATAGCTGATGGGACTTGTTAAATTCAGTCTTACAGCATACGTGTACTCGTGAATCTAATGTCCTCTATCGTTCACAATATTATAGAATATGATATATAATTTAATGTATGTATAAAGAAATTCGTATTATCACTAGTATGTAGTTGAAATGATAATGTGCCACACAAATGTATGCGCAGTGACACACTGCATTTGCACATATCTCACTCTCCTACAACGTTATCAATATTTTTATAGAGAGAGAGAGAAAGAGAGAGGAGATAGAGAGAGAAAGAGAGAGAGAAAGTTAGGCGAGTGGCGTCAGCTAGGTAGAGCACATGGAATTTTACCTAACTTTTCAATAATCACATAAGGTATGCAAATTACCATAAATACTTGTTTAATAAGATTTTGTCCTATATCGCTAAGTCCTAAGGGAATATTTCAATGAATTCGAAAGTCAAGCCCACTGATTTGATTTAAAAGGGTCAACAGTAATAATATTAATAATAATAATAATAATTAAAAAAAAAAAACTTACAGTTGTAGATATCACTTCTTAGAAGACTAGGAACTAATTCAAGACTGAACATGCGAGATTTTTATATTTTCAAGCAAGATGAAAACCTAATAGGTAGAAGTAGGAATATGAACCATGATGACATAGCAAGATAAATCAAAGGAACTATCAAATAATCAAAATAATATACTGAAAAAGCTTCAGTCCTATGATATATTGAGCATTACTATCCTTTTGATCAAATCTAACAATCAAGCTGACCTAAACACAATAAAGAAGGTGAGATACTTAAAAGTGTCGGTATACAAAATATAAAATTCGGTCAAAGGCTTAACTTTCATGAATATTAAACGGAAGAATACAATTATATTGTGCTATTTTACTTTGATATAAAATTGTTCGTATATTACGTACGAGTTAGCAAGGCTTGTATATTCTGGAATTATCATACTCATCATAGATCATACTGGTAAGAGACATATGTGAAAAGTTGTCTTTTAAAATTTAGAAAAATACACCGTTTCGTCTACTCTGTCTGGCTACACATAGGTATACATATCACTTTGATCAACTAATTCTATATCTCCGTAAACATCGATAATTAGTACAAGCGTCCCCTCCGCAACATCTATTGAACTTTTGGATATTTTCAATTACTTGGAACATGTACAATTTGATGCCCCATCGCGAAATGTTCGAAACCCATCAATTATATAATTTGATATTACATAACGTATTGAATGTTAATATCGTATTATCACAAATTCAGAATTTATAAAAGAAGATGTTGCACAACATCATAAACGTCTTAAAATGCAAACGAGCATGCACGAATATTGGCAGACAGAATCTTTGAGCTGGTTAACTCAATACGCATGATCGCTTTTGCTTTGACTTTTTCTCTGGTATAGATTGAGTAGGGACACAAGGCGTTGACGGGGTGGCAGGAGTTACTGCAGCTGTTTCTTTAATCGTAGGAGGATCTTCCAACATATCTGCTAACTCGTCACCACTATTTACTTCCAACTAGGATTGATTGCGTTTATATAAAAAAAATACTTTCATTCATTTATCCCAACAAGTATGCGCTTTAAGTTTACTGATAAAGAATGCTGTTCAATATAGTATCAATATGCCAAGTGCAAAGTATCAATTTTATTTTAGTCTTATCAGCTTTATTTTTGGATGTGGCACTTATTATTTTATAACGGCAATAATGGGTCTAAACTAGAGTTGTGACCGACACAGCCTGTTTGTTAGCTTGCTTAATATAAAAAAAGGATAATTTCTATATTTTAATACAACAGTTGAATTTAAAAGCAGCAACATCTTTACTGTAAAATAACAAAACTACATTAGAAGTAAATATAATCTACTGACCTTTTTTGCTATATGAACTCCCAGAGATTGTATAAGATCAAGAAGTGGCGCCTTGCATGATGAATACAACATTCGTTCCTTAATGCTACAACTGTATCCTGGCATACTATATATGAAGACTGAAAAATAGTATTCCACTTTAATTCTCAGCGTATCCCATTCCCAAATGTTGTTACATACCTATGCATTCCATGTAATCGCCTTCGTGTGTGTGCTTGAAGTTATAAAGATGATATCTTGCAGAATCTGAGGGGACTTTCGTAGGTAATTTGTCTAACGAAATATCACATGCCATGACCAAGTGTATCTTTTCTTCCTCCAAGTCAATTTTCAACTGGACATATTCGTGTATTCCTTTACCAAGCTCCGTGATAGCTTGCTTCGCTTCATCCGTTACTGGAAACGCTACTCCGCTTAATGTTTGATGTCTAGTTTCTACGCTATAATCTGTGCTAACCGTTGTCTTCTTTAATTCTGCTAATTCTTCCTCAGCTGTTGTCAGTGGAGCAGGTGCGGCGTCGTTCCTCTTATGTTTATGATATCCTTCTAAGGTGATGTCTTCTGCGACAGTACCGTGCAATTCTTCCTTTATCGATGCCGTTCCAAATTCTTGTTTTAAAGTTGCCTTTGTCGAAGCGTACAACATTTTTTGTCTGACTGACGCCGTATCGGGTGACCATGAAATGAATAACCAGTCATAGCCAGAATCGGGAGATTTTGTGTCAAGTCGATAAAGTATGTAAGCCGGTTGGTTTTCTACTATTAAGGGCTTAACCATTTTATCATAGTCATCTTGCCACTTGTTTATTGGTTTTGCGAAGGAAGCAGGTGTTAGTTCCTCTGGAAAGAAGATAACGATATAAAAGATAAGCGTGTGAAAATGTATAGGGAATATATATAACATATTGTGCAGGCGGACAAAGAAAGAAATGTTAAGAAAAACTGGTTTACATAGGAGATAGCGAGCAATATGTAACGTCGCACCTACCATTCTCTATGGAAACCTTTAATACTCGTATTTTTCCGTCACGGCATTTTGCGAATATTTTCTTCAGTGCATCGTTCGCTGAAAGGAATGAACAATTGCAGTAAGACTGCACGATATTTTTTAAAATTGAGGTTAATCAGCATTCGCTTTAAGCAGCTCATAGCACTACTCGGTATACAGTATCGCTATTTATATATTTTGACGTATCAAACCTCTTATTCCAGTCTGGTGTGACATTTTTTAACACTTTCCGACTACGATTTTCTACTTGAACTGTTATTCTTTCAGCTGACTAAAGTTCACCAAAGAGGATACTACCACTACTTCACTTAGTTGAACACAGCCATTGGCTGAAGGAGACCCAACCAATATATGTTGAAAGAACCCGTTGATGCGGCCAATTGCAAATGCAATTTTAAACTACTCTTCCGCAATATATAATTCACTGCTTCTATATTACTCCACTGGAACATTGCAAAATCATTCTGTGAGAAGTAAAATATCTCCTCGGCGGTCGAACTTTTCACAATCTATGCTTTTCTCAACCCTTTCGAATAACGGAGAAACTTTCCACCGCTCGGATCACTGAAAGGTCAAAGAAATAAGACAAATTGACAGATTCTGTCAAGGGCACTAGTGGAAATAGGACCAGTCGATTCATAAATCTGTTTATTTAAGTCTCTTGGCTAGATCAAATTATGTGTAGACCGACATTTTTATTATCTTACCATAATAATTTACCTTGTCAAAACCTTCCATTAATTATATCCTTTGTTAAAATTCTTTTTCATTCTCTTCTCGTCTAAAAAAAGGACAAAAAGTTCATTTAACCAGAGAGCGTGTCGTGGAACTCACAGACTAGTTATTGCTTCGAGTATTATTTAGTTTTATAATGGAAGCATATCGTTTGGTCGTCGTAAACGGTAAATAAATTCCTGTTGAAATAAAATTCGAGAATATTGGTTGTATCGAGTGCAACACGTAAGCTTCATAAAATGGTATTTGCTTAGGAAAAGTTTGCATCATTAGTATGCGGCGATAGTAATTCCATGTCTTCTCCCGAGTAAGATTTTTACTAAGTAACTAACAACGATACAGGCTCTCTTGCTTTTTTTTCTTTTTTAAAAATATTTTAACGGTTACTGCACAGAGTTAGTTAAAGCTGGGTCAGAAACATTGAGAAATATACCGGTACGGTGGAAGCCTACGTTGTCCGCTTAAATAGCAGCAAAAGGAATGCACATTTACTCGGTTTCTGAATATGTTGCGATACCTGAAACCGCAACAGCGTCAAGCCGATAGATCACTCGACGCGATTGTCATATTTTTCGAGAGCCGCAATTTGTTGCAGTAACAATTCTTCCGAAAGAAAGTGTCGGAATTTTTTTACTCTTCCTTTAGATTGATAGGTGACGCCACAGACGCGCTTCCATTTGCACATAAAAAATGGCGGACTGCAAGGGTGCGTTTTGTGTTTCTGTAAATTTAATATCATGTTTGCACGATATACACGTCGACGTGGAGTTATGTTGAATACCTTTCAAGAGTGATTTTCCGCTTAAACCAGACTGTCTGTTAAAAAAGAAAGTTCAGATATTCCTTACGTAACATTTTTTCTTTGCCCTATGTATTCGATAAGTTGACAATATAAAATTTTCGATAATTCTTTAATTTTTCTCTTTGTGATGAGCAGAGAGCAAAGAGGAGACGCATCGGTCACAGGTGCCGTTTATGTTGAAGGTTGATCCACCGGAACATTCGCCAGACGAATCGCCTGAACGTTCTACAAATGGTAAGTCTCTCCATACTGACATGTCATTTATAATGCATTCACCAATTCATTCTACTTCATTCCACCTCACTCTGGCATTCCCTTCCACAATAATACTTTCGTCATTTCACCTCTGTATTGCATAAACAATCAACGAGACGCGCTAATAGAAATTTAATCAAGAACTTTCCTAGCTCTATGTTGCGTTATAGGGATCCTGCTGTTGCTAAACATTAGTCTGATCGCGATCTGAGTATAGTAACAGTTTCATTGATTCAATTATACCTGTTTTTACAGATTAAGCTGCGAAGATTATTGCTTTGAATGAATTTATAGAAACTATTTTATTTTGCAGAAGAAATGGAAGGTCAATCAACAGAGAATAATAGTAAGAAGTCAACGTCACCACCTGCAAAACAAACTCACAAAATACACTGTGAGTATATTCTTGTTATATAAAAGTAGCTGAATAATATTATTTAGCATTGAACTGAGAAAAAATGTTCAATGTATTGGTATCCTTGATCTATAGATAATACTTTAATTAGATATAAGGTAACGGAACAATGTTAGCTCAAATTGTGCAGTGTTACTCTCCATATCAAAACAATTAAAAGAACTGCTTCAAGTGTGGGTGTAATAATGTTATATTGAACGCTTACTATACTTTCTACCATTTGTACGATTATTCCCAATAGATTCATTTTTAATACATTCACGCGAATCTGCTATACCAATAATTTTGTATTAACGGTGTAACTTAATTACACTTTAGGCTGGGAGATACCTTATGTCATTCATATAGGAACAAAGAAATTTTATTCTATGTCACTTACTTATTGAGGATAATTCGATTGTATGAACTTTTAAGTGTAACGGACAAATTGCTGCACTTGTCTTATAAATATATTTTATTTGTCATACATTGACGCACTCGGTTATAGATCGCTGCTGACACCAGGTGTTCTCACTGACCTAGATTCCATTCTTTTGTATATTTAGGTGTAAGATTTCTGTTATCTTTGCATAGTTATTGCCTTGGAAAAAGTCTAGTATTGTAACAAATTTTGCGAGCTTTTAGGGAATATAATACCTCTTAATATATAAGAATAATATATTGCAGTAGTACTGTAACATAATTGATAAGCGAATGAAAGATATATAAAAAGAGCATGTGGAAGCATAGATGGGAAAAGAAGGAAGAGCATAATGACGAAGTCTGAATGTATTAGTATGTTTGATGTCGATGTGAAAGTGATGACATGAAAAATGCAATGGAATTTTAAGCGTTTCAAGTTATTTCTCTGTTGTCCCGTATATATGAATAAATATGCGATAGTTAATGGAACGATCTTACGCATATACATTATATTGTTTTAGGTCCAATTTTAGCTGCTTCAAAATTTGCAAATTCATTTGGAGTTAATGAATTTTCAAATTCAATAGCTAATAAATCAAAACCCGCAATATTAAGGCCGTCGCAGTTAGGCGCAGTGACGAATAAAATAGTCCTTCAACAGTCAAAACTGAGTAATCCGTTCACAAAAGTGACTGAGAACTCTATAGTCGAGGATGGGTCAGCAGCACAAAATAATAAGAAGGAGAGCCCGAAAGACAATAAGCCGGAGGAGAAGCCGGAAGAGGACGCAAAGCCGAAATTTTTACCGCTAGGCGCCAGCACAAAGGACAGTGAGAACAATGTAAATAATACAGTGGACGAGAGTGCCTCCACGCCTAGTTTTGTTTTCGGACAGAATCTGAAGGAGCGAGTGACAGTTTCGAGTGACCCCGAAAGTTTGGACAATTCCGAAAAGGATGACGCAAAGGCAGAAGAGGCAAATGAGAACGGTTCCTCGGAGCTCCTCTTCTCGAACGCAGCTGCGGTCTGCCGCAATTCTACTAGTAAATCCGGCCTTACGTTAACGCAAGCGGCACAAGAGTTGGAAGAGGCAAATCGGGCGAACAAGCGGAAGTACAGTCAAGTAACGCTGCTAACCGGTGAAGAAGACGAAACGAATGTGCTTCAAATAAACTGTAAACTTTTCGCATTTGACAAGGTATGTACCGGTACGTTTTCCTTCTATTAAGTGATTCCCTCGTGAGGCATCGAGAGGATGCATACGTATTTTGTATAGGCGACCAGCGGCTGGCAAGAAAGGGGGAGAGGAACGTTGCGACTCAACGATCGGGACGAAGAATCACGCTTAGTAGGACGCACTGCCGGGACGCAACGATTGATTCTCAATACGAAAGTATGGCCCGGCATGACGGCGGAGAGAGCGGGGCCTAAATCCTTGAGATTAACCGCTATGGACGTTCACGGGGATATTCGAATTTTTATTGTACAGGCAGCACCCAAGGAGGTCGACCAACTGCACAGTTTGTTGCTCCAACGACTGACGCGCGCGCAAGAACGTCAGCCGAAGAAATTGGCGACCGATCACTGACACTCGATCAGGCTGCACAATCAATCGTTATTTTTCTCACGTTAAGTCGTCGTACAGGGGAGAAGTGAAATCTTTTAAAATATCAAGCATTCTCTAGAGAGCGCGCAATAGAATGGCTGATTTCTACCTTCCCTCAGACATTGTGTAGTCGAACACCCGCCTATGGCACCACCCCGGTATTGGCAGGGAAGAAAGCTGTCGTACCTAAATTGAATTTTTATTATTTTGCGTATATAAAACCTTTTTACAATCATTCCCTATTGTTATTCTTTTACATCAAGTCCGAAAACTTTCAAAAGAGTGTGCGTGCGAGCTATGAAAAGCTAGATAGAGATTTTTCATAATAGCATAATATAAATATGTAGGTTGTAAAGTGCTCTCGATAAAGGCAAATAAGTATTTCAGTTATAAAGCTAAGTGTCCTATGAACAGTACCAGGTTTCATGCATATAATATTATTATCCGCGATCTCCTTTCGATTTGCCTTAAGGTATGCGTTGTAAAACTTCGAAAATTATCGATTCGTCACACGAGCCTATCTCCTCTGTTCCATATTCATGGAGAGCTGTCGTTTTCGATACAACACGTGCATGAATTGAGAACCCGAGAAAAGGACAAATATGATACTGCGTGTATTCAAATATTTAGACTTTTGCAAACGTACAAAACGGCTGTTATTATCTACGATCAATAAATCTGTTATTTTCTTTCACTTGTAAATAAAATCTCAATCTAGTGGCGAGGAGTCGACAGTACTTCCTTAATCATCCTTCCAAACAGGAATGAACCTTTCAATCATTTCATTCTTATTCTCAATATTAATTGTACGAGTGGCACGGTTTAGTAGTAGCCTGAAGGTCTAGTAACGCAACTGGCTATATCTCATATTGTTTACTTTTATTGACGCATTCCTGTCTATATCTATGTCCTATGTAAGCTATATAATCTGTACCACCAAATGTTTTTACAAAAATCCGCCAAAGGTCTATATATTTTTTAGTGCGCAAACCATTGGGTGCAGAAAAAATGCGTTACTAGTAACGTACGTTAAAAGATTATATTATAAGCATTTATGTACCATATGACTAATATTTCGAGTCCGTCAAATGATTGTATGGACGTTGCGTTAATCTGCTAATAATATAACGGCGATACGATGTTGCTGCGTAAACAGTCATTTACAATGAAATTTCCAATATATCTTATTGAAATTAGTAGCCCCGCATCTAAACGACCGTTAAAGGATTATTTAAATTTTATTTGTCGTTCCTCAAGTTACTTAAAACGCTACATCATTATTAGCTCTGAAGATATGTACAAAATCGGATCAACCAATCAAAAGAAAGAACTCGTGTAAAGCAACAGGTTCAGAAATATCGTTTTGTGAACGCCACGTTTAAACATTCTTTAGCGCGCCCGATTTCCTGGAAACACACCGTCGAACTTTGTGTCTCGCTTAATGTTTCGAATTTTGCCATAAAAGTTGGTGAAACGCCTGTGCACGTATTGTGAGACGACATCGTGCACATACTAAAATTATCCGAAGAAGCGGTTTATTGGTAATGAACAAAAGGAAATACACCCTTCGGAGAAGGTGACACGGGAACATAACGTAAGGATTTTCGCGGAATTGTGTCCCAGGCAAACCTTCGGTGTGTTAACCTGCTAGCACATTGTATGAGGTTTTTCTAGAAATTGCATCGATTATATTGATATCGGTTTATTGATTGATGAAGTTAATCTTGTGGAGATTTGCAGGCTGGAAGCGTTCGGTGAGAGACGAGCTTAGCGATGTTTGACGCAGGTGGCGCTGTGCACGCTTCGTCTATGGCGGGCGACATTCAACAGGCCGATATTTATAGACTCGAGAGTTTCGCGCAAACCCACAACGTTTTAGGCGTTAAAATTCAGTTTCGACGCTGCTCAAACGTGCCTGCCGATGAGCGTCGATTCCCATTGTATAAGGCGCCGACGTTTTCCAGCTGGTTACGTTACGGCGGACGTGCCCAACTGGCTGGGCTTGGACGCTTCGAGAGAATTAGAGAGAAAGAGAGAGAGAGAGAATCGACGCGGATCCGGGAGTTATTAGTGGTGACGCGAGCGAACCGAACCGAACCGCGAACCCGGCGGCCCGTTGTCCGACCATCACCTTTTAGCATTCACTCACGAGGACTCACGACTCACGAGATCAGCAGCAGCGGCGGCCGCGGCCAAGCGATATAATCGTCGAGCCTATAATCGAACGCTATAACGTTCAAGACACGCCGTCAAACCGTTGCCGCGGATCCTCCATTCTTCGCGATGACTTCGTGCGCGGTGAAGAGGCTCGACTTTCATGGAAAAGCCGATCCGACAAGCCCGCTGCCGAGTCGGAAAACAGAGAGCGAGCAAATTTGATCGTCGCTCAGCAGTGCCACTCAGGTGTTTCAGTGTTGACGCGATACGAGCCAGACACCGCTGCTCCCTTGACGTGTACGGAACCGTGAAGAGGGTCGCTCGTGTCTCGATGTGACTGAGTTATGCGCAGCGAACATTTCCTTTTGCTTCTCGATATGTCGTGCGGAGAAGCGGAGATGCACGGGCTACAGGCTGAAATCTTGTTGAAGTATAGATCGGCGCTCGTGGAGTTTAGAATTATTATTTATTCTGCGTATAAATAATGCCCGTTTCTATTTGCTAGCGCTTTTCTCAGTACAATTTCTCTCAACAATTTGAGATAATCCTCAAGGCTGTCTGTTAAGATAGTCGCGCAGGCGGATATATGAAACTTGTTTTACTGGAAGAGCTAGCTTCTCGAAGGACAAATAGAGAATTTTCTCGTAGCGCATTTCCTCTGCGGAAAACGAACACTCAAACTTGTTTAGATAACTTAACGAAACATTCTTGTCACATGTGCCAGTAAGGTTGTAATTCGAAATGTCAATAGTTGAAAATCCTGTTGTAATTCGAAGTTGCAAATAGGCAGTAGTTGAAAACCCTGAGGATACGATTTTGCTCTGAAATACAGGGCAGAGACAGGGACTATTTGAATTTTGAAAAAGTCTCTGTAACGACAACTTGTCAAATAGGATGATTCTTGCCAGCCATGTAACGACGTCAGATGCAAAATTGAATAACCGATACCTGCTTTAGTACTATTACGCGATAGCATTATTTAAACATGACACTAAAGCCTAAAGCATGTAACAGAATCCAAAGCAACGTTTCGATGAAAGGAGGAAGACGTGCTTCCGAAGTTGATGGATAAAAATTGTCCGTGCGCGACGATTCGTTCTCTTTCAATCGTAACGTACGTAAGTACGCCCGTTAGCCTATTGAAATGATGTTCACCGGTGGTTCACATGCCAAAAGAAGAAATGCAGGCGGCGGATCGACTTCCGGAAGAAAGTCCTCCGTGGACCACAGGACTCCATCGACGCGCACCGGTGCTGAAGGATACACATACAGGTGAGCTTGTGGGTACGTAAAAATTTGTCCTAAAGTGGCATTCTGTTATTTAGCCGCGCCATTGTATTGCGTGTCGAGAGCGCAAGATGATTGATACATTTACCCTGAGTAAACAAACCGTTAACGGTACAATACGTTTCTGCTCAAACTTTTGGCAATAAGTTCAAATTCTGCTTTGAAGCTTTCGCCTCAATTTCATCTAGTATATAGCCTGAAATGAATAAAAACATGATTTTTGTGAACGGAAGCAGATGACTTTAAATGGAAATATGCCGCAGGACTCGAATTCCGGCACTGTTCAATGCCACGGAATTGCCTCCGACAACATCGACGAGCAAAACTTATGTTTACAAGACGAGAGTGCCTCGGAGGGACGCCGGTAGAAGTGCTGCCTCTCCACCGCGAGAGAAAAATGTCGGTGGTGCAATCACGAGGAGAAGAGGGGCCGTTAAGCATAACAAAGTTCACGTTGTGCGTGGCCATAGACTGGTTGCGAAGTTTTTCCGGCAGCCGACGTTTTGTGCTTTTTGCAAAGACTTCCTTTGGTAATATTGAAAATTCATCAATTCGTATTTTAGTACGTAAACTTAATTGTGTGAAAGGGATATCAATGAATGTTAAAAGGAAGACCATTTCATCTACCATTCCTGAAATGTAAAGATGCAAGAATATTTGAGAAATAATGTTCAGGGAACTGGACAGATGCGGTCGATTGAATCAATGATTCACACTAGTTATTTGTGTATTTTTCATTTTTTTTTTGCAGGGGGTTTGGAAAACAAGGATACCAATGCCAAGGTATGTATGTTAATTGTCGGTAACGGATGCATGTTTGAACATGTCGTCTATGCTAAATACTGATACATCATATTCTGTTTTAGCTTGTCAAACTGCCGTACATAAAAAATGTCACGACAAGCTTCTAACGAAGTGTCCAGAAAGTGGTAGAGAATCAGAAAATACAATAGTAGGTGCAACACAATTCATAGTAATAGATATAATATACGCTACATATTGCGATAGTAGGTGCTGTATAAAGGACCCGGATTTTTGTCAATTCATTCATTTATTTATCGATATCTCGTTAAAGTAATAGTTTATAAAAAGCTCTATATTTATCCCCTCCCTGCAACTCGTTTTTCTGTGAAACGGTGTTTTTTTCAATAGAGTTTGATGATATTATATTGTTAGGACGTGACACAAAAATTAATAGTAATAATTCTTTATCGACTTCATGCACGATGTCATTGCATGTTCAATTAACGAAAGTTTTATTTGCACATAAGTAAGAACCTAGTAATGAACCTTATAAGAATGAAGCTAGTAAAAAAATAGTAATGTCTATGTTTGATTATTCCCCGTGTCTGTTTATGATTGAACAAGTTTGACGTTGAATTACAAGGATAATTTCGTAATAAATTTTATTTAACATTTGATATCTTTACTTGCAGTACCTAAGGGAACGCTTCAAGGTGGACGTACCGCACAGATTTCGGCCGCACACCTTTATGTCGCCGACTTTCTGTGATCACTGTGGTTCCATGCTGTATGGATTTTTTCGGCAGGGCCTCCGATGCGATGGTAAGTGCTTTCAATGGGATTTATTTCAATGCAATACTTTGAACATCATAAATGCACCTTGTTTCGATGTCCACCATGATTACTACTGTAATTTCGCGACTCGTTGATGGTATCACTCGTTTATACATTCACGTTAATAAATAAGTCGGGTTGTGCACTTAAGCGCCTGTGTCAATTCACAAAATGTTCGAACATCAACATACGTACTTACGTTTTCATACAGAGTTAAGATCATTAGACTATTTTATAAGTGAACCTTGGATCGCGTTAATGACACGTAAAATTGTTGGAAATACTTTGGAATTGTTCATACGTTTAGACGTGTCTCGTAATCAACGAAATCATTCGTTTAATTGCACATTCGCGTCTTTCACGAAACTTGACCCGCGCATAACGAACTGTTAGAAGGAATTTCGCGAGTAAACGAGCTGACTTCACCTACGCACAACAAAATTCGTCAGGGAAACGAATATGCGCGCTTGCTTGTCGTTTTGCATGTTTATTTACATGGTTGATGATTAATGAAACACGACGTGCGGCGGCGGTCTATACTCGAAGTGCATGTGGATTTCATTTTTGTGGCAAGTATCTCCATTTAGACGAGAGGAGCATGTGTCGCATGCATTTGGCTTCTCTCTCTCGAACGATTATGCACGTTCCTCTATGTGTGACCGTAGAGACGCGCAAGGGTGCACCGGCATTGGCGTCGAGCCGATGGGTGTGCCGGAATGCGCGCCGTTCTCCTCGAGTATTAAATTTCGCGGCTGCTGCTAGTCGTTGTCAGTCAATGAATATTTCTCTACTCTATCGACATCTGGACCGACGACAACCGTATCAACTTGCTTTTTCTCATATAAACCTTTACAGGAGTGTTTACAGAATGAGCCAAAGATAAGATCAAGTAGAGAGGAGACAGAATGCAACACAATAGACATGTCAATTTATGAAATCTGACATACCGAGTTGTCACGATAACCGTTACTATTAAGTATTGATATTGTTCATAACTTGAGACTAGCTGAAGAAAAGAGTTGCGTTCAACTCTCTCGCGTTCACCTATGACCTCCAGCCGGAAAATGCATCGGATTCAATACTCGTATCAGCCGTTTGGCAAGTCGCGCATCTGAAGGTAGACGAGGTTTTGAGTATCGTGGCATACCGACGTTGCTATCCCGTGGCTATCCCGTCGTTGCAATTATCAGCCGCAGAACGGTGGTCAGTACTCGCGCACACGGGTTATTAAAGTCTAGCCAGTAAGTATAGTTAGCCGCGCTAGGAAGCCTCATATACTAGAATTCTATTATTACACTGGGTCGCTGGCTTAAACTCAGTCGGTCTTGGCTCCCTGAACCGTGAGAACGTTTCACACACCTGAGAGCCACGTAGCATCGCCGGTCCGCGGCGTTCGAGGCATACTCAGTCCAGTTCGATCGTCTCTCTGGCTGGCAGCTCGAAACGCTAGTCAGTCCGCAGCCGTACGTGCCGCGACATTCGGAATTTTCGATGGTACAAAGCCCCGATCGCTCATCAGCCGGTTGCACACTTTTCGCTAACGTCAACAGGCACGCCCGCAGTCAGACACGTTCAAACGTTCCATTTCGTTCATCTACGTCGCCCAAGAGCGTACGTTCCGCGCAACCTGTTACTTCGCCGACGCTCCATTCCATAGAGAATCCAGCCTGATATTGTTGAGAAAATGCCCTACTACGGGGACAGTTCGCCGTATTATTATGGGGCGCCGTTTGCCAATCATAGCTCCTTGATGACAGGCACCGCACGGTAAGATCAACGTCTCCCAGCCTCCCCAAACTTTTCCGCCCCCGCAGAAGTCAGTTGACATTTTGATTGCCGACTAGGCCCTTTCTTTCTCTTAGTGATCCTTATTTTTTCGCCACGGACACATTCAATGTAGTAACGATACACTTTGGACGCCGATCTCTCTTTTATTTCTTTTTTTCTTTTTTTTTATCAATCTATACGGTTCGCTAACTGTTATAATGAATATATGGATGTCATCTGGTACAATATAGATTTGGGATTTCAGACTTTGAATTGTTCGTGGAAGTTACGGACTTTACGCAGAAACGTATGTAAAGTAGAATGACCGTGTTCGATAGGAGTCAGCATTCCCGGAATAAGAATGATAAAATTGAAAGTTTCCACGAGTCATGATCAGAAGCTGCGTACACTCTTTTTTGTTTTCTCTTTCGACGACCTCTGCTTCTCCTTTTCATCTGCTTTCAATCCAATGTTCCTTTCTTCGGATATAAGCATGTCGTATAACTGACCGTTCGTTCAGTATGGGAGGGGTTGTCGTGATTTTCATCTGTGTAGAACGGAGGTGATCAAATTATTCTCCTTTTGCCCTTTTCTCTTTGCGTGTGTGCCATTCTGGCAAAGCCAGAGCCGGTACGATTTATGATCCGTCGGGCCATTAATCTTGGCTCATTTCAACCGTGCAATTTAGTATTGAATGGATTGGCAATGATCGAAATTCCCATAAGTAGTAGATGTCATTCATCGAAGCACTAAATTAGGTACCGTCTAATGTTGTTTCAGATAATATATTTCAATGGTTTCGCTGAAACTATTGTATGTATCTTTTCCATATATATAATGAACCTTTTCCAGGAATCTGTCATTTCATTACGCCGTCGATCAGTTTAAAATGTAGCAACAGAATTGCGCGAGCTGGGATTCGCAATCACTTATGACTCAGAAAAGTTTTTCCTGCGTGTTTGTTCAACATTCTATTTAGCGATTGTCTTTTGGCAACGATATTCGCGTATTGCAGAGAACGTATTTGTGAATTCCTCGTTATTCAAACTTATTTTGCCCGTATTTGGTCTACCTTTTAATAACGTTTCCCTTTATCAAAAGCATTTATACTTGTACAGGCACGCGACTGGACTCATTGAAAGACGTTTTACCAAAAGAATTGATTTTAGCGACGCAAACAGTCGCATAGATTGAAGGGACAACAAGGATGACTAGGCGCTTTCAAATGTTGTTCAAGAGTTGTATCAAGAGTAGCTATTAGCGATTTGTGCAACAGCTTCGCGCACCCTCAACGTTAAAGATCTTACCAACCGAGAGTCGTCTTATCTGAGTTTGCTCGGGCTTTACCAATAGATATCGCGCGCTTATCCTCTGTTTATCCACTCGCACCGCGTGTCGCGTCCTATATTTTTCGAGCGATTTTTTGGCAAGCCGCGAGCTGCATCGTACGCCTCGTAATGACGCGCGCTATTCTTTGAGGGGTCTAAGATGCGTAGATCAATTCATGAATCGATCGGTTGGAGCAACGTATCAATCAGGCGTAACATTAAGTCGAGCCAAAACGGAAGGCTTTGCGCACGGTAAGACTAACAAGTGTTCGCGAAATGCTTCCGTTGTGTAACGTAACGCGAGACAAAAATAAAGAGGCATTTGGCATTGGGGCGGATATATAGCCGAATCGAGAGACTTATCAATCAATGGTTAGCAAATGGCGATCACGTATACGAGCCACGCTTCAACGGATGTTGACCAAGCACTCTTAATTGTGAAACGCCAGTTAGGATAACGAAATCGTAAAACGTCAGAATGCCGAGTGTTTTGTTAGACGAACGTTCGGAGCAACACAATATCTAGAGTAATATAATTTCACCGATATTTTATTATACACATCGTTGCAAGCTGCATTGGAAAATCGGTTAAAAAGAGAATAGTATCACTTGATAGAGAACAGTTTTAACAATACGTATGTTCAAGTGTTGTATATAAAATTCTTTTCGAAGAGCGCTTACGGAGTTACGTGATCCTATAATAGATGACTGATGTGAATATGGTTAGGTTTATCCAAAACGAACACTTGCACAGATTTTTATTTACACGAATAAAGATTTCGCTGTTCGCTGTACTGGAAACGTTGGATCCCTCGGTATATTTACAGAAATAGGATTGTCGATGGTTTATACGTAAACATTTGTAAAGATCGTATCGCGCACTTTCCAAGTCTACTCCAGACAACGCGTTATCCGTAATCGCGCCCTATGCAATAGCCCGTCATTATTTACGAGTAGCACGTCGTCGTAACATGTTATCCGGTGACGGTCGATAGGATTTCGTACACTTGCCGCTAAAAAGAATTCGGACGTCACGTTAACGCCATTTTTACACTCGTCAAAATATAAACGCCGCTGACCTTTACGATTTCGTCGCGGTCATAGACTTCCTTCTTTATCTTGACATTCGCGTCTTCTCGCTATAGTCTCTCTAGCATAAAGAAACGGACGCTCGCTCGACTTACGGTTTCCTCTTTCCTCTGTTTTTCCTCTAGTACTTGAACCGAAAAAGATATTCATAGAACGCGTGTAAAAATACGAGCCTTAACCCTGCCACCGTTACTGACGAATTTACTTGTTGTACTGACTGCGCCGTGAAGCTCCGTTCGACAAGCTTTTTTCGTCTCTTTCCTCAGCACTTCGGAGGAGAGAATAGCTTAGCCTAGTTTTCTGAGGGCGTGTAATGAAGACCTTGGGAAACGCTTTGTCGGAGGCGAAAAGAAAATATTTGCAGGCGCAGTCTAGAACGATTACGACGGCGTGGAGAATAACTGTTCGTCGACGTTGAGCTGTGCGCGAGAGTTTGACATTTCTCGCGTAATATTTGCGAGCCGATGGCAATCCTTGCGACTGAGTAGTTATGTGGGTTCGTTTATATAGGAAATGATCGGGGGATACGTACAACAATGGACAGTGATCAGACAAATTTTAAATAGGTCGCTTTAAACGGCAAAGGATTTTACGTAACTTGTTAAATGCGTAATCACGGACGGACACGTCAAGTGACATGCTTTCGATTCGAAATCACAAAAGTTTTAAATTAGTCTTTCCGACGAAGATTTCCGGCTTTGAATTACTTAATGACGTTTTACGTGATTAAAAGAGTTCTCCCTAATAAAGCGTATCAGCGAAAGAATCGCTTTGAAAAATTATCATTTACATATTTTTTTAGTCTACACTTCGACGAATGACAACTATTAAAGAGTATTGAGTATTGAAATTTATTAGAACAATTGGTCTGAAAAAGACTTCTATTACTATTTATCGTCCCCTCATATATCAATACGTAGCTCTACAGATTAGTAATATGTCTGACTTAACCGCGGTTTATATCACTTAACTGTTCTACCGTAAACCGTATACTAATGTGATATGAGGAACGGTAGGAGCCAATGGTGTAAGTTTCAAGATTCCACATAAATGGATCGAACGGATCATATAAATCAGTGATATTACAAATGAAATCGATTCACAATATCTTTACATACAAAAATACATTAAAAACGTGGCTACTTTAGAACGGTCTTAAAGGAATCGCCTCGTAGCAGATTGATGTATATATATATATATATATATATAGAGACATCTTTATACTCAAGCTTGTATAATACGTGATGTGAGAAAATTGTAATATAATATTTGAATGAAAAAATGAAAAAAATGTGGAACAGCCTTACGAAGTGCGTTTGCTTTCAACTTGAATCCGCTACTCTTTAGGTATGGAAATTAAGGAATTTTCATACTATAGGACAATTTTTTCACGTCACAAGCAATACGGTAGTAAGTAACGTTTAATAGCGGGCAAACGGTGATAATTTGTCTTCGTTTGGCAACACTCTTGACAAATGGCGCGATTCGTCGTGTAGTTCGCTTGATGTAGGCCCGCTTCATGTAGCTCGCTGAAAGTGAATGAGAACGTGTCGCCTCTCACACAGGACCCTGCACGGTCCGTTGTCATCGAGATTCGCCCCGCACCTGTCAACGATCACGGAGTCGCCGTTGAGCAACATACGGCGTTACTCGCCGGCCAGCGTCCCGACCCGTTCGAGACGCATCATCGACACTGCGGACATCGACGTTTCGACGCCTCGCAATCTCTCCCACGATAGTACACATCAGAGGCCCCGATTGCGTCGCGACCGACCGACGATAAAGATTCGCTCGCAGGCACTCAAAGACAATCCAGCGTTGCGCGAACACAATGAAAGGCACGAAAAGACGGTCGGCGAGCTCTTGGTCGAGAAGTTCCTCATCAAGGATAAGAAGTCGGAAGGGCAGGAGCCTCAGGTACGGCTGCATCATCAGGTCAGTTTGGACCGAGAAAAGGCTGCGCAGGATTTGCAGGCGATTCACAGAAGGATCACGCGGCGGCTGACCCGACGTAGGTCGTCGGCCGATTTGCATCTCGACCCGGACCAGCTACAGAGGGAGATGACCTATGCACAGGTCCAAGCGGAGTTGCTTGACAGTCTTGTCGCGGAGGAACAGGCCGAGATTGAGGATGAGGTGCGGCGCGGTACGTTGATTCGGAAGGGAACCATCAGGGGCCCGAGGTCGGTGCCGGCCTTCTTCTCGAATGACATCGAGTCGACCGCCAGTCAGAATGCGAGCCCGAACGAGGGGCACAAGATCAGGAAGACGTTGAGGAAGATTAAGAAGAAGAAAAAGCTCACGGAGAAGCCGTCGCCGACCGATGAGCAGGAGGAGGAGGAGAGTTCGGTTAGCAGCGAGAGACGATCGAGCGACTCCAGCGAGGTATCCGTAGAGTTGATGAGAATAGATGACATGATCAAGGCGAAGCAGAACGATGAGTCGCCGAAGCCGCAGATGTATAAGATCGAGGCGTGCAACAGTGCTGGCGATTTCTCGACATTGTGGCTGAATAAGAGTGGCGCGACGCCGGACGATCAAATTACCGACATCGGCGCGGAGCAGTTTAGAGAGAGCGTTAAGATACCGGTTCCGAGAAAGCTTCTGGCTGCTGCAAAAGGGACTGAAGAAAAGAAGACAGAGGAAGAAACGGAGACACAGGTGATTTTGCCGGTTCGGCGACCCTACGTTAAAGACACGTCGAGGAATAGTGTGTACTTTACGGTGAAGAAACCGGTGGAGAAACCGGCCGAGAAGAAGACTGAGGACGAAACGAATGAGAAAAACGAAAAATTAACGAACGGCATGGCCGCGCTGTCAAAGGACGAGGCGAACAGTGATACAGCGCACTTTGCATGGAGCAGGGTGTCGCGAGAAGAGGACAATGCTCCAACGGTCAAGCCAGAAGAAAGCAAAGAAGCCGAAGAAAAGAAAGATCTCGCAACCCTTAAGAAAGAAAAACTATTGGCCTTGCTAAAGAAAGAGGAATCTTATCGGTCAGGCGCAAAAGTTCCTGATCCGAAGACACCTGTCAGTGAAAAAACATGCGAGGCGGAAGAATCGAAAACCGCTGCGAAGAAAACGGCTGACCGGTTGAATATCAAAAAGCCACAAGCTGCTTTGACTAAAATTGAAGATAAGAAAGTGGACGACGTTGAAAAGAAGAGGAACCTGGTGTCGAGCGGGAAGGAGAAGGATGGTGAAGAAGGCCGTATGGAATCGTCAGGGGTCCGATCGAAGCCTCAGTCTCTTTCAACGGGGAGCGATGGTCTCTTGATGACGAACGATAGTAGCGAGAAGAACGCTAGCTCTCCGTCGCCGGTTGCACAGAGTGCGACGTCGCGGTTGCCAAAAGCGTCTAAAATTAATGCGGATGGAAATAATGCCGTAGAAGCGCCAGAGCTTTCGTTAGGAGAGGCGGCTCATCTGCCAAAGCCACCGAAGAGCGAGTGGGACGAAAACGTTGGGTCGAAATTACCGGGAAAGACGGTGGATAAAGGTGCGGCCTTGAAGAAAATCACTGCCACGAATGCGGCAGGGAGAGACATCGGCGTGGCTGCGCCAAAATCTTTGCCCGACGACACGCGCGGTTTAACGAATGATACGAGACAAGAGTCAGAGCGAAAGGGCGAGAACGATGCTGGATCGGCAGAGAGGGCCGATAGCAGCAAAGTTGACTCTGGAAAATTGACGCATGCCGATAAAACGCGAGCGGAGACGACGATGGTGACCATGAAGGAAACGGAAGTGCCGTTGTCGCCGAAGAATCAATTGGACAAGACGAAAGATGGGATAAAGCCAAAATTAACGGTTCCGTTAAAATTACAGAAGACCGAGGTGGGCAAAGCGGGCGGAGAGTCGCCGAAGTCACCGAAATCGCCGGCAAATGACGAGAAAGTTAATAAAGTAGGGGCGAATAAGTTAAAAATTGCGACACCGTTGAAGACCTCGCAGGTAGACAAAGATAAGGACAGTCTCGGTACAGGGTCAAACGCTGCGACGGCAGGAAAAACCGTAAATGACAAATTGTCGGATCCGACGTTGCACAAATTACCTTTAAAAAAAAGTATTTCAGTGGACGCGACAAAGCCCGGAAACTTACCGGTCGCAGACTCGAAGGCTGCCGCAAAGACACTGAAGCAATCCGCCTCCCTCGAAGAAACTTCGGCGAAGAAGGTCGGCCTGAAAAAAGTGGCAGTTAATAGTGCAACGGGGGCTAAGAAAAGCGATGTTGCGAACGGTAAAATTGAGGAAACCGTCGACAGCGGGCAGATATTAAAAAGCGCCTCCAGCGAGTCAATAGACTTTTGGAGCGAGATCAATGCGCCCGACGTGTCAAAACCGTCGGCAAATGCGAGGAAAGCAACTAAGGTTACAGAGAGCCGACCAACAGCCGACGCTACTATTAAATCCATGAGCGCGACTGCGGATTCGGAGAGGTCGAAGACCGCGAAGTCAACGACGCCGACGGTAATCGCAACGAAGGCGGTTCCACCGAAGGAATTCGCCGATAAGAAAAAAGAGACTGATCTTAAAATTAGCGCGGCGCGTGACTCCCCGGTACGCGAAACCGTTAATATAAGCGGAATTGAGGCTAGTGGAAAGAGCGGCGAAGCAGCGGCCGATGTCAAAGACGTCCCTGCAGCCCGACCCAAGACTGACGATGAGAGCACGGCGCAACAAGATGTGCCGCAATCCGGAAAGAAGGAGCAAGCGACCGTGGTGAAGAAGGTGGTTCCGCAGGCCGATAAGGCTCGTCCGAAAAGGAAGGACCTCTCGATAACGCTACCGCAATTGAAGGACATCAGCTTCGCGCCTAAGAAGAAGCAAATTGAAAGCGGCCCGGTAAGCGACGGAGGCGTCTCGTCGTCGGGCTCAACGCCGTCAACTGCCACGCCGTCAACTGCGACGGTGACGAACACGCCCGAGACGTCGGTGCCTGCATCAGAGCTTTCGACACCGGTATCAGAAATTCCTCTCCCGATCATAAACATCGTCGAGGCGCCCACGTTGCCGTGCGTCGACGGTCAGGCGCACGAGGAGCAGGCAGCGAAGCATGCGGAGGACGAGGCGGAGGACGAGGAGGAACCGAAGACACCAACTAACGAGTGGGCCGACCCGACAGTCGCGAAGATCGCTAGGTGGAGTAACCAGAGTGACTTGTCGAATGCCGACGCCGCCGAAAAGGACATCACTCCTGTGCCGTCGGCCGACGTCAGCTTAGCCGGCAGTCCGAAGACGAGTCCCAAGAGCAGTTCGGAGGACAGTCCGCAAACGTCGAAGGACAAGCGGAAGCGAAAGAAGTCAACGACGAAGAAGGCGTCCGGCAGCAAGTCGTCGACGAAGAAGTCCGTAAAGTCCGTAAAGGCGGGGAAGAAAGGCACCGATACGCCAAAGAAGGGGACGTCGACGCCGACGCCGACGCCGTCGTCCACATTAAAGTTGCCCGACACGAAGTCGTCGCCGCGGGGTAGTCCAAGGAACACACCCACGCAGCGGCCGCTCGACTTGATCAAAATGTTCTACACAACGCCGGCCCAATTGTTGACAGCTACACCGCGGGATCTTTCGAAAGTGCGGAGAGCCAAGATGAAGAGAAAGAAGCATCCGTCGAGGACGGCGTCGGTAAGCAGCGACAGTACGGGCAGCACCAACAGTACGGCCACCACTGAGAGCACGGACGGGAGCAGCGAGACTTCGACCTGCACGGAACTCGACGACGACCCGGAGCACAAGAGAATGGCCTCGACGAGGAGCAACGACTCCGGTTTCGATGGTTCGCCGAGAATCTCGAGTACTTACTTGATAATCGATCCCACCGTACCATTTTGCCTGTCGACCGTTTCGTGTGCTGTTTCAAAAGTGCGACGTGTTTGTTTCCAAATGTCACTACCACCAGGCGGTCGTTAGTCAGGGCCGTTGTCATCTTGGCACGCGGATCCTCTCGCTTCTGAGTACGCCACGAGTTCCGGCGAATTTCTTTTCCCGCCTTCAGACTACGCGTGTCTGCGGATCTTTCTTTAGCGGTTGTCCCTACAATTTATTCGCGTATACCATTCCAGTTCGATGCGATCAGCGGTCGGTGTCTTTGGGGCGGCTTCAAGTAAACTCGCCTTTTTTCGCCTATGCTCCTACTTTAGGAGGGTTGCCCCTGCACTTCTCTTATGCAACGCGTCGTTATGCTTTTTTTATACCGCGCCGACCGTGTCTTTCGCAGGCGAAACGTTGTTTATTTTCATGACGCAATTGATATACGATTAGAGTGGGTACTGCATTTAGAACGACCCTGACAATGGTCTCCAGTCTTCCTGTGTGTGTGCCTTTACGTGTGTCCTCGTCTTAACCGAACTGTAAGTGTCGAATAAAGCGAAACTTCGATCGTGTTGAAATCCTTCTTATGCACTCTTCTCGCACCCGTTCACATCAATCGAACAGAGCAAACACGTGTCTACGCGTTCTATGCGCACGCATGTGTATTTGTGCATATGCACCCGATATGCCGCGTTACATTTAGCATGCCGCATTAACAGGAGCTTTTATTATTTTTGTGGGCAGGCGTGTCGTGTGACGTGTGACATAATGCACCCTCGGTCGTATGTGTCTTGACGTCTGACGTGTTTAATTAAACAAGATTCGCACAGCTTCTTGCTTCTTTCCATATACGTATGAAGTATCGCTGCAATGTTATAATTTATACTTCGCGATACTCCGCATCAACCTATTTATTCAATACTCCATCCGACTCCATTTTTTTTCTCTTAGTTAGATGTAATAACTGACTAAAAAATTAATTTACGTTGTATCACAGTAAAAAGAAAACTGGTGTAACGAGTCGGCGTAGTTATCCACAGAATAGTTAGAAAACGTAGCAAGTTATCTGAACATTTTTAGTCTTTATCTCAACGTATGATTTGCGTGACCACTTAGAATAATTGTACTTAAAAATAGTTGTAAGTAACAGCACTTTATTACGTCAAATATGCTACCTATTGAACACTTTCCAACATAATGAAATTTTACGTAAACTGTTAGTAGTAGCTGTTTGCGCAGATGCACGGGATAACAGGAAAATATGCTTGTACAAAAATAGACGTTTCATCGAATTTGGCGGAATGCTTGTGAACGATGTTTTTTGTGTCAACGTACTGCGTCACAATGATTTATTAGGAAAATAACGGTACTTGTGCAACTATGATCATCTATCAGTCTCTTACACGCTGATTTAGGAACAGGTTCCGCGTTGGAGCATAAATTATCTCACCGAGATCGTCTAGCTTTCCTATAAGTTTCCGAAACTGTTGTTGGATCACTTTACATCGACAGTGTTTCTGCGTAATTTACTAGTTTTCGTATACCCGTAAAACCGAAAAAAATCTAATTTTGTCGTAGCTTCGGCTTTATACTGTACTCGAGAGCCAACACTACTTGGCCTTTAGTCGTTGAACATTGCAAACTGCTCGCGGTTATAAACACATTGCTGAATCTGCGAGATCATAAGACTCGTAAAGTTTTCGCGATTCTTCTTTTTACGCGCCATGACACGCTCGGGCGAAGAAATGCGACCGTCTGCCTTTCTTACGTCATTATTCCCGGTCCAGCTACATTTTCGGCACAGTCAGAAGTCACGTGTTCTTACTAAAAGTCATTAAAACAACGGTGGGCAACCAGTAGGCGGAAACAAAGAATGCACCTCTAATACTCTTCTATTATGTAAAATATGCAAATTGAATCGTTTCCATATACGATCATTCTAGCGATTATTTTTAACTAGTAATCGTTCAGAATGAGAAATTCTAGTTAGAACAATTTCGCAAGGCTAATATTCCAAATTAGATTTTATATTGTCCAAATTGGTGCAGACTGCATAATATACGGTCACTCTCGCTATGTCAACGACACCGGTATTTAGCCACCTGTTTACAAGGATAAATGTAACGTGTCTCGATTCTCGCTGGTACATTGCCTCTTTTATACCGACAACAATAAGCATTCTCGCTTTCTGACTTTTGGCGCCAACTCCTACCTATGGCGACGTTAAGCATTTAATGCGCAATCGTAGAGTTCTGCGAAAACAATCTTTCCATCTTTTACAATCATTTAATTGTGCCGCAGTAATTTTCGTTTGCACAGTTCAATTAGTATATTGACCGTGACGATTTCAAGCGTAACGATGAATGAATTTCTACCGGTAAAGAGCAAATTTTTCGGAAAATGTAATTGTTAATAATCGTTAATGCATGTGAATAGTAAGTCAGGCACTTATGCATGTATTGCCGCAATGCGTATCGTCGCATTCTCGCTGACTCTTTTAAAAAGTCGAGCCTGACTACTTAAGTAGATAGGAACCGTAACGCGTCAGACCGAGTGATACAGCAGTTTCTCTACGCTCAGTTCCGCGAGTCGCGTTCTGTGAGAACAAAATAAATAAATCACTCTCGCTTGAACGGAACTGTATATGTGAGAAGTTCCCAACCTCGAGATTTCTAACAGTATCGTGTAATGCAACGCCTAAGAAATCCAGCCACCGTCATTCGAATTGACGTCACAATATGTCACAAAGTATTCTGTCTCGAGCCGCGATCGTTCCAAGGTGCATCATAAAATGGCAAGTTTGCGCTGATGTTATCGATGTAAGCTAAAAATAATCCGTTCTTACGATGGATCGTCCGTTCAGATTGCGATATGGCATGCCACAAGAAATGCGAAAAGCTCACGGGCAATCTGTGCGGACTGAATCAAAAGCTCGTGGCAGAGGCCCTACAGTCTCTCAAGAGAGGTGAGTAAGGATGCCAGAAACGGCCAGAGTACCGCACGTCGTAAGTATCACGGTTACTGAAAGCCGACATAAGTGCAAAACACCTACGACCGGTTAGCTCATTTACACGTTTACGAGTTCTCCCGTACAACTGCTTTAGACGGTATTAATAGCTAACAAATATTATTGCCTTCTTCTGGTTGAACGGCTTTTTATTGTCATCTCCACAAGAGTCTCTGTTTGACAAGAAAATTCTCTCTTACGATACTCCTATAATCCTCCAACAATCTTACCTTATTAACATTATTACCGAAATTATAATTCTCCGAAAGATACCTTTCTTTTACTTCATTTTGGCCACATTTTTTGCACCTATATAAGTTGTTCATTTCGTGGAGAAAGATGTAAGTTGAATTACTGGAGAAAAGCTACAATAAAAAGCCATTGAACCGAAAGAAGCTAAAAATATTTGTTAATATAAATCAAGGTTAAACAGTGGTTTAATAAAGGATATTTATAGCGACTTACGAAATAGCAAAATGGAAAAAATCAAAGTCGAGAACTGTTTATATATTTTATGTAGAATGGAAACCTTTTTCTCGATATTTGTATAACTGGGCCGGAAATTAATTTTGTCCGCCTACGCGCTTTCGCACGTACGACTTTGATAAATTCTCATTACGCGCAGGTCGGTCATTGTTTGCGTCTTTGCTTGATCTTGCTTTATACAAAGTCATTGACCGTACATACATTTTCAAGTATTTTCTGTAAGTCCATTAATTGAGAATGCAGTTTAAGTAACTCCCGGGCTTTAACACCTTTCAGATCGTTAAGTGAAATTCGGAGTACGTCGATTACAATTTCTCCTTACAATTACAGTTTTCCTTTGAAACATTAATAACAGATAGAAAGAATTGTTAACGCGTCATCTACGGTTTTCGCGACCATAGGTCGAGAGCCTTCTTTCTGACAGATGCGTATTCGACGCGGTCGAAGAGGCATAAATTGTATCATCGTTAAGTTTAAACGTTCAATGTCTTGGCTGTCATCAGGCTCCACGCGAGGCCTGACCAATAACACCTGCTTTTAATCGATCAATTACGTTGGTTTCGCTTATTCCGTCGGTACGGGCGAATTCGTCGGCCAGGTGTGCGCGTCATCGTGCGGACCGAGTCTATTTTTGAAGAATGTCACATGGCCAACAGTGCACCCCGCCAGATATTCTCATGCGCCAACCGACAAAAGCGTGCGCATAGACAATTAACATTATCATTGAGCAGAAAGTCCCTCACGTACCATTGTTATGTGTACCCTGGAATTTCCCTTTGACTCGCACCCCCTTTACGGTCCCAAGGTATTTTGCATGTAACCGCGGCCTTTTCTTAATTGTCTTTGCTTCACTCATATGGATTTCCTTCGAACACGCAGCACCTTCGCAAACGTCGGATAATCAGCGGAACTCCGAGACACCCGATCACTTTGCGAGCGGACGTGTCACACCACCCGCGACCAACTTGCCAAGATTCAAGAAGTATGCCGTAACGGACTTCAACTTTCTCAAAGTAAGTACCTAAATTCATCTGTAGTTCAGGTTCTGACCACTCGTAACAGCGTTAATTAAAATGCGATCCTTATTAACCGGCCCTTAAATATTCCGGCTGAAAACGACAATGAATATATCATTGATTCTTTTTGAAATATCTAATACCTGTCGCCGTAAATGTAATCCAGCAAGGATATATTATAGTAGCGACCGTTTCCTTAGTTGATGTTTAAAGTCGCCGAATAGACGGAGCCTCGGTAGAAGCGGCGAGCGTATACATGCGTGTATTTTAAGATATATAAGTGACAGAAGCCAGCCACAAAGGAGACCGTTGAGCGTGTAGTGTCGACGTCCGGCGGAGTTAACAATCCAAACCGAACGTTGTGCCTCGGCGAATACTTCGTTAATAAATAATCCATTCGATTGAAGAAGGCACGCACTCACACATAGACTGTAGAAACATCTTTCAACCTGCCAATTAAATTCATTTCGTTTCGATATTCACTGATCGATATTCGTCACTGACAAATCTTGCCTTTCTTCGATTAGACAGTCGATATAAAGGTGAAAGGGGCTTTGATAAAATGCAAGATATCGCCGTTTACTCTATTCAACTGTAGCATAAGTTGTTACCTCCGACTTCTTTTGTTTCTACTCAGTGTAAAATCTGTAACATACGTTGTGGAAGGTTGGTGTAAGTTTCCTAGATTTCACCTTTGCAACGACGAGAGTACGAAAAGCATCGCTTTGAAGATCCGCGGCAGAGCGAACGTACGATTTATCATGCTTTGCCAAGGTTCCGTCCGAAATTGTCGCTGACAAAAGCGGCGAATCATTTAGCCGGAAAATCATCGGGCCGTGCGTGTCGGCGATTTGATTCCGTAATTACGATGCCTTAATAATAACCGCGGTGCGTCCGTCACGGGTCAGCGGCGTGATTTATTTTAATCACCGTCGAAGTCGCGAGGCGCGACGGAAAATTCGCCGGCCGGAGTTGAGGGGCGACCCGTGAAAATACGTTCCTTGTCCAAGGCGTGAAGGAAATAGATCTTTAAGTTATGCGAGGAACGTGGAATGTGCGCGATCAATATAATTATCCGGGATGCGCGGTGTAACGGGATTAAATTGCTTCCGTATGCTTCGGGTAGCAATGGTTGTCCATGAATTAGAGGGTATTTTGCTTGCCGCGCTGCCTTCATTTCGCAACTATGTCCCGCGTACACAATAAAACATAATAAATCAGGCCACTGCAATCTCACATATCGCTTTTTCGAGCGGAATGAAGGAAACAGATCTTTATGTTATGCAAGGAACGCGGAATGTGCGCGTTGAATACAATTATCCGGGATGCGGCGTGCAACAGAATTAAATTGCTTCTCTGTGGTTGTCCATGCATTAGAGGCTATTTTGCTTTCTGCGTAGCTGAGATGCCTCCATTTCGGAGCTATGCCTCGTGTAGACGGAAAATACAATAAATTAGATGATGTATTCGATTTCAACTTTATTATGATTTTAATTTGATAGGGAAGAGGAATAAGAGCGCTTTATATATTCATTCGCTGTCGAATTAAAATATAAACAATTAGCAATCAGGATAGTCTGCATGTTAAAAGAAGAATCATGTTTCCTTCTCGCGAAGCGTGGCGTTGATTTCGGTGAAAATCATTGCGCGCAACATGTAACCGCTTCAATAATTTCTTCGACAATTAATTTCGCAAACTACTCAGCCGCAACAGTGTTTACGAGTCGATGCGCGAAGTAGCTTGGCTCGGCTTTCGGTGGTTCGATGGAAACTAATCTGAATCACGTGTATTTACATCACGTGAAGCGGCTGATTCACGAGGCGTCGGTCAGGAAATAGTCGAGACCATGAGGTGCGAACGTTCGATTTTCAAGTTTACGATCGGAGGACGCACGCAAATGCCAGGAAGGCATACTACGAAGTTTGCGGATGAAGTGACGGAACATTGGACGGTCTCTGCGGTCGGCGAGACACAGAGACACGGTACATTAGAAATGACTATTTATTCGCGGGAATCCACAAAACAGCTGATTTTGCACGAACTCGCGACCGCGAATAGATCACCCGAAATAGCGGCCGTGCAAGACATTATTTTTAACGATCGGAGACATTACGCGACTGGGATGCTCCGATGCACACGGAGGCGCGCAAAATTTAGACCAAAATGTACAATGTCCGCCCCGAAGCTCAATTAGTTCGCAATGAGAGGATGGTGCAACGACGAAATATTTATGCGCGGTCACTTCACGTCTTAGCATTTATTACGCGCGAAATGTTTTTTGGCCACCGCCGTGTCAAACTCTATATATAGGACGCTTGAATGGTTTCGTTCGTTAGAACAACGAAATAAGTATGTAACTAACGTGTAGAAAGATGGAACGCTAGACGCGTTGCATTCTTTAGTGACAATTACTGCGTGGGTGCGCATAACACTGTAAACAGCTTCCGTACTTTCCGTACGAAATTGAATAGATGGATATATGGGTGCTGTCTTTAACGCTGACAACGTAATTTCAGGTCCTGGGCAAAGGCAGCTTCGGCAAAGTGCTGCTAGCGGAATTACGCGGGACCGAATGCGTCTACGCAGTGAAATGTTTAAAGAAGGACGTTGTGCTGGAGGACGACGATGTCGAATGCACATTGATCGAGCGGAAGGTGTTGACCCTTGCAACGAGGCACCCTTATCTCTGCCATCTATTCTGCACCTTCCAAACGGACTCTCACCTCTTCTTCGTTATGGAGTACCTAAACGGTGGCGACCTGATGTTCCACATACAGAAGTCCGGTCGATTTCCCGAGCCGCGGGCACGATTTTATGCCGCTGAAATATGGTCCGGTTTGAATTTTTTGCACAAAAAGGGCATCGTCTATAGGGATCTCAAATTGGACAATGTGCTACTCGACTTCGACGGACATATACGCATCGCCGATTTCGGCATGTGCAAATTGCAGATCTTCCTCGACAGAACTGCGGATACGTTTTGCGGCACGCCGGATTACATGGCGCCAGAGGTACGGATATTCACTTTTATTGCGCGAACTTCATACTCTACTCTGAAGAGAAGGCGCGGCGGAACAAATGAACGAATAATGATTTTCAGATTATAAAAGGATTGAAGTACAACCAATCGGTAGACTGGTGGTCGTTCGGTGTCCTCTTATACGAAATGCTAACGGGACAATCGCCATTCTCGGGCTGTGACGAGGACGAGCTATTCTGGAGCATTTGTAACGAAAGACCGTTCATTCCGCGCTACCTTAGTCAGGAATCTATGGATATTTTGGTGTGTCTGCTAGAAAAGGACTCGGGAAGAAGGCCACCCGCTCATGAAATTGCGATACACCCTTTCTTCCAGGTGAATTTCATCGCTATTAAGTATCATGGAAGTCTCTTTATAAATACACTTGTACGAAAATTCGACTTTCCACCTAGCCGATATTAACCGGCTTTTACTCTTTCCTACATTTCGATGTCCATTGTCTCAAAATGACAAAGCGCTTTTGAACGTCATTCGATAATTCTTTTACAGTCTCTGCCATGGGACCGTTTGGAGAGAAGACAATTAGACCCGCCGTTCAAGCCAGCCTTAGAGCACACCCTTGACACAAAATACTTCGACACCGCATTCACGGCCGAGCGACCGCGATTGACACCGGTGCCGGATCAGATACTCTCATCAATGGACCAAGGAGTGTTCCGCGGATTTTCATACACAAATCCGAACGCAACAGATTGATCCGACGGCGCAAAACTTGACCGCTTGCACACCCGTCCGAGATTTCACTCGTTCTTACCGTCGATCGGTTCACGGCCAAAGAGAACGAACTTGCTAATCTCGCAGCTCCGTTAAGGTTCATTGGAATAGCCTTAATTGTTCGCCGAGCGTGCGATCAAGAAGCATTGTGAACTACAGGCAATGGCATCCGACGAAACGACGAATTTTCTTCTGATTGCCTCGCGAACCTGCAGATTCGTTTGCATCACCATTTTGCACTGTGCGATGCAAGCTCGGCGGCAAGAATTTCGAAAGCGAAATTGGCAGACTGCTGTACGTACATGAGGGTCACAATGCTTTTTGTTAATGTTCCTCAATAACGTCCGCACTTATTTCAGCTCGCGGTATGTCGCAAAACGACGAATGTTAACGTATTGTTACAGATTTTTATAACATAGCGGTAGGAGTAAGTAAGACGAAAAAATAATATATAACGATCAGTGTACAGTTTGCAATGAAACGTTAAAGGATGTAATGTAACATGATTCGTATTAACAATTTGTTAATCTGTTCATTGCTGAGAAATGCTAACGCAACAGTAGCAGAACGCACGTTTAATATCCAGTTCGATATCTATCCGATGCGTATAGGTGATTGTAAAATTAGTTTAGGATTTCCGACTGCAAGTCGTGTCCTTGAATGGCTCTTTGCAAACATTTCACTAACACTACATTAGCCTCAAGAGAAAAGCGTTACGTGGAAGTTTCAAATCATTAAACACATTCACCGGTGAATATTGATCATCGTATGAAGACCACTACGGCAATAGTAGTTGTAAACGCCGACAGCAATGAATGAATTAATAAAGACAATAACGTTCGCTAAACCGTTTCGTCTGCATCATTCGTTCGATTGGAAACGACTTGAACAGGAAGTGACTCGTTCGTAACAGCTTGAGCGTTCTTCGCTTGCGCGTTTACGCACGATCCCATTTGGCGGTGTTTAAAGATGCGGAAGGAGAAGAAGGCTATCACCGCTATCCAAGAGAGAGAAGAAGCCAGCGCACGCTCTTTGCTGCACTCACCACTACCGCATACTCTATCTCAGTGTAAATTTCCGAGACGCCTAATTACCCACTGGATTCGTACGATTATTATAACCCTCAGACGCACGTTACCTCGGTCAGGTTATTAATACCAGCGGGGTGCCTTATGATTTTGGCTAGGATAGCTAGGCTTCGGGCATATCCCTCTTCAGTTCTCTCACATAGTCGTCGAGCTTTGTGCCCTTACGGATTGGTCCATTGTCACGATCTTTGTTATCCTCCTTATATCCGTATGCCTTTTCAGCCATTTTTATCATCTTCAATATTTTTTGCTCGCATCGACTCGCGCCCAGTTCGCCACTCTGCCTGCCTTCCTCTCCGACTCGTATCCGCTCTCCCGTCACCTCTCACTCGTTCTCTTTTGCACACTTGGCTCCGCGCTGACTGCGTGCTAACTTTAGCCTGCCAAAGAATTGGCAAACTGCACACTCCGCGGCATACGCCAAGAGAAAAGTGACGGACCGTCGCTCAAGATTTCGAAATGATCTGTCAGTTTTTCGTCGGAGCCTCCTAGTATGCGCGGAAAATGGCGAGAGTAGAGTAGAGCAAGGAAAACAGGACGATTGTTTGTATAGACGACGGAGCGCATAAATGAGAGTACGTAAGCATCGTTGTTTATGGACGTATGCAGACACTTTGGAGAGACAATATACCGATAGAACGAATCATCAACCTTTACTTTTTACAACGATACGGTAATTTGTTTTCCGTTGCGACGTTCTATTGCACTCCCAAGAAATGTGTTACAGTTATTAGAAGGTTTCATTCGGATCATATTGCCGGTTAAAGGGTTAACCGTCGGTGAAAGAAACGAACGCTTTCTTCGAAGAAGAACGACGGGATCGGCTAAAAGGTTAATCAGATAATTGATTCTATTACCGCCTTCCATTGGCGCGGAAATTCTGCTAGTATGTCATGGGTCAATGAACCATGTTTTCGGAGCAATTAAAACCGTCGATGAAGACAGGCGTGTAAAATTGATGGAAACAGTTGCCAGAAGTGCGAACAGAAGTGATAAACTTTTCCTCTGAAACTTAACAGCAACGTTGCAAAATATTTTGTATCTTTAATTAGTACGGAAAACATTATTAAAAAAAGTATCTGCCAAAAGAGTGTACAGAGACAAAGAACTGCAGTAGGATGAAATAAAAGAAAGTTGGATTGCTTCACAGAGAGACGATCAAACGGTCGGATGATGGGAGAAAGGGTAACGGCAGATGACAAAGTGGAATCGGAACAAAGGAAAGAATGGCAATGGGTCGAATGTGAGAATGTATGTAAGAGTAATGAAAGGAACTCGTGGTCCCTTGATCATTTGGCTTCTGCGAACCGATGGTCGTTGAGATAGAGAAAAGCGCGCGGTACATGGCTGAGAGGATAAATAGAGATTAAAGAGCGAGAAATTGTGAGATGAGAGGAGAAAGAGAAGTGTGTGTGTGTGTGCAAAAGCGAGCGAGGGAGGATCAGTGAAAAAAGAATGAGAGGGGATCGGGGAAAGCGACATCGACGGAGGATGGAGGTGTAGGAGAACGTAGTAAAAAGCAATGGGTAACGAGAATCGGTCAATGGACCCTGAATCCGCTCTTCGGAGTCTGGCTGACCTCCCAGCAGCGAGCGATGTATTAAATAAATATCTATGTCAATCGCTATTTCGACGAGAACTTTTTATTTAGCGCGAACACTACAGCCACTGTTTCAATTACATAATTGTCGAACACTTGCAACACAGAGTTGCATAGAAATCCTCAAAACGAACAAATCATAATTTTTAATAGCTGCGCACGTGCGGTAGAAACAGATGTTTTAATGCGATATGATATTGCTATGTCGTGTTAAGATTTTTAGATGAACTGCATATTAAATTCCATTCAACCATGCCATCTCCTATTTCAGAACGTGCTGTACAACCGACGATAAAGTGAAGTAGGAGCTACAATTCTAAATGCTTGAAGGTAGTGACTGACATGTAAAGCGTATTTACGTCCTACTTTCATAGACGCTATACTTTAACTGAATTTATAGCGATAATTTACGATGACCTGTCTTCCCATGGTATCGAAAACTAATTTTGTTGGGACATGGGTAGTAGTTAATGGCCGATAAAAGCGCTCATTTACATACAGCGCCAGGGCAAATGCCCTAGATATGTTGTGAGAGAACTTTGGCGCCATGTATTTTAGTGGCACCTGTTCTAAGTGCATGCGCGATAACAACTAAATTCGGTTTGATCGTATGCAGAGTGGAAACGAAATTAGAAGCAGATGATACATCAGACTTCTGAGGGAATACTTTTCCAAATATTCTTCAGTTATCAGCTCCAATCGCGAAAGCATCGTAAGTATTCCATATGTGAGAGTAGTTTTATGATCAGCAAGATATTAACAGTACTCGCGTTCGTAATAGATGGTATAAAAATTGATAAGAAAACGTTTCAATACTTTGGAACTGACGTTAGACAATACAGTGGTAACTAACATTTTGCAGACTATTACAATCAACTTATTACACCGCTTTGACGTCTGTAGACTAGAGGTGATGAGAATCGATGCAGTAAACGGTCTCATTTTTTCATTGTAAAAGAACAGCACCGCTCAATTTGTGAAGTAACTATTCGCCGGATGATAGGCCCGTTCAAGTAGGTTTCGTGGTCAAATTAAACTGGGAAACACTGTGTTAGGGCAACTGCGGGTCGGTCGCAGGGCCGCATCGCCACGCTAAAAGATTGAAGGCGCGGGTGTAGTCGATATAAATAGAACAACGCGTCTACCCCGCGGTGCGGCCCTAACGTTCGGGGAGTTATTTTTGAGAGCCATCGCAAGTCGTTACAGTTCTCCGCTCTCAGTTGTAAGGAGTTTGGTCCGGCAAGTGCGCGCGGTCTCTTCCCTGACGGTGCCGAGTAGTCTCATAGAGTGCGACAACGGTCACGTCGTCGGCGAACAAAGGCTTCCGTCGATTCTTTCGGTCTACGAGGAAAAAGACGCCGGTACGCGGCCGCGACTTTCGCCTTGCACTCTTCCATCTTCCCCCGCATTCGCATACGAACGGTCTTGTTTATCAACAATTAATCTTCCCCTCATCTTCTTTTCGACCTCTTATTTTCCTTCTTCTGTGTGCGCGATCATGCACGCCCTGTTTACGTCCGAGAACACACGAATCCGAAGGTGGTGATCTCTAATCATATGCCTGCTTTGTCCTTCCACAGTGCTACCAGCGCAGACTTTCAAAGCTCCGACACTGTGTGCATCGATGGTAGCAGAGGCATTGCAAGTTCAAGAAAACATCGGCTACACACTCGGCAGCGACAGTATCAATATAGATCGACGTAACGTTTGTTGAAAGTTACGAAAATTCCGAGTACTCGGTCACAGTGCAGAAACAAGGTGAACGTAGGAGCAACGTACGAGAGAAGAAAGAAGAGCTCCAGCGAGGAAGATGTAGAAGGTCCGTGTATAAAAGGCGACTTGTCGCAAGGAGGATGAATCGTGCTGCGCTCTGGATGAAGCGCGACATTGCGCGATAAATTTAGTAGAGACCGTTTGCCCGGAAGAGAGGACGCCGAGGATGTTCAGCTCGTTGAGGCTGGCGACGATGCGCTCGCACAAGAGTCGCGCTCGGCCAGGTAGCGTTGCCACGTCAGCGAGTTCGGACTCTGTCAGAGGTGAAGAAATAACCAGTCAACAGTATCATCCGTACAGCTTTCTGCTGCTGCATGATCAAGAAACGAACATTACCTCGTCGCCGTCGAGCGTGTCTTCGAAGGTAGCACAGGTGAGGGTTGAGAGGGAGGGCGGTAGTTTGGGAGTGACGTTGAGGGGTGGCGTGTCCAGGGCTCTTGTCGTAACAGGAGTGAAGGCTGACGGTCCGGCCGCCAAGGAGGGCAGGGTACGGCCAGGTGACAGACTCTTGGCCGTCGATGACACAGAACTTAGAGGTCTTACGCTGGCCGAGGCTCAAAAGGCGCTCAGAAGAAGTTCTGATGCGCTTATCGCTTCTCTTACTATAGAGTACGACGTGGCTAATATGGATGAGGCAAGAGCGGCGTCGGCAGGACCGCTCTTGGTGCAACTTGAACGTGGACTTTCAGGTACGCATCATTGACTGTTCCTCTTCCTTCAGAAGAGATATCGCTCGGATGTTATATTCAATTATATTCAATTGACCGTACGTCGATGGTGGTAGTTGCTTGATAAACATTGATGTTTCAGGGGAACTCGGCTTGACTGTGCGAGAAACGCCGAACGGCGTGTATATTGAAAGTTTAAGACCGGCGAGTACAGCCGACCGTTGTGGTGCACTGCAGCCGGGTGATAGACTGTTGGCGGTGGACGACACACCGGTGCAGGATGCAATTGCAGCCGCAAAACTATTAAGAAACACCTCCGAGAACTGCCGAATCGCTAGACTACAAATCTTACCGAGACCACCGAGTGCGTCGTCGCGTACAGTGAAGAGAAGAGCCCAACCGCAGGCTCAGCAAAGTTCCAATCAAACGCTACACACAAAGGAGAGTCTGACGGTCGTGCTGAGACCGGATCATAGGGGCTTCGGTCTGGCATTGAAACCTGCCGAGGATAGACTGAATTACGTCGTGAGTCTGTTAGAAGCTGGCGGACCTGCAGAAAGGAGCGGCGTTCTTTTGCCGGGTGACAAAATCGTCGCTATTAACCGCCGAATGTTGCGTGACGCACAGCCGACAGAAGTTGCGAGTATTCTGGAATCGTCCCAAGTGGTGAGAACGACATTTATAATCCAGTAGCGTTCTGACAGATGAAAGGATCTTATCGGTTTCTGGATTTCTGGCAACGCTATATTATACCTGATGCCTCGAGACTTAAATGCTGGTAATGAATAGGTGGAGCTGGTGGTAGAATACAGAGTCGGCGGACCGGTCGTGCCGAGTTCCGGAGTATTTACGGTACGAGTGGCGAGGCCTCTCGGCGGCCAACCCGACTTGGGTCTGACCGTCAACGAAGATCTGGTTATCACCGAAGTAAGAAGAGGCTCGCTTGCCTACAGAACAGGCAGTCTAGCGCCCGGTGATCGATTACTGGCAATTGACGGGCAAAAACTCGATCCCGGCGATCTACGGCAAGCAGCGCAATTATTGCATCGACCCGGAAGCTCGGTTGTTGCATTGACAGTCCGAAAGCCCGATCCAACGACGGATGCAACAAGGTAATAAAAATATACATCGCGATACGTAAGTGAAAAAATTACACTCTTTGGAATCTGAAAAAGAAACATGCGTAGACCTGTTTTTAGTTTGCAATATAACGTTTTCACGGAAAGTTCATATACAAACTCACGGAGATCATTGTAGAGAAACGAGTATAGGAAGCGACATGGTCCAACCACAGTACCCTACCGGCATGTTACGTTCGGCTAGAGAAAGTTTGCCCAGTGTGGACAGCGCTGTGGATTCATGGGGTGAATTGGGCGAAACTAGTGGCACTGGAACCGAAGTGTTGCGACTTTGGGATACCGCGTCAATAGACAGTGGACAATTGGACTTGCCCATGCCGCCTTATCCAGGGTAATTATACCGTTTAAGTGTTAAAGAACTTATCGGGTAGAAATTAAGTCCAATTTTACGGTCGTATGATCCAGCATATTTTAAGGATAGGTGATGACAAGTTTCTAGCTTATAGAAACGCGGATGCCTTTGTGACCATCTACTGTCCGTGACGTAGGCTTCATAATTTGAACGCTACTGAACTGAAACGTAATTCTTAATTGTAGATCGTCCGTTAACAAATGCATTTGTCATTATAGTCCTCAGGAGCGCACTGCACCCGACAACAGACCTCAACAAATCGTACACGTATCGTTGCACAAGGATCCGATTTACGAAGACTTTGGTTTCTCCGTTTCGGATGGTCTATACGAACGGGGAGTGTATATAAACCGTTTGAGACCAGGTGGTCCGTGCGATGGAGTCCTTCGGCCTTACGACCGCATCTTACGTGTCAATGAAGCCAGTACGGAAGACTGCGACTGTTGTTTAGCTGTTCCCCTGATAGCAGCCGCTGGTCCACGATTGGATCTTACCGTTGCCAGGCCACTTTCTCCACAGAATATCATAAAAACTTTGTAAAGAATAAAAGGAACGATACAATGCCCAGCTTGGATTTTTTTCTGTCACCGAACATTTGTATACATCGTATACATCGTGCGTGAATATTCTTTCTTGCGCACCTTTTAATGCAACTTCTATATTTTTAATACTCGTATACTCAACGTGTGTAAGTGTCCGATAGCATGGCATTTAAACAGTAGTCAATTGCTGGTTTTAGCAAAGCCGGCATTATCCGAGCTGGGTATTGTATGTAACTATACGAGGCACATAAGAATACGTCGAAACTGTACACAGACGCTTCTAGTATATTTTTGTACGCGAGAGTTTATTTATAAAAATAAATGTACTATAGATTGCTTTTAGCTAGAACACACCCTTCCTACTGCGCACACAACTCACGCACACTTTCCGCACACTTGAGCTCACATCTGTACAGTTATTCGCGATTACATACCTCCGAAGCAGTTCCCTGTATTATAGTAACAGGTAAATATTTTAGGAAATATAATTGAACACGACACCTGAGTACATGCCCGTCTAGTACTGTGTCTAAAGTATCTCTTTCCTTTACTATAATAGCACAATTTAGCGTTTGTACAATTTGAACTGATAACCTGATCAATGAACAAAGAATTTCTCATTCGTCGAATGCCAGTTAGAAGTGGAAAAATGTTGCTTATACGCAAATGTCGCCTCATTACTAAGTTGTAACGGTTGCGTCGACGTTTAAACGGATTTAACGACAAGTTTTAATCGTTACAAATATTATCTTGAAATATGAGGAATGTAGTCAGATTGCTATGACTGACTAATTACGCTAATTGGGCCAGCAATCAGCTACACTGTAAAATCATGATACTTTGGAATTATATGGTTACACCTTACCAGCAGGTTCAGATCTTAATCACAAAGAAAGGAAATAAGGAAGAACCATTGAAAGAAAGTGTTTCGCCCAGATCATTTCTCAAGAATTGTTTCTGAAAACGTCGTATTTCACCATGAAATCGTAACGGTACCTATGGCTCATGCCTTTGTGCAAAATTATTAAGTAAAATATATAAATACCTTTCTCGTCATATGAGTTTTTCTTTCATACATTTAATCTATTACGCGTGGCAAATTATAACAGTGTCGTTACCACCAGCGGATGCTTCCCAAATGCAAGTAGTAAATAGTAATCTTTTCTGCACCGACATCCGCCAGCAGAAAAAACTCATATGAACTTGTCAATATGAAATATATTTAACAATTCAGACTAGACTGCAAACAATTGATGTTTCTTATCTGCCCATCCATTTATCATAAAGGAACTACTAGTACCATTATGATTTGAACTATAATACTTTGGAAGAACTGACCCCTGTTTATCTTGTCTCTGGTCATACTTGGCCTTATTGTAACATAATACTCCTAAGATCGCCATAGTCATTCCAAATATATTCAACCACGTTACCGGATTCCCCAGTACAAACAACGTTACAGCGATAACAAATATACGTTTACTCGCACTCGCTACCGCATACGTCAGTGGTGTTACGATCGACAGAACGGAAAAAGCTATAATATTCTGAAGCCAATTCAATATACCGTCCAAAACTAGCAACCCTATTATATTGTAATTTACATCTACTGAAGTCCTTGTCACTGGATCGTGTATCAATCGTCGGAAATCGTAAACTAACCAAATTGGCAGAAACATGAATAAAGCTAGCCGCCCCAATATAAGCAAAAGCCTCAAATGATGAACTCCTGTATCGTGAAGTACCTAAAGTCCAAGAAGAACAACACAAAATAATAGATGTTAAGTAAATGTCTTGTACTTATGCATTATTTATAAGAGTAACCTTACCTTTTTTGAGTATATATTCTGAAGGGAGAATGCCATAGTTGATGCTAGTGCGCTCACTAGGCCAATCATATTGAAACTAAGCTCTGTCAACGTTGCAATTGCTACTCCGCCAACAATGGGAACCAGGCTGAGGTACACCTTCCATGTCTGCTTCTCACGGAGGATAACTCTTGATAAAATCACAGTGAAGAGGGGCATCGTAGCCTTTACTGGGACAGAGCCAAACTTTGGTTAATATATGAAGCTGGTAAAGATAAAATTGGACAAATCTTACATAAGACGGGTATTAAAATTTTTGCGCAAAGTAATAATCGAGAACTGGCCAATGGGTGGTTACTTAAACTACAGTTCAATTAAAATTTCAAAAGTAAATCTGGAAAAGCTGATCCACGAAAGTAGTACTATATCTCTTGCATTTTCAACTTAAAAAAAATAAAAAAAATGTTACTATACAGAAAAAAGATTATTTTTCGGATAAAATACTGAAATCGCACAATCATGCGTTATTAATAAAGAAAGAAATTAAAATGGACTAGAAAGAGTTAATTGAACGACATTTTCCATTGACATAAATAATTTAAGTGATTCTTGACATTCGAGTACTAATGTAAACAAGTGAAGCGTCTTTTCGCGGTAAGGCCAGTAACGCGAAGTGATAATATTTATCTTCCTAGGCGATAAGTCGTATCAGTCTATTTGGAAACATATGTGTGGGCTACACGTGGACTGTCAAGACGGTATTGCATACCAGTATGAGCGTACGAAACGGGAACTTTCCAAATGCTGACGTGGCTGAATACGTTCGCCAGGAATTTGCCAAGTGCGAGCGGCACGATGAGGCGCAGATAATATCCCCATGGTATATCGGAGCTGTACTTCCGTACGCCCCAGAGATTGAAGAAGGGACCGGAGTAAATTGTGATTGAGGTTAACTGCACCATCGTCACTGTCATTGGGTACGGGAAGTCCGACAGCAACATTTTCCCGACCACATTGCTGCTGCTCGATATCGCATACCATAAGAGACACAGAAATAATATCGTTATCACCTCGCGACTGTTCCTTTTGTCGTCCATGATTACACTAAGGAGCGAAGAACCACGCTCACGTCACTCCATACACACTAGCAGCTACTCCTTTCGACGCTCAGTTATTCACAACCTACTGCGATACTCGTGACGAAATAGCCAGGATGCGCTGGACACGACTGACATCATTAGGTTAGCGTGGAGGGAAGCGTACCAATTCTGACACGCCTCCAATGACAGTTTATACAAATTTCGAGCCGCCGTTACACATGAATAGATGGCACTGACTACGGATCTACCATAGAGTCTATGCTTCATGATAGTTTACTATCAATTGGACAGATAAATATCTAACCTCGATAAAATAATTGTCTTTGTCCAATATTATATGCACAGGAACATGGTACATTCTTTTCCTTTCTTATACCTCAGCCGAAAAGGATGGGAATTACGGAATCCTTGCCTGTAATTCAATGGTTAAAATGGTATAAATTTTGAGGCAAATTATCAAAAATTGATGGAGTTGTATATGTGTATATGGAAAATAATACTTACAATTATTTGTTTTGTCATAAATATGAAAATACAATAATGTGTATTGACATAAGGATTAGGCTTAGTCATGGTAGCCAACAGGTTTCAATTTTTAGACGTTGGCCCCCCTGTGTACAAGTGGCCATCTACAGGACATTTTCTCAAATAGAATCTACATTTTCGTAATATTAGTCTTAGATTTATTAGTCCTGCAAATTGAGCGAGGAGTAATATACATTTTTAAGCACTGATGTTTGGTTTAATAGATTTTTGTACTATTTTCGGCAGTCTAGCTTTAGAATGTTGGGCAGATTTCCAATTATGGGTTTTGACAGTTTTTCCAGCATTCTGAGTGAGTTCGATAATATTCAACGAACTAATTCAATGCACGGAGTATATGAGCTATTAACGAATAATAACTGTCACCTGCATTACATGCACATAAATATAATAAATATTTTATCTTTAATACCATACTCTGAATTCAGGAAAATAGCGACCATAACCGCAAAATTCTGCCAACCAATCAGATTCAAACTAGCCATTCGTCGTGGCTAGCGAACCGCCGATTTGGTAAACTCGCAACACAACCAGCTTGGCAGTTACCCGGTGCGGATCATATGGGGTGAGTTGCCACATTTACATCCATTTTATTGCTTCATTGTCTCACACAATTCTCATGTTTTATGAAAATCTTGTCAATTTAATACAGGGCAACACAAAGCTCGCAGCAGTGCTGCCGGATTCGTGGAATTATGCGGGGTTTTTGAAGAAATTTGGTAGAGGAAAATACGGCACGCCGTGGCAAGGAAAACATCACGTTTCGCAGTTTCCACCAAATATTCGGTGAGTTTGGCCATGTCCAAGTACTTTTTTCGCCACCCAGTCTGCGTACGCAACTAATTAATGAGAGATACCTGTAGAATTCATCGTACATGTGCAAAACTAACCAAATAGTGAGATCTAGAATTGCGCCAAAAGCATGAATGTGTGTGTACGTAAGTGTCACCTTACTAACACATTGCAATAGTGTTTTACCGCGGGAACACAGGTTATTTGAACGTAGCGCCCTCAGTGCTCAATTGTAGTGAATCGATTTCTATCGAATAGTTCGTTCAGTTCGTCCGTTACACTCATTCTGTAGAAGTACTTTTACAAATACAGTAAAGCCTGTTTTTGTGCGGTCTTTTTTTATGCGATTTTGTTTTTGTGCGATTTTATTTTTGTGCAATTTTTTTTGTGCGATTTATTTTTATGCGGTATATGAATCTTAGCTGCGTTAGCACCAGTTTAACACTTTGACTGCCATGATGGTCACCAGTGACCGACGCAAGAGATTTTACCGAAGATCCAAAATATTCGCAATGGGTAGCAATTATTATTTTATAATGCAATTATTGTTAGAATAGTGATGCGATGCTTTGGTCTCCAATACCTGCACATTATTTACATTTTGCATAATTCAGTCGAACGCTGTAGTATTTCATAGCATCGCCGTTCTAATATAGTAAAATAAGCTTGGCAGTCAAAGTGTTAACGTTTCCTATCATGTACATATACATGTTGTGGACGAAATATATGAATGTGTAATTAATCGAAATTTTACCGAAAACACGTCAACGTTATTATCTGAAATTAGTGCGCTTGCATATAACATCGGCGGAGAAGGCTTTGATTCTTTCGGCGATAATGACCTAGACGAGATGATTGAGGACCAAACTGTCGATGATAGTGACATTATCAATAGTTTGAGAGATTATGAAAATGGACAAGAAGAACCGGAATCTATTACAGCAGATAAAATATATGCAGGGATCCAAATTTCGAAAAAATTGGAAACGCATTTTCTTAAAGTAGATACCAAAGCGGAAAGACGCTTAAAATTCGAAAAAGAGCTGAGATCATGCATGTCTCACTATCGTTACGTTTACAAGCAATTGACCAGTCGACCATCGTCACAAAAACTGATCACTGAGTTTATGGTACCAAAAAACAAATCAATTGAAATCCTATCTTCAAGCGACGGAAGCGATTTTCAACCAATTCGTCACAAGAAGATGCGCGTTTTGGATTACGACGAGTAGCAGCAAACTATTTAATGTACAATATAAAAACTTCTCCATGTATATGTACAATGAAGAATTAAATATTTTTACCATTTCTATAGGTCTAATTTAATTATTTAATTTAATTGAAAGCATTCTCTCATCTATTTCATAAATCATTGATGTATTTTCTTAGTCCGACTTTTTTTATGCGGTCCTTATCCACCGCATAAAAAAATTTTTAGGTAGTATATCGCACAAAATTGTTTATTATATGTAAGAATTTATAAAATTTTCGAATATTTTTTTGTACGATTTCTTTTATGCGGTCCCTATCCGCCGCACAAAAACAGGTTTTACTGTATACTGGTTTCAGGTAAATATGTTTTTAATAAGAACGGTAGTTTTAGAATAATTAATTGGTCTAAGTTAACAATTAGTCTTAGTTTAGTTTTTAGTCGGTTATATGGTTAATGAGAACTTTACGTCTACAAAAGATTTCGGTAATTTTTTTAGGTTAACATCACTTTGTTGAACAGATTTATTGTTTATGCTATGTTATTATCATAGATCACCATACGCAGCGACCTCCGCGAGGTGTGATCTGGAAACCGGCGTTATCCTTGAATCTGATATCTTTATTCAGAATCAAGGATCATGCCGGGCTAAAGGCTGCGTACCGCGTGTTGCTCGCATTAACACTTGGCATGCGGGCAACGTATTTTTACGTTTTTTGTAGTCTGTCACTGGAGCGCGGGTCACGTAAAAATACGTATTTAGTTGATTTGGTGTTGTTAGTGGATATCCACCACAAATCTACTAAATACGTATAATTACATGAATGTGTGACATTAATGCGTGTTATTTGCGTTGCTTCGCATTTTTTTCCCATAAGTTATGATTGTTGAGTTACTCGATCTTTTGCTGAGTTATTTCGTCTTCAATCGAATTCTTAGCTCCAGAACGTGTTTTATCAATTTGAAGCTTGATTTTTTATTATTGATTACAAAATTGATCAAATCAGCCGTTGTGACAAAGATAGTGATGAAGAAATATGCGCTGACAAATTATCGGACTTTTCGTATGACAGTGTGGAAAACTTTAAAAATCGCTTATTTTTATGATTTCGTGAAAATATCGTTTGTTTTTTGTTAAATAATCATACAGTATATATTTAAGTGTGAAATAAAAAAAGTTTCGTTCATAAAAACGAAGTAGTTTCCGATTTACAGCGATTATTCTGAATAACCAAACTTCCGCGCGATTCAAGAAAAAACGCCCGCTGCACGCGAAATTCGGCGGCGAAGTATGCCCGCATGCCAAGTGTTAAGAGCTCCTTTTTTCGGCTTCGTAAATAGCAAAATTTGTTAATGCTATTCAACAAATATTTTTATTTCTTCAAAATTCCGGTCCACACGAATTATTACTTGCATTTAATTGTATTTTCTTTTAAGGGTTGGTGGCCGCGCGCAATGCGGTTTAGAGTCAGTGTTTGGATGTAACGTTTAATTCCCCCTGCAGCTATATAAGCTCATTATATAACGTCATCCCTTTTTACAATACAGAATAGGATCACACGAAATAAAGTCAGTGTTTGTTCGAAAATATTTCATTTTAGTTACTTTGTTCATGAGTTACAGTTAATGTTGTTTATCCATATAATCATTTGAACAGGACAGTACACTGTCATACTCTTGTACTATTTTGCCTCACGAATTAAAAATAGAGTTACATGTCAATATAAATATTCAGGGATAATAGTAAAATATAACTTTTCACCGCGTAGTTGAGTCAGTTCTGCAGCACCAATGATGGATCCTGGTTTAGGAAAACTAATAATATATTGTAAGTATTCATATAATCGAATAAAGTTGTTTGTTGATACATTTATTTCGAATGGATAATATATTAAAATTCTTTTTCGTTTTTTCGCAGACTCCAGCCTTTGAAAAAATGCTTATTGCTACTAGTTTGATGCTGAATGCGAGCACGAGGATCCAGAATGCTGAGTTCGAAGGTTGCAGAGTGCTGAGTATCAAGGATCTATCGATGGAACGTGTTGCTGTGGTATCCGGACAAGTCAACACCGATAAGTCAAATTTTGAAGTCCCTCCGATCACCCAACCAAGTCGCAGGATGAATGGTCCGAACCAACACGGGTGACTGGTTGTAATTATTCTTGAAATTATACGTAAAGAGCATAGTGGCCGTAGGTAAACTCCGCGGAGTCTATCTATGAGTGGAGATTTTTACAGACATGTATTAAATATTATGTATATTCAGAGTAGGATAGGTCTCCTTGTTCGTTCAATATATCAGTACAATTTCACAAACGAACTACCTGTAATGAACAGATTTATTAGCAGTTAAAATGTTTACGTTATCGATATTAAGTAGTATTAGTATTAAAGACCAAGGAGACATTTCGCGACGAGTAGTACCTGCATTCGGAAAGATATGAAGATGTTTAATTTGCTCCTTATAGACATCTCTCCGAGAACAGGTCGCTCGAGGTTAATCAAACTTTTATTTTCAGGTTAAATTTATAATTGTTATTATTGAAAAATTCAAATCACTTCGAAGTTCATATAAAATATACTTTCATGCATGCCCAGTTTTTTTTATCATTTAATAAATATTTAAAGTTCAATTCCTTGAGTGACTTATACGTTATAACTGAGATAAATGCAAAAATGTATTAGCCCGTTTAGATATAATTGTTTTATTAATCTTAGTTCAGGATGTTTTCAGCAAAAAGGTTGGTATACTTTTCAGTGGCCGTGTTCATTACTTTAGGCCTGAAACCATTCATGCGCCCAGGTGCTGCATGTATGGATCAGGCCAATGGACACGAATTTAACTGTAAGGTTATTAATGCATTTATTAGCGACTGTCATTGCGTTTAGTGCCCACCGGCGTGTTTTCCATTGTGTGTGGTATGAATGGTAGTGTTATGGATTGCACGTTGGATAAACGCACGTACATTAACTTTCCGTTTCGTTTCTATACTTATTGATTTCTTAAGAAATCTTGGCAATCACTAGTAGAATTTTTTAATAGCAAACAATCGTAGCTACAAATCTAAAAGAATGGACAATTTGTGCAATAATTGGTTGTATGGAAACAGTATTAGTAGAACACGCGGTCGCGGCAAACTTGAATGGTCACTGGCCTTTGACAGTCGATTTCAGGGATCGGTACGTACATTAGTGAATGAATGGTGATGTGCGCTGAGTTCGGGTGTCGGAGACGTCCCGGGACGTACTCTCTAGGAATAGGTTTTTTGCACCCGGGCGGAATGTGTGAGAATGGAGTGAGTGTGTTGGTGTGATTGGTTTGCATTTTTAAATATAGGTTTTAGGCAGGCAGGTAGCATACCTCTGCGTGAATGTTCAATTTTAAGTAGGTAGGGCCAGAGTGAGGCTATCACTTATTTTCTCGCGGATAGGTATTAGGCGTGCAAGTGATATGCCTTCATCTGGGATTCACTTAATTATTGCAACCATCAAATTTCACTGCCAAGTTTGTATCTTTTCTTATGATCGTTCTTCACGAAGTGCCCACGTTTTAAATACCAGTTTGTTCAATAAGTTTTGTCGTTCGATAAGAAAAACACAATGTTATGGTTCAAAATACACTTTATTATTCAGTATAATCTCCCTGAACATTAATGCACTTGCTCCAACGATCCTCCAATCTGTGGATCCCATCCCTGAAGTGAGATTCCGGAAGGTCTGCAAAATACGCTTCAACAGCCGTTATGACATTTGACGAAAAACGCTTGCCACGCATAAATTTTTTGAGTTCTGGAAACAAATGGAAGTCGCTGGGGGCCAAATCTGGTGAATACGGCGGATGCTCCAACAATTCGAACTTTAATTCATGGATTTTAGCCATTGTCAAAATGCTCTTGTGACACGGTGCGTTGTCCTGATGAAAAACGATTTTTTTCTTCTGCAAACCGAGTCTTTTTTCACGAATTTTTCCTTCAACTGGTCCAAAAGGTTGCAATAATATTCAGAATTAATTGTTTTACCAGTTTGCAAGTAATCCACAAATAAAATTCCTTTCGCATCCCAAAAAACTGATGCCAGAACCTTCTTGGCCGATTCACACCACTCTTTAGCCGCTTGTTTTGATTTAGGATCATGGTGATAGACCCAAGTCTCATCCATAGTGATGAATTGACGCACAAAATCCACTTTATCCTTTTTAAAACGCTCCAAATGTTGTTGAGAAAGTCGCATTCGAATGTGTTTTTGTTCAATTGTTAGCGAATGCGGCACCCATTGTGCACACAGCTTTTTAAAACTCAAAATTTCATTTAAAATATGACTCACACTGCCTAATGAGATGTGTAGAGCCTCTACTAAATCCCTCTCAGTCAATCGACGATCTTCCAAACCATATCCTGTACTTTGGCTACGATTTCTGGTGTTGATGCGGTTTTTGGACGTCCTTCACGTGGATCGTCTTCAAGGCTTGTACGATCACGTTTAAATTCAGCAACCCATCTTTCTACTGTTCTAATTGAAGGTGAACGTTCATTATACACTCTTAACATTCGTTCGTGAATTTCTTTTGGTGCTATACCTTCCAAAAATAAGAATTTTATCACTGCACGATATTCAATTTTTTCCATTGTCGAAAATACTGTGACACGGCGACACTAAATGGCTTGTAAACAAAGAATGAATTGACTGATTGAAATGAACCTTCACATACGTTGATAAGAAGAGTGAACCAACAAAACCAAAACAAATTTGGACTAGTAGCAACGCCCTCTCTTATCGACCGACAAATCTTATTGAACAATATGTACATATTAATAAAGTAGCAACATAAAAATCTTATTATACTTTATGTAGCAATACAATTATCTCGCATGAATACTACAGTCAGTACTCATAGTAGTCGGTTGCAATAGTCAAGTTCTAAATTTAAGGCTATTTTAGAATTTTAAGCAGAAATCGGTACACTGTCAAGGTGTTCATTGGACGCCTGGTGTACGCATTTCGAGCTGATTGGGAATTTCGGTTAAATGTGCATGTGTACGAGCTGTCAGCATTTTGAAAATGCCTGTGTGCTATGCCTTGCCCGCAAACTTAGTTACTTGTATTTCGAGTGATCGGTACAATTTGCGAAAATAAGATATCGACATTTTTCATTTGATTTGAACAGTTTTGAAGGCAAAGGCGAAATTGATGTTGGAAATTGATATACGTATATAATCGCACACACGATATGTATTTATATTTATTTCCAATTACATTATTAGTTCATTAAATGGGTAGGCAGTTGTATAGGTACAATTTCGTTCTCACTTTGTCTTCAAACGAGTGTTCGAATGAATGTAAAATTTGTATCTTTGTTGAATGATTCCCGATCAGTGGGGACTTTCATTAGCAAGTCCGAAGAATGAAGAGGCTATTATGAAGTAGCTGAAGCGGCCCATAGAAAAGGGTTCCATCGTTGGATTGTTTTACCACGCTAGCCACTATGCTCGTTATTGTCAAATATTCCACATGTAACTTGTAATAGATACTGTTGCAGCTTGTAAAAGAAAGTCACGATTAACTCTTTCCAACAACTCTTTCAGGTTGTTACATTTTTATTAAGTATAATATGTGTTAAAGTAAAAAAAGAAGTTTATTGGTATACCAGGATTTTATGATGTTCACGCATTTATAAACTGGCACATACATATTTAGTACAGACCTCACAAAAGAGTTAATCATGGCTAATTATGCAATTCACTGATATACTGTGGACTTGCTAACGTGTGTTTTCTTTTTGTTTCAGGGTCGCCTACGTCCAAGGTTTTATAATATACATGTTGCTTAAAATTAAAGTTTCCTTCTAATGGTCTATTTTCAGGGCAAATTACCCTCTATCAAGTGGTATCGGTCCGAACAAAAAAAAAATTAGACATTTTTCGCCTATTTTCGCGTATTTCCAGCTTATTTTTTTTATTTTTTCTCTTTATTTTTGCTTGTAACTCGTGAACTATTGGAAATTTTGGAGCGCGGTTTGAATTTTTTTGAGTCTCCGTTAACCCTCTTTCATTTCATATAGGTGAACAAGTCAAATTACTTACTTTCAGTTGGTAGTTGTTAAAAACCCGTGTTTTTCTTATGTTTTTCTCTATTTTTCAATCTATTTTTAGTCATATCTCGGAAACTATTTCGAATTTTTCAGTGCGGTTGCGTTTTTTCCAAGTCTCTTTGTACCCCCTTTCATCTGGTACAATTGCAAGTCGATCGGTAAAGTTTTAATTTTTGACCCTGTTTTTAGGCTCGTTTTTCACGATTTTTCCACACATTTTTGACGATATCTCCGGAACTATTGCGAATTTCGGGCTGCGCCTTGCATTTTTCCGAGTTATTTTTTACCCCTTTTGATATACTAAAAGGGCAATAAAATCGGTAATAAAAAAGTATACCTTAAGATTTTCTCGATTTCTTCAAGGCCCTGTCCCGTCTAAACTAGCAGTCGAAACCTATAAGTAATACAAGTTTTCTTAAAGCTCTTTGGACGCACTTTCACGTGGGACTAATCGCGATCAGGAATTTTGAAAAAAATTTTTTTGGGCTTTCTTAACACTAGATTGCCCGAGATTTCTTGTATACCTATATTGCCCAAAAACAGTCAAAATGACTGGTGATCGACTCTTCATCACTATCTTCAGCGTCAGATGTTTCACTTTGAATATAATCCGCTTCATCTTCAGATGATAGTTCAGAATTTGTTGCATTTGATTCTATATCGGAGCACTCTTCACTTATGTTCGTTAGCTTTTCCAAGAACTCATTTCTGTTCGACATTTTTTTTATAAAGTTAGGGCGCAAAAGAAATAAAATAAACAACTTGTTAGAACAACACTTTCTAAAGATTCGAATAACTAGTACTACTTTTTTTGCAACTGACACTTATCAAGTATACGCCCAAATCAACAATTTATCATGCATCATATTTCAATACAAAGACGGACAGGTCATATAAGAAATTTACTCAATTCAATAAATAAAAATCTTTTGATTATTTAAAATTTACCAAGCAGTCAAAATGACTGTTCAGGTATAACACATATATATATACGGAAATAAAGGAGGGCGGAAGTAACAACAATTATTCATAAACCCATTTATATGTTATTGAAAAAGTCACCAAATTCTAAGAAATTGTGTCATCAATTTCATAATTGTTTTTCTAATTGAAATTAAAAAACAGTCAAAATGACTGCCTTGGGCAATCTAGTGTTAAAATCGTCATATCTCGGAAACTATGAAGAGTTCAGAACGCGGAAAGTGATCTATCTTCAGGGCAAAATACCCTCTATCGAATGGTACAAGTCCGAAACATTTTTCGCCTATTTTCACGTATTTTCGGCTTATTTTTCGTTACTTATCAAAATACTTTAGCTCATAACTGGGGAACGGATGCGAATTTTGGGTATGGTTTACACTTTGTGTGACCTCTTGCGATCCTTTTCGATTTCATTTATGTAAGCAAGTCGAATAATACACTTTCAGTTGGTGATCGTAAGAAAATACTTTCTTTCCACGTGTTTCCCCTATTTGAAGGTGGTAGAAATTGATCCATCCCGTGTCGCATGCAGCGTTATCAGTTGGGTACAATGTTTGACCACAACGCTATCTACGGTGAAATTTGTGAATAGTAGAAAGACCTATGTTGCATTTAATTTTCTCATTGATTCACGGGACTTTGACATTTTCCAAGAATACCAACAGACGCTGAATAACGCGATTAATAAAATACCATGCGTCTACATAATTTTCCATTTTTTTTTATTCGTTTGATGCATAATGAATTTACTGTCACATGTGACTGATAGCTGACGTAATCATAATGTAGCGCATCCCGTCGATAATGCTACAATTTAGGGGTTCGTTATAAAAACGTTAAGGGTTCTAGGATCCGTAACGAGGGATGTCAAGTCGATTTTATACTTCCGTCATACCTTCTTGATCGGCCGACAATTTAGTACGTGTGCCAGGCATTGCATGTCTGTCTTTGCTACCGTGGGTATTCTCCAAATGCATTCATTGATCTGTACTGCCGTCGTACGATGGCGTCTGACCAGTCTTACGTCAGTTTCCCTGTGGTACGCAACAAGGCTACGCGTGGTTGGCTTAAGTGAAAAAGGATAGAGACGGTAGTGGAGGGGCGCTGGAGGGATGGTGAATCAGTGGGAGAATGCACTTGTGGGTGGGGATGATACGGAATAGGAGAAGTACTAACGGGGAAGGTACGTCAATAGGAAAATCCTTCAACAGTTTGGTGGGGAAAATTAGCCATGAGGAAGAGTGAGGCGAAGAAAGAGGCGATGTTCAAGGTGGCTACGGCAGGGATGCTAGTAATCATGATCTTAATCCAATGTCTATGCCTTTGAACATCTCAACTGGTATGTGGCGCCACGCTTCGAGTATGTTCGCCATTTCAACAGGGGCTTATGACGAATGCGTGTAAAAGTGATTTTTCCTCTTTTCTTTGTCCGATGAAATACATGAGAAACACGAGCCGTTGCGAATCAACTACAATTTTCATGAAGAAGAATCTCCCGCAGTATCGAGCCATGCTGAGCACATGCACAAAAATACTAGTAATACGCATCGCGCTTCACGTTCACTCTTAAATAAATTGCTTCGCGTATTTTCAATTTATTACGCAAATAAACATTTAATCTCCGCGTTTAATAGATTCACTTTGCATCCGGTAAATCATTTGTAGGAACGCGCACGATACCTGGCCCTTCTTTAAAGAGTAAGACACGGTATTGATTTGTACATGTGACACGGGCAATTCTGTTTGCAGCAAATCGCTGTTGGTGCCGTGAACCTGTATGGAGTTCCTGTTTGCAAGAGATTATGACATGGGCCTATGATCCGCGTGTGCGGATCAAAACAAGCCCTGTCGATTCAATGGTCACGCAAACGGACACGTCGCTCCAGATATACGTACGTATACCTAGGTATACCTAGATATCATAAGTAGTCTGTGGATACCATTGAGCCAACGGTCCGTGGTGGGAGTCGGAACATTGAAGGGTGTGCGTCAATGGGGGTGGTCGGCGTGGGTGGGGATAACGTTTCACAGTTCTAGGGGAAAAGGACAGTAGCGTATGAACTCGTGAATATCTTCCAGAAGCTAGCATCTAACTTGCCTTCTTATTTTATGTCTCACCTGCTTGCAGGAGTTAGTTTTACATTCTTACGGTATGTTTGTAATAAAGAAGTTTCATGTACAATTGTATGTGGAAAACCGCTGAATGTTTTAAAGGTTATGATACTCGTCCACCAATAAGACCTAGTATTTAAAACATAATATTTGTAGGTGTTATTAAAAGAAAAATGGATTTTCACATCAGTTAGTCCAAATACCAATTCCATATTTTACAATCCGTTTAATCGACCGTTTTCCCACTTATTATAATTTATTAATTAAATCCTCTCCTCTGAGGGTTCGTAACAGCTGTTGAGGAACGTCAAGTCGTATTAATTGCCATAATTGTCGGAATGCAAAAATCTTGACCGATACACAGCCACAGGCAGATTTTGACATATAAAAATCTCTCAACTCGTAAAGATGTTATATCGTATTAATATCGAGAATTATGCAAATGCAAAAATGTTGTAAATGCCCCGGGCATTCGATTCGATAGTTACAGCAGCGCGTTGAAGGGATGCGTCGGGGTGACGTCGGGGTGACGTCGGGGTGACGTCGAGGGGAGAATTGTGGTGGGGGTTACGTCGTAGGGGTATCTGGCGGGCGGTAGTGGGGTAACCCCTCGACCTCGCCGCGTAGGGATGGCAGCGTGGATAAGACGGGGGAGGCTGAGAGAAAGAGGGCGAGAGAAAGAGGAAGAGAGCGACAGAGAGCCAAGTGTAATCCCGTGGCGCATCGTCACCAGTGCGTCGCACTAAAATGTGATTCGGGGTAGCACTGGGATTCGTGCGTGTCGAGTGAGCGCGCGCGCGCGGTACATAGCGCGGTACATAACGTGGTATATAGCAAAAGAGAGAGAGAGAGAGAGAGAGAGAAGACCTATGGGAGGAGAGGGTGAGTGTCGGAACGACAGAGAAACAAAGGCAGCGGCCGAGAGAGCAAGGAGTAGAAAGAGAAAGTACGGGGCCATGGCAGGAGTAGTAAAGAGCGCGTGTGTCGGTAGGTGCAATTAGCTCGAAAAAAAGACAAAGGGCAGCCGTGGGCGGAGGAAGAAGAGAAGGACTCGCTGTCTGTGGGATCGGAGGGCCGACGCGATCGTCGCACGCGCCAACGGATGGAAGGAAGGAAGGAAGGAAGGCGATTGGATTTGCTCGGCGCTGACTCGATCCGGCGCGACACAGCCTGAGACCAGTGAACAAACGACAACCGCGTCCGTCGCGCGACGCGAAACACCCGGGAGCGCCTGCGGCTCATGTCGTGGAACGATACATATCATTTTATCCTAGTTTCAGTGTGAGAGGCGATAGACGTCACGAGTAGGAAACTTTACGGTGTAGTGAATAGAAGTGGCGGAAAGTATGCACAATATAGGGGGGTGAGAGAGATAGAGAGAGAGAGAGGGAGAAGGTTCGAAAGAAGGAACGGAGGGTGGACGATGAACAAATTTATTTAAAGTCTACATATATGTGTACAAACGTACTCACCTATGTATATACAACATATATACGTATGCACGCGTAGTTATATGTAAACTTACACGTACGCGTATGCATATAAATAGCTATATATCTATGCGTATGTACACTTGTATGCATACGAAATACAAGGATACGGACGTATCGTGGAAAGTGGTGGTGTACCTGGTTTAACGAGCATCGTCGTTATTGCAATTGTTGCCAAGCTGTGCGTTTCTGTCGGAACGCCAGGGAAGGGAAGAACACAAAGGAAGAAAAGAAGAAAGTTGGTAGGGTAGGGAAAGAACGAGGGTACGATGATTGTTTGACGATTGGAGGCAGTTACGTGCCGACGTGTAATTTTACCGTGAACTGTGATTCTGTGTGCCCAGGGAAGCGAAGTGATAGCTAAGTGACAGCCAGACAACGTCAAGCAGGGTGAGTCTTTCTTCCTCGCCAATCTTCTCCGACCTCTACATATATGTCGTTCCGTTCTGCAACTTCGCTCCCTTCCGTTCGAAAATTTTTGCCCACGCAGACATTTCGTTCGATGGCACGTTACTAGGAGCATTTCCAAAGGTCGCCGGACGCACAGCCCTTAAATTGCTCGCCTTTGAGGTTAGGGGATACAGTCCTTCGGTGGTAGCGTACGATAGTAGCGAGGATATTCCTTCGGAGAAGAGACTCATAATATTGAGGTCGTCTGAGGCAGAAATATCCCGTTTGTCAAGTAAGAAAGGGCCGGGGGGAGGGCGAGGGGGTTGCCTTTTTTGTGTGCTCCCTGTGTAACTGTCACGGTCGTGAATAATGGAACATTAACAATGTGTTGCGGCCGATTGTTGCTCGCTACAATGGGCACAGTGGATATTTAAGTCCGTGGGGTAAATCGGTAACTATGGCTGTGTGTTTAGAAACGTGTACGCTGTTCTGTAAGGGAAGGTGCAACTTCGTCGAACGGGAATAAGTTTGCTTCGTACCTACACGGATTGAAGTGTCGAAGCTTTGTATTACAACAAATAATTGGGCTAATTCAAATGTGCTGGCGTTTGCGGTGGCTATCTATGAGAAGTCACATATGACTTCCCTAGGGATTTTTTTCGGTACGCGTTTGCACTCAATTCTTTCATTTGTGTTTAATATGAACGCGATAATGGTTTCTAGTCTGGAGGAAATAAATATTAGATTTTTTGTACTAAGGGAAGCTTATAGCGGACAGTGCAGGATAGAAATGGTTATTAATAATGTGACTAGTCCTAGTGTTACAAATTTGAATATCATTTCGTAATATCGAGTGATGTAAGAGTTTGCGTATTCTGACACCATCCAAAAGAATTCCGAATTTCTGACCTTGCGGTAGCTTAAGTGGAAATTCTAATACTTTCCATTCATCAGGTTGATTTATAGCGGCTACCATCTTTGCACTCGTACAATACGCCACCGTCAGTGAAAGAAATGTTAATATTCATGCGTCGTAGCAGTTTTATTTTATTCCTTTAATATTGCTACTCGACAGCACTAATGCAACTATAGTATTCAATCAGTGAACAATAATATCTATTTTGATACTTGCTCTCACGAACGGTAAAATTCTTACGTAATCTGACTAAATTTATTATTCTCTTTCTTTCAAAGTTTGATTATTTTTAATATGTAGCACGCATTGGTAGACGTAACGTTATAAATTGGTGGTTGCAGGCGAAAACATACGTATTAAACGCACAAAGGATTTCATGAATTTTAGTTTCACATTTTGCATCCGTTTTTAACAGAATGTCGGAAGTATGGTCAATTATGTCGTCAATTCATATATACATGCGGCGTTTTATTTAAAACATCGTTAGTTTTAAATTTTTAGTGTGATACTTGGGAGATTCTTTTTCATTTTTGGAGATCGTGTGGTGTTTATATTTTCAACATGCTGAATTTAATATGATGCGTCGTGCTATACGTGGTTACGTTATTAGATACTTCGAAGCATTGTGATCGACCAAACAGTTTTACAATAACGTAGATACCCACGAATCACGATATGTCTCCATTTTCGATATTCCACGCAACGTAGACGATAAACGAGATAATGTAATTTTTACAGTTGGTCGTACATATAAGGCACCGCGCACCTCTAATTGGTAACATTATTACCGTTACACAAAATTGCACGCTAAATGTTAGAATTGTTGAAAATAAAATTTCAAAATTAAATTCACGGAATTCGCCTTATATTTAATGAGTACATTTTGCCATTATTAACAATTTATTGCGTTAATGTTACCAAACTGAATTAAAAATTAAAAGTAATAAATGACGTATGACTATGTAAATGTTACGTTAAACTGTTTCTATATGTATGTGTTTTTATTCAAGTATATAGCTGCATCTATATTTTCGTGCTTTTATCCCGGTTTCCCATTTTATTTCGTCTCCGCTGTTGTATATTTCCTTGTACGTTGTCTTTTTTCGGCACTCGCAATGATTGTGCTCGAATCTTTTTTTCTGCAACGAGGGTTTGGGAAAATATGGTTCGAGAGTGCGCTTCAGCGCGTCATTGCATTTCCATTGAATTTCACGTACGCCTTGACAGCGTCACGATGAAACGTTTCCATTCTTCTTCATTCGTTCTCACTTTTCACGTTCGCAGATCTACTCGTTTTTCTCATTCTGCGTGTCCTCTCCCTGGTTGCTTCGTTCAACTGGCTCTTTTTTCCGATATCGATTCAGTAAATGAGAGTTTATGATCAGAGAAACGTGCATTGAAGTTGAGACTGCCGAACGACAACTATTCACTCGTGTCAGTAATTCGATGAAAATTATTGCACTCATTTAATTCGTTCGTTGTCAATAAAATCTTTCACCCAAATACAATATGGTATGTTGCTCACTGTAATTGTTTATTTGATTTACAATCGTAAAGTTAGTCGCATTCGTTTAATTCACTAGTTGAAATTACAAGCAAATGAATGACACGTTGTGATAAAAATGTTTCTAACACTTTTTGACAATTATTTATTTCTGTACGCCGTCTTTTACGTTGTTGTCGCATTGTGCTCAAAGCTATTTTCCATTAGTGTGAAATTCGAAAGATTAAAAGTTCTTTTGTGTCTATCTTAGAGAACTGAGTTTTGACTGACTATGGAAAGATTAACTGCGGTCGCTTTTTATGTATGTGATCTGTTCATTTTTCTGTCTCCCTCGATTTTCTCGATAAAATTGTCGCACTTGACCTTGCGTCTAACGAACACTTGAAGGTTCTCATTATCCACCCCCACTTTCATTAATCTTACTAGACGATGTACCTAGAAGAAATATGTACTCTCTGCCGCCGCTTTCCCAGAAGCTCGCCCTCTTTCTCTCTATTCAGTTAATTGCATTCACTGCGGTTCGTCGTTGTACTCCGACGCAGCCATTCACGACGATTCTTATCGCCTGAACTTAATCTAATTATCGTTCTTTTAGAGAAGCGTAATATCGACACGGGCTTCTTTAAGACTTCGGCAAGTTCGCAAGTGAATGGAAAAGTGTTAATAGTGAAATCAAGCTCGTCCTTAGAGTTGACAGAGTTCCTACCCATTTTATACTTTCGATCAATCATTTATTTCAACTCTCTTTCATTCAGTCCATATTAATAAGCTCTCTGGTATAGTAAATAACATTTAGCAAATACTCGATTTTTCGGTTTAAAATTGTCTCAAGGATTGTTATAATGATAGGCAAAATAATACTTAAAATAGAATTTGGTGAGAAGAATGTAATAGCACATTTTATACTTTCGATCAATCATTTAGTTCAACTCTCTCCCATTCAGTCCATATTAATAAACACTCTCTGGCATAGCAAATAACATTTAGCAAATACTCGATTTTTCGGTTTAAAGTTGTCTCAAGGATTGTTATAATGATAGGCAAAATAATACTTAAAATAGAATTTGGTGTGAAGAATGTAATAGCACATTTTATACTTTCGATCAATCATTTAGTTCAACTCTCTTTCATTCAGTCCATATTAATAAGCTCTCTGGCATAGTAAATAACATTTAGCAAATACTCGATTTTTCGGTTTAAAGTTGTCTCAAGGATTGTTATAATGATAGGCAAAATAATACTTAAAATAGAATTTGGTGAGAAGAATGTATAATAATAGCACATAGTTATTTCAAATACGTATACATTCTTTCTTTCACGAAAATATCTGATAGGTCGTTTAACATATTTTGACGGAGAAATGTAGGGGAAAAAATGTGTGAAAAGCAGAGAAGTTTTTCGTAACCGATTTTACGCGGACCGAAGCAATATCGACGCAGTTCCGTCGACAGTAGAACAATGTAAATGGTTGTCGCGGCGAAGCCGAGCACGCGAGTTGCCCCGCCTCAAAGTAGTACAAACGTAGATTGAGTCGGACAATCGCAGAGTTTCGCTCTGAGATAGCATCGGAACACAGAATGATTTCTTCGCGCCTAAGAGCCACTCGCGGATAACGTTTCTGTATTTTTCACGAATTCGCCAACATCCCCGGGCAGGTTGGCGAAATGCTACCAGCAGTATTTTACACGGTCACCGGGAAACGTCATGAATTGGACAATTAAGGTAGTGCCATTCACTAGCATCGGGATGTACGCCGAAGCTTTTCAATTATTCAATCGTTAACGGTAACGCGGAGATATAGCTGCATTCAGACGACGCTGACAGATTCAATCATCACAATTAAACGACGAACAATTCGTCCGCACTGCTCGATACGGAGTTGGTGGGCGGAATCGACAAATAATTGGGTCCGCTCGGTCAATAATTCTTATCGCGCCGCGATAATTCTATGCGCTCTTGTGTTCCTATTGACGACAGTTTGCCGGGGTTCAAATTGGTGCCTGCGGGAAGTGTCCTCTAGGACGGTATAGTTTTACGCGGCATATCGCATACTGAAAATAGTTTCCCATTCATTCTCGTATAGGCGGGGAAATGATATTGCACTCTACTTTTGGTCGATTGTTACATTCGAAAGGGATAAAAAATAAATGAAAGGAAACGTTCGGTAAATGTCACGAGTCATTGTGTGGGCACAGTCGCATTTGCCCTGCTACAGTCGAAAGTCGATACCCTTGGGCGCTTGCCGTCATCGACCGCGATGTAAATCGTTAGTTGCAACAAATTACAGGACGTACTTACCGGTGACCGTTTAATCCGATATCGTGCTGTCCGCAGAGCCTACGATTGAGGGTGGCGACGATGGTGGTATTGATGTTAGTGTTACCAGTAGGGCTGATGGTGGCGGTGTGCGTTCGGTTTGACGTATGGATTCGTACTTGACCTCATTTCTCTCTTCATCGCGACGCCGGTACTGCCCCGAAAATAGAAGGGACGATTAAAATTGGACAGTGTACGCGAACGCGTTCGACGAATATTCGATTCTATTATTCATTGCAGCCGGCGCCTTCAATTTTACTTGCCGTTCTAACGAGTCGGCTATGTCGAGAAGACATTGTTACGAGACAATGCAAACACTCTTACGATTGCGTCATAGTGATTCAGGTACCTCGAGAAGGCACTGTTATAATGTAACAAAAACATTCCTCTAATCACCCGGTCCAGTTGGCGTATTAAATTTCACTTTCTATCATGCTAAAATTCGGGTACGTCGAAAAGATACTGTTACAGACAAATACTGCTACAAAGCAACAAAAACACTGGTAATTATCCATAGCAATCAGAATGCGTCGAGAAAACATTGTTAGATGAGAAAGATTATAAGGCAAGAAAGACACTGGTGCAATCGCAGCTACTCGTATAGACCGAGAAGTCGCTGTTACATTGCGATCGATTTTATTCCTATTTTTGAAAGACGACAGCTGAAATTTGTATTTCCAGTCGGCACTCTGAGATCGTGCAAATAACCTGATGTAAAATTGAACGTCGGAACCATCTAATTTGACATTTCGATGCCAAAGCAACCGACACCTTGTTTCAGGTTCACACGGAAACGGTCCAACGCGATTTATGGAAGGGGTTACATGCGGAACTTTCCTCTAAGCTACTCTACCTTTATTCAAGTTAGCTGGAAAATCGTGGGGGGAAATTTGGAAGTTTCCGTCGGAGGGACACTCGTTATCCCCGAAAGTTTCGGCTTTCTCTACATATCGGCGAGCAAAACGTCGCTCCGTGCTTCTTTGTTTTGCGCAGCCATACTGCGGAGACGATAAATCTTCCTTCTTTCTCTTTTTCTACACCGTTAGTTGGTAGATACGAGAATTGAGAATCGTAAGTCCCCGCCGGTTCGCTTTAGACAAGTGCTCTGTGAAAATGATAAACCTACTTCTTTCTCATACTTCCTGTATAGTTTGTAGACACGGGACTCGAGGTTGTGCGAATCCTAAGACGCTAAAGCTCGGTACTTAACTATTTTCCAATTGTTGGGAATAGTTCGTAAGTTCATATGAACGTTTCCACATAAAATAGCAGAAAGCTTTTTCTCATTCTACGTCAAACCTCGTTGCCGCAATTGAATTGCTCTCAAACTTATGTGAATAATTCGCGGATAAAGTTCATTAGCAAATATTTGCAGTGTCAACGGTAAGAGATAATGGCGTCAAGTCGTCTTAGAACCATAATCGCAAGTTTCATTCCGTACGTATTTATTTTACCCGTTTTCTCCTCCTGTCTTAATTTTATCACAGTCTCTATTTATTCGTTTTGCAGACTAACAGATTCGAATCCATGAAGCGCCTATAATAAGAAAGATAAATGCGACGTAAGCGAATTCGTTAAGAAACGAGTTACGACGCGTACATAGGATGATTCAAAATGGGTATAGCGCCCGGCGGATAGTCGTACTTTTTCATGGTATAGCTTTATTAATACTCTATCCCACGACTGACACGTCTGCCTTTAATAGCAGTCGCTGGTATTACCGCAGATCGATCTACGCGGGTTCAGGGTTACGTTGTAAGGTCTCTTCTTCGTCGACAAAATCTGCAGTTGCCTCTGCACGTAGGCGTATACATAGGTGTGCGCGGCTATGCATACGACTGCTACTTGTTTACCTGTCAGAGTCAGCTATGGCCGTGTACAACGTTGTCGAGTTGTCTATATAACGGCATGAAGCTGGCTTGGCTCGTTCCTCGAGTAATGCATCGTTTCAGGTTGCATTTGAATTGTGTGCCAGGTTACATTGGACTGCAGAAATCAGGATGCGCTGTACATCTGATGCAAGCCTCTGTCCAAGTTGTTCGCTTCGATAATGTAAACGCAAATCTTGTAGGCCAATCTTTAGGTCGAACAGTGGTAAAATAATTTCAGCACTGAACGTCTGGCCCTATCAAGGGATTCAACTTTTCCTACTGATTTTACTTGTACTTTTTCCAAGCCCACAGGTCCAGTGTTGAAACGTTAGACCATTTGCCCGGCAGTAATTTTCACGGATATTTTCGACACCGTACGTGTCGCTTAACATTTAGCGTTTCCTCAAGGCGGCAACTGTTTTCCGTGTCAAGGCTCTATCGCGAACGACTTCGTCCTATCCGCACGAATCGGACTTGTTCGTCGAGTTCCTAACGTTCGTCAAACAAGTTCGGCCAACAGCTTTCAGTCGCACATTCGCGTGTTACCGGTTGACAGTAACTTTTCCTTTATTTCACGTTATTAAAAGTTTGCGCCGTCTGACTCGGCTCTATAGATGAATGGCAGGGGTGGCTTTATGTTCCTTATTAACTCACCGCGCGAGGCATGTTCGTTTGCGCGCACCTGTCTACGTCGTGTGCACTGTATGCGCGATTCATTACGCAAATGAGCGTTCCTAGTTAAAATTGTAACAACACGGAAGCATGCCCTGCGTTCCGCCGCGCAAAAACTGGTTATTTCGAGGCGCGCCTACGCTCTGTTTCAATTCGCTCGAATTTAAACAGAGTTCTTACTCCGAAAGATGAGTTGCGTAAGTGTTCTCGGAATCTCTCGGTATTAATCATATAGCGTAACGTCCCTAATTAATCGAGTCTCAGCGGCCGGTTGACGCGTTTCATTTAAATAAATAGTGCGTAACGCGATTAAAGTGCAGACTATTTTCGAATGGACAGCTCGAAAATTGCGAGCCCTTCGTTAGATATAAGGCTCGCGAAAATAAATGACCTGCTTCAAAGGATACTTGACACGACGGATTCCGCTTTGCAAACAGTACGGGATGCCGTACGTGATGACATATTCGAAATTCCTTTGAAACGCGAGTTCACTGCACGTCGTTGAGGGCACATCCGATGATACTCAATTATGGCTAATTGTACGCGGGGCTGCTTGAAAAACGCTAGTCTGCAATTATTCGACTGATTACAATGCGTGACGGTAGCTTTTCTTTCTCTCTAATGACTCTTTTATTCACTTACTTTAACTCGGGTAGAGCGATATCTTGTGCACGACAGAAGTATACGCACTTCTATTCAAATTCCCTCGTAGAGAATACAAGCTCGGAATGAAATGGGGTCATTTAATACTTTATTAAAAAATGCGAGGCCTTTCTCTATTGAAAATAGCTGGGCATTTCTACGTTACGTTGGTTTGCAACTTTCCCGGTAACATATGCATATTTGCAGTAACGAGTAAAAAATGTGCAACAGCGAATTTGCGTAAACCGGGGGTTACCCGTGTACGCATTCTACAGAGTACAATACATCCGTTATCTAATTCGATTATAAATATTTAATATTTGTTACTTTATCATTTTAGCGCTTGCAGTAATATGAGAAAATAAACATATTGTTTGATGATGATAATTGAAATGATCAGATGAAAAAGGCAAATGCTTTGGGCAAATACGGAGTCTGTCGCGGTTCTTCGTTTATTCGAAAACGGTTAAGCACACAGAAAATAAATCGATCATTGTATTTACTGGTTTAGGGTTATTACTGTAGCATTAAATATTGCGTGAAATTATGCGCTTTAAAAATGTTTATTTGCAGGCATTTTGTATTTAAGCGCTTCAAATTAACTGCAAGCGTTTAAGCGTTGTCCATTAAAAGAACATGAGGATATATCAATTAAATTTGCCGTTGTAATTGCAGGCAATTTTAACCTATTATTAAACCATAGTAAACAAGGTTTAGCATTTTTACTAATCAAACAAAAATACTAGGAAATAGCGATGGTCAGAAGCAATAAATTAATATAGCGTTTAGAGGTAGGATTTGCAAGCAAACGTGAAACTTTCGTACACATACCAATTATAATGTGACGCAATGTCGTCAAATTAGAAAGAGTTAAACGAATGCACGTTAAAATTTTGTCGCAATTCGGAATTTTGCTACGTATGTGTGTCGAATAAATGAAGTACTAATGAATATGCATTACCATTCAAATTAAGCCGTTAACGGAACACTTACTGTCCTCGTGTTTTCACATCATGAAGACCATTGTGTCACAATGGACATTTTATATCTCCCAACTGCCAATTGCCTCTATTCAGCATTAAACTTATGATAATTTACATTCGTTCGGGGTGTCTTATTATATCATCGAATGAAGTCAACGAAAAATTCTAATTATTTCACATAAAAACTATAGATATAACATTTTGTTATTAATGATAATAAAATGAAATGACGGTGAATGGAAATGGTACAGTAGCCAAACACGAAATTGAACTTGACAGATTTCTCCTTAGGCGCTCATAAATACGCCATAAGGTAAGTTGAGCCGAAATTTAGGTGTGCGCCATATAATCATATTTCACAATTTTTAGTTCTGTAAAAAATTGGCCACAAAAAGTTTCTGGCAGCATTGAAATTTGTTAAATTTTCCAAGTCCTTCAATCTACTTGACTATTTCCGAAATGTTAAACTCCTTCTCGAGGAGCACATAGTTGTGCTTGTCAGCTACCATAAAGTTTCCTACGTTGTCTAATACGTTATCAGGAAATACCGAGGTAGTTCCGTCTTCGATTTCACCTAGTTTCAATGTCGATCCCAATATTGTGCAGCCTCTTTCTTCGTTCCACCAATTGACGCATGTCTCACGAGGATAGATTAATTAACGCCCTATAGCACTTCGCTCGACAACTAATTTCCCTGTCAGGTTCACTAGGCCACTTTGAAAACGTTTCATTAATCATGTTTATAGATTTTTATGCCCAGCCTTGTGTAAAGTGTGATGTGAAGAATTTGCCTTTTGTTTTTTTTTACCATTATGGAGTGTATTTGCTTTATGTGATTTTATGGTGATTCCCTGTATAACGTACGGAACTTCTTATTTTTTATGTGACGTGGTGTAAATTTCTCCTGTTTTGATTTTCTAAGAGAATATTTTTCACACGTCATATCTGCTAGATTCTTATGTAACTTAGTTAATTCTAATACTATTTCTTTTGTGCAATGTCCATATGCGTTGTAAGTATAGTACAGCACTAAGCAAACGAAGAAGAGGGCAATTTCTTCACATCACGTGTTAACGATGTGTGTCATAAAATCCACATTTCTTTGCTTCTCTTTGCAATCCTTCGTGTCGTGGATAATGACGTATAATGTTTATTCAGAAATTTCTGTCCCTTACTAAGTCGACAGACAATTGTCATGTTGACAGTTGCCTAGCCGTTTGCGAGCTGCTGTCAACTGACGTTGAGAGGATTTTATAAAATAAGTAGATTGCGTATGACAGGGGTTAACTTTGAAATGGCGCTTGACTAATAATTATGGTCTTCGGGCGACTTGTCGAGCATGCGCTGTGTATGGCCAACGGCTGCAGTCGATGTCATTAATGTCATTGATGTGGCCACGCTGTCCCCTCGATGCGTTCTTTACTTCGTTAATCATTACCGCTAACGAGGCTTGACGTACAAATGGCTCCTACTTTCTGCCATTTCGAGAAGAACCGCATTTTTCCTCTTCGCTTTTGAATTTTGTGCTTTCAAGCTTTTTACCGCGCTGCTTTCTTTTCCTGCTATTACGTCACATTTCTAGCAGCTTCCCTTATCCACGAATGTACAATTTGAAAATTGAATGGTCGGACCTTGAATTTGGTCGGGAAAAGCATATACGTCGCTCAGGTTTAAAGAACCTTGATACTTGAGAGAAAAGAAATTTAAATTTGTCAATGTATACGCATTCGTCGAAGATTTAATCCCCGCTTAATTGTTGAGCATCATCTCAGCGCGGTTTGAATAAAATGAAGCGCAGCTCGAATTCGCGTAGAAGGATTGGGGTCAGCATGAAGAAGGTCGGTTTTCTGGCGCAGCTTGCAGAGCACACGTTAGTCGCGATCGGGTGAAAGGGCTGGGCCGCAGGTGTAGAATCTCGAATGAGGCCGAATGAACCGAAAGGGTGGCACAACGAAGGGATTCGAGAGTAAAGGTTACTTATAACTTTGTAACTTGCCACCTGTGTGTTTTAAGAAAATTCAGTCAAAAGCCTCGGGAACACCGGTATTGAAGTGGGCAGTTATTTCTTATTTCATAACTCGTCACATTTGTGTTTTAAGAGAATTGAGGTGAAAGCCCCGGGTACAGTGGTATTAGGTGGGTAGGGTCCGCATATGCGTACTTTACGAAACCGCCTCTCTGCGTGCACATCCTTTCCAATGCGAATAAAGGCAAAGAACTCACCGAAAGACAGTTCCATTTCCTTTTTACCCCCTTTTCTGCGGTTCTCGGTTCTCTGACTTCTTCCCTGTACGCTCGTGCTGTCTTCATTTTATTCCTAGTCTCTTTTTAGATGTCCTTGTACCTCGCTCCTTTACGATTTTACGTTGTCTCATCCCGCGGTTATGCTATACCAATTACGGGTTTATGCTTGCAACACACGCTCTTAGACTCTGGAGCTTGGTAGAATTTCTGCTGGGATATCGGGTGAAACTGAACGGTTCTAACGAAATGATTACGAAAGCGGGAGAGGTCCTTGGGGTTTTCTTGGAGTAACGTATTGCAGGGCAACTCGTGCGGAACAAATAACGTTTACGTTATAGAATACGAAACTGTTTAAAGAAACAGTGAATAGCCATCTACTCATTTGTTAGCATATAAAAGTGTGACATAAATGAAAGAAGTACGAACTGTTTATACACTCATATTCGGTCACATTTTTGACAATTAACGTTCCTGTTTTCCTCAGAGGCCTGTTTATTCTTCAAGTTGCCTCTCTATCGAAGTACGATGCTTTACATATGCTGCGACGGTAAATTGTTCATGTTCTTAGATACATGCACTTCCATTAAGGATTTAAATAGTGTATCCCCTGACAGATTACACAGGTACTTGGAATGCCCGGATGAGCCATTTTAAGTACTTAAAACGAGGGGAAATGAAAAAAAAGAAACGAAGCAGAATATGTGCCATAGTGCACTGTCTAAAAGATGTAGGTTGGGTCCAACTCTCCGTGAAATAAGAGTGACGATTCAGGGACTTGTAACATCGCGTTCCATGTTAATGTGTGGATTGCTCTGCAGTAGACACGGTCGTTTCTAAAAATAAGTAGAATTAAATTGAATTAAATTAAATTAAATTGAATTAGAGGGGAAACACACAGTTTTTCATTTACGACATATATCTCGCGCACCGTCTCAACTGACATTGCGAACAAAATTAGCGAAAGAAACCGATATACATTTTCCGCTAGTTTAGAACTGCACTTGTGGGACTGTCATTTATCCGCATCAGTTTCGTTAAGACAATTTTAATATATTGCCGGCAGTATTACTACAATGGCAGAAACTTTTATTATTATATTCTAGCAATTTTTGCTGACTTTCATTAATGGCGTGATAAGAACAGCCATCGAAATTCACTTTCTCCTCATGGTTCTAATTTTCAAACTTTTGTATCCCACATAGTTATATATTTCTCTGTCTCTGACTGTAAATCTAGTGTCAAGCATACTGACGCGTCAATGCATAAAAAGAGAAGAACGAAAATATGTTGCTTTCAATATGCGCAACCTACGCTATCATTAGATAAGTGAAAAGATAAGCGGATATGCAGGGCGATGTTAGCTAGGTGTAACGTTACTCGTAGGAATGAGTAAAATCGTGGTTGAATCGGGGTCAGAAAGGGGGTAAATTCTGGTAAAGGTTGTTTTTCCCAAGCCGCGTCACGGCGTCACGACGAAGGTCGCTCGGCGTTCAGCTGCAAAACTCGAGCAGAGCGGCGATTAATGGCTGGCTGGATGCCAGCCGCAAGGCATATTATCCGTCTTCGACGGTGAATAAATTCGCGGGCGCACTTGCCCCGTTTTTCCTTTACCGACGTTTCACACGCGCGGCGGTATGTCAAAGTGTACATGCAGGATAGCACGACAAACGGTGCGCACGGACACTCTCGACGTTACAAAGTGAATTCGCGAGCCCGTTAATAGGATATGAGGATCCGGTTACACTGATAATGTTAAGTCCTGGATATCCGCCTGCGGACAACACCGGATTTATTTCCTAATGCGGCTGTTCCCTCACTGGCTGCAGAAATTCTTCTTCCGCTTCACGGATCATCCTGGGCAATTAATAATAATGCCAAAATCTTCGGTACATACATACCAGCGTTCGGATTTCGTTTGCAATGTGAGTGCTATATCACCACGTACAGAAAGTCTGTTTTTACTTTATGGGAAATCCTGCGGAATTAATGAAAATGGCATAGTGCGGACTGAACAGTGAATTCGAGAGGCTGTTTATCTGATATCAATATTCGGTCAGGATGATAAAGTCCTGGTTGCCCGCGTGCGGACATTTGGATTTTGTTGGATAACGCGAATGTTGAATTGGTAGCTGCAGAAAGTCTTCTTCCTCACTATGGCTAATCCAGCGGAATTAATGAAAACGGCAAAGTGCGGAATGAAGTTAGAGAGACCGTTTATATAACATCGATATCCGGTCACAGTAATAATGCTAAGTCGTGGATATCTATGTGCGTAGCAACGTTCGGATTTAATTGGTAATGCAATTGTCAGATCACGACGCGCAGGAAGTGTTCTTAAGGTTTATGGACGACGCTATGGAATTAATGAAAGTGCCGACGCAGATGCTGAACAGTGGATTTCTGGCAAGGCCGTTTGTAGAATATCAATAACCGGTTATGGCGATAGCATAAGACTGTCGATATCAACCTACAGATTTACTTGAAAATACGATTTCTGCTTTGCGTTCTGCACAATCTGTACGTAATATTTGCATGCCAAATAGTAATATCTCTTTTATATAGGCTTGATGCAAGTAGAGGATCACTTTTATAGTTGATTCCATGGAATTAACCCAAATTGCAAACGCGGATGCTGCGCAGTGAATTCTTCGCAGGACCGTTTATGGAACATCAATATCGGGTTACGGCGATAATGTGAAACTACCGACATCAACCTGTATATCGATATGCAGAGTTTTCTTCTGCAATGTACTAGCTACATTATCCACACATTTGATAAAAAGATGCATATATTTATACGTATATGTATCATATATATATATATATATGTTTTGTTGATAAATTATATTGATATATTATTAATATAATGTAATATGTACGGAGATATGTGTGGAAAAAATAACTGGATCCATAGAAGAAAAGTGAGAGCCATCGTGGAACATATACTAGATACGAATGAGCTTCCAGATGTTTAGTTGACTCAAATAAAGATACGTGGGCAGTCCGATAAGTACTTAGCCTACAAAAGAAAAACGAAAATTTTGGAAAATTGACGATTTATTTTTCAACATAGTCTCCTTTTAACTCGATACACCTGATCCAGCGATGAAATCTGGGCATATCCTGCGTGAAATATTGGGCATGAGAAAGCTTTCTGCTCGATGGGTGCCGCGTTTGCTCACTCCGGATAACAAGCGCATCCGTGAGACCACTTCAGAACAGTGTTTGACACTGTTTAAGCGCAATCCAAAAAGTTTCTACGTCGTTTTGTGACTGTCGACAAAACGTGGATCCACTGGTACACACCAGAGACCAAGGAACAGTCGAAACAGTGGATTGCGCCCGGCGAATGTGCTCCGAAGAAGGCGAAGACTGTCCTATCAGCCGAAAAGGTGATGGCCACCGTTTTCTGGGATTCACAAGGTGTCAACTACATAGACTACCTGGAGAAGTGCAAAACAGTCACGGGGCTGTACTATGCTGAATTATTGAGCCGATTCGACGCCGAATTAAGGAAAAAACGGCCCCATTTGGCGAAGAAAAAGGTGCTCTTTCACCACGATAACGCACCGGCTCACACCTCTGCCGTCGCTACAGCCAAATTCGTTGAATTAGGCTACGAACAGCGGCCCCATCCACCGTATTCTCCAGATTTGGCCCTGTGTGACATCTTTTTCTTCCCAAACTTGAAAAACTTACTCGCTGGGCAGAAATTTGAGTCGAATGAGGAGGTTATCGCCGCCACGGAGGCCTACTTTGCAGATCTCCAGAAAACGTATTTTTCAGACGGGTATAAGAAGTTGGAGCATCGCTGGATCAAGTGTATCGAGTTAAAAGGAGACTATGTTGAAAAATAAATCGTCGATTTTCCAAAATTTTCGTTTTTCTTTTGTAGGCTAAGTACTTATCGGACTGCCCTCGTACATACGTCTTTCGAGTATATCTGAGAGAAACTCTAACGGATGAGTCGTAACACGTATCAGACATATCTGCGTAAAGTTGGTTGTGGGTGTCGGAGCGAAACGTGCTCGATGCAAAATCTGCTTAACACTAGATATACCAACTATTTAAGTATACCTATTTCTACCAAGACCAGTCAGAATGACTGGTCTTTAAAAAAAATACTTAGTAGTGTTTCCAGTCTTTATTTACTTCTAAAAAATGACAAAAAAAGGTGAATAATATTAATTGTAATAGAAAAATAGATTTATAGACATTATCGATTAAACAAACGTTTAATTGTTTTTAGTTCACCGATCACAATTTTTACATATATAGATTTTCCTCAGTGTACACCTTTCGCATACATTTTTTTTGCATATATTGCAAATACTTGTAGTCTTACTATTATTGCAATATCCTATTTGACACCATTTACGTACAGGAACGGTGTAACTTGTACTTGGTATATTAGCTTCTTGTGGTTTTCCCCTTGAAGTCTGATATTCGGAAGCAAGTTCTTCTGCCAGACGAAACAAAAAGTCGTTTCTTGATATATTTTACCTGTCGTGTTTTTATACAATATCCAGCAATTTATTCCAGTTAAATCTAAAATATTTAAAAAAACTTGAAGTGGCCACCTTGTGGAACCTGATTTGATAGTATACTTCGTGCCATTTGGTCAGTGACATCGACGCCAAATTTGACGTTGTTATAAAAAGACACAGTTTCGGATGATCTCTTGTTAGTTCTCTCAATTTTTACGTGTTTATGTTTTGTACTTAATACAAGTACCTTTTTATTCGGTTTACACCTGTAAACTGTAAGTGTACATCCATTTGATACGTACAGCAACGTTGAGAAACGGGCATACTATCTTTCTTCTGTTTGCAAGATTTCGAGAGTTCCTTCTTGTTTGCACGTATTGTACTAATCAACCAAGGATTTTTAGATAGTCATTTTAACGCCAGTGGAAAACTAGTGAAGAAATTGTCCGTTGTTATTGTTCTACATTTCACAGTGTATGGTTCTACAAGTTTCAGTACAACAAATTCACTTAGTGTGCTTGATGAATTTCGAGCTCATCCTTTTCTAAATAAAGAAAGTCATTTATTACATATTTAGTATCAACGTCAAACGCCAATCAAAATTTTATGCCAAATTTCTGAGGTTTGTTTGGCATATATTGTGTGAACCTGCATCTGGCCTTCGTTCCAAAGAGTTGCTCATCCACCGTAATATAAACTTCTGGTTTGAAGCAATTTTGGCTATTTTCAATCAACTTCTTCCAAACTGTTGAAACTAAAGCGAATTTGTCTCTTCGTAAACGTTCACTCCTCTGATTTTTTTGTCGAAACGAACGTAACGTAGAATCTCGGTAAAATTACATCTACTCATAGTTGTAGAAAAACATATTGATCCCCACTTGTTAATCCATAAATATTTAAGTCTCAAAGTATTTTCTTCGTACTCTCCACGTACATACAATGTTGGAATAAACATCTTGAATTTTGCTTGCGCAAGTGTCCATTTTTTCTTCAAAACTCGGAGGCTTCTAACTGTGTACAAATTCTTACATGTTCTAAAATATGATGGTCAATTAGTAATAAAAATGCGCTACTTAGTTCCCCCTTCATAATATTTCCAGCAATCCAGGTAATATTTCCAGGTTCCATATTTCCAGGTAATCTTCCAGCAATACCTCCTCCTTCAATTTTTTGGAATCATACATTCTGAATACCATATATTTTGAAATCATATTTTGGAATCATATATTCTGTCCCGAAAAAACGTTGCAGTACTTATCAATTGTTATTGCTGCCCCAAGGTTATTTCATCACATAGAAACATGCACCAGTCATTTTGACTGGTACTGGTATAAGTATCAATAACAAAAATTATATTTGTTACGAATACATATAAAATAGTATAAAGTTCATGAAACTGATCCTTTAGTTATGGCTACAAAAGTCATGATATAATTTCGGAAAGAAAATATTACATGCAGTAGGAATTTTGAATTGAAACTGCAAAACCAGTCATTTTGACTGGTCTGGTAAATCTAGTGTTAAAGATGACGGCGACAGAGAGCCAGCGAGGCGGAGGAGGAAGATTAACATGGATCAAAGGGGTGTTACGACGGATTATTGACCTTCTTCCAGCCAATCAGCTGTTTCTGCCGCGAATAGAGTTCCGAACCTTACTTAACATTAGGCGAAAGATGAGCTGTATGAGCTTAAAGTACACTCTCGTAATCTTCACTGTAACGATGTCACTTCAGATCTTGTTCATGTTATCGCGATTGGACCGTATGAAAGAGACACCGGACGATCGATGAGTCTGAAGACCCTTCGTTTATAATGCCGTTAAATATTATTACAATTTTCCCGATAATGGCATATCGTTAGATGTAATGAAATGTGTACCCGTTAAAAAGGCGTTGCTTTTCAAGTTAATGCCAGATACATTTTGTTATAACTGGGGATTCTTTGTAGTCTAATCGTATACAGAATGATGATTCATAGAAAAAATAATTAATATACTGGATTTAATATTTCTTTGAAAAGATTCCGTTTTGGGGATGTGATGTCAAATATTGATTGATGAAATTCGTTTTTCTTTTAATACGCGTATTTGTCTTTAACTGAGTTTCTCTCATATGAATGCACACAACCGCGTAACGTATCTTACATATAGGTATATTCGTGCACTCGAGAGCGATCTAGAACAGTTTCAAGTCATTAAATCATCCCTGAAAGTGCAATTTGTAACTACCCGCGCCGCAGGGCTTCTCTTACGTATAACAAAGCTGCTCCATCCATTTACATAAAAATTACATATTAAAACGGAACACACAAAATCTCGTACGTCATAGTTCAGCGCAACTTACTGACGAATTGTTTGCATAAAATTTTTTAGTGTCCACTTTCCTATCGCAATGTGCGCCATCGCGTGTACTTTTTTTGCACACGACGTACAATGTATGTACAAAGGTACGTTAACGTTACTCGACTAACGGTGGTTTTACATTAACGAGCACGGTTATAAAGCCCTCCTCTTTTCGTTCTCCTTTTTTTTTTCATCCGGAAAGTATTGAGCGCCTGTGCGCGGAGTTTTACTGTATTGCTCGCACCCACTTCAAATGCGTCGTAAATAAGTTCATATCCACTGTTGTAACAATGTTTCTCTTTAGCGCCGACCTCGTGAAACATGTAATAGCTTCCCGGCGTCGTGTCGTCGAAGAGGCAAGCGCATCAAGGTCATGGCTAAAATTGTGATTTCCCATCAACTGCGGTGCGCGTCAAATATTTATGTGAAATTCTCATCTTCTCCTTTTTGTACCGGGAACTAGCCTTGTCGCGAGTATCGTGTTCGCAGTCCTTATATTACAGCGTATACGGTTTCCCGGCAAATATTCAAAGCTACCTTCCTCAACCCACGAGCAGATTTTATTTTATATTTCCGGTTCACTTTTTCATACACCATTTCCGTCTCTGCCGTTGTACCAGGAGGTATGGAACGTCCTGTAGATAGAATGTTTTGTTTCGCAGTATTGATACTCCCTCACGGTATGCGTGGAACGTAATAAAAAGCGTAAACCCAGGACATCGCATGGGGTCTTTCTGCGATGGCTCCGACAAGAAGTTGAATAAGAGTGTGTAGGAGAGACAGGCGCGCAGAGAAACGATCGAGCGTGTTGCGAGCGTTATTGCTGACGCGTAGTTACCTGCTGCTTGTTCGATAAATACTTAAAGATCCCCTGGGAGATCGAAGGGACGGTTGACTCCCCTAAATTCTGGATTATGGAAGTAGCGACCCAACGAGTAGCGGTCGGAGGAGGTATAAGACCTGGAAGGAAAGAGATTGGCCGCCCTAAAGTCCCTCCATTTGCTGCTCGCCGCGCGATCTGAGTACGAACCTTAGGCTTGCGGTCGAAAATTTTACTGCGCCTACAATAAATAATTTTCCTGTCACACGTGGCACCGCCATTACACTTTCATACTGCCGAACAGCATGGGAAGATGAAGATTTCCTTCATTTATGAATCCTGTACTCGGATATTGTGAAATGATTAGCCTTTTAATAATTTCACCGTAGGACGAATCGCGAGATGTCAATTTTTAAGGAAATTCTACATTTCATGTTAGGAAACAAATTATTCCGTAACAAGTGGTACATTTAGTGATGATCAATTGATATTACTATTATGTTGGAAATATTCTTATTTTAATTATTGTCAATTTTTATGCTGAGAAGTTAATATTCACGTGGTATTAGATTTAGAATAATTATTGTAAACGTTACCATTCACGGCTCGGGTGCAGATCCTTTATATTCCTGTGCCAAGTAGGCGGAAGCTCCGAAGTGCATTAACATAATAAGCTTAAGCGGCTTTGTCAAAAAATAGGATTTCTTAGGTTTTCATCGCATACCATGGCAGTTGTTGGACTTGTCTGCGTAAAATTACGTTCTCTCTGCTTTCTCTGTCTTGGATCAGTCTAAGCTGTGCACTTCTCGAGAAAATACTTTCCGGCGTATAAGACGATTTAGCAAACGTGATAAGCATAAAAGACGTGTAGCTATCGCGTGGGACGAAAATGATAAGATCAGAGAGTGGAATGAAACGAAAGAGCAAAGCCAATAAAATCAGAAAAACAGAAAAAAAGAACATGAAATCCATAAAAAGGGAAGTGGCTCTGCAAATGAAATTATGTAAAACTACTAAATTGCAACAGAGAACATCTGGGTTACGTTTCATGCGTTTTAATTAATTAATAAAGTGTTCGGTTAATATAACCCGCCATCACATAGAGTGAGTCTATTATATTCTACGTTACTAAAAAATGTTTGACGTTCTGCGCAGTACGTCAGTTCCGCATGAGAGCAACGTTTTATTATTAGTGACTGCCGGTCACTGATTCGCGAACAAAATGAAATTATTTCAAATGAAACAATTTCTCAATTACTTCCGCATTTTGCTAGTGACTAGGATTTGCTAGGCGGTCCGCAGCCATTGTCTCGATTCCACGTTCGCTTCTTATGTTATTAATATACATTTTTGCGTAAGATGCAAAGGTAAAATAAAGTTGAAATTGTATTAGCTAGAATTATATGAGCCGGCGGCAGAATGGGAGAGATAAAGGAAAAGCGAAATCTGAAAATTGAGCAATTGTTCGTGTGGGAGCATACGGTTGGCTTGGTGGGTGTGCCTGACGGTGATATGAAATGCCGGTGAACTTGTCGGTGTCGTCAACGAGTGGGAGAAAAAGAAAGCGAATAGGCGTGGGAGAGAGAAAGAGAGGCAGATAAAAAGGGCATCGGGAAAGTAGGTGGATATAGAGAAGAACGAGAGAACAGAGCGAGGGTGTGAGTAAGAGACATCGGAGCACGTACACGTCGAGAATTCTTTGTCTCGCTCTAGGAAACCGGTGATTGCGACGGCGACCCGGTATTCAAAAGGGCGCGCTGCGATTGGCCGTTTCTATTCCTCAAGTGCCTCTTCAAAAGGAATTTCCACATCCTGGTTGGCCGCCCGTTTAATTGTCATCGGTGCATTCTTCCGACCAACTGGCTCTATTTACCGCCACGATAGACGCGCCTCTCGACCAACCGATGTTCCCTTCGAGACCCTCCAATCTCTTTATTCTACCGCGAGCTCCGAGTTCAGCCATCATCCGTCTTTATACCGCGGAGCCTATTATTGAAAAAGACGCATATATCGTGGCGCTCCAAAAATCTCTTGACGCAATTTATTTCTTGGGTCTTCTAGGTTATTAGGACGATTTGTTGTAGGTTGGTCCGATCTTCGGAGTTGATCAGAGAAACGGCGAAAGGTGTTTCGATATCCAAACCGCGTTAACCGATACATGGCACGATTTTATAAAATGGACCTTCTTATCATGACCGATTCGTATATGCGCACGGGGACACCTGTGGATGTGTATTACAGTCTCCAACCTGTGCTTAGTGCTTATCTTTTTTCTTATTTTTTGTTTCCTTATTAAAATAAGTACACTTCCTGATCCACCAGGAGAAAGACAGCATAGAAAAGTCAAAGGAGCCTTTATGGGAAAAGTAATTTATCTCTGGCACAATAAAAAGCATCACATTGTTGAAACCCTATATCCTTGGATGAACCGCAGAAGTCGGTCAAGTTTTCGACTGATATGAGTATCTCGGTGATCAGAAGTTCCACCATTTGCCGATAGATCTTAAATACAAAACTAGTATACGATTTGCGCGATAGCCATCGACACGAAAGGTTCTTCTTACATTTAGCTTCTTTAAAGAGCAGGCGCTCGAAAGGAGAAGGGAGAATATTTCTTTAGCAGGTCAAAGCGAATTTATTCAAATCGTGACTATTTCAACAACGAACCATTATGTGAATATAATAACATTATTTGTTGTTCCATGGCTCTTTGCAAATGTTCGACTATTATGCAATTAATTCGTTCGATAAAAAAATACAATTTTTCATACATAACACTATTTGTTACTTGATGCCTATTTGCAAACGATCGAGAGTTATACAATTATTTCCCGTGAACAAAATCAGAACTTTCCACAGGCTTATTTAGTCGACACAAACTGTTAATGTCACCCCCGACAGATTTCAATTCGGGCGCGAGATTGGCTTGAACCATTAGCACAGTTCAATGGCTCCTAAATCGATCGATACCTGAAGAAATCTAAACCCGCTTTTGACGCGATATTTTCAGCGAAGCGAATCATTTAGGGGAACATCCGAACCCTTTTTCCCAGACCCCTGACATTTCGGTACTTAGAAAGTTCTTTCGGTGTCAGGACGATGAGTGGCTAAGTTTTCGCTTCAGCTGGGCTACGAAGGCCGACTAATTGGGACGTGAATGATCCGTATAAATCTTCTGCTAGCGATTAATTAAAAACGAGCCTACGAACGTGGGACATCTAAGTATATCTTTCTTTGGCGCGCAGCTCAATAATTCAGAAACAGAACTTACAAGCGAGGCTAGGCAAGTGTCCGGAACAAATTTGGTTTTCTTGCAGCAATGTTCTTAAGCACGAAAGTTTAGAGTCCCGCCTTTTGTTTTTTACTCTGTGTTCGTGAGATATTAACGTTTCGACGGAGTCTACGGCGGAAGCAAGAAGGAACATCCTTTTCATGCGTGAGGTGTAGCTCAACGACAAATTAAAAAGTTAACTGTTGCGAAAATAAGTTGAAGGAGTCAGGCGCGTAGTCGAATCGGGTATCGAATTGAAAAACTGCGCAAACTAGTTACAAAGTTGCGTACGAACGGGAACTCCTACACGCGCACCGTGTATACGTATGCATATTTGAGAATATGCAGTTTTTATAAGTATGCATATTTTTATCAGTACAGAACTTTCGTCTTAACGGGTTAGAACTAAAGTCCCGTATACTTTCACAGCCAGTTAAAGTTTTCACGCCCTCAGCGTAAAATATCTATGCGCGTATGCCTCGTAAAAACGAAAGCACGTTGCACCAATATATCTTTCGAGATACATCAAATAACGCGTTACGCTCCAAGCAGCTTAAATACGTCAGGCCATTGATGACGCGATGATCAACTCGGTAGCGAATGTAGCGCAAGAAGTAATGGTAGTTATCTTTCTTCTTACAAGCTCTCACTGACATATCTATTTTTTAATAAATGCCCGTGCCAACTTTTTCATCCCGATTTGGGGGTGACAAAGTGTTATTAAAGTCATTAAAGTGAATTTATGCAGCGGCTGTCTGGCATCGAACGGCGGCTGACATGCGAGAGATATCTGGAACATAAATCTTCGACAGGATCTATGTAACAAAGACAAACGGCGGTACATCTCGTTGGATAACGTTTCTCCTTTTATCATACGAAGGCTATTTTCTACGTGCAGCGACACAGGCCTTTATCACGTAGAGCAAAGCGTACGAGACGCGGAGAGGCAAACGTCGCAAATGCCAGACACGTATGAATCGTCGTTTCTTCAAATTCATTTATTTCATTTTTTACTTGAGAGCAGTTCAACTCTTTTCTTCGTGTTACATTATTTTGCTCTATGATAGTTAAAACAATCTAATCATAATAAGTAAAAATGATTTAACACTAGGTTTATGGGACGTGTCATTCCGATGCATTTAGATTTTGAATTTTGATTGCATTTAGATTAGATTAGAAAATGACAGAATCTGTTTACGCTTCTCTCCTATGATTTGAGCTGATTTTTATCAATTTCTTTATACGGTATATCCGTCTCTACGAAGTGGTGTAATTTTGACGTGATCGTAAATTGAGCATTAATCCTACTAAATCAGCTTCACACGTGTGAAAGCATTAATTCAGAAATAACTGTCAGTGTAACCAAGAAGTCCTTAGAAAGTAATCATCAAACGTAAGTGCCCACAATGCAGCGAAAATACTATAAAGCCAATATCTGAAATCTGCCGTGGTTGGCAGGGCGTAGCTGGTTATGCTCTTCTCTCCGTATTCACGTTGGAAACTGGTAACACTGAAAAGCGATAAGTATCAGAAGAAAGAACGGATCTCAGTATTTCAGTTGCTCGCATGCCATGGAGACATCTTAGAAGTTCCATTTTTCTCTTGGTTTCGTGCATTCACGAAGAAAGTACAGACTGGTTGTTTGTTTATGGAAATGTTGGGTCACGTTTATCTGTCAATTTGAGCCGTACCCCAGAGACAGGTATAGAAGAATTGTCCAACGATTTCCGTTCTCGTTGAAACATTCGCGTTAATCGACAATGAGGATGAGGCCCTGCGTCTTCGTGCCATCGTGACAGGGAAATTTTGCATAAATAAAGGCAGGCCGTTGGCTCACGGCTTATGACGGGAGTCGACCGCGTAGAGGATGGATTCGAATCCACGCCCAGTTGCGAAACTCTCCAGGGGCAAGGGTATATGGTATATAATATGTTGCTATGGCCGAGCACGCTGCTGACACGTGCTGCGAACGTATCTATGTGTTTCCCTGTCTTGTGTACGACGAATTTGTGCACGCTCTTGTCCTACGTTCGCCGTGCTCGTGTGCGAGAGAACGTGTACGAACGAACGTGTGCGGGTATATCAGCATCAATGTTACTTTAGCCAGCACAGGGGTGAATAGACCGCAGCCTAGGATCGATAACCACAAAATCGCAACTCCGTAACCAACGAAACGCGAGTTAAGTTACTTTCGGCGTTATACGTTATTTCGTTGCGGACTTTCAGCGCTCGGGCTTCTATCAATAGATACCTTGCGCTCGAACTATGATAATAGCCAGACGGTATGTATCGATGCGACGGGCCAATGGGTAGTTTCCAATCTTTTCGAACTCTTTCAACTATTTCGGGGGACATTCAGGAAAATGATAAACGATTTTCATAATTCATATTGATATTGATAATTCACGTTGCTATAATAATATGGATCAATTTGTGGATCGTCGTACAAAAGATAGTTTACACGTTGACTGCCGTGCGTATTTTGCCGTATTAGAACGGCGATGCTATGAAATACTACAGCGTTTGACTGAATTATGCAAAATGTAAATAATGTGCAAGTATTGGAGACCAAAGAATCGCATCACGATTCTAACAATAACTGCATTTATAAAATAATAGTTACTACCGATTGCGAATATTTTCGATCTTCAGTAAAATATCTTGCGCCGGTCACCGGTGACCCCCACAGCAGCCAACGTGTTAAATATCTTGCCGTGTATTCCACTGGCGTGCAGTTCGGTATACATTAGATTTATACCAAATCGTCATACACAAATTACGTAATAATTGCACTAATTTGTTGAAGTAATCTACTTATTAGAGTAATTTTCCTACTACCCGCGTCTGTTATTATACTTTGTGCAATACACAATAATTGTAACGCACAGACAGTCCATCCATTAATTGGCAACTGTTTTATTACAAGCCCGTAACGAGGTATTTGCTTTTTAACGGTAGACGTTGCATCGCGAACAAAAGAGAGTGATGTACTTTATTCAAAAGGCTTCCCGAAGTAATTCAATGCGAAACGCTACAAACAACTTGCTGCTGTGATTAAATCGGGTAAACGAGAAAGTTACAGCTGACTTAGATTGAGTGCTTTACGTAATGCACCTCAACCTAATACTGTACTTATTATTTCTAGCAACTGAGTGCGTAACAGTTCCAATCAGTATGGTAAATAGATCCCATAGCTCAAAAGTCGAGTAAACCCGGTTGCTACGCCGTAGCAATCCGAATAAGTTTGTTACAAGATCCGAACGGATCAAATGTAGTATTTAAGAAAACCACTTTAAGTGTAGTTTTAAAAAAAACATGCTACGTTAAATTATGAATGCATTATGCCGTGTCCGGTATTTTTACGCCTTGTTGCAATCCTTCACTAGTAGAGATTTTACGTTAGTTAGCCCTCGCATACATTGTCACCTTTGTAAACTAGAAAACTTTCCGTATATTTTAGATAACTTCTTGAGCTGGCAGATCTAAAGATTTTCCGCGGTGTGTATATACTTGTACAGAGTGAGACCGAAGTGGCAATATATTCAGGTGGAACACTCTATAGTCCATTGCAGAGTGACTCGCAATGCAATGCTAAGTAATAAATGCAAGGTAGAGTTTTCTTTCTAGAAAAATGTAAATTTTACGAAATTTTACAGATTTTACACGTTTACCCTTTAAAGTTATTTTTCTAAAAATAAAAGCACTTCTACCTTGCACTCCAATATATATTTTTGCGGAATAGCATTGTGCGCACACGTACACGTTTCACCAAATTTTCAACAGTTTCATGTAAAACGTTAAGAGGCACAGTAACCAGTATTGTCGTGTGAAAATATTTTTGTCCAAATTTATCCGATAGTTTAGCGAGCAATCATTTTTTTTTCAAATGCACAATGTACATACTGAATCGAGGTTGCATCCTCAGAATGACTTTCGTCAAACGCACTAGAGGGAAAAATACTCTACGACTGAAAGAAGTAGGCTGCAAGTGCGAATAAAAGTTTCATAGCATTGTATTACGTCTCACTGCGGCCATGTATTCGTGCTTACGCGTGCTTCTGTATATATACGCGCACGTCTTTGCACATCTCTGCACGCGAATTTGAGTGCTACCATGCTTTGCACGGTTAAACATTTTTGACGTGGCGCTTTTGACTGCGTTTACTTCATCGAATACTCGCTGGATCTACGTATTTCCTTGTGCGTCGTTTTCATTCTTCGAATTTTACTCCGAATATTTGTCTTCATAATTCGAATTGCCCGGCATACCACGATTCAGTTAAAAGCGCAAATTCACGACTTATACCATTGATACGCAATACCGAAGAGAGTTGCAAACGAGGGCAGGTATCGTTATACAGGCTCTTATCGAGGAATTTGCAGGATGCAATTTCAGGGATCGGTGCAAAATGGAATAGGACCGTTGGCGTCGAAAGGATATACCTTTCGAAGCCACGAGTGTTTGTCGTTCGTTCGTATGTATCTGCCCACGCGTATACTATTGTCCCTTTAATGCTCGAATAACCAAATAAATTCCGGTTGGGTTCAAGCTGCAAATACTTACCATTGCTCATGACGTTACATTACGTAAAAAAAAAAAAATAGATGTGCCAGCGATTCCTAGCTGGACAAAACTGTTCCCGCCTCCACGTGTCCATCTTCACATTTTTTGGTTCTCTAACCACATTATAACAAGACACGGACAAAGGCAACGAGTTCGTGTTGACATTTTTCCGGGCAAGTTATTTGAATGAACAAAGAATCAGACCCCCGATCTTCTCGATGCCATTTAAACGGAAACATAAAAATTCAAAGTTGCCTTTACAACACAATCCCTTCCGGCATGTAATTCATCATCCGTGACTATTACACTTGCTCAGCGGACATAAATATTTTTTAACTGTGTTACATATTCTCGCCATTGAGATTCTGTTGCTAAAGAATAGCACGTAAACATACGTTTACCGGTTGGAATATAGCCAAAGCTACGTGCATTGGGTTTATTTGCAGATCGAAACGGTTATGTCCTACATTAGCATTTCAGTAACAGAATGCAGTCATTTTCAATGTATCGGTATTGAACGTTCTATAGTGCCTGGGCACTAAGGTGTAGGTTTTAATAACAGGCATTTTATATATACGTTTATTTTTAATAATATTAATTGGGACAGGGAAAAAATGACAACTAGCCTAGCCTTCTAAAAGCCCTTTCCTTTTTGCTATGAGTTTTTTGTATTATACTTTATAATTTGTGATGTGCAGAAATTATCTTCTTGGATTTCATTTTTAAATTCCTCTTGAATTAAAACCTATTTACTCTATACGTTCCGAAATCTTAAGTTCCTCCTTTGGGAGCGTATATATATACGAAATATTTATATATTAGTTTGCTTAATTCTACTCGAGAATAGAGATGTATTATTATTACACAAGCATATGTTTAAGCATGAATTGTAGTATAGTATATACGAGTAGATGTATATATTACTATCATCCGAGTATAGCATACAAGATTGAGGATAAAAATCTATATTTTGAAATAACATGCATTATACGTTTTTACACAATATCTACATGGTAACGCGTAGTCTTCTGACCCACATACGCAACTACGACGAACTAACTGCCCATAATAATCTTTTTACGCTGGAAAATGTTATCGTGTTTCTGCACACTTTCGCCTCGTTGACTAGAAACTTTTCGGGCTATAAAAATTATCAGGGAGTTGAGCGCAGGTTTACGTCGCGGAAATAACGTTGGCGTGAACCCGGAATTCTTGCCGGTGCATGAGATGTTCATGGGAAGAGGGTTGTTTGTCATAGTCTGTCACAGCAAGCGGATAATATAATGCAAGTCATTTCGTTGAAAGCTCGACCGTCCGCCTTTAACGAGAAAACATACCGAAATTGCACGCGAGGTTACCCGAGAAATGCACCTGCAATGTGTATTCTTCTCAACAACGAACAGGGAATACTTTAGGTTTATGCTCCGAACTAATAGTGTATTTCATGGTGTCAATTAAGTACGTGCTGATTAAATTCGTGATAATATCGTAATAACACCCAATGCGTTGTATACAATTCTACTACTTTAATTACATTGCTATGGGAAGGATAATAAACGTTTCTGATATCAATTTACGTTAAAGACGAGAAAATTAGATAAATGTGGCCCGAACGTGTACTAATCGTATTACTGCTAATTCAATCATTTAGACTAACTACAATGCTGCGGCTTCAGTCGATTAATTTGAATTAATTGAAGCTTTTTAAAATGTTTCGATCGAAGGCACTTCAGAAGCTTGTGCTAAACCAATAACACGTGTCGTCGTTGAAAAGTAACAGTAATGTATTGGGTTACTAACTCAGCTAGATAGCGATGTATCAACTGTCTGCAGGTAACTCAGAAATGCATCAACAGAGGAGACCCGAACAATTCTTTATTGATAATTCACATGAGAATATTAGCGATCTATCATCGTGGCTTCATCGAGCAGCGCTTAGCATCGCGTGACATTATCGTTCGGTATCAAGTTTTAATACGTCGCGCAACATTTACAGCTTATCGATTTGCGCGTGTCGCCGGTCTTGCCTACGCATGCGCCTGCCAATTTAACATGCCACGCTTAGTTGCAATTTTTACACACGGTAACATCCCGTAACAATCGTTTTTGATACAGATATACGACCACTCATGATATTCTACTGTTGGGTTGGAGGGAAAGTTCTGTCGTATTTTAAAGAAACTATTTGAATTCATTTATAAAAATATGTGTTTAATATTAATCATAATACATTTAATGTGTTGTATCATGAATGCCAAATTCTTCTGCAATTTCTCGACTTGTTAAATGTGGATTATTTTCCAACACGGATCGTAAAACATCATTATCGATCTTAGATGGTCGTCCAGATCGATCACTTTCTTGAAGGCTCAGATCCCCGAAACGAAATTTGCTAAACCATCTTTGACGAGTACGAACATTTACAATATCTTTGCCAAATACAGCACATAAATTTTGACATGCAACCGATACGTTGCTTCCTTTTTGGAATTCATACAAAATGTAGTGTCGTAAATGCACTTTATCTACTGACATGTTTTTCACTTTAAATATCACAAGTAAATGATGAATGGTAAAAAAAGGACTCCTTTTATATTATACAGCAGCTATAAAAAACAAAAAAAAATCCGAATGACTCACTACTTTTTTTATTTACAAGAAAAATTACCTGCCTATTAAAAATACGACAGAACTTTCCCTCCAACCTAATACAATGGTGCGCAATATTCGGATATGTCATAGATTCTTATGAAAATTTGAACTCCGCCTCTTTATGTTCAGTGGTGAGTGAATAAAAATCCAAATTTTGCCAAAACTTAATTTTTATGGTGGGCTTTAAAAAATATGATGCTAGCTGTAAATTTGATACCTGTCCGACCAATCTTAATTTCCACTACTTACATTCAATTTTGGCATTAACGCAATAATGATACATCGAATAAACTGTTTCCAAAATGAAATGCCAACGCGAAAAATACTGTTCGGCAAATTCTTCTGGCCGTTCCGATCTTCTTTCCTCAGTGCGTCTTCCAATGCAATTTGATCCGTTGACGGGGAGAAACTAATTTCCATCGGCAATGACCCGTTTACAAGTCCCCGCACGATCATGACTTCCTCTTTTTTCCCCTCTGACATTGAGGTATAAAGGATCAGGACGGTAATGATTCGACGCGAGAGTAATGATTTCACGGCATGCGGTTGACGAAGAATAACGATAGGCAGGCCTCCTATCATACTATTCTCCGCTCGCAAGCAAACTACTAGAGATGCGCACTATTAAGTCACAGACAAATATCTTTATTTATTACGGAAACCGCTCTGACGCTAACAATTAATTCATTAAGTTCAGAGGAAATTAATCTTTCGCGGTGCAAGTTTATTTCCCAAACACAAACAGCGTCTAATGTACGTCAAGCAAGATATATTGTTTAGCAAATGAATGCTATTAACTGATTAAATGTGCAAACGGTAGCTTACCCGTTCTCCCGGTGCAAGCTTGTTGAGTGACGTGAGATATTGTTAAAATGTACTTTGTTGGATCAATCAAAATTGCAGTAATATATCAGCATAAATAATAAATTATAATAAGAAATTCGGCTACTTCTGTCTGTTCGGTTCATTCAGAAACGCGCTCTCTTAAATACTCCACCGTGTGATTACGAATCACGCAATACGTTTCTGACAGTTTAAGCACGAACACGTGTCGTGATATCAGCGGCTGTATTCTGTGCACTCGTAAACTGTCTTCTGCACGGCTGCGTTTTTAATCACGCATCCCTGAGCGTGCTAATACTTTCTTTCACGACCTTGTGCTTTCTCGCACTTTATCATTTTACTCGAATTGCCATCAGTATTCTATTTGACAATTAACCCTTTGCGCTCGACGCGCTTTTCTCTCGGGCGAACCAGCAACTCGAGAGTAATCAGCCGCTCTCGCCGGCTTGTATTTTGTGAGGGTATTGTCTTGAGGTGAAGTCTCCAAAATATTTGACAAAATCTTTCTTCGGATTCTGTGCACACTGTCCATTCTGAAGGTTCAGTCTCTTCTGTACAATCACTTTGGCTTTCAGATTCACTATCGATTATTCGGATTTTTGTCTTCTTACACCTCTAACGTCGATAGAGTAGTAGTGATGTAATTTTGTTCGTTATTGCCGAAAAATTGAACTTATCTTCACTGGAAGTAATTTCTTCGTCGTGTTTCATACTTATTGGGCTCAGTAACTTTGAAAGAAATATTGCGATTGCCAAGAAGGTTGGGTTCGAACTAATGTTGAAGGCAGAGTCCAACCCGCGGTCGCAACTATTTTTGAGATAAGACATCTTTATAGCTATGTAGACACCTCATAAAATGATCTACAAAATGCCAAGTAGACTTGTCAAGCGATATTCGTTAGACCAAACACAAATAAACACCGTTACCGCTCAATTTACCGCATCGATTCGGGTGGTGCCTGAGAGGCACCGCTCGAGCGCAAAGGGTTAATCTTGTCACGGAATAAAGAACCTTTCGGAACCCCTTCGAGTGTTTTTTCCTGATATGCGCAGACCGCGGCAGAGTCGCAGGACTATTGAGAGATCCTGCGATGAGGACGAAGCGTAGCGCTGCGAATAGGATCGTTGGATGTGTTGTGGCACGCGTTGTTTCTCGATGGCGCACCATACAACAGCGTCGCTCGGATAACAAATCGATAATTCGCCCCCGCGACTTCCGGAAAACGGAAGCAAGGGAATTGCGTTGATGATGCGTGCATGTGCTCATTACTGCCTGCACACTTACTCGATCACAATTTACCAACGCACCACGGGACTAATGAGCGTGTACCTGTTACGCAGGATTTATCTGTACTCTCGTTGCACATGCTTACGCGCTAAGCGTATACGTAAATGTATGAAAAGTGTAGGACAGGGTGTAACGTGAATTTCAGTGTTGGGATGATTAGGCGCTGGGTTAGTCGATTTTAGCAACTGTAACCGTAGTCTCTGAGTGAAATATTTGCGAATACGTCATATATTTATTGTCTTAAGTACTCAGTGTACTTGTACATACAATTATAATTTTGCATAATTCTTATGAATGTAGGATCACTCCCTTTTGGAAGGTATGGATATTAATTTTTATTTAACAGGAAAAGTAAACAGAACAAAGATAATTTAACGTTACTCTATGGCCGTCTCAGACCGAACTGCCCGTTGTTTTTTTCTTCTCGCCGAACCGTTGCTACGCGCCCTTCGTCCTTCTCCCCAAGAGTCTGGTATCCAATCATTCGTAAAAAACACGCATCCTCTCATTCTCACCGACATTCTCTATCACTCACTCTAAATGCTTCGCAGATCACACGTGCAACAATCAGCCATACGTCACGCATTCCTCAAACAAAACCATGCTACCTCTATACTTGACACTCTCACTCGCTAACACAAACACACACACAGCACACTTCCTACATGAATACGATATGCATTTTAAGAATTTTTCACTTCTTCGATGCGACTGGTATAAATTTAGAACGTCTCTTTCATGGTGTTTCAGAAAAATGAAGCTCGACTTAGATCGCGAAAAGGGCTTGGAGCTCTTCGGAAAATTCATACGAACGAAGAACATCGATTCCCTTCAGGGCGACCAATCAAAAACTGGTCCCGAACCACTTCATCCGGCCGACTCCAAGCAGAAATTACAGGTAAGATGCACGGGCCTTCTATGACATGATTACTGAACTACGGATCGTATAAGAAACGCGTAATAAGGTAGCAGCCATAAATACATACGCACTCAAATAAAAGACAAATATTTCAACATTAACACTGTGACTGCCACGATGGTCACCGGTGACGACGCAAGAGATTTCAGTGAAGATCCAAAATATTCACAATGGGTAGCAATTGTTATTTTAAAAATGCAGTTGTTAGAATAGTGATGCGATCCTTTAGTCTCCAATACCTGCACATTATTTATATTTTGCATAATTTAATCGAATGCTGTAGTATTTCATATCATCGCCGTTCTAATATAGTAAAATACGCTTGGCAGTCAACGTGTTAAGAATATCTACCAGATCAAAACGTATTCAGCGTGAACCTCTATTAACACTAGATTGCCTGAGATTTCTTGTATACCTATATTGCCCAAAAACAGTCAAAATGACTGCATTGTGAAAAAATAACAAATATGTAAAGAAATTTGTTTAAAATTAATTTGTAATATTTCTGTGGTATTAACCACATTTCAAAAATTATTTTTGTTTAAGAAAATTCTAGAAATTTCTTGTCCACACAGTACCATCAGCAGCTGTTTCGACCTCCTGAAACGTGTTTTCAGTTTCTTCATCTAATCTGAACTAGTTAGCACCCTACACCTTTTCCTGGGCATATTGATGACACTTTCATTTTCATCATTGGTGATCGACTCTTCATCACTATCTTCAGCGTCAGATGTTTCACTTTGAATATAATCCGCTTCATCTTCAGATGATAGTTCAGAATTTGTTGCATTTGATTCTATATCGGAGCACTCTTCACTTATGTTCGTTAGCTTTTCCAATAACTCATTTCTGTTCGACATTTTTTTCATAAAGTTAGGGCGCAAAAGAAATAAAATAAACAACTTGTTAGAACAACACTTTATAAAGATTCGAATAACTAGTACTACTTTAGCTTATTGAGCAACTGACACTTATCAAGTATGCGCCCAAATCGACAATTTATCATGCATCGGTATGTTACCGTAATCGAAAAAAAAAATGTTATTTCAATACAAAGCCGGACAGGTCATATAAGAAATTTACTCAATTCAATAAATAAAAATCTTTTGATTATTTAAAATTTATCAAGCAGTCAAAATGACTGCTTCTGGGCAATATAGGTATAACACATATATATATATATATACGGAAATAAAGGAGGGCGGAAGTAACTACAATTATTCATAAACCCATTTATATGTTATAGAAAAAGTCACCAAATTCTAAGAAATTATGTCATCAATTTCATAATTGTTTTTCTAATTGAAATTAAAAAACAGTCAAAATGACTGCCTTGGGCAATCTAGTGTTAAAAATATTACGTAATTTTACACGAAATATTCTTATTCTATGAAGAGCAGCTCAGAAGAAAATAATTTGTAATAGCGTTAAAAACTTTATCAATTCTCTGAGTCACTGTGTGCGTGTAGCGCTCTTGATGCCTGCGCGAAGCTGATGAGCATAAATTACGAGGGACGAAGAGGATGGAATAAGCGTTTCTTTCGATACGAAATGGATTTTTAGGCACCCAGAAGGGTGGAACCGTGGCGTAGGCGTGATTTATATTTACACCGTGCCGAGCGTGTACCGAATACGAATGATATACGATACTTCCGACTTTCCTTCGTATACGTGATCCACCGCCGCGCGATGAAAATAGGCCAATCGTTTTACCTCCATTCGCGGTGGATACGTAATCGGGCAAGGGGAGTGAGTATAAATTGAATGTTCCAATTTGGCGAAATTCTGGCCGCCACACCAAACCGAAATTGGTCTTCTATAAAAACGAGTGCTTGTTACGAGATAATGACCCCCGAGGTAGGGAAGCAAGTGAATTCATTTAAGCAGAAACGTAAAGCAGAAATACGACATCGACTTGATTAAGCGCAAAATCCTCAGCTCTCTTGTTGCAGCGCACGGAGTTGATTGTTTAAAAAAAAATTACTCAAATCAGTTCTCTTCGTCTTAAGACTCGATCTATATTTTACGTTTTCGAATCTATTTAAATAAGCTCTTTAGTTCTTCAAAGTAATTCCAGGGAAGCGGGCTGCGCGAATACCTCTTCTAACCACTCTACACCTAATAATGCATCATTATTAATTTGGAATTCACGTCACGTGCCGAAACTTTGAATGACCAATTTGCGGGTATTCTGCCATCCCCTCGCAGCTTCGCCTTTGGTTTTAGTTGAATTTTTGGCCAGTACCCGCACAGCCCGTTGCAACTTTGGTTAATTGTTGGGCATTCTGATGTTACGTAGGGGACGAGTCGACATTATCTCGAGGCAGGCCTCTCGAAAATCGTCGGCGAAAATGAAGGCAAGGGAACCGCCCGGTTGACGACGGCCGCGAATTCGATTAAAGTTTAATGACCCGCGCGCGGTTTGTTAATTGACAATTAAAAGCATCGAGGCAGAAACGGTGAAAATGACTGAACTCGTTCTCCCCTTCGAAGTCAAGAGGTTTCGTCTCAGATAGCGATAACGTTACACACGGAGGCAGAGTCATTTTCTTATCTTACGTTCCGACGCGAAATTTATATCGATGTTACTAAAGGGCCTACTGTATTCAAGTTCATCTCCTTCGGGTTGCTAGATCTTTTTTTCTTGCATTGTGCATATTATACGTCTTCATTCTTGACTTAAGTATTGCGTTGTATCGTGCTGTCTCTTCTTTCTTATTATTATCTTTAACTTCCATTCCATTTATTTTACTTTCTTGCCTTCTTTATTTTCGTTATTGTCTTTCCCAAGACTTTTATCTGTCTCACTGCGTTGCAGTACATCGTTTCATCTCTTTTCCTTTCATATTTCCCTTATTTCTGACATTCTCATTGTTTTTCCTGCGCACTCGTAATGTAATTTGCTAACTGTTTAAATACACAACGTAAGGAGCCTTGGTAATTGTTATATTCCGCAGTTGCATGAAACTTCATTTCCGCTGTTAAAATACTTTTCTTGAAGGCCGTGCTAAGGGTCCTTTGAATTAGCGTTAAAGCCAAACGACAAGCGATCAAATTACGCCGGTTAGCTACTAAACTTTAAAGTGTTCTATTTCATGCTGACGTAACCATAGGGTCCACTCAGGAAAAAAATCTTTTATCTGTAATTTATAAGTAGGCGTGTACTGATACAAAAGAAATAGTGTGTTCCGATTGACGGAAATATTACCTCTTTATCACTCTGTTATCTGTAACTTTTTAAACGTACATCGACTTTCAGTATCTTCCAGAATACTGGTATGCCGAGCAAATCGCACATCTTCAAACTTTCCGGTGACGCAACTTTGTACAGCGGTTTTCGTAGGCAGTTTTGAAATCATTTTAATGAATTTGGTGGATGGCATATAGAAAGCCTCCGCTTTAAAAAAAGCCATGCCTCGCGCACTCGTGTGTAGTTCTGCCAAGCAACTCGCACATCTTCAAATTTCACGCTAAAGCAACTTTGTACGTCGGGTTTCTCCGCTAATTTGCAATCATTTGAATTAATTTAGCAGATGACACGTCGAAACTTTGTGTTTTCCGAACTCTACACGTCGCAAGTGTAACACCTCGTCGAAATACTCTTTTCTCGCTTCGTGCGGCGTTTCACAATAGCCTAGCTCCTTCGACAGTTTTACGCGACGATATTTTCCGCAAACTTTTGCCCGTCCCTCTCTACTTCTGCGAGCCAAGAAGAAACTTACTTGCGCGCACGAACGCCGCAGCTCGTTATTCGGATGTCCCGAAAATTGGTTTCTCTCAGCTGTGCCATGCGTACGGTCGTCGAAAGTTTCTCAATAACCGATCCACTTTTGCGGGCCTCGCGGTTTCAGGAGCGGAAACAAAGATGCAATTGCGCGACGAACCACGTTAATGTGCATGTTTTACGCGATGAAGCCCACGGGAACTGGGTTACGTGCGGCAGAACGCGTCAGAACGCCAGATGACGCTGGAAGGAAGTTGAGTGAAGCGATTTTATGTGCGAGATCAGAGAGAAATAATGCGTCTACCCTTCCGGTGAGACGTGGAACCGATACGAAGGGATAATACTAAACGCTTGGCCCGCCGCACTAAATGAACTTAACGGTCCAGAGTTAGATACTTTGATTAGGGATCGAAAGTCATTCATATGCTTCACTTTTATTTAAATGTAAAATTAATAGAACACAATGTACTCTAATGAATACATATGAGATGTATGAATACATGAATCTATGAATACATACAAGAATAGCACACGATCTTTTGTTAGAAAAGTATAAACCGATTCTCGTGAATAATTTTCATTTTTTCATTATTATTCATGACTCATTAAAAGAAAATGGTAGTTTTTGTTTTTGCATCCGTCAATTCCTGTTGCAAAAGAAAATCCGTGCTAATGAACACATTTAACACGTTGGCTGCCGTGGGGGTCACCGGTGACCGGAGCAAGAGATTTGACTGAAGATCGAAAATATTCGCAATGGGTAGTGATAATTATTTTATAACTGCAGTTATTGTTGGAATAGTAATGCGATTCTTTGGTCTCCAATACTTGCACATTATTTACATTTTGCATAATTCAGGTAAACGCTGTAGTATTTCATAGCATCGCCGTTCTAATACGACAAAATACGCACGGCAGTCAACGTGTTAACACTTTAATTTTGATAGTCACCGTTGACCGGCGCAAAATATTTTACTGAAGATCGAAAATATTCGCAATGGGTAGTAATAATTATTTTATAACTGCAGTTATTGTTGGAATAGTAATGCGATTCTTTGGTCTCCAATACTTGCACATTATTTAGATTTTGCATAATTCAGGTAAACGCTGTAGTATTTCATAGCATCGCCGTTCTAATACGGCAAAATACGCACGGCAGTCAACGTGTTAACACTTTAATTTTGATAGTCACCGTTGACCGGCGCAAAATATTTTACTGAAGATCCAAAATATTCGCAATGGGTAGTAATAATTATTTTATAAATGCAGTTATTGTTGGAATAGTAATGCGATTCTTTGGTCTCCAATACTTGCACATTGTTTACATTTTGCACAATTCAGGTAAACGCTGTAGTATTTCATAGCATCGCCGTTCTAATACGACAAAATACGCACGGCAATCAACGTGTTAATATCTTCACCAGACTGTTTACACAATTGTGACAACCCAGAGTCCGAAATAACAAGTGACGAAAGGCAACAAATCGGCAGTTTCTCTTGACGACAGAAACTAAAGGGATTAGATGACGTTGTGCACGGGGGACAACCTCGAACACTGTCCTGCGAGGGTGCTTCATGTATTTATTTCGCGGAAAGTTGCAATGCCCCCTGTCTCTCAACAACTTGCCATGTTGGTTTGCTATTTAGCGCAGTGATGTTACGCGCCGTCCACATGGGAATGCCTTTTACTTATTTCTGTACCAGTTGCAATCTGCTCCCTTTCTTCCCTCTGTGGGGTCGAGCAATTAAAGACGACAAATGGCAACGGCAGGTTGCAGGGAAGCGGCTGGTGAAAGGAGTAGCGGTATAAGAGAAATATTCCTACCATTTTTTACTCCTTTTGCCTGTTGGCGCAAATTTTGCCAAACTTAAACTTAATCTGACATTTAATAATCGAATCATTTTATCTGCATACTAAATTGGTAAACATCAATTATTCGTGATATCATATTATTCGGTTGCATTTGTGAAAATCTATGATATTATTATAAACGGGTTAAATAATTATTTGGATCCCTCATTCGGACTGCACGCTTATTTAGTAAAATGGTGGGATGCATGGACGTGGTAATTGATATTTTTGACGAAACAAGAACTCTGTCTGAAAGGGTGGGTAACAAAATTCAACCGTCATTAAAATTCCGGTCACGAATTGCGTGACGTGGAGTTGCATAAATTGACGTCATACATGGAAATTACAGTTACGTAATGCAATTTATATTTATGCTTGAAATGCCCTGCATTAATTTCGTGCGACTTGTTACTGTAGCAGCGTAACACTACGGAATTTTATCGATCGTACATCGTCAGCTACAACTGATTGAATCTAATTAAACATGACAACGTAATTGCCGGGAGGATACAGGCCCGATTGTTGTTTTGGCAAATAACGCGGTAAAACGGTAGAGTGATTTCAAGTGCACAAGTGAACTTAATGTGAAATAATGAGACGCGCTATTGTAATGTACAAAATCGAAGAATTCTGTAAAAGTTTTTGGTTGAAGTTTTGATTGAAGTCAAGACCTGGAAAAATGCCAGAGCTATTTGAGAGCGCACAAATAACGATCAAATCTCAATCTGACTTTGTGCTGAATTTTTCGATCTTGCTCCTACTTGACATTCAAGCACTCAGCTCAGTTCGCTTCGAGTTTTACTCAATCCGTATTTCGGGCGGTCGAATATTACGTGTACTCGGTCATCTCAAGTGTACACACCATTAATCAGTTCGGATGAACCTTTTGACCGGAAACAACGCTTTCAGCGGACATAGCTGTAGTTGCTTTAATACATGTACATACTTCCGATTCCGCGTGCATCTTCTGGCTAATAGTTTTGTTGTTTATCGCGTTACAGAAGTGCCTGACGACTCTGGACCTGACGTCTTTAGGAGTTGGCTCCTGCGTCGGGACAGGGATGTACTTAGTCGCAGGAATGGTGGCGCGTAGCGTCGCCGGACCGGGCGTCGTCGTATCGTTCATTATCGCAGCTGTTGCTTCCATTTTTTCCGGTAAGTACAACCACTTAACTAATCAAACGCTCAAACGATTCATTATTTACAACCACATCTTTACAGTTACTAGGTTGCTCAATAAGTTTTGTCGTTCGATAAGAAAAACACAATGTTATGGTTCAAAATACACTTTATTATTCATCAGTATAATCTCCCTGAACATTAATGCACTTGCTCCAACGATCCTCCAATCTGTGGATCCCATCCCTGAAGTGAGATTCCGGAAGGTCTGCAAAATACGCTTCAACAGCCGTTATGACCTCTTCATTTGACGAAAAACGCTTGCCACGCATACATTTTTTGAGTTCTGAAACAAATGGAAGTCGCTGGGGGCCAAATCTGGTGAATACGGCGGATGCTCCAACAATTCGAACTTTAATTCATGGATTTTAGCCATTGTCAAAATGCTCTTGTGACACGGTGCGTTGTCCTGATGAAAAAGGATTTTTTCTTCTGCAAACCGGGTCTTTTTTCACGAATTTTTCCTTCAACTGGTCCAAAAGGTTGCAATAATATTCAGAATTAATTGTTTTACCAGTTTGCAAGTAATCCACAAATAAAATTCCTTTCGCATCCCAAAAAACTGATGCCAGAACCTTCTTGGCCGATTTCTGGACACGAACTCGTTTCGAAGCCGAACAACCAGGTTCACACCACTCTTTAGCCTCTTGTTTTGATTTAGGATCATGGTAATAGACCCAAGTCTCATCCGTAGTGATGAATCGACGCACAAAATCCACTTTATCCTTTTTAAAACGCTCCAAATGTTGTTGAGAAAGTCGCATTCGAATGTGTTTTTGTTCAATTGTAGCGAATGCGGCACCCATTGTGCACACAGCTTTTTAAAACTCAAAATTTCATTTAAAATATGACTCACACTGCCTAATGAGATGTGTAGAGCCTCTACTAAATCCCTCTCAGTCAAGAAGAGTGAACCAACAAAACAAAAACAAATTTGGACTAGTAGCAACGCCCTCTCTTATCGACCGAGAAAACTTATTGAACAACCTGGTATTTCGAATTTTCGTCTATGCATTGCATTTTTCTACGTCTCTTTGCAACATTTTTCTCAACTTCAGAGTCTCTCTCGACCCTCTTCCATTCCGTATAGGTGAGCGAGTCAAATGATTTACTGTTGGTCGGTGGCTGAGAAAAAAACCGTTTTTTTCTCTCGTTTTTCTCCCTTTTTTAATCTATTTTTTGCCATACCTCGGAAACTATTCCGAATTTTTTAGCGCGGCTACGATTTTTCTAATTCCATTTGCACGCTTTTTCATATGGCACAATTAGAAGTCCATCGATACGGTTTTAAGTTTTTTCCCCATTTTCAGGCTCGTTTTTCACTATTTTCCCACACATTTTTGGCCACATCTCCGAAACTATTGCGAATTTCGGGGTGCCCCTTGCATTTTTCCGAGTTATTTTCGATCCCCTTTGATATGTTAAAAGGACAATCAAATCGGTGACCCATCATTTTTTGGCAAAAATGACCTTAAGATTTTCTCGATTTCTTCAAGGCCCTGTCCCATGTAAACTAACGGTCGGAACTTATAAGTAATATAGGTTTTCTTAAAGCTCTTTGAACGCACTTTCACGTGGGATTAATCGCGATCAACAATTTTGAAAAAAAATTTTTTTTGCTTTCTTAAAATCGTTATATCTCGGAAATTATGAAGAGTTCAGAGCGCGGAAAGTAGTCTATCTTCAGGGCAAAATACCCTCTATCGAATGGTATCGGTCCGAAACAAAAAACAAATTTGACATTTTTCGCCTATTTTTGACCATTTATCCACAATATGAAAACTTGGTTTTAGCCATTATTTATATTCTGGAACGTGGCAATTGTATAATTAATCAGAATATGTCTATGGTTTCGTTTTCCATTATATTTGTTGCATAGTTATGTGCCATCATGGTCTCTCTCCTGGAGTAGCTGCTGTGTAAAAGCCCAAAACAAACATCATCCGAACACATTTCCGGCTTCAGAAAGTGGAGCAGACCTAATGAAATATCACTTACAACAAAACAGAATGAATGGAAGCAAGATCGTCCGCATTTTTGTATGCGCACGAGAATGGGCCATTCATCAGTGCCGCTTCGGGTTTTTACCGTTCGCTAAACGAAAGAACAGGGTGACCTTTGAATGAGCCCGACTCTCACCGCGATGTCCTGAATCGCCAACATAAATATGCGCATACCGTGGTCGTTCGATATTTTCAAGCTATTGTCCAACGACACCGTTGTAATCTCTTTCTTCGCACGTGATAATGTCGCTCGAAAATTCATCTGGAATTCTCATATCCCGGAGTATTCAGGTTACGTTCTCGATGAACTCATGACTTGCATAGTTAACTTGCGTTAGAACGCATGAAAATATTGTGTGGTACGGTGGATTAACTTTCGTAACATCTATTATCGTTTATTGCAAGGATATTCTATTACTTCTGCATTTAATCGCGATTTGTTAGAATTTTGCATGGTTTTCGAGTGTAGAGTCTTGTTAAAACATGACTTGCATATGTATGTTACGAGTAAAATAACAAAGTAATATAACGCCATCCAATATACAGGTTTTGATTCTTTAAGAAAGGATTCACCTGTTGACTTAATTCAGTTTTTCTATATTTATATATATTATTGATTTCGAACATACACGAGTTTGCATCCGTTTTATCTGTGAAAATTCGGTAAATCTAAATCAGAATATAAATCACCCATAAGTATACTTGGCTGTAAAGGCAGCTTTAAAGATACACATCTTGCAAGGATATAGGAGGAAAGTACGCCAAAGGCGTGGGCATCTGGAAAGCATATTCATTATTTACGATATGCTGGATTCTAGCCACAGTGTAACTTTTATTCTTGAAACAGCAGACAACTGTGCATGTACTTGTGCACAGATGCTATATTATTAAATCGTATCGAGCGGAATAGCATAGGCGCGTATAAACCTACTTAACTGGCGAATAGGGCACTCGACAATTATAACCATGAAAGTACGCCCACGTTTGACAGTTGAGTGGTGTGCGTGTTTGAAATAGAATGCAAGTACATGACCTTTACCTATCAAAGTTCAAGCAAATATTCGCCTACGTATGGGCAGCGATCAATTCGCCTGTCTATATCTACGGCAGGGTACTGTCACGTCGGATTTAGCTTATACTTTCTGTGTAAAATGGACGATATTAGAAACGATCGGTATTCCTGTCGCACTCACTTTTCGGACGTTATCGCTGGGCTGAGGCGCGTAAAAGTTTTTTCTTCATCAAAAAATAAAGTGTCTCACAAAATAGTTTGCAGAGTTCAAGCTCAATATCTCGTAACTTCAAGATCGTATTTAATTTAATAAAACTCATTTGAGTTCGGTGACGAAAGAGTGTTAAAAGGCCTTTCCAGGTTGAAAAATATTGACTTTAAAATATGTACTATTGAAATTCTCGACAAGTTATGCCTGATACTATGACGCGCAAATTTGCTCAGGCACAATTAGACGAAAACGCTTAGAGCGCAATTATTCATATTGCACGCGAAACAATTTGAATAATTAGAAAAATTTGTAACCGAATCTTCGCGGATAAAATGGACGCAAGTAAAAGTTAGACGAAGCGTACCGTTAGAAGTAAGTAAATACATTCGACTCTATTTTCACACGGTAGTACACTCGAAGAAAAAGAAGAGCGACGCGTAAAATAGGATGGAAAATCGTAGGAACAGGACACCGCATAAAACCGGCGTTCGGCACTTCCACAAAATATCGCGAAAAATCAGGTCTCTCTGTAGAATTGGGTGCAGGCCACGCTATAAAGGTGCATAGACGAGCGGAGAGAAGGAAATTTCGTCGCTCGCAGTCGAAAGACGGAAGTGTGAAAATGTTTATTTTCCGGCCGAAGCGTGTAGATGCACGCGGAACGCCGGTTCTCTCTGCACGAGAGCACCAAATGGCAAATAGAAAATGCGGACGGATGGCCTTTGCGTATCGCGGACAAGGTACACAGCGACATAACCGGTAAGCTAAACGTCCGTATCGAACGGTTTATGCATTTGCGCGAAGAACGCAACGAAGTTGGAGGTACTAACATACGGATGGCGGAATATAAGCAAGCGATCTTTACTCGGTGAAGGTAAAGGCGAGGAGTGGTCAACAACCTGGAAGCGTGTCTATATATATAATGCGTGTGTCACTCTCTACGAAATACAGTAAGATCAGAAAGTATCCGGAATTTGTAATTTAAAAGAATCCTCCGTCTGACATCCCATCCCTAAAGTTTTTTTCTGAAATTGGTACACCTGTTAGAGATATCTTTGACGAAAAACGTTCCAAAAATTTTTTGAGTTCTGATCAAATAGTATTTGCTTCGCATTTGAATACGGCGGATGCTTACATCGAGCAAGTTTTTGTGCTTCGTCGTTTTTATAATGGCTAATTCTATCGAAGAAAGAATTTTTTGAAGTTCTGTGTTTTTTTCAACGAAATTTCATGTCAACGAATCGTTGAAAATGTTGGAAAAATCATTTTACCAGTCTGCTCTCTCAAAAACACAGATATACGCATGGTATAAGTTATTCAAGAGTGGACGTGATATTGTCGAAGATTTCACACCACTTTTGGACGCCCTTCGACATCAGATACCCAAGAAAATGTGGAAAAATCGTGAAAAAAACTTGTATCCTTTTTAAAATCGTGATGCGAGCGAATTTATGTGTTTTTGTTCAAGACAATTCGTGGATGTTGCACCACGATAAAAACTCAAAATCTCATTTAAAATATGCACGCATTGTGCTGGATTATTTCTACTAAACATCGAACAAATACCATTGAACAAGCACCATATTCGCCACGATTTCTGGTGTTGATGCGGTTTTTGGACGTCCTTCACGTGGATCGTCAAATTGTACGACCACGTTCGAGGAACCCATATTTCTACTGTTCTAATTGAAGGTGAACGTTCATTATACAAACATTCGTTCGTGAATTTCTTTTGGTGCTACACCTTCCAAAAATAAGAATTTTATCACTCTATCAATTTTTTCCATTGTCGAAAATACTGTGTCACGGCGACACTAAATGGCTTGTAAACAAAGAATGAATTGACTGTGTGAACCTTCACATACGTTGATAAGAAGAGTGAACCAACAAAATAAAAACAAATTTGGACTGAAAATTAACAAAACAAAACAAAACTTATTGAACAACCTGGTATATAATGCGTGTGTCACTCTCTACGAAATATGTATTCGAGTGTCTCTACATCACGAGGTTTATTCATGCAACAGTGTGCGTTTGTACTTTCGCCTCGCAAGAGTATGAAGAACGAAAACGGGAGTGATCAAGTAATAAGAATATAATTGTGTCCCCTCGGCATTCCACTTATTTCGTCGCAGAAATGTGCAATTTATCATGGGCGGTAATGTGTCACGATACGAATGAACGTGTGGCAACGCAAATGTAGATTCATTGCGGGGTAATAGCGATTTACGTCTTCTGTCGAGTACTAGGCGCATTCAGTCGCGGTAGTTTGTCCATCGCAATTGTCCTACTACTGAACGAGCCCGGTGTTTGCCGAAACACGAACATGACTACTTGCATTACTTAAGATACTTCCTGCTCCCTTACTCCCTTATATTGCAAAATGTTTTAGACATGTCAATACTTGTCTTTGTAAATAACTTTACTCAAAATACATCGCTGTGAGTCGAGGCATTTGTTTTTGCGTAACACCGTGCATTAGTTCTGATGGTTCTGCCAGTGACATTTCCACTTCGAAAAAGGGACGAAGTAATATCGCAGCATATGGTATGGCTCAGTCAGAAAAACTTCACACAATACACGACTCTGCTCCATATACGTGATTCGTATACGAAGTGTACGGATTTGCAAGTTCTCGAAAATGCATAAGAACGGCGCATGAAAATGTTGCTTTTAGCCTAGCTTCGTTCGTTGAATATTTACATGACGACAATTGTTTCTCCCTTTTGTTCTTGATTCGTTATGCATGTCAACGGGCGCATATCAAAGCGCGGTGAGCAGCGATCCTTGTTCTTTCGTGTATTTAATCTTCCGGACTTGCTACAGATCACTGCTCCTTTCCTTTGAAATTCATGACGCAATATCGTTTATCATAAGTAGAGCACCAATGTATTGTTTAATGTACACTAGAATTTAAACGCCTAACAACATTTCAAATCATCTAAAATACGGGAAAATTCACTGCAGAAGCCTAATCTATGCATGGGAGAAGAAACATGATGTATTATACAATAATTCTGATTAAAAAAAAATTCGCATTGTTAGGAATTCTATTTATTTGATAGGTCAGAGGCAATATCAATTAAACCGATGTCGCACCGTTACCTGACGAACACGCATATGCACTTTGTATGCTCTTAATAATAAATATGCTCTTGCGAAATCGGCTGTCTTTCGGCATAACCGAGATGCTTCAATGTGATAAACCTCGAATTATTAACCCTTTGCACTCCGAATTTTATTGCAATTTCGTTACCAGCAGCTCCCAACGCTTTTAAGTGTTTTGTTTGAAATTTACTTTAACTAAAAAAATAAGGCAATTTAAATAAATAAAGACGAAACTAATTTTCAAATACCAGTTTTATTTACACTATTGTCGTATTTTGAAATTTTCATATCCTGCATGATAATTTTTGAAACAACTTCTGCAATGATGCAACCCTGCTTTTCTTTCGTATGTTTTGCAAAAATAGGTAGTTTCTCTTCTTCCTCCAGGTATTTTTCTATTTGGGCAAACTGCACAGTCTTTGTGTTTTCCTTCGACGAATGTACCAAGACCAGAGACCAAGGAACAGTGAAATGAGGCTTTCCATCTAAGCGATCGTGTTTATCAAGTGTTCCAGAAGGCGAAGAATCCCCAATTTCATATTTCGTGCACGACAATCACGAGTAAGCATTGACAAAAGCTTTGATCGCGAAATTTTTTCTGGGAATAGGTTTTGTTCCAGGGCTGTTTTTTTTTTTTTTTGTATAAAATATACGCATTTACTATGGAGATTTCTAATCCCGAAAATAAATATTTCCTCCACCACTCACAGTGCTCGACGGAAAAAACAATAAGATGTCGCGTATTGGTGCGCCATATCGACACCATCCCATATTTTTATTATAATCTATGATCACATTCGGTTTTTTTATTTCTCTTCGATTACCTGAATGTCTAACACTTCTAGTGACATTGCGAGAGCGTTGATAACGTATAATATGTGCGCGACATCTATTTATTTGAACATGAAAAAATGTTTCAGGGGACTCGACAAAGGAGCTCGCTGAGATAAAAAGTGATGTCGAGTGACACTCAACATAGGAGTGCAAAGGGTTAAATTTGAAAAGACGATAGACACGTTGTCGGGGATATAATTGATATGTTCGGTAAATCGGTGTCGGTGCATTATCCCATAAAGACGAAAATGCGCTGCGGGATAAATATGCGCTCGCTAGATCGGCTGTCTTCCGACGTAAGACGCAGTTCCTGTCCCTCGAGATACAGATTTGCAGCGGCAAGACATAAAGGTTAAAAGATCAGGCGCGGGTATATACCCCTCTCACAGTATTGCCCTCTCCATTTCGCCGAAGTGCTTTCACGGCAGGTGCACCAGACCGCCAATGTATCTCCGGAGAGCGATAAATAAATCAACCACGCTCGGCTAAAAATGGACACAGACCGCTGTGTGCATTGTTACCGCCGACGAACCGTTTTCACTCGTTAAACGGATCTTAAGAGTTTGCTCGGCAAGAAATTGCTCTGCGAACCTACGCACGCCGCTCTAATATGCACAGGTGCGAAGCACGTAATGCGATTTCACACCTCCGGCAGGGTATATATCACAGTGGGCTGTGAGTTCAATTTCATCACTTAGGGCCAGGATAATACGATTTCACACAAATTTTCTAATCTTCCGTCGATTATACGATTAAGCGTGGGCTCAACTACCGAATGCTTACATTTCGTTTCAATGATCGCTGATGTGTCAACCAGAAAGTATACGTGGATTCACCGCATAAAATAGGCAATACTTCCAGTTTTATCTCTACCACGAATAAGTACTCGAGAATTGTTTTTTTACATGTGTAGAGTAGTTAGTCATCCATGAATATGCAATGTAGAAATTCAGTATAGAGAATCAATCTTATCTAACTAACCCGAATAGCTTGTAATTCAACGTGTTTTTATTTTCATAATTTTAGGATGACTCATTTATGCAAGAAATTCTGCAATATAAATGAAGCTATTTTATTCTTGTTTTCGCACTCCAGCAACGTCTATATTCGCAACCAATAAATCGATACGCGAGTGAAATAAACGAAAATTGCAAAAACCAGTCGCCAGTTGACAATTTGAAGTCAACAGTGTTTTCCCATTGACTCTTACCTCATGGTATTGCTCAGAAAACCGTCACTAACTGGCATGCATGTGCATACATAGGTGCATGTGTATGCGGTAGAGGGAGTAAAGCGTCGGGAACATGCTCGTTAAATAAATTCTACAACTCGTCCCGCTGCAACAATCATCGACTATAACGACTTCGTACATACGCCGAGCACATACGGGCAGATGCCTATATGTATGTCGAAGAAATAGAAGAATCGTATAGGTGTGTGGAAGGGTGCGCAAGCATTGTACGTCAATATACCCTGGAGAATTACGTATTTGAATGCGAACCAGCGTACAAAGGCGAGGGAGATGAAAAACGGAATGCGTATGAATGAAGTCGGTTCTCGTACTGTTGTATCTTGGACTGTTTATCGATTGCAGTATCCGTGTACAGTACACAGGCACGGACATTCACGAAATTGATCACTCTTAGTTACAGTCTTCTCGACAGCTGTTTATAGAACACGTATCAAGAGAATATCGGACAGATAATAGGTACTCATTTGTTTTTATCCTTACATGCAGATGAAACATTTTTCTGACTGATCTCTTTTCCCGTATCTCTCGTAAATAATCAATTGTCAGATACTGCATTTTTCGTAGATTCATTTTAATATTTTTGCCTTCATTTAATTGGCACTTTATTTCATGAAGTTATTCAAGATTTGTTTCTAGTGATACAGCCAGACAATAAACTGTCGCTTTATCTTCGTCGTACAAAAGAAAATGCTTGATCGATTTTACGAACTGCTGTACATACGAATGTAATCGATTGCCGATATCATAACACAGTGTGCAGACGAAATACGTTTGCCGATTGGCATTTCCAGTAACGAACACTTCATTTATTTTTATCTTCATGCATGGTCGTTAATACGGAAGTGTAATTAATGCTCGCGGTTGGTATTGATCTGGAACGTGAAACACTAATTAATCAACTGTAGTGGCAATGTTGAGTGAACTTCGAAAGAACACAGAGTGTATTGAAATCCAGGCTCATCAATAGCGACGAACTGTCATTCATAGTACACATAATATAGTGACTTAAAATGACAAGCACTGTAAATCTAATACAATACATATATTTAACATTTTTAGGAGACTTAGTGAGTCGCTATATATATATTGGGTTGGAGGGAAAGCTCTGTCGTATTTTTAATAGGCAGATAATTTTTCTTGTAAATAAAAAAAACATCTGGCTAATAAGTCATTCGGATTTTTTTTTGTTTTTTTTTTTTATAGCTGCTGTACAATATAAAAGGAGTCCTTTTTTACCGTTCATCATTTACTTGTGATATTTAAAGGGAAAAACATATCAGTAGATAAAGTGCATTTACGACACTGCATTTTGTATGAATTCCAAAAAGGAAGCAACGCATCGGTTGCATGTAAAAATTTATGTGCGGTATTTGGAAAAGGTATTGTAAATGTTCGTACTTGTCAAAGATGGTTTAGCAAATTTCGTTCCGGGGATCTGAACCTCCAAGAAAGTGATCGATCTGGACGACCATCCAAGATCGATAATGATGTTTTACGATCCATGTTGGAAAATAATCCACATTTAACAAGTCAAAAAATTGCAAAAGAGTTTGGCATTCATCATACAACACATTAAATGTATTATCATTAACATTAAACACATATTTTTATAAATTAATTCAAATATTTTCTTTAAAATACGACAGAACTTTCCCTCCAACCCAATATATCAAGTATAATAATATATCACAAGACAACGTTGTTTACCTAGACAACGCCTTAGTAATGTTATCGTAAAAGCAACAAAATTGCATAGATAAGGTACTTTCAAAGATCTCGTAAAAGCGTCGGGATAAATGTACATCAGCAGGTAAGAAGATATAGCGCGTGGAGGTAAGAGAAGTGAAACAGGAAACAGAATCCTTTCAATATCGGTCCAAACAATTTCAGCCTCGATTCGTTCCCGGAACAAGTGACGACGTATGTGTCATTGAGTGCAGATTCGTTTGAAAGGGTTCTATTCGATACCCATATGGTTATATCCGATTCCACTTCGACCAGAGACCGGGCTGCTGAAGATCCCGATTTCTTCTCAGTGTCGAATGGAAGCCAGTCTTTCACAAGTGTCCTATGCAAACCTATGGTAGATTAGAATAATTTTCATATAATGTTTCAACCCCACTGTTGCGGTATAAAGGAAAAATTGTGTGTTTCAAACGGATCGAGTTTTTCGGACTGGCCAGAATACTTGAAATACTCGAAGCTGAAGTACTTAGCTCGGCACGATAGGAGTTTCACTCTCGTCGGATTTCGAGTACTCGGATACCTCTGTCGTTATGATGGCCTTGATTCGTGATGATGGCCTTATCGGATCCCAGTTCAACGCCCATCAAATAAACCCCGCGACGCCACTCATAACACACATCAGTCGCTCGTTTCTACTTATTTACGAACTGTCGTCAAAGAAACTTATAGAAAATTCATGTGTCAGAGATTGACCCTTGCATATTAAAAATGTATTCTTTGAATTTCCTTTATTTTCAGGTCCTCTTCATGAGGCTACACAATCATTTCGGCTGTGTTCAAAATTTTGATATTAACACGTTGACTGCCGTGCGTATTTTGCCGTATTAGAACGGCGATGCTATGAAATACTACAGCGTTTGACTGAATTATGCCCAATGTAAATAACGTGCAAGTATTGGACACCAAAGAATCGCACCACTATTCTAACAATAACTGCATTTATAAAATAATTATTACTACCCATTGCGAATATTTTGGATCTTCAGTAAAATCTCTTGCGCCGGTCAGTGGTGACCATCCAGGCAGTCAAAGTGTTAACACGTTGACTGCCAAGCGTATTTTATTATATTAGAACGGCGATGCTATGAAATACTACAGCGTTTGACTGAATTATGCCCAATGTAAATAACGTGCAAGTATTGGACAGCAAAGAATCGCACCACTATTCTAACAATAACTGCATTTATAAAATAATTATTACTACCCATTGCGAATATTTTGGATCTTCAGTAAAATCTCTTGCGCCGGTCACCAGTGACCCCCACGGCAGCCAACGTGTTAATATTCATATTGATCATATTGATCCTAATGACATTTTGCCGAATGCCGGTATTTACTGAAAATCACGATGCCACGTGCTTGAGTTCTGACGTTTGTCTTTTTTCTGCATTACAGGGGCGTGCTACGCCGAGTTTGGAGTACGAGTGCCTCACACGACCGGCAGCGCTTACATGTACAGTTACGTGACGGTAGGCGAATTAATAGCATTTATTATTGGGTGGAACATGGTGCTGGAGTACCTTATAGGTACGAGTGCGTGTGCCTGCGCCCTTAGCGCCTGTCTCGACGCTCTGGCAAACGGAGCTGTTTCCGGAGCAATAGCGAACAGCGTGGGTACCATATTTGGTGAGTGACTCCTTCCATTTTCATTTCTCACGCTTAAACGTTTCTGACTTCGTTCATTTCCTTCGCTTCTATTGACGCCAGATTTACCATGTTATCCAGAGAAGTATATATTGGGTTGGCAACTGAGTGATTGCGCATTTCAAATAAGAAGGAAAACTCTGAATTTTTGTTTAAAAATATAACTTTATTCAATTAGATACTGTCCGTTTTTGTCGATGACCTTTTGCCATCGTTCTGGCAGTATCAAAATTCTACGTTCGTAACATTTCTGATCTTTACCATCAAAAAACTGAATTAAATGTGATCTGACATCATCAGCGTTATTAAACATTTTACCATTTAAAGAGTTCTGCATGGAACGAAACAAATGGTAGTCTGAAGGCGCAAGATCAGGGCTATATGGTGGATGTGATAAAACATTCCAATCCAGTTCCAATAATTTTTGGCGAGTGATCAAAGAAGTGTGGGGTTTTGCATTATCATAGTGGAAAACGACACCCTTACGTTTTGGCAATACCGACCGCTTTTCTTGAATTGCATCGCTCAGTTTGGCGAGTTGTTGAACGTACACGTTTGAATTGATCGTTTGGTTTTATGGTATAAGTTCAAAGTACAAAATTCCTGTATAATCCCACCAGACTGACAGCATAATCTTTTTTTGGTGAATCTCTGCTTTTGATGTCGTTTGGGCTGGTTCATCTTTCATCACCTACGATCTCTTCCGATTTACGTTGTTATAAACTATCCACTTTTCGTCGCTAGTAATTAGGCTTTTCAGAAATCGATCAGTTTCGTTGCGTTTCAGAAGCGAATCGCAGATGCTAATGCGTTGCGTCAAATGAATTTCCTTAAGCTGGTGAGGGATTCATAAATTGAGTTTCTTGACATAACCAAGCATTTTTAATTTTTTTTTTAATGTATGTATGCGATACATTGAGCTTCTCCGCAATATCACGTGTTGTACTATGACAATCTGAATCGATAATGGCCTTCATATGGATCTCATCGACTTCAACTGGACGGCCAGATCAGTGAGCATTTTTCAGTGAAAAATCACCAGAACGAAATCTGGCAAACTAATTTTGACACTGCCTTTCTTTCAAGGCTTCATTTCCATATACGGCACATAACTTCTTTTGGGCTTGCGAGGCGTTCTTGCCTTTTCGGAAGTAATACAATAAAATATGTCTGAAGTGCACGTCTTGTTCTTCCATTTTTAAATTGGGATAAAAACAAAACTAAAGCACTAATCGATATAATTTTTTTTGCTAAATTAAACGTAGAAGTCCAAATAATAAGAAAAAAATATAGGTTAGATGCAATGACCACGTTAACAAAACAAAAGAAAGTGTAAAGTCCATCTATCGACAAAATACGCAGTCACTTAGTTGCCAACCCAATAGAATTTGGAAGTTAGACGCCTGAGGAGAAAATAAATCGGTATATATTCGTAGCATTTCATTAATCAATCAGGAAAAGTTGCCAGAAAATAATAGTAATGATTCCTGTACTCTTACTCGTATAATCCAAAACCTGTTAATTCCACGAAAACTAACAAATATTATTGGCCTGTTTTCTTTCAATGGCTTGCTATCATATCATACATTGTAATATGTCAAGTTTTTTAAAAAAAGCCACAATAAAAAGTCATTCTTAAATGCAGCTTCGATACTTGTGTCTGGACAAGTTAGTTCAGAGGTAAAAATCGTCATGAAGAAATCATAAAAACGGTCTTCAGAAGTTCTGGGATCGTTCTACAGTTTCATAAGTCTCGCATCCACGTCTAGTCGTCGCAATTACATTCTTCAGTTTATCGGCGGTGGTAAAAGCTTTTACTTTTACTTGCCCCAGGTATAGGACTAATGACCGATTTGACACTATGTCACCGACAGACACTGTCTACTATATTATCTTTATTTTCCATTAAAGAAGCATCGGCATAATTGTTAAAACAGTTACAGCATCTACTATTTAATAAAGCTGCTTCTCGTTCAAAATTTACGTGAAGAGTAATTTAAGTGAATTGTTAACGTAGAAGTGGTAACAATGAAGCATGTAAGACACTTTGCTGTGTAATTGCCTTAGACACGGTTCCCGAGATACGTAAATTATTCAGTAAGCAAAGGGAAACAACAACAATGTTGACTCTGTTCTTCATCTCCATCGGTACACACCAAGTTGACTGTATCATTTTGCGTTTTCATCGCAACAAATGTCCTAGAGGTACACGAGCCACCATCAAAGTGGATAAAAACATGAATAAAAGCGTAAAGTTATAAGTATAAATAACGCACCGTGCTAAATAATCATAAAAAAAAATCTGTTGCTCTCTTAACATCATCAAATTTTAGTTGGTTTTACTATAACATTGTTATCTATCCATATTGCACACTTCGGTATACTGTGGTGCGTGTGACATATTAAATACATATTAATCGAACATTTCGGACAAATTGGTTCGAAAGCTTCAACTGATCTACTTGATGGAATCTAATCCTTTCAATAAATTTCGCAACCAATTTATATTTGAACTTTTTTACTTTATCGGCGTGTCTAAATCCTCCATGCACACTTTAAACTGTTTTACACAAAAAAGAAACGATTTATCAATCATTTCTTTTTAGACAAACCAGAGAATTTGTACACCGAGACTCTTCTACACTTTTCCACGTTACACTTAAATGTTTGCTATTGATCTAGATCGGAAGAACAAAGTACACAAGACACAATATGTGGTAGTCATTCAGTAATATCCTGCAAAGCACAACGTCCTAAAGGGAATCCTTCTCGGTAAGCGAAGGACAATTTTTCTGAGGAATTTGGCTCGACGCTGCAGTTTCGTAACCCGTTGCCCTTTCATAAATCGGGAATGCCACGTTAATGGAAGCAGCGTTGTTTACGGCGTTATTGGCCTCGGGAGCGCGTGCGTACGGCGGATAGATTGATTGCAGTGACGCGTTGCTCGAAATGCAATTAGCGCACATTACAGAAGCCCGCGATGCAGCGTTTGTTCGTAGAACGGAAACGCTCGCGACGATGCTGAAAGCGCTTGGCGAACGATTCAACAAACGGATTGCGACGGCCCGCGATTCAGACGACAAATTCGACTGTTCTCTTTTACGCCCCGGCATCGAACCTTTTAACCCTTTGTACTGCCATTTCGTCATGCGGAAACCGCCTATGTCTTTTCATGCATACTGCGCGACAGCCTGGCGTCGACACACATCAATCCATATTACGCATTATTGCAAACAATACTACCTGGATAATGTGACAAAGTATACACTCGATGGCTCGATGCCGGTCAACATTTCTTTATATTTCAATCACTATCGGAAACTAGCAAAACTCATCGTCTCGATACATCTTGCGTGCCATCATCAGCAAAGAGTTTCATTAACATGTGATTCCATGGTTTCACATTTCATTAACAATGAAAAATGAATATATAAAGCCATTATAGATTTGCCCGTTTGCTATATAGAATAAACTCTTTTTCGACATTATATATTATGGAAAATTCGGTTAACCTTCGATTATTTTTCTTTCACCATGATTTTGCTTATGTATTTAACACGTTGGCTGCCGTGGGGGTCACCGGTGACCGGCGCAAGAGATTTTACTGAAGATCCAAAACATTCGCAATTGATAGTAATAATTATTTTATAAATGCAGTTATTGTTAGAATAATGATGCGATTCTTTGCTCTTCAATACTTGCACATTATTTACATTTTGCATAATTCAGTCAAAGCCTGTAGTATTTCATAGCATCGTCGTTCTAATACGGCAAAATACGCACGGCAGCCAACATTTTAAACAACCTGAGAAATTCGAAAGAAAAATAATCGAAGGTTAACCGAATTCTCAAGTATATAATGTAAAAAAAGTTTATTCTATATAGACGATCAAAGTTATATATTCATTTTTCTTATGAGATCGATATTTAAAAGGAATGCTGTCATATTTCATTCAAAAGCAGTTAAATACACTTATCGCAATACTATGGAATAAAGGAAGTTACTACTTCCATGTAGTACTCTTCTTATGTTCATCTGCAGTACATATAATCTGTAAAGGTATTCTGCAAAGTGTTAAAACGAGTTTACGTTTGTCGTAAACCCAGTAATTCAGTGACGCGATCAAATTGTTCACATACTTGCTCTATTTGATGCCCCGACATAAATTGTGCGTCCTTCCGTAATTAAACTACCAGTGCTTAGGACTGACTATCCCATATACGTGACATAGACACATCTGACAGGTGGTCATTTGCGAGACGCAACAGCTGAAATGCGATTAGTGCGCGCTTCGGGAATGTACAACGGTATGTGTTACGCCACATACTACCCCGATACCTCATTTTACGCGGATTATTCCTTTCACGCGATTTCCATTTTACACAGCTAAGATCGCGTTAATTGGGTGTGTTAATCGGAGTCGTTTCAAAGCATTCCTGGACTCAAAGCATTTATTTTACTACATGCTTCTGCGTAGGTTCGGTAAATTTTACGCTTATCTAGTCATGCAGTTACTTGATGATTATAAATCTTTCCAAAATGATCAAATTTTGATATATATTATTCATATTATTCCATTAATAAAACTCGGCAGAAGTTGTTAAAAAATAATGGTTTCTGTTATTTTACTCGTGGAATCCAAACTCTACAAAATTGACGGGTCCCGTAAGGCTGATGTTAAAGTGATGTCAAACACAGAAGGCAGGAAGATCAGTGCGCAGGAAAGAGAATTCAATTTTTCACCACTCTCATTCTCATGAGAAAGCATCTTGAAGCTTAAATGACTAGAAACCGCTAGGTTGTAGCGGCCGTGATAAAAATAGAATTGAATTCAGCGTTAAAATCACCGCTTGCCTAGGACATTTGCGAATTTCTGGAAAATTTGTTGGCTCTCTTTCAACACACTCATGTGCGCTCCATATGCTGAGAAGAGCCTTAAATCGTGCAGCTCGCCCGCCGTTTTGTTCGCCTTAATTCTCCGCAATGTCACGATTGAATCGATAGCAGCGGGGCCGGGTACTGGGGCATTTCTTGCCAGAACGAACATCTTGCTTCTTCCACCACCTTCTTCCCCGTCTCCGCCATTCAACGAGCACTTTTCCGCTGGCAGCCAGTTGCGAGAACAAATTCAACGCGAATTCGATCTGTCCGCGCAGGTGCAAAGTGATATGACCTTAATTAACTTTTTCCCGGCGTTTGTCCTCTGCCCGTTGCCCATTTTACGGATATACAGGCTGATCCCAAATTGGTGCCATAAACGAACAAAAATGGCAATACAACGTAAGAAAAAAAGTATTTTTCTATTTCTTTATATCTTTTGGTAATTTGGTATTTTTCGCTTTTATTAAAATAATCATTTGTCCTGCATGTTTCGAAACGATCGGGATTCCCTCTTCAGGGGTACTATATAAAAAAATTGTTAGAGTTGCAAATCGGTCGGAATTGTCCCTCTATTTATCCCGGGTTTGGGAGGCGCCGATTACAATAATCTACATTATTCTACACACTATTCTATAATTATTACGTTATTTATATACATATATCACTGTCATATTATATTATTATTACATTATTGTGTATTATTGTAAATTGTCGAGCTACTACCGTTATGGTAACATGCAGAGTGCAGTAAATTGAACCTCAGAAACAACACTTGCAAGTTTTAATCAACATCGTACAAACCACACACTGCATAGCATTCCATTACATCAAATTGAAAAGAACGTTACAATCAAATATGCTAATGGAATACGCCTTCGTCCGTAGAATTTTCTTTCGCAGATGGCCATTTAAAAAGTAGACTTTTCCACAAAGGAACATACGTGTTAAACAATTCCATTTTGCATTGCTGACTTATTCTTAAACATAAAACTGTTGCTCGCATAGCATTCCATTACATCAAATTGAAAAGAATGTTACAATCAAATATGATAATGGAATACGCCTTCGTCCGTAGAATTTTCTTTCGCAGATGGCCATTTAAAAAGTAGACTTTTCCACAAAGGAACATACGTGTTAAACATTTCCATTTTGCATTGCTGACTTATTCTTAAACATAAAACTGTTGCTCGCCCTCTCGTGCAATTAGGAAGAGCCTGTATTTGCGTCAACATTGGCAGCGGGCTAACTTGTAAGCTCGTTCTGGCATGAACGCAAATGGAATCGGTTATTCCCGTCGAAAAACGCTACACTTGTCCGAGGCAATTAACTTCTAGTAAATTGTACGTTCTAGTCTTTGTCGCTTGGACGTTAATTGACTGCCTCCTTCCTGCGCTGTCCATCTGTTTTAGTCTTTGGCAATACTCTGCTGCCGTCGTTGCGCTAAACGATCAATTTTAGTGGATCCCTATGCGGCACAAATTCGATAAAAAGTCGCTACTGCGGGCGAAGCATTCGTGAGGAGATTTTTAGGAACTTCTTTAAATCGCGCGCAATAACAAGCAAAGAAGTGTATGGTACTATGGTTCACGGTGGGCGAAGATATTATTTATTCGATACCAATCTACTACTTCTTTTCATATCGAGTGTTTTACTAAAAATGCCGACATGCAAAAATTTTAGACATGCTATTATGTTTTGGGTGAATTTATTGGAAAGCGAATACATGGTATAACGTCGCTCAATATAAAAATACCGAAGGAAATCTGCATTCCTATCCTGCTTTATGATCTGATATCATGAAATTTCTTCTATTCTTATGGAAAGTGAGCCGATATGAAAATGATACAAATTTCGTTGAAACTATTTTGTAAATTTGTACGTAAATAGTGTTCATATAGATCGCAATTTCTATCCGGTCATGTCAGACTTAAATTTAACATCGATAAACTTTCCCACCGACCCCTCGTTCGGAAAAGTTCTCTAAAAATTGAACTAACTCAAAACTTTCGTACCTTACTATATGTCGCATCAATCGATGAGTAAAATATTATTACGCGTCGCTGTCAAAACGGTTTTCGGTCGAAGTCGAATATGTTACGCGTAGCACAGACGTGTACATACGGATTTTTATCCATGTAGACACATCGTAATCGTGTAAGCTATTCCGACAACATCATCCCAATGAGCGTCAAGCAGTTGAGCGTGTGTCAGTGGATATGTTATACAGACGCGCGTGTAACATCGTGCGTGGTATCATACGCAAATTCATATGTCTTCCGATGCATGTAAAATTGCACGTGCGCGTGACGTCAAGCGGGCGGCAGGCGCTGAAATGTCTTCTTCATATGAATATATTGCGGATGCTATTTTTTTCGCACAACTCATTGCGGGATCTATCTAATATTTTTCATTCAATTTTGCCGACAGTTTCCATACGACGATGCACGTTTGTTATTCAATTCGGGACTCTTTGACCAGGGCAGAACCACGTTTTACATAGTTAGTTTCTGGGATACTGCGGAAAATTGTGGCTGCTGTGAAATGTGGATGCCCCACTAGTTGCAACCCTTTAGCACTTTACGGTAACATCAATTTAGTGAATCGTTATACGTATTTAATTTCAATCTTTTTGTCATTTACTTGACACCATTACAGTAGTGCACCGGTAACTTTTAATATGCTACTACTTGAACCTTTTCGACAGGGTGGACTTTGTCGCAAATATGCTGCGACTTTTTGTGTTTATCACCAATTCTGTTACGAATTCTCATATTGCCAATATTATCAGACTACCGCAAAAACGTAAATCAATATACGGTGCAAAGAAAGTACTTTTTCGTCCATGACTTTGTCGCGAATATGCTGCAACTTTTTGTGTTTATCGCCGATTCTGTTACAAATTCTCATATTGCCAATATTATCAGACCACCGCACAAACGTAAATCAATATACGGTGCAAAGAAAGTACTTTTTCGTCCATGACTTTGTCGCGAATATGCTGCAACTTTTTGTGTTTATCCCCGATTCTCTTACAAAATCTCATATTGTCAATATTATCAGACCACCGCAAAAACGTAAATCAATATACGGTGCAAAGAAAGTACTTTTTCGTCCATGACTTTGTCGCGAATATGCTGCAACTTTTTGTGTTTATCGCCGATTCTCTTACGAATTCTCATATTGCCAATATTATCAGACCACCGCACAAACGTAAATCAATATACGCTGCAAAGAAAGTACTTTTTCGTCCATGACTTTGTCGCGAATATGCTGCAACTTTTTGTGTTTATCACCGATTCTGTTACGAATTCTCATATTGCCAATATTATCAGACCACCGCAAAAACGTAAATCAATATACGGTGCAAAGAAAGTACTTTTTCGTCCATGACTTTGTCGCGAATATGCTGCAACTTTTTGTGTTTATCACCGATTCTCTTACGAATTCTCATATTGCCAATATTATCAGACTACCGCAAAAACGTAAATCAATATACGGTGCAAAGAAAGTACTTTTTCGTCCATGACTTTGTCGCGAATATGCTGCAACTTTTTGTGTTTATCCCCGATTCTCTTACAAATTCTCATATTGCCAATATTATCAGACCACCGCACAAACATAAATCAATATATGCTGCAAAGAAAGTACTTTTTCGTCCATGACTTTGTCGCGAATATGCTGCAACTTTTTGTGTTTATCACCGATTCTGTTACGAATTCTCATATTGCCAATATTATCAGACTACCGCACAAATGTAAATCAATATACGCTGCAAAGAAAGTACTTTTTCGTCCATGACTTTGTCGCGAATATGCTGCAACTTTTTGTGTTTATCCCCGATTCTCTTACAAATTCTCATATTGCCAATATTATCAGACCACCGCACAAACATAAATCAATATATGCTGCAAAGAAAGTACTTTTTCGTCCATGACTTTGTCGCGAATATGCTGCAACTTTTTGTGTTTATCGCCGATTCTGTTACGAATTCTCATATTGCCAATATTATCAGACTACCGCAAAAACATAAATCAATATATGGAGCAAAGAAAGTACTTTTTCGTCCATGACTTTGTTGCGAATATGCTGCAACTTTTTGTGTTTATCCCCGATTCTCTTACAAATTCTCATATTGCCAATACTATCAGACCACCGCACAAATGTAAATCAATAAACGGTGCAAAGAAAGTACTTTTTCATCCATGACTTTGTTGCGAATATGCTGCGACTTTTTGTGTTTATCACTAATTCTGTTACGAATTCTCATATTGCCAATATTATCAGACCACCGCACAAACGTAAATCAATATACGGTGCAAGAAAGTACTTTTTCGTCCATGACTTTGTCGCGAATATGCTGCGACTTTTTGTGTTTATCACCGATTCTCTTACGAATTCTCATATTGCCAATATTATCAGACCACCGCCAAAACGTAAATCAATATACGGTGCAAAGAAAGTACTTTTTCGTCCATGACTTTGTCGCGAATATGCTGCAACTTTTTGTGTTTATCACCAATTCTGTTACGAATTCTCATATTGCCAATATTATCAGACCACCGCAAAAACGTAAATCAATATGCGGTGCAAAGAAAGTACTTTTTGGTCCATGACTTTGTCGCGAATATGCTGCAACTTTTTGTGTTTATCCCCGATTCTCTTACAAATTCTCATATTGCCAATATTATCAGACCACCGCACAAACATAAATCAATATACTTTGCAAAGAAAGTACTTTTTCGTCCATAACTTTGTCGCGAATATGCTGGGCCTTTTTGTTTATCACCAATTCTGTTACGAATTCTCATATTGCCAATATTATCAGACTACCGCACAAACGTAAATCAATATACGTTGCAAAGAAAGTACTTTTTCGTCCATGACGAATGAGAGAAAAGTGGAAGAAAGACGTAGAGAAGCGCGCAACTGGTAACGACGAAGGCGCATAAGACTAGGAGAAAAAACGATTGGCAAAGAGGAGAGGAATAGCGGAGTCTCGGTGAAGAAGAAAGGTAGCGTTGCAGGGTGTGGGCGGTTTGTCGAGAATCCGAGGGGTGAATAGGGCGAAGGGCGGGTGAAAAGAGGCGCTTGCGCGAATCAGACAAGCTCTGGCACCTGTGGGCCTCATCGATCCGAGCCGGTTTGCCAGCCAAGCACACTCGCCGACGCTCTTTAACCTGTCCACCTGTCCCTTCTTTTACTCAGCCACTCTCTCTTTTTCCTATACACCTTTCCCTGTTCTCTTCCTCTTATGTTTTCTCATATACTGTCTCCTCTTTTACTCTCTCATCACTTTTTCTTATATCTTTCCATCCTTTTCGGATATTCGTTCTCTCTTCATATTCCTCCACTGTCTTCCAATGTTCACCTCTTATTTTTCGTTTATTCCTTTCCTTCTCTACTCTCCCATCATTTCGTTTTCACCTGTTCTTCACATCTTCGTCTGCTCGGCTTCTCTTCTGTGTGAGAATTTGGCTTTTATCGAAGTTGTCGTTTAATCAAATGGAAGCAAGGCTGTATTATTAGCGAATACTGTTCACTAATGACGTAGATGTTAGCTAAAAACAACACCTTCCTCTTTTCCTTCCTTTCGAACTTTTAAATCATTCAATTTCGTTCGACTATCAGTGACCGGCATTCGGCATTAATAAAGCTACTCTTCTATGTTTTTCTCGTTTTTATCCTATATCCTTTCCTTTTTCTCACCCAGTCTACGAGTAATGATCTGAGTTCATCATTTATTTTTCACCTGTTCTTCACATCTTCTTCGTCTATCCGGTTACTCTTCTGTGTGAGAATTTGGCTTTTATCGAAGTTGTCGTTTAGTCAAATGGAAGCAAGGCTGTATTATTAGCGAATACCGTTCACTAATAACGTACACGCTAGTTAAAAACAACACCTTCTTCTTTTGCTTCCTTTCAACCTTTTAAATCATTCAATTTCGTTCGACTATCAGTGACCGACATTCAGTAATAATAAAGCTACTCTTCTACGTTTTTCTCATTTTTATCCTATATCCTTTCCTTTTTCTCACCCAGTCTACGAGTAATGTTCTGAGTTCATCATTTATTTTTCACCTGTTCTTCACATCTTCTTCGTCTATCCGGCTACTCTTCTGTGTGAGAATTTGGCTTTTATCGAAGTTGTCGTTTAATCAAATGGAAGCAAGGCTGTATTATTGGCGAATACCGTTCACTAATAACGTACACGCTAGTTAAAAACAACACCTTCTTTTGCTTCCTTTCAACCTTTTAAATCATTCAATTTCATTCGACTATCAGTGACCGGCATTCGGCAATAATAAAGCTACTCTTCTATGTTTTTCTCGTTTTTATCCTATATCCTTTCCTTTTTCTCACCCAGTCTACGAGTAATGTTCTGAGTTCATCATTTATTTTTCACCTGTTCTTCACATCTTCTTCGTCTACTCGGCTACTCTTCTGTGTGAGAATTTGGCTTTTATCGAAGTAGTTGTTTAATCAAATGGAAGCAAGGCTGTATTATTGGCGAATACCGTTCACTAATAACGTAGATGTTAGCTAAAAACAACACCTTCCTCTTTTCCTTCCTTTCAAACTTTTAAATCATTCAATTTCGTTCGACTATCAGTGACCGGTATTCGGCAATAATAAAGCTACTCTTCTATGTTTTTCTCGTTTTTATCCTATATCCTTTCCTTTTTCTCACCCAGTCTACGAGTAATGTTCTGAGTTCATCATTTATTTTTCACCTGTTCTTCACATCTTCTTCGTCTATCCGGCTACTCTTCTGTGTGAAAATTTGACTTTTATCGAAGTTGTCGTTTAATCAAATGGAAGCAAGGCTGTATTATTGTCGAATACCGTTCACTAATAACGTACACGCTAGTTAAAAACAACACCTTCTTCTTTTGCTTCCTTTCAACCTTTTAAATCATTCAATTTCGTTCGACTATCAGTGACCGGCATTCGGCAATAATAAAGCTACTCTTCTATGTTTTTCTCGTTTTTATCCTATATCCTTTCCTTTTTCTCACCCAGTCTACGAGTAATGTTCTGAGTTCATCATTTATTTTTCACCTGTTCTTCACATCTTCTTCGTCTATCCAGCTACTCTTCTGTATGAGAATTTGGCTTTTTTCGAAGTTGTCGTTTAATCAAATGGAAGCATGGCTGTATTATTAGCGAATACCGTTCACTAATAACGTAGACTATAGTTAAAAACAACACCTTCTTCTTTTGCTTCCTTTCAACCTTTTAAATCATTAAATTTCGTTCGACTATTAGTGACCGGCATTCGGCAATAATAAAGCTACTCTTCTATGTCTTTCTCGTTTTTATCCTATATCGTTTCCTTTTTCTCACCCAGTCTACGAGTAATGTTCTGAGTTCATCATTTATTTTTCACCTGTTCTTCACATCTTCTTCGTCTATCCGGCTACTCTTCTGTGTTAGAATTTGGCTTTTATCGAAGTTGTCGTTTAATCAAATGGAAGCAAGGCTGTATTATTGGCGAATACCGTTCACTAATAACGTAGATGTTAGCTAAAAACAACACCTTCCTCTTTTCCTTGCTTTCAAACTTTTAAATCATTCAATTTCGTTCGACTATCAGTGACCGGCATTCGGCAATAATAAAGCTACTCTTCTATGTCTTTCTCGTTTTTATCCTATATCGTTTCCTTTTTCTCACCCAGTCTACGAGTAATGTTCTGAGTTCATCATTTATTTTTCACCTGTTCTTCACATCTTCTTCGTCTATCCGGCTACTCTTCTGTGTGAGAATTTGGCTTTTATCGAAGTAGTTGTTTAATCAAATGGAAGCAAGGCTGTATTATTGGCGAATACCGTTCACTAATAACGTACACGTTAGTTAAAAACAACACATTCCTCTTTTCCTTCCTTTCAACCTTTTAAATCATTCAATTTCGTTCGACTATTAGTGACCGGCATTCGGCAATAATAAAGCTACTCTTCTATGTTTTTCTCGTTTTTATCCTATATCCTTTCCTTTTTCTCACCCAGTCTACGAGTAATGTTCTGAGTTCATCATTTATTTTTCACCTGTTCTTCACATCGTCTTCGTCTATCCGGCTACTCTTCTGTGTGAGAATTTGGCTTTTATCGAAGTTCTCGTTTAATCAAATGGAAGCAAGGCTGTATTATTAGCGAATACCGTTCACTAATAACGTACACGCTAATTAAAAACAACACCTTCTTCTTTTGCTTCCTTTCAACCTTTTAAATCATTCAGTTTTGTTCGACTATTAGTGACCGGCATTCGGCAATAATAAAGCTACTCTTCTATGTCTTTCTCGTTTTTATCCTATATCCTTTCCTTTTTCTCACCCAGTCTACGAGTAATGTTCTGAGTTCATCATTTATTTTTCACCTGTTCTTCACATCTTCTTCGTCTATCCGGCTACTCTTCTGTGTGAGAATTTGGCTTTTATCGAAGTTGTCGTTTAATCAAATGGAAGCAAGGCTGTATTATTAGCGAATACCGTTCACTAATAACGTACACGCTAGTTAAAAAGAACACCTTCTTCTTTTGCTTCCTTTCAACCTTTTAAATCATTCAATTTCGTTCGACTATCAGTGACCGGCATTCGGCAATAATAAAGCTACTCTTCTATGTCTTTCTCGTTTTTATCCTATATCCTTTCCTTTTTCTCACCCAGTCTACGAGTAATGTTCTGAGTTCATCATTTATTTTTCACCTGTTCTTCACATCTTCTTCGTCTATTCGGCTACTCTTCTGTGTAAGAATTTGGCTTTTATCGAAGTTGTCGTTTAATCAAATGGAAGCAAGGCTGTATTATTAGCGAATACCGTTCACTAATAACGTAGACATTAGTTAAAAACAACAGCTTCCTCTTTTCTTTCCTTTCAACCTTTTAAATCATTCAATTTCGTTCGACTGTTAGTGACCGGCATTCGGCAATAATAAAGCTACTCTTCTATGTTTTTCTCGTTTTTATCCTATATCGTTTCCTTTTTCTCACCCAGTCTACGAGTAATGTTCTGAGTTCATCATTTATTTTTCACCTGTTCTTCACATCTTCTTCGTCTATCCGGCTACTCTTCTGTGTGAGAATTTGGCTTTTATCGAAGGTGTCGTTTAATCAAATGGAAGCAAGGCTGTATTATTAGCGAATACCGTTCACTAATAACGTACACGCTAGTTAAAAACAACACCTTCTTCTTTTGCTTCCTTTCAAACTTTTAAATCATTCAATTTTGTTCGACTATCAGTGACCGGCATTCGGCAATAATAAAGCTACTCTTCTATGTCTTTCTCGTTTTTATCCTATATCGTTTCCTTTTTCTCACCCAGTCTACGAGTAATGTTCTGAGTTCATCATTTATTTTTCACCTGTTCTTCACATCTTCTTCGTCTATCCGGCTACTCTTCTGTGTGAGAATTTGACTTTTATCGAAGTAGTTGTTTAATCAAATGGAAGCAAGGCTGTATTATTGGCGAATACCGTTCCCCAATAACGTACACGCTAGTTAAAAACAACACCTTCCTCTTTCCCTTCCTTTCAACCTTTTAAATCATTCAATTTCGTTCGACTATTAGTGACCGGCATTCGGCAATAATAGAGCTACTCTTCTATGTCTTTCTCGTTTTTATCCTATATCGTTTCCTTTTTCTCACCCAGTCTACGAGTAATGTTCTGAGAACTTTTGCAATTACCTATCTTGAAGGTCCTCTGAGAATGAAATAACGTTAATGGAACACTATACTTTACTATACCTTCACCATCATTTATGGTATGCGCGATGCACTCGCAAACTTTATTTTCACAGATATTATCTCCGCAGAACTATTTTTGGCGAATCGGAAAATGAATCTTTAGTCGGGTGCGTCAGAAACAATGAGAATAATGGATAAACGGATTAGAGCAAGATAAATAAATTTGTATCAGGTTGACAGCGTTAACTACGGAAATGAGATATTCATAACAAGAGATACCAGTAACGTTGAAATAAAAAGTCGCCCTCGCTGTGTGTAGAAATTGCGGCACTTTCGTCCGTAATTTCCGTTTTCGGTTCCACGGAAGAGTTATCGTTCGGCGCCGGAAACATAAAATTATACGCCAACTCGCTTCAAAAGCTGTTATCAAACTAATTTTCGTGCCTTTATGGGGAACGATTATGCTTCGGGGCGAGCCTTTTAGCTAGCCCTCTGTGAAGGTATGCGTTAGATTTTTTCACGGCGGATCAGTCTATCTTAAGATAGTGCTTAGTATAAAGTACATGACAAAGTTAGTTTAATTGCCGCTAAACTGCATCATAGCGTTGCTTTATGTTGCCATTAAGCCGCAAGCACTTTTACTCGTGAACGCAAAGTGAAGCACAATCTACCGCACCGTACATTCCTGATACGCTTAACGCTCTGTCACGAGTAAAATGTTCCTAAATCTCGCGTTTCATCATCACGCCAGGCGACCACTTTTCTGCAATTATTGACGCCTGTTTCGGTTGCATCATTTTAATTCCGCTCTACGGTCCAATGCTCCGAAGCTGTTGAACGCCGATAACATTCGAGGATGCATTTATCATTACGTTGGGATAATATTGAATTGTTCAATTCTACACCGTTTACAGTAAACTTCACAATTTTAAATAATATTCTTACTGCCTGTAATATAACTTCTAAAAGATTTTGAAAATGCGTTGCACTCAACATCTCCAAGCGTACCGACACATAAGCATGTGTTTAAATTTTCTCAATTGTAATCATTTTCGCTGACAAAATTCCTTAACAAAAATGAAAAACATGTTGGCGTAAAATCTTTAAAATCCGTCGTGTTCCAATAAGGATTTTTCCGGACAAAAGATCGCCTAAGTATATACTCATTTATAAAAGCTGGCCATGCGGCGAAATAATTTCGATCAATTTCAGGTCAGCACGCAGTCCGTGCCGTATCTTGAATGCGCTATTCAAGGAACTTACAGCTGAAAAGTTCTGCAAACACGTTCTTCGTGCATTATTGACGCACCTCGCAGAAATGTCTGTTATCGTGCCGAGTTAAATGCGCTATTTGCCTCAATAAATTTCGTTGGGCCAATAGTTAACGCACGTTATTATTACAGCTCCGAGGGAAAAGCGGTTTCACTGAGACCGCTTGCGATAGCAAACCCGCAGTCAAACAGAATAGGTAATCACAGCTAGATGTGCGCGCTAGTTGGAGAGCATCTGTACAGAGTGACTCGATAAATGCGCTCCTACCCCTTGAGATGTTTGTTTTTAACACAGTTCCCTCGTAATATGCATCAAAAAAGTACCTGCATACACCTTTTCCTAAAGTAAAGTTCTAAGAGGCAAATTGTAAGCACACGCGATCAAAACGCTCCCAGTAAAATAGATAAGAGGCAAATTTAGTAGCCAATATACATTGCTACACCCTGCCAAAAAGGTATTTGCGCGATCAGTGCAAAAATGGTTACATCAAAATGAAACAAAGTGTCAAATAAAAATGTGTAAATTAAAAATTATGAAAGCTCTTTTTACATTAAAATCTACCGGAAGCGTTGTTTTTAAAGCCCACATTGCTACACTCTGCCAAAAAGGTATTTGCGCGATCAGTGCAAAAATGGTTACATCAAAATGAAACAAAGTGTCAAATAAAAATGTGTAAATTAAAAATTATGAAAGCTCTTCTTACATTAAAATCTACCGGAAGCGTTGTTTTTAAAGCCCCATCAAAAGTTTCTTCAAGTAGCATTCCATTAAAGCTTCTTTAAGTGAGAGTCCGTCAGAATGTTTCAAATAAGACTCTTCAAATCTGTTACAAATAAAAGTTCATGTAACGCGCACCTGCTCAGTTCAATTAATCATACAGGTTTCCGTTAGAAGCTGAACAACAGTTTGCCTTAACTTACTTTATATTAGATTACATTTGCCCGTGAGCGTTCGCTGTAGCTAAAAAAAAAATTGAATTTCACCATCACGCGGATGCAGTTTAATTGCACTGGACTGGGCGCCGGGCATACTTTAAAATACCCTTCCCCGCGGTGAAATTTATACTGGCCATCAAGCATTAGCGTCGCTCTCAGAGGGGTAAAAGTTTCGTGACACCCCGTATAAAGTATACCGCCGTATAGCGCGAACATTCTAGAGCTAGTTTCCACTGTCAAATTCTCGCCATCGCGCAGCCAATCTCGTTGGGATTGATCGATTATTGAAACGTTTTATCCAATGTAACTTTAAAATGTCAATAAATGTAGGTCGTATTTTATTTTATTTTCATCTAGCTTCAATGATGTCACGTTATTTTGTTTTGTCAATTACATGCAAAAATATCGTGCAAAAAACGAATTAATAGAAAAATTCTTATTTGCTGTCATTTAAAACTCTTGTGTAAAATATTTTATATGTGTAAATGATGTATACAAGTATATAATACTATATAAATTATTTGACTAACTCTTATTTACAATTATTAACCCTTTGCGATCGGTGTCCCCGTAGCGGGGACATTTCTCAATCGTCGTAGAAGTCGATATCCCCACAGCAGGAACCTCCGAAAATGTAATTATTTTTTGGGGCATAGAGATGTGCGTCATCAACTCATACATACTGTATAAAATAACAAAACAACAGAACAACGACAAACCACTAACACACTTAAATTTTGTGGAATGTTTAGTCGATCAGTTAGTAGGAAATTTCCGGTACCAAACACTATTTATGCCGCAACCTTTAGCATCATTCGTAGACATTAGATAAAATAATCAATTTCATATAATTCGTTCAGGAGACAAGAAAGACTGTGCAGTATGTTTCGACAGGAAAACTGCGGGAAAAAGACAACAAGCATACACGTCCTGTGATACTTGTACACGAAAGCCAGGACTTCATATCGGTGATTGTTTCGCGAAATATCATATTTTAGAACATTACAGAGATTAAACATTTTTATTCTTACGTATTACAAGTAGTAATAAACACAATAAATCAGTTTCAACAAATTCTGTGTGTTTTAATATCTATATATTGACTTTAAATTCTGTACTGAAAAATAACTGCGTAATGCTAGATTTCGTCCGACCTGCTGGTACTCTTAACACATTGTTGACCGGCAATTTTCGGCAAAAGCTGTCTCAAGTCACCGGCTATTATTTCGTACTTGAACATGGAAGTGAAACGATGTAAATAACCTTAAATAAAGTTTGTTCGTGCATATTGAATTCAAATTGAACTTTGGACATACATTTTATGTAACTTTTAATATTTTTTCGTATGATTAACTGTACAGCAGTCATTTACGCGTAGATGTAGGCAAGAGCTATTGCACATATATCTTGTTTCGTTGCGCTTTCCTTTTAAAGAGCTAGATTATGCCCTTGTTATTTCATTTTCAATAATCATTTTCCAAATGACTACAACTTATTTAAAAATCACTTGGGCAACTTTATAAAGCATTCACGTATAATTTGTTGAAAAATGCTTCACCGTCACGTTCCGTCGTCCTTGATATCTTCTAATACTAGAATTGTAATAAAAGCCTCAGTACAAGATTAAAGTATACTATTTTATAATAAAGCAGGGGCGATTAAACACAATGAACAAAATGTTGCTATATTCTATATTGCCCTGCATTTCAAAAATTAAAATAGCCGGCGCAAGTGCAAACACGAGTTAACTCGTGACCGGTCAGCAACGTTTGGCCATGAAAACACGAGTTAACTCGTGACCGGTCAACAATGTGTTAAGAGTAAAATCTGCCGACCGCAAAGGGTTAATATGAACAGAAAAAAAAATTACCCTAAAATTCTGTTGAACAACCGTACTGTCTCAAAGTCAGTGTCTTATAAAACATCATTGAATATTACGCTTCGAACAGTGTTTGCTTTTTAATTCATAATTTTTGACTGGCTACAATTCATCAACCAGTTTCGATCTAACTTTTCTCTCTTCATTTTTTAAGCAACGTACGCACGTTTTCGCTCAGATCACGTTCATCACCATATGTATAAGAGAGCGGCGTGTACAGAAAGATGACAAACGGATCAGCGAGAAAGGTTTCGCGGGTTTGTCTTTCCAATTTGTTGAGGTAGATCAATCCCAAAGACCACTGTCTGCTACCCTTATTACGGTCCAAACTCGTGATCGGCATTTTGTTGACCCACTCAGCGTACTTATTTGTCTTCGCAACAGACTGGAAAACAGGCGTTATTTTTAGTCTCTTACTCTCATCTTATTTAATCCGTGGACAGAAAACTCTTTGGCCGCAGTCAATTCCAACGCTAACGACGTAAAAATAGTAGTAATTACAAGAGGAATAAAAGGTATGAATCATCCGACTGAATAAACGAAGTTTGAAAACGACATCTTAGGTCCGGGAGAAATATCTTTGTCAATAGCAGACATTCATCGGTTCTGAAAATAACGATGCCACATATCCTTTGCTTCCTTTCTGCCAAAGTAGGGCATCGGCGGAACAATATGACATCTTTATTCTTCGCAGATGTTTTTCGAGCTAGTCACTCAACGATGCTGTAATCTACTTATTGTCTATTAAACTGCCGGCTCTGACACAAAGGTGTCACTCAGTCAATAATTCCAAGCCAGATAATTTGTTGGATGTTACGTCCAAAATAGTTTCGACCTGCCGAATTTGTTGGAAATTGCTTTAACCTAGAATTCTAGATACTGCTGTGGAAAGTAATTACAATTCTACTTCTGTCTCGACAGACGATGTTCCTGGGCAGGTTCTGATCTTAATATGTCATGGATTCGCTCTCTTATGGATGATGTGTGTACTGTTTCACTTCTGTACATCTTGCGGGAATCCATATAACAGAAATATGGCTACCACTTAAAAACTGCAATAGGCAACCATAGAGTATCACATACAAACAGAAAAATCGTCCAGTATAATAACAAAAAATAATATCAAAAGTTCCAAATACTTTCTTTGTAAATATCCTAAACTGGTAAAAGTTTGTAAATGTCTCAAGCTTCAAAAAATGTGTGTCGCCGTTTTTCACTTAATGCGAGTAGGGCATAGAATATGTTGCCTTAATCATCCTTGAATTTTATTTATCGAGGAACACCACACTTCACTCGAGAAGCACTCTTCTTACTTAAGATGGGCCAGGAGAGTGGACTTTGCCTCTAGAGGACAGTGTTTTGTATGATCAATTTTCAATGCCGCCATGCTTATAAAGTTATACTGAGAAAAAGATCAAATGGTGGCAGGTTGAAACTTAGTTGTCTTAGACAAATACGAATGTTACTTGTCAACCTAATTAATGGGACAGACTTGTATAGCCGTGTTTTGATTTGATATGATGAAATATATGCTTGTTGCTATGTACGGGTCAGCATTTGTTGAACTTAAAACAACTGTTTCGAAAATAGGAAATTGGGCGTTCCGAGACAATTGCGTGTCATCTTCAGCAGTGAAAATAATTATAAAATTCACACCGGTATAAAACCACAAGCTTGTACTTTGTCATATCAGTTGTCCGCTGGGTTGAAGTTTCAAATTAGAGTCAAGGAACGTTTTTAATAGGACGTTGAAGAAACTTCAACGGTTAGCGGTTAGTGTGACACAGTATATATTTTATGATATTAAATTTAGAAGCGGTTGCACACATTTATTACATTAAGTCACTGGTTGGCTAAAGAAACTTTGTAGAACGGTGAGCGGTTATTGTGACAAAATATATAATGTGACACAGTACATATTTTATTATATTAAATGCAAAAGCGCTTACACACATTTATCACGTTAACTGAACGGTTAGCCGAAGTTTCACTTTTGGATGAAACTCAGCGGATCGCACGCTGACTAAAATATCCTTTTAGAAGAGTCTAACTAACCGCGACACTCTGTTCTTCTGAAACCTTCCTATTATCAATGTAAGCCCATTAATCAGTGATTCCATGGTTTAGATCGTGTCACACAAGACGCTAGTAAGCCATTATAGGGCGGTTTGCCCGTTTGCTCGGAACTCAGAGTAGAACTCTTCGCGGCTTCGAAAACACCTACTGTCCGCGCTATATGGAAAAGCTCGCTAAAGTTTGGCTCGACCAGACCTGCCGATAGCGCAATATTTTACTTTCTTTCACCATGATTCCGCTTATGTATTTAACACGTTGATGCCACGGTGGTCACCGGTGACCGGCGCAAAAGATTTTACTGAAAATGCAAAAAATTCGCAATGAACCCTGTTTGGAATCTTGTAAAAGCAATTTATATTGGAACGGTGCATTCTAATAGAGCAAAATACGTTTGGCAGTCAACGTGTTAAAAATCATTGACCCGTGATATATTTATTTTTAACAACTTTAAAAATGAATGTTTTTTAATATTTTCCAATAAGTAAAAATGTGTAAAAACTAAACATTTTTTAAACTATGATATTTCGTAAAACATGACACTAAGTGAAGTGGAACACGACAAAGTCCTCACATTCATATTCTCGTCATCACTTGATTTAATCATATTTCTGTAATATTGCTAATCGTTTTGTCGCTATCCATATTTCATAATTAATTCGCATTACGAAAAACTGCGGTCACGTAGCAACTGTGTGATATCTCGTCACCTGCCTCGAACGACAGAATACGCAAACGATATATCTCGTCAATGGCACGTAGCAATGACGAGATATCTCGTCATCCGTCCGCAATGTGTTAAGTAACACTCGCCCGACCGTTCTTTCTTTTCAATTCATGCATTTCTAACTGACATACGTGTGACTTTGCAATCCCTCAGGTTTCATTTTTTTCTCTATTCTTTAGTACATTCTACAACTTCCGTATAATTAGAAACAGCATAGCAGTATTTAAAAATAAACATAAATACGTAAAAGCAAAGCAATGAGAAATAAATGGACATTCGGGGATACTTATGCAAACAAACATTATTCAGATGACGTCTAACTCCGCAACGGCTTGACGTATTGCGGATACATGTCAGCAGTCATCGGTTACACTCGACAGCCGATACTGCTATGGGATTGACACTCAACCGACACATCAGTGATATGTGTGAATTGACCTTAATGCATTCATCTACGATAGTTAATAGACCGGTGATTGTCGAGTTTTTGCTCTTAACGATCTTTCAACATTACCATTTTCATTTGAGAGGTCGATAAGGTAGCTGTCGAAAGGCAACGATAAAAATCTGAATTTCCGATTTCCACACCTGCTGCCGCCTTCGAACCCTATACGCGTCCTCAGCTTTGAATCACATTTGCATTTATATACGATTACCCACCACCAAATTTACCAGATCTTCTTGCGCCTGGAAAGACCTTTTTTATGATGTCGGACTACCTGTCGGATGCCATTTATTAGACGAGTGAGAATTTGTTGAACGTTTCCGGAAGTTTCTTTTGCCGAAGGATAAACGGTTACTTCGCCCTTTTTAAAGACCTTCCTTTCTGTTACAGGACGACCGCCCGATTTCCTCGCATTCGTCATTACGCTGTTAATGATGTTACTGTTGGCGGCGGGTGTTAAAAAGTCCTTGGTGTTCAATAACGTGCTGAACGCTGTCAATTTAGCCGTGTGGGTCTTCGTAATGGCAGCCGGCATGTTCTATGTGGATTCGGATAATTGGGCCGAACACAAGGGCTTTCTTCCTTACGGCTGGAGTGGGGTAAGTAGATATTCATATAATTATGTTAGAAATAAGCGTCGGTAAAAGAAGGTACGTGTCCTATTGAAGACTTTTTCATATTTCCTCATACGAGAATTCTAAATGTTCGAGGAAAGAAAAAATACGCCAAGCAGCCATGCATAATAGCACGTGAGAAGCGTAAATGTGGAAGTAAGGGGAAATTGAGAAATTTTTGGTAGAAAGAGGCAGGAGTTGGCGTGGGGCCAATGTCCAGTCGTCGGAAAATGTCCGGGGTCCGCGTTTGCTTAGACAAGGTATACTCGTGTCGCCGGTAGCCTTTATAAATTCTCTCATCCGTCACCTTGCGCTTCCCCTTTCTCCGGTCCATTCTCATTTGTGGCCCGGCGCGAAGGCAGACTCCGCCGACGGACAACGCGCCTGTCCGTATAAAAGAAAGATTTCTCGTTTGTGTCTTGTACAAAAACGCGGAGACAATGGCGGACTTGTTGCGCGGGTGTCTTCGCCAACGCGAATCCGCACGACTGCTGATGCGGCCGGGGAGGACAAATAATATGGATACATTCGCAGCTAAGATGTAATTAAAAAAGCGAACAGGAGCGTGATGAGAGAAGATGAGGAGAGAGATGAGAAAACGGTGACAAAGGGACAGCGGAGGTATGAATAGACCTGACATCCGGCAAAAATTAGCACGTCCGCGCTACTGTGTGCGCTTCAAGAGAGAGAGAGAGATCTACCGCAAATCATCCTTCCTCTTTTTCCCCCTTTATGGCGTTCGCAATATTTTCACTTGCACATACGAACAACCCAGTCAATTCGAATAATGCATATCTTTCATGAGGTATTGTAAATACCAGGATGCTCAATAAGTTTTGTCGGAATTTGTAACTAAAACACATTGTTTTTAGTTTTCAATAAACTTTCTTATTCATTCAGAATAACATCCATCTGAACATTACACACATATGCTCCAACGCTTAACCCAGTCCTCCATACACTTTTCATAAGCCGATGAAGAGATCCTTCAGCTCCTTCGTCTCATTTTGTTTAATGTGTTCGAAAAATCTCTTTCCTCGAAGAGATACATTTTTTGAGTTCTGGAAACAAAAAAGTCGCATGGCACCGAATCTGGCGAATACGGTGCTTGTTCGAACTTTAATTCAAATAATCTAGCACATTGTCAAAATGCTTTGTGAGACGACGCGTTATCGTCATCCACGAATTGTCTTCCCATAAATCCGGTCGTTTTTTACGCACAGCATCCCTCAAATGCTTCAAGACGGATAGGTAAATATTCAGAATTACTGTTTTACCCTCTGGCAAGAACTCACAGTGGACTAAAATTCCTCGATAATCGAAGAAAACTGTGCCATGACTTTGATTTTGGACCGACTTTGGCGCGGTTTTTTGTTTCGGCTCATTTTCCAGGTTCACACCGGATGACTGTTGGCTTGTTTTCATTTAGGATCATGTAAACCCAAGTCTCATCCCGGTGATTATCCGTTTCATGAAGGTCCATCATTATCTTTTTCAAAATCATCTCTTCCGCCACTTTCTTGCGATGCTCTTTTTCAACGAATTCGGATGTGTTTTTGTTCAATTGTTAGCGAAGCCGCGCTGCACACAGCTTTCAAAACTCAAAAATATCATTTAAAATTCTGAGCGGTTCCATATGAAATGTTGAGTACAATTTTATTCACTTTTCCACATTTTCTTCGGTATTTGATGTCGAAGGGCGTCCAAAACGAGGCAAATCTCCGACAATATCACGTCCACTCTTAAATAACTTGTACCATTCGTATGTCTGTATTTTTGAAAGAGCAGACTCCCCAAATGATTTTTGCAACATTTTCAACGATTCGGCACATAAAATTTCATTGGAAACACAAAACTTCAAACAAATTCTTTGTCCGATATTCAATTTTTTCCATTATAAAAACGACGATAGCACAAAAACTTGCTCGATGTAAACAAAAAACAAATACTGATCAGAAATTTTGAAACTTGGCACAGATGTCTCTCACAGGTGTATCAATTTCAGAAAAAAAAATGTACTGGGTATGTTAACGGCGGTTCTTTTAAATGACAAATTCCGGGTACTTTCTGATCATACTGTATATGACACTAACTGTACCGGTGTGAAAAACATTTTTCACGTACAATTAGACCGATATCGAACGAGCAAAACCAAGAAGATGAAAAGGGGAGGGATATGAAGATGCTCGCTCCTATTGTGCGAGAGGCAACGGATGCTTTCCACAAAATCGTCCAAACACAAACGAGAATGAAGCGGAAAGAGATCGATACTGAGAGAATTGTACGGGAAGTGGTAGGTAACGCAGCAGCGGAAGTCCTGCAAAAAGACTTGAATTTGTGTCTCATGGTTCGATGCGGTCTCGCAAGTTAGAGCTTCTAGGACTACATGCGACTACATGGGACAACGTTCTATGAACCATTTTGCGAAACGTGCACGATAAAATGTGCTTAAAAGAGAACCTTACCACACAAGATAGACATTTTCGTACGAAGAGCGCACTAAATTAATATTCTATTCCTGTTTTTCCCGAAAATTTAAATTAACTTAAATTACGTGAATAAACACATTTCATACATTTCTTTTTTGAGCAAATATTTTTGTTTTAGAAAAAAATCAGGGAATAATTGTTTATTATAATACAGTACTAACCTTGAATTAGTATTTTAACACATGTCATTACACTCGCACTTAATATAATTGACTTTTGTTAATCGCATCGAAATAATTTAACATACAATATTCAGAGTATGACAATGCCATTTTCTTTTTATACCACAGTTTATATTTCTCTTAACTTACATTTCCTTTATCGTTTCATTAAATAATTAAATTCAACTTTCTCCTGCGGATGACACGTAACGTGTGTCAAAACGTCGAGTCACGTTAGTTTACAGAGTTGGTGAAATGTACTTTAACTGGAATATCTGGGCACAAAATATATTCTTTCATATTATACTTAGAACCGGTCACACACATATTTATCATATCATTTTTAGATTATTTTCTTCAATGAATATTTTATGCGCTCGCATCCAAACTCTAACAAATATGCCGCCACATGTAGTGAGATTACATTTCGGCATTGCAATATAGTTGTACCGTTCTTATAGCAAACTACAATACGCATGCCTAGCTTATTCTTAGCCGTTACAATTAACCGTAACAGTTAACTGCGAGGAAAATCATCTGTTCTCTAATATGGAATATGCGGGCAGTACACTCTATTGTTTCGCGCTACGTGCAAGTAACAAAGATCATTTTCAGTATTTCAATATGTGTATTTCTTAAAGGTACATTTTCTGTACATTTTTTCAACATTTCTTAATTTTGCAAACAGCTACGTGAGTATACTGCATCATCTAAGCCATGATATCTGATACAACAAGAATTTTACTAGGATTTTACTAGGCACAATTCAAAGAAAACTACTTTAATAAATGAAGCAATATCTTATGCGCTTGAGAAACTGCATTCGAGTACACCATTTATTCAAGTTTTGTTCATTTCATCTTCCACGCCCACGTACATGCATACCACACTCACAGGTTCATTCTAAATCACTTGAGCCGTGTCTTTAGACCGTAGATTATACTTCCAACAGCATGGTCTCCTAAACTGAGTTGTGCGTCAGTGACGTAATCCTTCGTATATAAACATGTAAAATGGTTGAACCGTTTAGTTGAAAATTAGTGAAGCACACACGTGAAATATAAATAATGCTCAATGCAGTTGTTAAATCAAGGGTCAGTCAGTACATCATCAACGAAATGATGCAGAATGTGCCCATGGAAAGATTCAAGCTCGTATTACTATACAGGTAACCCTCCTATAACACGGTACTTAGGTTCCTAGAAAATGCCGTGTTGTGTGAAACCGTGTTGCATGAGACCCTGATCTAGTACAAGAAGGGGGGTTACGTTCCAAAGACTTATTAAAAACAAATATTTTTTTTAATTCGACATAAACAACTTAATTTTTATTAAAAATATAAATGTATGTACAACACAAAGTAAACAAAAAAATTTAATCTCGTTTAAGAAGAAACGAAAAACGTTAAAAAAACGTTTTTTCGGTAGAACGATATTGCCTTCACTTTCAGAACTTTTTTCTCTATTTAAAGTTTTTGTATGTTTTCCCCTCTTAAAAAAATCTGTAATCGAACTTTGCTTGCTGGTTCTAACTAGGTCATTGTAAATTTCGCGGTATAGAGCTAAACAGTTTTGCAGCTCCCTTTTGTATTTTCGACTTCTTTCCGTGGAAGGGTCTGTATTCAAGAAAAATGACTCGAGATTTTCCACTAAGCATAGGCCTTCTTGTATTTTTTTAATGTTCAATTCTTAACTGCACAATCTTCATCAGAGCTAGCGTCCACAAAATCGATTTGATTTGCATCTAGGGATGCCATTTCCATCAAATCCGCTTCGTCAACTTCTTCTTCCACTAATAAATCTTGAATGTCTTTGGTAGCCATATCCACAAAATCTTCGCCTCCGATTGATTTAGCGACTTCTAATATGGCACCAATTTCATTTTCTGATGTTTCACGCATGTTTTCTGTTTCAACTGAAGAGGGCCATATCTTCTTCCAACACGCATTTAAGGTTGATATTTTTATTTCTTTCTGCGACAAGGATATGTCCCCAATGTCCTACGGGGGGCACAGGCCCCGATAAGAGGAACAACCGTGTTATAGGATGCCGTGTTGTAGGAGTGTTCCCGCAATTAACGAATCGTGTTATAGCGAAACCGTGTTATAAGATACCGTGTTATAGGAGGGTTACCTGTAGTTGATAGTAACGCTACGTGGTATTTTTCTTCAATACGGTATATCTTCACTGCTGAATACGCTGTTTGTATCGCAGTTATTCATAATGCTCAACATTTAATAACAAAAACAATGTTGAGATATTATTAAAAAAGCCCTCAAACAGGTCTGTAACCACTCTAGTCAGCTGTATTTGTTCCCAGCAGTGTTCCCGCAAAGAAAAACTGCTGATTACTAAATTGGTAGTTAAGCGAATCTGATATTTTTGCTCGCTGATCATAAGACAGATACACGAAGCGAGGGGTATTGATTTTGCATGGCAAACTGCAATTGCATTTCGCGGCGGGTCTATAGACAAGGGAACAACGCGATTCTATTTCTAGCCGGCGGCGCTCACGCTCTTGTTATAACGAAGATAAGAGAATTTTACGAGGCGCCAGGCGCCGATATGATAACCGCATTCAACCGGCAATCAGATCGGTTTGGCGATCATTTTACCGTTCCAGATGCCATTCGATTCGGCTACCAACCTATTCAGCCCCAGCAAATGACATTTCCGGCGATCGAACAACCCTTTTTCGTCAAATTGCGACTAATTTCGTTCAAATCGCCGCGCAACTGAGAACAGTTGTTCCTCGACCGATCTTTACTATTTGATAAAGGTGGGAACAAAGAAAACAGGTAGACCTGAATAACGCGCAAATCATAGTTGAATAGCAAATATCAAGCAACCAAAAATAATTGATTCGTTTCACTTTACTATAATTAAACCTCTTTTTGGTTGAATGCGTTTTATTTTGTCCTGTAGGACCTTTACATGCTTCGAGGCCCCTGCACCTCCGATTCGGAAGCCTATTGTACAAATAAATTTACATTAATCCTATCGTTCGTGTCTACTTATGTTAGGTGGTATTTAAAAGTGTGCTGTTACACTGTGGATTTCTTACAAGTTTCCCTCGGAAAACACTCATCCTCTAATTTAGACTGATTTACTCTCACTTATAATAATAAAATGAATTCGTCGTGTTGTTGGAATATGCGTACTTTCATTTGACAGCTTTATTACGCAATCTCTATAGATATTTCGTGTCCTACAGGCGCCTCGCCCGGTATTTCCACTTCTACCCTATTCAAATCTATTATATTCTCGTAATATAGTATATATATGTAAGAGTAGGTGTGACACACAGTCTCTACTACTTGAACATATTGATATCTCCGCCTTCTCCGCGTCTTCATTGACAATGGCACGATTCATGAGAAAGTTTCCCTGGAAAATTCGGCGGTGCCAAGGTGCTATTTTTAACTTTATCCCTTGTAGTAACCGCCGTTCCACCTTTCGCCGCCAGAATTACCTTTGACTTTTACAGAAAGCCACGTCCATAGCCCACAGCTCGCAGAGCGAATCCGCCTTGTGACAGGGGAGATGCATTTACCTGGCTATCTCTGTCCTCCTTATTTCCTCGAGCCCTTCCTCCCACAAGCTCCTCAGCCACCTCCATTCAGGCGAACGTTTATTTTCGACGCTACTCAACGATGAATCGATGTTACTCCCGCGATCGTATTACAATGTGCAAAGTCGGCAATAAGAATCGAGCCTTCCAATTGCTTGGCTATCCGCGACTGACCCAATTTCCTGAAAACTAACATCGCGGAACAAACGTTCCGAAGCAGGAATTAGACTTTATTTCATTTCTGCGATTAAACGATTTTTGCAGACGATCATAGATATCTGGCCTCCAGCATATACAGTAAAGCCTGTTTTTGTGCGGTGGATAGGGACCGCATAAAAAAAGTCGGACTTAGAAAATACATCAATGATTTATGAAATAGATGAGAGAATGCTTTCAATTAAATTAAATACTTAAATTAGACCTAACGAAATTGTAAAAATATTTAATTCTTTATTGTACATATACATGGACAAGTTTTCACATTATACATTAAATAGTTTGCTGCTACTCGTCGTAATCCAAAACGCGCATCTTCTTGTGATGGATTGGTTGAAAATCGCTTTCGTCGCTTGAAGATAGGATTTCAATTGATTTGTTTTTTGGTACCATAAACTCAGTGATCAGTTTTTGTGACGACGGTCGACTGGTCAGTTGCTTGTAAACGCCACGATAGTGAGACATGCATGATCACAGTTCTTTTTGGAATTTTAAGCGTCTTTCCGCATTGGTATCTATTTTCAGAAAATGCGCTTCCAATTTTTTCGAGATTTGGATCCCTGCATATATTTTATCTGCTGTAATAGATTAGGGTTCTTCTTGTCCATTTTCATAATCTATCAAACTATTGATAATGTCACTATCATCGACAGTTTGGTCCTCAATCATCTCGTCCAGGTCATTATCGCCAAAAGAATCAAAGCCTTCTCCGCCGATGTTATGTGCGAGCGCACTAATTTCAGATAATAACGTTGACGCGTTTTCGGTAACGTTTCGATTAATAACACATTCATATATATTTCGTCCACAACATGTATATGTACATTGATGGGAAACATTAAACTGACGCTAACGCCGCTTAGATTCATATACCGCATAAAAAAAAAATCGCACAAAAAAAGACCGCACAAAAACAGGTTTTACTGTAGCAATAGGTGTCTGTGAATTTCTCTTATATGGTCATACACACGAGACCACTCGCGCTTAAACGCGTGTTTCCTTAAAAATGTACTTAAGCTTCTGAATAAAATCCGCATTGACGTTTGACGAGAGACGGTAACAAGAGCGGATGAGACTTATTCGGTTCGGATCAATGTCGCATTTATATGCAACAAATGACACGGTAGATAACGACGTCTTCAAATTTTTGACTGTTGCTTTGAAAGCTCTGTGGGGCTAAGGAGCGAGATGAAAGAAAATGCGGATACACAGAAGACGTAGCCGATCACGTTCATGATTCCGTTGGATGAATCCACGTCTTTGGCACAAAGTTCGTCTCAAGACCTTTAAGTCTTCGTAAAGCCGGAGTGCCTTCGAAGCGACACTAATTCCACCAAGATGGCCGACCCTATCCTATACAAAGCTGAAAATCACGTTGCCACATGGCTGCCTTCCATTTTCTTTGACTTCTTTCTTACTTCTCACATACGCGATAGTTGTCTCATTCTTCGTCTTTATCATTTTTCCCAGGTCTTCCCATTTTCAAACGTAAATGCGACACATTACTTAAACAGATTTTTCTTTTCGTTTACATAGCTCAATCGATCGATATCCAATATTCAATTATGCGCCACTAAGTGAGGGAGAACGAATCGAGTAATTCCATTAAATCCTACGAACGATCGACATAAAGCTCATTTTGAAATTTAACTTTTAATTATGACATCCAGCTATAGGAAGGACATTTTACATCACATCACTCACCGAAGGTCGGAACTTTCTGGCTATCATATAAAATTCACCTTTTCATTAGAAGTTACCGGAATTTATTCATGAAAGTTTCAAATTGGCGCTTTTACTAAAAGCAAATAAAATTCATAGAACGCAAACACGGAATACAGGATGAGAAGGGGACACGGGGTGTGATGAATATTTTTCGAAAATTTTGGTTTTGTCTTAAGGAAAACGGGATTGAAATTTTATTCCGCGTCATTAAGGAACTAATAATTGTATTTCTTTTCTGTTACTTCAGGTTTTTACTGGTGCGGCAACGTGCTTTTATGCATTCATCGGTTTCGACATAATAGCGACCACTGGCGAGGAAGCAACAAATCCAAAGAGGAGCATCCCTCTGGCAATTGTGTCATCGTTAATCATAATCCTAATCGCTTATGTAACCAGCAGTATGGTATTAACATTGATCGGTGAGTACACGTTGCTATTGATGAAACATTTCTTCCAAACGATGCATAAAATGTCTATTTTATCGTAGTACCGTACGACGAAGTCGATCAGGATTCAGCGCTGGTTGAAATGTTCGGCCAAGTGGGAGCATACAAATGCAAATACATCGTCGCCGTCGGCGCTTTAGCCGGCTTGACAGTCTCCATGTTTGGCAGCATGTTTCCCATGCCCAGAATAGTTTACGCTATGGCTCAGGATGGCCTCATATTTCGGTAAGCACACACATTCCGCTTTAAACCTGCAAATTTCCACACGCACATATCTATCTTATGTTTAAGAGACTTACGTGTTGTTACAATAATATAAGCAAAGACGCGGTGCTTTAGCTGAAGAGAAATCATTTTTGTTTAAGTAAAGCGAATGTCGATATTTGCATTAACTTTTTCTTAACGTTTTCTTTCTTTTCGATATCGTTACAGAACACTGAGTCAGGTATGGCCTGCGACCGGAACACCTGCTTTAGCAACTTTAACGTCTGGACTGGCCGCCGCATTCGCTGCTCTCTTGATTCAGTTGGAGGTGTTAGTGGAAATGATGTCTATTGGTAGGGTATTAAATGCAACTGCCGTTAAAGAAAGAATCATCGTTAATATTTTATCCTAATTCAACGTCACGATATAAGAAACGACTATATATAATATGAGTAGATGAATAATTTTGAAACATTTGGCATGACTATAAGAGATGATTATGCATAAGTATGAGTCTAAGAGATTTACCTTACCAAAGCCGTACCTACCGTACAGGTACCCTCTTAGCGTACACTTTGGTCTCTACGTGCGTCTTGATATTGCGCTACCAGCCACATTCCACGAATCTGGTAGAGCTTTTACCACAAAGCTTGCGAACGCCTGTTTGTCGATCGCCGACTAAAGAGACCCAAGGAAACGGTCAGGTAACTTATGGCAAAGAGCTAAGACCCGATCAACTTACCACCGCCCTCAATACGGTGCAAGCTGCCCAATCAGAGCTTGCAACCACAAACAACGGTCAGCGCATAATGGTTAGTTCAGGATTCATCTACCATCATACTGCGATGCATAGAGTTACACTGACCTACAAGAAACTTATGTCCATTGTCTCAAGAATTAATCAATTGTCCAACTCTGAAGCATTCTAAAGTTTCGTTCTCATGCCTAGACGAGTTCCTACGTAACCGTCATTCAACTTGAACATTTGTAGAATAGTTGTTGCAAACCAATATTACACATCACCTAAAGGGTTGTCTCCTTTTTCCTGCTTACTTTGAGCGTTCAGAGACGATTAAGCGCAAAATATATGTTCCCATATCTAATGTTTCGCGGTTAGGTGCGACGAGTGAGAAGATGTAATAGCTCGTCGCCGGATTCGGATGATACTTATGGCGGAGAAGAAGACGAAGTTGGACTGGGCAAGGACGATCAGTACTTGGTCAGTGATCGAACCGAAAATAAGTTTTACGGCAGTGTACACGCAGCAGCGGCAGCCTCAAGCTGCGGAAGCACTCATCAATATCCTGGAAACACACCGATCATTGGACCGCCATTGAACTACCTTCAACGACGCTTGCAGGTAAAGAAACTTTATTATCTTTTGTTACAGAAAATATATTCGATCGCAAACTGTACTGTACATTACATCGATTCTATATAACACGCGAATAAGCAGATATTTATGTCATGGCGCATTGCAACTTTTCCCATATAATAGTAATTTAACTTATCTTCATACCTAGTTTCTTTCAACAAGAATCACAACTAAAGGTTTTTACTTTTTTTGTTCAGGCGGCACAGTATCTCTGCCCTGCTATATTTCCCTGGGTGGACAGAGGTCCAGCGACAGAAGCATCAGGACGGTATGTCATGAAGCTAGTTGGGATCCTGTATTTATTGATTCTGATATTCGATTTGATCATCGTGTGTGGCATGGGTAAGTTTAGCTTTCAGTTCGTATATACCCAATAGAAACATTCTACAAATAAATTACAATATCGGTGATATTTAGGTAACATGGGGACGTTTACAACGATATTACTGTTCCTCTTCCTCTTTGCAATAATTGGAGTGCTTCTCGCGATCAGTAGGAAACCACAAAATAGGTAATTTGGACAATATTATAATTTCTGCCTGACGAAACGCTAATGGCGATTTGCTTTCAATATATTATTGATAGCGCAATTTTTATTTGCGCACTACTGACTAGTTACAATTTAATATTAACATATTGTTTAGAACTTGTGTGCATAGGCCACGTTCTTAAATGGAATTTTGCTGACGTATCAGCAGCATTGCAGCTACCTTCACCCCGGTATGAGGACACAATTGACTTTGATGTTATTCAAGGCAAAACTCCATTCAAGGACACTACTTACAGGCGGAAGCCTTAAATAATCTCCCCAATGGCTGTGCATGTGAAAGCCTTAGCTCATTCGTTCTAATCCATGTTTCAGAAATAGCATGATGTTCATGACACCGGGCTTGCCGTTTGTCCCAGCAATTGCCGTTACAGTGAATATTTATCTAATTTTCAAGCTGAGCATCTTGACTCTCGTCAGATTTACCGTATGGATGATACTAGGTAGGTATCAGTGTATTCAGATAATGGAAATAGTGAACTCTGACACTAATCTATTAATAATTGTTTCACCATATTTAATGACTGTGTCCTCATTTCGACGAGACATAACGCACTTCCGAGAATACAGAGCGTCAAGTGACGTGCATGAAACCGACGAGATTCTGTACTTTCTTAGGTTTCATCATGTACTTCTACTACGGTATCAAGCACAGCAGCTTGGAGGAGAGCAACACGCTGGAAAGCACAGAAGACGGAGCCGGTGGAACATCGGCAGGCAACATTGAACTTACCATTACGGATCACCAGCGACAGCAAGTCCATCAGACCTCGTACGTAACGCCGGATCGTAGCATCTACGAGGGGCAACAGCTTGACGCTTTCGGCCAGCCAGTATTCGGCAGTACGAACTTCGGCGGCACGCCGAACCATACCGGCCCGCAGCAGAGAACACTCTCGGCTCAGCAACAGCAAAAACAGGCCGGCGGTGCGGCATTATTCGTCGACCAGGAGAGCTTCCCGACCTGGGACGATTGAGCAGCCGCGACGAACGAAGTAAAGGAACGACGCAAATGAATATAATATACATAATATAAATATTATACCGCTAATGATTCGCGCGCGACCACTGGCCATGCGATTCTTCGCCGATATGAGGCCGGACCTGTCGGAGTTTGCGAATCGTCTGTCGATCATAATCCTTATTCACAGAACGACGAATCCGAGAAAGATCTTTTCTTCAGTTTCACCCACGTAACGTGTCCAAGAACTTACAGGCTTGTAAAGTGTCACAGATTATTATGACGCGATAACACACTTCCGTCTACTTTAGATTGATCGGTCGATTCTACGCCCTGTAGTGCTGATGAAGCTAATTGGGGACACGATGCTGATCCGCTAGACGGTACGCTTCGCGATACTCCGAGGGTCGAACTTGTTGACTACTGTTTGGGACGAATGTAGCAAATAATTTCGCGGCAATATTTATTATCCTACTTGTATACAATCGTCATTGACATAAGGGACAGGGCTGTTAAGGGATGGATTATTGAACAGCTAAGGTGCGAAACACCGTTGGGGGAGAGATGATGGACGGACGTGGACGATGACAAAAATTGCTGGGACGCGGAGAAACTTTAGAAACACACGGAAGAACGCAACAAATAGATGATGATATCATTATTACCATTATTATTATTATTATTATTATCATCGTTATTATTATTATTATCGATATTATTATTACCGTCATTATTATCATCGTCGCCGTCGTCGGTATTACTATTGTATTATTAGTACTATTACTATTATGGTTCTTTAACCTTTTTTTCTTTTCCAAAAAAATATTTTAATTGCAAAACTAAGTTCAAATCTACAGCTGATAGAATGGGCAGAATGGGACGCAGGAAGATCGAAGGTACTGGCGAACAAAGTGAGAAAGGATAAAGAAAGGCAGAAGCTAATAGATACGGAAGATAAGACAAAAAAGCAAGGAAGATACGAGAGAGACGATAAAACATACGCAAAGGTAATAGAATGAAGGAAGGAGAGAAATGAAAATAAAAATGCGAAGGGAAGAGAAGGTAACACTTAAAAAAAAAATGTCATCTTGCCTAAATCTAGTCTTTCCCTAACAAAAAAAAAGGGTTTAGTCTAAAATATTATAATCCTATACCTAAGCTTATTATAAAACTTACAGACGTCTTGCCTCGAGACGATCGTGTGGCTATTAATTTACACGCAATTTGTATAAATTATCTAGCGAACTAAGCAGCGTCACTTCTCCGTAAAACGAAAGGGTCAGGGGCAATAACGGCGATAGTTTTGAATCGTGGCAAATCCGTGGTATCGAAGGAATAACATGATCACGAGATAACTTCATTCCTCGTGTATATATCCTCGATGTTTCGAAACAGAACGTTTCTCCGCATAAAGTCACAATTTCGCTGTGCTTCTACTGTGCGTTTCGTCTAATTGGGACTGGATCTATGCACAGTCGCACATGGTGTAGGTGGGAACGTGCAAAAATAGCGAAATCGTGCCGGAGAGACTACGTACAGAGAATACCAGTAGGACGTATGCGCGGTTGTAGTTATTTATGAAAATAGTTTATTCATTTCCTTTCTTTTCATCGTTATCTATCGACATGAGCTGAGGATGCTTTGAAACGATTAATCGTGTAGCGAGATAAGTGGAATTCTTCCAGTGTCCTGATGTTTGCTCAGTGACGGCAACGATGTTCTAACAAATATTCGAATGACGTTCGTTTATGCACGATTACATGACGGTCGACGCAACGGTGCGCACAAAATGTTTTCTTATGCCCCGGCACGATTTGTTGATTTTCAACGGCGATCTCAAATTCTGCTCACACTCTTCACGGGGTAGAAGTCCTGAGTAGTACGCGATGTGCGACCGTGCATTCTAGTTAATATTTTCGCGCACCTTCCAGAGCATCGATCAAAGAGTAATATCGATTGCTCGGCCAGTTGTCTGCGGGAACGCCGATTATACTGCATTTACTTTCCCCAAGATATTTGCATTAGTTTGTCCTCTTCCTACCGTTGCCCCGCGTATCACAGAGTGGAAGCTGCTCTGTAAACTCTTAAGTTATTCGAAATTCCGCATCCCTCTTCCGCATGAGTTATGACATCAACTAGATTCAAGGAGAGAAGCCGACTATCGAAAACAGATAAGCTTGTTAAATGATTTTTAAACGATCTTCGCTGTATCGCGAAATCGGTTGTAAAACGCACGATGTAGTACGTTAAAGATGTCACGTTGACAAATGGCCTGATCGGTTGTCCATTGATCGTGCGTTTTGCAGCGTTCGACTCGTAAAATAGATACTTTGTTTTAAGTTTCGCCCAATAACGAGCGTACTCTGATATTAGATTGGGCGAGGCGACCAAAAGGAAAAGCAGTGTCACGTAAAGATGTAGACGTCTCGCGACCAAAACGTTATGTAGAATTGAAACAATGGGCATCCGTCTTTTGATCCACACGTCCGGTGCTAAGAGATCGTCTCAATGAGATGGGAAGAGTCACAGATAGACATATGGGGGCTGGACAGCAGGTGCCACATACCTCTGTTTATATTATTGCACTCTTTAATCAGTATATCGAACAGTGATCCTTGCTACATATCAGTCTGCGTGTTTTGCAATAAATATATCGAAGCGTTGGGAAATTATCTATATTTATCATAAAGGCTGTACGCCGCCGATTTCTCCTGATGCACACGCAAGACGGTTTATATAAAAACTATATGAACGATCGTTATAGATAGTTTTGCGATAGTGTTAATAAGCGATCAGTATAAGACCAAAAGTTTTTACGTTCGTTTTTTCCTTTTAGTTCGTATTCGCCCCTACCACCCACCCCCTGTAATTATTGAGAAGCAAGGATGTTACTATTACGTACCGTTAGTCGGTTAAAAGAACTCGATGGCAAGAGATAAACCCAATCATGGGTTGACATGTAATCCGCATCAACCTGAGATTGGGCGATTCGAAGATAACATTATAATGGTTTAGATACTACTCTACACGGTCTCTGAAGATACACACATACACGCTACAAAGAATATACGAGTGCAGGTACAAAAGCGCATCTGCCTTACGAGCAAAATTCAGTGATTATTAATCAAAGATGGTATATTGCCCGACATAACAGTGCCTGTTATATCTCTTGCAAGACAGAGAGGCTATCCGATCGAGATGAGAAACAGAAACTACCGTTAGATAGAGACACCCGACTTGACGAAATACTCATTGAAGGACTTATTAACGGGCCTTTTAGAGATCCGTTATTGGGCAGCGGACATTACGCATTATTGAAAACTAGGAACAATACAAAAGGGTCCTCTGAGAAACGTTCGCCACCTTTTCTTTTAAGCAAAGAACAACGTTCGTTCGTATATTCTCAGCGTAACGATAAAATAAACTAGAACGGACGCAGAAAGAGTAACGATCCAAGAGATCCAGTCTCACTCATGTTATTGTACTAAACTATAAAGGTTAACGCTAAAGAGTAAGAAACAAAATCACTTTGGCATCATTACTTTTCCGATGCTAGTAACAAAAAACAAAGTAGACATGTTACGACAAAATTAGTCTGACGGTTCTGAAGTACAGACAGAGCGCAATTTATTATTGACCCTAGCGACGGCTTTCAGCAGTTCAATATTATTATATATGAAAGACGATTATAATAATTAGTCCTAACGAAGTAACAAACGCGTTTGCACAGTCCATTGCAAATCGTACGCGGAGTATTCCTGACTGACAAAGCGATCTGAAGGAACGTGCAGAAGCATTGACTTTCCGTTTATACGAAGCATCAAATTCTCCTAATAACGTATTTACGATCCGTTCTGTCGTGCTTGTGGGAAACGAAACGAACGTTCAAAGTACCCTATCGATCGGAAGCATTCTCCTCCAATCCAGTTAAGACGACAACTTCGATTAATCCCGATAAAACTTTGCGGCCGTCTGCCTAGAGAAAGACCAAGGAGATCAGGTTCGACAACACAAAGCCCGTACGTAGAGGATTCGAATTTTCAATAGTGCATTCCAAAGATCTTCCAATTTCTCGACGATAGCCTCACTCGATCGGATCCCGATCACGATCGAGAACGGCAAGGGTACAATGGTAAAATCGAGTCATGAGACAGCAGAGGCGGAATCTCGACGCGACATTTTACTCTTTGCTTTTTTAGTTAGACTTTCAAATTCTTAGATAGGATGAAATGGCCTATTATAATGAGCGACAGGATTGCGCCGGTCCGTCAACGAGAGACAAAGCGTACATTGAACATTTATGCGATCACGACTGATACAAATGACAAATTCACCCTCAATTCAACCTTTCTTTCTTAATGATAAATCGTCTTTATGCCTATTCTTCATTGAATGTCATCTACTTTCAGTTGCATGCTACTTAAAATTCTGCTTAAAATCTAACAGCACTAACCTTTTTTTCAAGAATTTTGCCTATTTGAAATCCTTCATCAAAGGGGGGTATCTGCTAGAGATTTTTTATTATCTTCTGTCGTTTGACGTCAGGCGCGTCGCGTTATTTCCTTGGGTCAGGCCAGGTTAGCAAATAAATGAAAGACATTCAACTAAGAACGGGCATAAAATGATTAACATTGCACCAAGTAAGAAAACGTTTAGTTCTACGTTGCGGTGTAGACGCTTGTAAAGGGAGGCGAATTGTGTATCCGTTGCTAAAATTGGTAGATGTTATTTAACGTAGAAAGGAGATATGCAGAGAATGAGATAAAATCGTAGTAGCTAAACGTTGAGTTTCGTTAAGTTCGTCGCGATCGTGTTAATAATCATTGCGCCCTCGTATAGTTTTATACCGACGCATCCTGTGCGCGCGTACTTTCAAATACCGCAGTAACTTGCGTCGGTATATCCAGCAAGTTCGAATAATTGGACCGGATACTAAGACGCAACTTACGGCGAGAAATATCTTCCAAGAAGAATGAGTAACACAACGGTCTGTGGACGTGAGTGGAAAACAGAGTTTCTGCATATTCAGTGGCGAAGTAGCCTCGTACTTAAATGCACATGAAATGATGTGATATTAGTCATTGAAGTTTGCGACGCGATTCGTGTAGATCGCGCGTCAGCCAACGGTTCTAGTTGCAAAACTCTCTGTGTACACATAATCTTCCCCTGAACGAATAAGCTTTAGAACTTTCAGTGCATTCTAGTAGTGGCCAACACACAATTGATTTCAGAATATTACTCGGTATAACGTTTTGTACAAAATTTTGTACAACATTGTACAAAAATGAGAATCTAGTTTAGACGCACAGAGACACCTAATTCACAGTGAAAGTGTGAGGTTATCAATAGTGCGGCGGGTCTCTTGAACTGATGTTCACTTTATTAAAAGGATCAGTACGTATCTGGCAAATAATGACGATTCTTCTACGCCACTGAACGGATCGAATGATATCCAATCCAGCGCGATGGATCAAGCTGTCCGAGTGAGATCACGAATCGGGACCGATCTGTAAATGGGCTCGCGATAAATTTGTTTTCCAGAATTATAATGATACTTCTTCGCTGGGATTTGCGTGAAGCACTTTACCTTTCCTGTTTATCAAAATAATATTTGGCGCAATGACCCTCATGTCCTTCCCGGTAAAGAAAAGAAGAAGGAAGAATGAGGAAGAACGAGTGGTGAAGGGAGAGAACGCAATATAGAAGGAGAGAGAGAGAGAGAGAGAGAGAGAATGCAAGAGTGAATGATGTCGAAGTACCGTCGGTACACTTTTTTTCTCTCGGGATGGTCAGGTGGAGGACACTCGAGGTATCTTCGAAAGATGATATATGCGCACGAGGTGGACAGAATTTTCCATGTAATATATATACCCTTACGTAACTACGTTGTTTAATATTGATAAGGATCAAAAATAAAAGTGATTATTCAAGAAGTACGTTCACTCGCCGATACCCTCCTTTTCTTCCACAAACTTAAAGTATAAACTTCGGAAGAAAGAGAAAGCGCCGGTGAATTTCTTTTATACAGGAAGCACATTTGTCAGTCGAAAGCCAGTGCTAAAAGTCCAACCGAAGAATCACCGTATTTAATTTGTTATCATATCAGAGAGTAAAGATATCGAGTCAACGGACGTGCCAGTGCTGAATGCTCAATCATAGAGTCCTTAATTAAATGCAACTCCTTTATCTACCAATTTCATTCCCGATCCAACATCTCCAAAGAAGTGCACTTTTGAAACTCTTCCCCGAAAATCCTATCTTTCGTCAATATCTAGTCATTTGTCTGAAGAAGAATTAAAGGGTAAAAGTCCGTAACTAGTTAAGTTGAAAGAAAAGGAATCGCTGGTAGAGCCGCGAACGTAAGCCAAGGACGTGTCGCATGCGATCTTAGAGCGAAAAGTCTTCTCTAAATGTCATTTAATCGTCACTAGCATTCGTCGGGCACGCGTTGCCGTAAATCGTGAGAGGACGGACGACACCTGAAGACGATGTTGCGCGACGACTCTCCCTCTTCATCCGCGGACCAAAGATGATAAAAGCTCGAGAATGACGGGATGCGGCCCGTAGTCTGTCTTTCAGAATCGCTACGAGAAGGTACGTGGACCAGGCTGCGAAGTATCCCGTGATGGCCTCGAAAATGATCGTTCATCTGCTAATCGCCTGCGGCGTTTTCGCCGTCACGACGTGTGAGTAAACTTCCCTCGGTCATATATGTACGTGTAGGAGAAAGTGAAACTGCGACTCGAGCGGTGTGCGCGGGCGAAAACCGGGATTGCCATTTTCTTTGAGGACGTCGACGAGGATCGCATCGAGCACGATCGGTCAATCGTACAAACGGTTATCTCAAGTGAGTCGGTGCCTTTCAATTTCCACATTTTTTTAAACACTCGCATGATTGCAATCGCGAGATCCATACGCGATCAACATTACACACAGGCAACCTTTCAATTTCCACATTCTTTTCAACACTCGCATCTTCCATACGCGATCACACTCTTTCCTACATAATTAAATTACTAAACAATCTATTTATCTAGGATACCGCAACATTACTAATTGGAGATCACAGGCAATCTTTCAATTTCCACATTCTTTTCAACACTCGCATCATTGCAACCGCGAGATCCATACGCGATCACACTCTTTCCTACATAATTCAACTACTAAACAATCTATTTATCTAGGATACCGCAACATTACTAATCGGAGATCACAGGCAATCTTTCAATTTCCACATTCTTTTCAACACTCGCATGATTGAAACCGCGCGATCCATACGCGATCACACTCTTTCGTACATAATTCAACTACTAAACAATCTATTTATCTAGGATACCGCAACATTACTAATTGGAGATCACAGGCAACCTTTCAATTTCCACATTCTTTTCAACACTCGCATGATTGAAACCGCGCGATCCATACGCGATCACACTCTTTAATTCAACTACTACATAATTCAACTACTAAACAATCTATTTATCTAGGATACCGCAACATTACTAATTGAAGATCATAGGCAATCTTTCAATTTCCACATTCTTTTCAACACTCGCATCATTGCAATCGCGAGATCCATACGCGATCACACTCTTTCCTATATAATACAATTACTAAACAATCTATTTATCTAGGATACCGCAACATTACTAATTGGAGATCACGGGCAATCTTTCAATTTCCACATTCTTTTCAACACTCGCATCATTGCAACCGCGCGATCCATACGCGATCACACTCTTTCCTACGTAATTCAACTAGTAAACAATCTATTTATCTAGGATACCGCAACATTACTAATCGGAGATCACAGGCAACCTTTCAATTTCCACATTCTTTTCAACACTCGCATGATTGAAACCGCGCGATCCATACGCGATCACACTCTTTCCTACATAATTCAACTACTAAACAATCTATTTATCTAGGATACCGCAACATTACTAATCGGAGATCACAGGCAATATTTCAATTTCCACATTCTTTTCAACACTTGCATGATTGAAACCGCGCGATCACACTCTTTCCTACATAATTCAACTACTAAACAATCTATTTATCTAGGATACCGCAACATTACTAATCAGAGATCACAGGCAATCTTTCAATTTTCATATTCTTTTCAACACTCGCATCATTGCAACCGCGAGATCCATACGCGATCACACTCTTTCCTACATAATTCAACTACTAAACAATCTATTTATCTAGGATACCGCAACATTACTAATTGGAGATCACAGGCAACCTTTCAATTTCCACCTTCTTTTCAACATTCGCATCATTGGAACCGCGAGACCATACGCGATCACACTCTTTCCTACATAATTCAACTACTAAACAATCTATTTATCTAGGATACCGCAACATTACTAATTGGAGATCACAGGCAACCTTTCAATTTCCACATTCTTTTCAACACTCGCATCATTGCAACCGCGCGATCCATACGCGATCACACTCTTTCCTACATAATTCAACTACTAAACAATCTATTTATCTAAGATACCGCAACATTACTAATTGGAGATCACAGGCAACCTTTCAATTTCCACATTCTTTTCAACACTCGCATCATTGCAACCGCGAGATCCATACGCGATCACACTCTTTCCTACATAATTAAACTACTAAACAATCTATTTATCTAGGATACCGCAACATTACTAATTGGAGATCACAGGCAACCTTTCAATTTCCACCTTCTTTTCAACACTCGCATCATTGCAACCGCGCGATTCATACGCGATCACACTCTTTCCTACATAATTCAACTACTAAACAATCTATTTATCTAGGATACTGCAACATTACTAATTGGAGATCACAGGCAATCTTTCAATTTCCACATTCTTTTCAACACTCGCATGATTGAAACCGCGCGATCCATACGCGATCACACTCTTTCCTACATAATTCAACTACTAAACAATCTATTTATCTAAGATACCGCAACATTACTAATTGGAGATCACAGGCAACCTTTCAATTTGCACATTCTTTTCAACACTCGCATCATTGCAACCGCGAGATCCATACACGATCACACTCTTTCCTACATAATTCAACTACTAAACGATCTATTTATTTAGGATACCGCAACATTACTAATTGGAGATCACAGGCAATCTTTAAATTTCCACATTCTTTTCAACACTCGCATCATTGCAACGCGCGATCACACTTTTCCTACATAATTCAACTACTAAACAATCTATTTATCTAAGCCGCATCCATACGCGATCACACTCTTTCCTACATAATACAATTACTAAACAATCTATTTATCTAGGATACCGCAACATTACTAATTGGAGATCACAGGCAATCTTTCAATTTCCACATTCTTTTCAACACTCGCATGATTGAAACCGCGCGATCCATACGCGATCACACTCTTTCCTACATAATACAATTACTAAACAATCTATTTATCTAGGATACCGCAACATTACTAATTGGAGATGACAGACAACCTTTCAATTTCCACATTCTTTTCAACACTTGCATGATTGAAACCGCGCGATCCATACACGATGACACTCTTTCCTACATAATTCAACTACTAAACAATCTATTTATCTAAGATACCGCAACATTACTAATTGGAGATCACAGGCAACCTTTCAATTTCCACATTCTTTTCAACACTCGCATGATTGAAACCGCGCGATCCATACGCGATCACACTCTTTCCTACATAATTCAACTACTAAACAATCTATTTATCTAGGATACCGCAACATTACTAATCGGAGATCACAGACAATCTTTCGTTGATCCTTTTCCCTCTCATACACATTCGCAAAATTGCACTTCGCAGTATTGTACACACGTGCACATGCACGCAATGGGCAGCGTAATTGACTATAATTAGCCTGTTTGAGCCGAATAATTAAACTGACTGTTACCGGGTACTTGCATATCGACATGGGGTCGTTCTTCATTATATAATGTGGATACTCCCACAGATGTGCATTTACCTTTCAACGTAATGACTAAATTATGCATTAGAACGTGTAATCTTTCAATAACCGCGCAAAGTAAAATGCTTACTACGCAGACGAAAAACTTGGCTGATTTTGTGACATGCCTATTCATATTTTAAAATAAACGTAATTTAAAGGGTTCAAAGGTTGCAACGTAGATCAAGTTCAAATCATCTGTGTCAGGTGCAAATTTCTAGTTAGATTTCAATACTTTTTATGTAACACTTTGTGTTATTATGGAATTAGTCAAATTTCTTATGTAATGCGCAACCAGACCTTTCAAAAACCAGTCAGATATTTTTGGCGCATGAAAATGACGTCACACTCTAACTTAGGCTTACCTCTAACTTAGGATTCCTTTGGAGCTGTAAGACTCATGAAAAAACAAGAAGCAACACAATAAAAAATGTCCTGATGCGTCATGTCTACTTTTAGTTTTTCGTTTCTTGAAAGATTCCCAGTTGTCCTTAACGTAGCTCTAGCAGTGCGTCATTGAACTAAATCGAACTAACATATACGATTCATAGTATTAATAATTCGTTATTTCTTCTTGAAATTAAATTGCCATGGAAAATAAATGATACGTTTTATACATGCGAGTTTGTATGTAACAAAAGTATTGGACGAATCAAGCTGGGTTCCTCGATGGGTTTCCTGTACGGTACTTATACATATGAGAGAAAGGCGGTTCGATTTCTCAAATATCAGGCTCATCCGAATTATCATTAACGCGTTGAAAGCAGATAGTTTCTGCGAGTAAGTAACGTTTGGCATTTTGTAATATCCCCGAAGCGACTAGAAGCAAAACATATGAGCATATTACGTAAGCACACGGCACATAAGCGAGTGATGCTAATGTATGCCGTGCCTTTGCGGAGGTCAAGTCGAACTGCTGCGTGTCCATCGAACTTTCTCCATCCTCCTGTATTCGTATAACTCTTGTTACACGCAAAAGTTGCCGAAAACTCGGCCCTCCGCGTTACATAATAATCGGTCTATCTATGTAATCGGTACATGCTCGATTGCGATTGAATATATTGGGTTGGAGGGAAAGTTCTGTCGTATTTTTAATAGGCAGGTAATTTTTCTTATAAATAAAAAAAACATCTGGCTAGTGAGTCATTCGTTTTTTTTTTGTTTTTTATAGCTGCTGTATAATATAAAAGGACTCCTTTTTTACCGTTCATCATTTACTTGTGATATTTGAAGTGAAAAACATGTCAGTAGATAAAGTGCATTTACGACACTGCATTTTGTATGAATTTCAAAAACGAAGCAACGCATCGGTTGCATGTAAAAATTTATGTGCGGTATTTGGAAAAGATATTGTAAATGTTCGTACTTGTCAAAGATGGTTTAGCAAATTTCGTTCCGGGGCTCTGAGCCTCCAAGAAAGTGATCGATCTGGACGACCATCCAAGATCGATAATGATGTTTTGCGATCCATGTTGGAAAATAATCCACATTTAACAAGTCGAGAAATTGCAGAAGAGTTTGGCATTCATCATACAACACATTAAATGTATTATGATTAATATTAAACACATATTTTTATAAATTAATTCAAATATTTTCTTTAAAATACGACAGAACTTTCCCTCCAACCCAATATTAACCCTTATCGGTCGCTAGCTTTTCATACGTGATTCTCACTAGGTTGTAGCTGGTTTCAGTAAAAATGCGACAAATCGTCCGTATTATAAGAATAACATTTTTATTAGAAATTAGTTCTTTTTTGAAGGTGTATTACAAATATATGAGTTTAAAATAATTATTTATAAGTTTTTAACGTATAATATTTTTTGAAACAATCTCCAATATGAAGAAATGGTTTTCTGTTGCACGTTTCACAGAAGTGTACTGTTGTTTTTCTTCCTCCAGGAAATTTACGATTAGAACCTACTAAGCAATCGTTATGTTTTCCTTCAGCATCAGGTTGCAAGATATGTAGTTTTCCATATAATCTATCCTCATTGTCTGTTGTTGATGGCGTTCCATATCACGGAGTCTTACCTTCACGGAAATTCCCAATTAGGGACATAACTAATTCCCGAATAAATTTTATATGAGACATTTATTTACTGTTGTTCTGCTTACAATCAGCTTTATACAGAATATAAGACTTCATCCACAAGTCAATCGTGCCCGCATTTCATAGAACGCGAATTTTGACTATTTCACCCGTTGTCACCTCTCACGTGACGTACGACCGCAGCGATAAAGTACTGTTGTCACGTGAGAGGTGACTTACGACCGTTAAGGGTTAATATACAATCGACTACCACATAACGTGTGTTTCTGCGACGCCCTCAAAATATTCTATTGAAACGACTCTTTTTCATATAATGCGGCTTTGGTACAATTTCGTGGTACAATTATTATATACGAGGGCAGTCCGAGAAGTACTTAGCCTACAAAAGAAAAACGAAAATTTTGGAAAATTGACGATTTATTTTTCAACATAGTCTCCTTTTAACTCGATACACTTGATCTAGCGATGAAATCTGGGCATATCCTGCATGAAATATTGGGCATGAGAAAGCTTTCTGCTCGATGGGTGCCGCGTTTGCTCACTTCGAATAACAAGCGCATCCGTGAGACCACTACAGAGCAGTGTTTGACACTGTTTAAGCGCAATCCGAAAGAGTTTCTACGTCGCTTTGTGACTGTCGACGAAACGTGGATCCACTGGTACACACCAGAGACCAAGGAACAGTCGAAACAGTGGACTGCGCCCGGCGGATGTGCTCCGAAGAAGGCGAAGACTGTTCTATCGGCCGAAAAGGCGATGGCCACCGTTTTCTGGCATTCACAAGGTGTGATCTACATAGACTACCTGGAGAAGGGCAAAACGGTCACAGGGCTGTACTATGCCGAATTATTGAGCCGATTCGACGCCGAATTAAGGAAAAAACGGCCCCATTTGGCGAAGAAAAAAGTGCTCTTTCACCACGATAACGCACCGGCTCACACTTCTGCCCAAGCTACAGCCAAATTCGTTGAATTAGGCTACGAACAGCTGCTCCATCCACCGTATTCTCCAGATTTGGCCTCGTGTCACTTCTTTTTGTTCCGAAACTAGAAAAAGTCATTTGCTGGGCAGAAATTTGAGTCGAATGAGGAGGTTATCGCTGCCACGGAGGCCTACTTTGCAGATCTCCAGAAAACGTATTTTTCAGACGGGTTGAAGAAGTTGGAGCATCGCTGGATCAAGTGTACCGAGTTAAAAGGAGACTATGTTGAAAAATAAATCGTTAATTTTCCAAAATTTTCGTTTTTCTTTTGTAGGCTAAGTACTTATCGGACTGCCCTCGTATATAAGGCGACTTTGGTACAATTACTTGATAAACGTGTTAGATGATAGACCTGAAAACACTAATTCTAATCTGATTCCAGGTCTCACACAGTTTCAAAGATTTCCAAATTCTGTGCACGACAATCAAATTGATCGGGGTCAATCTTTGCACACGAGACAGGTAGGATCGGCGTCTTGTCCGGAAAAAAACGGTCGTTTCCCAGTTCCTTCGCAGTGTGATGCTTACATCGAATGCATTGATGGCGTTCCGGAAGAAAAGCTTTGCCCTGAGGGTTTACTCTTTAACCCCGATGCCCGATTTAATTACCCATGCGGCTATCCCATCGATGTTGATTGCGAAGGCAGACCAAACCGACGTAAGATTTCGACTTTTGACATATCATTTCTTTATCGCTCCAACGGTCACACAAATATTTTTGTAATATTTATTTTTCACCTATCATCAGAACCCGCTCAACCAACCGAAGATTGTCCTCATCAATACGGTTACTTCAAAGTTGGTGATCACCAACGTTGCGGACAATTTATGAACTGTGCCGATGGCAGAGGATACGTTTTTGACTGTCCCGAAGGTCTCGCTTTTAATCCGACAACCTATCGTTGCGATTGGCCTGATCAAGTACCTGACTGCGATGCTGAAGGTAAGCACCTAACATAAGCTCATTTCTTTATGCTTCCCTATTTACATGTTATATACGAGTAGAAAATTCTCTGGAGGTGCGGCGGTAAGTAGAAAAATATGTTACGTGAGAATTGTTTTTTTCTTTGTTTTATTGACCGTTTAACACTTTGACTGCCTTGCGTATTTTACTATTTTAAAACCGCAACGTGATGAAGTACAGTAAAACCTGTTTTTGTGCGGTGGATAGGGACCGAATAAAAGAAATCGTACAAAAAAATATTCGAAAATTTTATAAATTCTTACATATAATAAACAATTTTGTACGATATACTACCTAAAATCTTTTTTATGCGGTGAATAGGGACCGCATAAAAAAAGTCGGACTTAGAAAATACATCAATGATTTATGAAATAGGTGAGAGAATGCTTTCAATTAAATTAAATAATTAAATTACACCTAAAGAAATGTTAAAAATATTTAATTCTTCATTGTACATATACATGGAGAAGTTTTCAAATTGTACATTAAATAGTTTGCTGCTACTCGTCGTAATCCAAAACGCGCATCCTCTTGTGATGAATTGGTTGAAAATCGCTTTCGTCGCTTGAAGATAGGATTTCAATTGATTTGTTTTTTGGTATCATAAACTCAGTGATCAGTTTTTGTGACGACGGTCGACTGGTCAATTGCTTGTAAACCTCACGATAGTGAGACATGCATGATCTCAGCTCTTTTTGGAATTTTAAGCGTCTTTCCGCGTTGGTATCTATTTTAAGAAAATGCGTTTCCAATTTTTTCGAAATCTGGATCCCTGCATATATTTTATCTGCTGTAATAGATTCCGATTCTTCTTGTGTATTTTCATAATCTATCAAACTATTGATAATGTCACTATCATCGACAGTTTGGTCCTCAATCATCTCGTCCAGGTCATTATCGCCGAAAGAATCAAAGCCTTCTCCGCCGATGTTATGTGCAAGCGCACTAATTTCAGATAATAACGTTGACGCGTTTTTGGTAACGTTTCGATTAATTACACATTCATATATTTCGTCCACAACATGTATATGTACATTGAAAGGAAACATTAAACTGGTGCTAACGCCGCTAAGATTCATATACCGCATAAGAATAAAATCGCACAAAAAAAATTCCACAAAAATAAAATCGCACAAAACCAATCGCATAGAAAAGGACCGCACAAAAACAGGTTTTACTGTACTTCGGAATATGATTGAACTGTACAAAATGAAAATAATGTGAAAGAATCGAAAACCAAAGAGTTTAATCACTACTTAATATTAATTGCATTTATAAAATTATAAACGCTACCGATTGGATGTTTTTTGAATTTTTCGTGAGACCTTTTGCGCCGGTCATCGATGACCATCATGGCGGTCAAAGTGTTAATCAAACGGAGACATGATTTTATTACTGATCAATAGCAACCAACGATAAGCGAAGCGGATTTGTCGAAATCGATGTTCGACGTAACGACATTAATTAACACGTTTACTGTCGCGTAAATTTTCTATGTTTTTCCTGGGGATCATAATAGAATTAAATAGAATGGACCGTCCTATTTAATTTCTGTAAACATTATCTCTTGCTATAGTGTTTAACGGTTCAATACTATACTTGTGCTTCGCAATATTTAACAATCGTTAACATTCATCCTATATTAATCATTTTACAGTTTTGCAACTGCAATTCAAAATAAGTAATACCTTTAACACGTTGACTGCCAAGCATATTTTGTTATGTTAGAACCGCGATGCGATAAAATACTGCAGAGTATAATTAAATAGTGCAAAATAAAGGTATCGCAGAGTTGTTAGAAGCCAAAAGTATTGAAGCACCGTTCCGATATCAATTGCTCTTACAAGATAGCAAATAGACTTTATTGCGACTTTTTTGCATTTTTAGTCAAATCTTTTGCACCGGTCACCGGTGACCACCGTGGCAGTCAAAGTGTTAAGAGAGGCACACGCATAGTGCCGAATTCATTTTTTTCTCTAGTTTTAATCTTTCCAATAATATAATTTTGTTTCGATTATCAATATTCGCCAATAATAAAATCTTGCCTCCACGAATGTGTTACGCATGTTATACATACTTTTCTTCATATGAATATTTAAATATCGTTTTTTTGCACAGCTTTCCTAGGTTTTCGTTGTCCCGAGGTGAAAGAGAACACTTTCCTTTCTGGTCAGATCACATTTTTCAGGAGTAACCAAGATTGTCAGCATTATTACATCTGCGTAAACAATCGTCCGCGACTTCTAAACTGCGGCGAAGGAAATGCATTCAACGAACTCATCGACGCCTGTGATGCTGCCGAAAACGTAACAGGATGGTTTGTAATTTATTTCCCTATTTCGATACTATTATAGTAGCTGTCTCGTTATAATAACTAATTGAGTAGAGACTCAATGCTATTTCATTTTTGTTTCGTCACATTATTTCAGTTCTGATGGACCAAGCAATGTACGTCAACCGACGAAAGGGCATCAAACGAGACTCTTTTAGTGGAATATGCAAATGGCAGTATCAAACATTTGCGCCTCACGATGATATTCTTAAATAGACTAAGAGACCGACGCAATTCCGAATCGAATGTCATTTTCTTTCACGTTTTGCACATTTTATGTCTAATAACAGGCAAAACGTTGAACGCCTCTTATTTTTACAAACATTGGCAAGTTCTTTTATACACAGACATTTTATCAAATATGCAATGCGGCTCAGTGGGATTATTTCCTTGAATCAAATGAATAGCAATGCCATGAACAATGTACATATTAATGTTAAGTTTAGTTAATGTAGTTCTGACGCACGATGTCGATCAAAGACATATACGTGTAAAACAATAAAAATCCTAAAACATTCAATTCAAATGCCCTACAACTTGTCATCAATTAAAAATAGTGTCACATTGCAATACTCCAGACTAACACGCACACTTTCATCATTTTTCTACTAACTCTTTCTCATATCACTAAAACTATCGTAAATTGCAATAACTATTGCGCATTTTGTGGTGCGAATTGCCTTTCCTTTAACTTCAGTCGTTTCTCTTTCATTTCATATAGGTGATCAAGCCGAATGATTTACTTTCAGTTGGTAGTTGTTAAAAAACTCGTGTTTTTCTTAGGTTTTTCTCGATTTTTCCATCTATTTTTTATCATATCTCAAAAACTATTTCGAATTTTTCAACGCGGTTGCAATTTTTCCAAGTCTCTTTGTATCCTCTTTCATCTGGCACAATTGCAAATTGATCGGTAGAGTTTTCATTTTTGACCTCATTTTCAAGCTCGTTTTTCACGATTTTTCCACACATTTATGGCGATATCTCCGGAAATATTGCGAATTTCGGGGTGCGCCTTGCATTTTTCTTAGTTATTTTCGACCCCCTTTGATATACTAGAAGGGCGAGTAAATCGGTCACCCATCATTTTTTGGCAAAAATGGCAAGGAGTATTAACCGTTTGAGTCCGGGGAAGCGCTATCGCGCTTCACCTGTTGTATGGCAACAATACGGCGCAGCGCGATAGCGCTGCTCTTGTTTTGTATTGAAAATGTGAAGACGCTGCTGTTGGTAGTATACTTTACGCAATTATTGAGAGCAGTTGCAGTAATATCAGTAGCAGCTTTTATTCATTTAACTCAGTTGTGGCTATTAACAATATAAGAATTAAATAGACTGCAATTTGCTTCGAACATTATTGACACTATAGAGGAGGAGTGGTTAGCAAGCAAAAATGCCACAGGAACATCACCAATAAGTAAAAAGTTTTCTTTAGAAAAATTGCCTGGGCGAAATTTGCGACAGTGTGGTGTACGCAGTAATAAAAATGGTAATGGAATTAAGCGATCCAACTTAATTTGCGCTATATGTAAAAAAGGAATTCATGGAATTTTTGCAGCAAAACATTTGTGTAATAAGTAAAAATAAAATTTTTTTTTATCATTATTACTTGTTACATAACAATTAGTGTTAATTATAACCATTTTCATTGTTTCCCAAAAAAAATACTACGCATTTCATCCCGGACTTTTAGCACATGCATAAGAAAATGCTCCCGTACTCAAACGATTAAGATTTTCTCGATTTCTTCAAGGCCCTGTCCCGTCTAAACTAGCGATCGAAACCTACAACTAATATAAGTTTTCTTAAAGCTCTTTGGACGCACTTTCACGTGGGACTAATCGCGATCACCAATTTTGAAAAAAATTTTTTTTCGCTCTCTTAAAATCGTCATATCTCGGAAACTATGAAGAGTTCAGCGCCCGGAAAGTGGTCTATCTTCAGGGCAAATCACCCTCTGGGGAACGGTATCGGTCCGAAACAAAAAAAAAAAATTGACATTTTTCGCCTATTTTCGCCGATTTTCAGCTTATTTTTCTTTCTATTATTGCTTATAACTCGTGAACTATTATGAATTTTGAGGCGCGATATGAATTTTTTTCAGTCACCGTCGACCCTCTTTCATTTCATATAGGTGCACAAGTCAAATGATTTACTTTCAGTTGGTAGTTGTTAAAAAACCCGTATTTTTGTTATGTTTTTCTCGATTTTTCAATCTATTTTTTATCATATCTCAGTCGTGACATGATTCCGTACAATCAGAAGTTTATTCTTACTTCGTCTGTAACATTACTAATGGTAGCACTGTGCTTTTAACACTAGATTGCCCAAAGCAGTCATTTTGACTGTTTTTTAATTTCAATTAGAAAAACAATTATGAAATTGATGACACAATTTCTTAGAATTTGGTGACTTTTTCTATAACACATAAATGGGTTTATGAATAATTGTAGTTACTTCCGCTCTCCTTTATTTCCGTATATATATATGTGTTATACCTATATTGCCCAGAAGCAGTCATTTTGACTGCTTGGTAAATTTTAAATAATCAAAAGATTTTTATTTATTGAATTGAGTAAATTTCTTATATGACCTGTCCGGCTTTGTATTGAAATATGATGCATGATAAATTGTCGATTTGGGCGTATACTTGATAAGTGTCAGTTCCTCAATAAGTTAAAGTAGTACTAGTTATTCGAATCTTTATAAAGTGTTGTTCTAACAAGTTGTTTATTTTATTTCTTTTGCGCCCTAACTTTATGAAAAAAATGTCGAACAGAAATGAGTTATTGGAAAAGCTAACGAACATAAGTGAAGAGTGCTCCGATATAGAATCAAATGCAACAAATTCTGAACTATCATCTGAAGATGAAGCGGATTATATTCAAAGTGAAACATCTGACGCTGAAGATAGTGATGAAGAGTCGATCACCAATGATGAAAATAAAAGTGTCATCAATATGCCCAGGAAAAGGTAAATTTTAAATAATCAAAAGATTTTTATTTATTGAATTGAGTAAATTTCTTATATGACCTGTCCGGCTTTGTATTGAAATATGATGCATGATAAATTGTCGATTTGGGCGTATACTTGATAAGTGTCAGTTGCTCAATAAGCTAAAGTAGTACTAGTTATTCGAATCTTTATAAAGTGTTGTTCTAACAAGTTGTTTATTTTATTTCTTTTGCGCCCTAACGTTATGAAAAAAATGTCGAACAGAAATGAGTTATTGGAAAAGCTAACGAACATAAGTGAAGAGTGTTCCGATATAGAATCAAATGCAACAAATTCTGAACTATCATCTGAAGATGAAGCGGATTATATTCAAAGTGAAACATCTGACGCTGAAGATAGTGATGAAGAGTCGATCACCAATGATGAAAATGAAAGTGTCATCAATATGCCCAGGAAAAGGTGTAGGGTGCTAACTAGTTCAGATTCTGATGAAGAAACTGAAAACACCTTTCAGGAGACCGAAACAGCTGCTGATGGTACTGTGTGGACAAAAATTGACGAAGGTGGTATTCCTGGAAGGATACCATCTGCTTGTATTTTCAAGAGTGTCAAAGGGCCAACAGGCTACGCAAAAAGGAACATTGTGGCAGATAATCTTATCAGTGCATTATCGTTGATAATAGATAACTATATTATCAAACATATAAGAAAGTGCACAGAAGAATGTCGCCGAATTTTGCGGAACGGTTGGACAATATCATTACCGGAAATACGTGCATTTATTGGGATTCTATATGCTCGTGGAGCTTACGAGGCAACAAATTTTAAATTGAGTTATTTATGGTCAGCGAAGTGGGGTCCCGAATCTTTTAGAAAAACTATGGCCAGAGAAAAGTTCAAGCAAATCCTACGATTTATTAATTTGGCAAAAGAACCGAATGCAGTAGGCGCCTACAATCAAATAAATTTGCCTTGCTTTCGGAAATATGGGTTAAGTTCATTGAAAACAGTCAATATGTACAGTTAATATTTACTAATAACCTGTTATATAACTGTAAATAACATAAAAAATATTAAAAATTAATTTTAAACAAATTTCTTTACATATTTGTTATTTTTTCACAATGTCATTTTGACTGTTTTTGGGCAATATAGGTATACAAGAAATCTCGGGCAATCTAGTGTTAATCTGGAAACATAATTGGTCGTGTGAAAAAATCGATTCAAATTGCCGCGTATTCGTACTTCGAAACCGGGGGCGCTGTTCGCTATAGACAATCCCATCTACGACATCTTGATCACTACGTTTTTCATGTTCTACTTGTCATTAGTCTTTAAACAGTCACCATCGATGCATGTAAATATTTTTCACACTTCGCATGAGTATAAACTGACCGTAATTTGTATGCACGTATTTTACCTTATAACTTTATATTCGCTCGAAGTGGAACAGCGCAAATATCATCAGACGCAAAAGACAAATTTTTAACCTGAAACATAAAGTCACATTATGAAATACTGTCATATAAACAAATCAATTATGACCCGTCAAATATTCGTTGTGTAAATACATTTTATCCTTTTATCCTGACATTGTTACATGCTAATAATTTGTGGAACGTATGTATCTACACTTAGACGGTATTAATTTCATTCGAACTCCCGAAAGTCAAACTTTTTAGTCAGTCATAATGTCAGCGTGCGTACTTTATTTTATTGTATGTTGCATATTCATCATGAGACATTCACCTTTTATTAGCTGTATATATCTTAGCTCCTGACGACACAAGCAGAAATGACAGAAAACTTTGGCCGAGAAACACCTCCCTTTGGATCTAATGAAGATTCTAAAACAGCAGGACAACCTTTATCAGATTTCCTGTTGCAGCTAGAAGATTATACTCCAACGGTATCTACTCTCTTTATAAAACACCCATAATAAAATTATATTTCTTACTCCTTCCCAGTGCTTACATTTATTCTTTCGATTTTAGGTTCCCGATGCTATTAGTGAACATTATTTACACACGGCTGGCTTTAATACCACAGATCCGAGAATGTAAGTACTATTTTTATGTCTTATTTAGACAGTATCTATTAAAGTTCTTATTCCATTGCAGTATTCGATTAGTATCATTGGCAGCACAGAAATTTATATCAGAAATTGCCAATGACGCTCTACAACATTGTAAAACACGAGGCGTCAATCAGAATACTAAAACAAAAGGAAAAGACAGGCGCTATACGTTAACAATGGAAGACCTGACTCCAGCGGTTGCAGAATATGGAATCATTGTGAAAAAGCCACACTATTTTGTTTGAATTTGAACCGAACGAATCTCCTTATCCATTTATCTGTATGTTGTACTAATCTATTAAAAATGTCATTATTATTCTGTGAATATATAATTTTTACACTCGTTTTCTTCAAATTTTCATTGACAAAGCAAATTTGTAAATTTTAATTTGCTGTGAGTATTTTCTGTACAAACTGAGTATTATTTTATGTAAAAACACAATTTTTGAATACTGCGAGATAGCTAAAAAAGGAAGAATAAAAGAATTCCTTGCCTTTCATTTACTATACACATTTGACATGAGAAAGAATGATTCATTTCATCGATATTTTTAAGTGTACGATTCGGATAATTAATGAAACAAAAGGTAGAATTTAGGTGGAAAAGGTTGAACGATCGAACGCCTGTTCAGAAAGGATTTCGACGTAGAAGGCTTCCCTTTCACCTTAACCCGATAGTCAATATGTCGAAAACGAAAAGATCATAGAACATTTTCCAGCTGATGTGGCGCATGGCGATCAAAACAGCGTGGTTTCGTTTATCTAGTAATTTTTTGCGATGCCAGGTATACCACTAGTCCCCGCATGCGCTCTATTCCAAAAAAACCATCAGCCATATTGGTGTGTTGTATCGCTGTCCTCAGTAATTTCGAAGATCAGAAAGGTATTTCTCCAGTCATATCTCCCAAAGCGTCGCAAGTTCGTACCTTCAACTGGAAGAGAAAGTGCTCGCCCAAATTCGATCCCAATTACATAGCCCATCGACGAGTTCTTTTGACGTTCGTGAACAAAAAAAGTTTGGTTAATTTTGCCACCTTGGCTTACGGAATCGTTCCGTTTAAGAATATGTCGTAAATAAATGTGTCGTACTTTATTGGCCCGACGATACGTCCGATGCCAATGTTTCAGGATGCTATCTTATTTGCACGCACGCGGTCGCGATTAGCGGACAGTATTCTTCGAAAGACGAAGTCTTTATGAAATACAGTCTCTACCGTCTGTTGTGCATCGCCACACTCGCTACTTTTACTTCGCCCCTTTACATCTCACATAATACCTCCCGAAAATAATATCCTATACGCGTTAACTCGCGACAATACGAGGCAGCGGCTTATATGCGTCATTTTCATTGAGCAACAAGTACGGATGTCGGTTTACCCGTTTGCAATATTATCTAGTACATTCTCTCATAACACTTATTGTCACACTTCTGTTTGTAACTGATGATATCACTGTGGTGCCATACACTGACGGTCTATTTACTTTGTATTTTCTACATTGCAGAGTGTAATGGAAGTTTGCCGCTCTTATTCGTCTCGGTTCAACTATTTGCAACATTTTATTTATGGCTATTACTTATACATACCGTGTTCTTTGTCATTCTTCAAAATTAGAGCATACATATCAAAACAGACAATAACAATGATATATTTATTTTTATTATCGCATTCTGATATTATTTCTGATTGTATTTAAATATTATTTCATTTTCTACAGCAAATAGTGCGAGATGACGGATTCCATGAAATTTGGTCCTGAGTGGTATGTAATCTGTAGCCATATCGGTTAAACCATTTTCACAAATATTCAGTACAATCAATTTAGTGGCACCCGATAACGATAAATTCTTTAACTTTTGTTTTCGTCAGGTTGCGCAACTTGTCAGGAGACAGTTGCAATACCGGAGCAGGTGGCGGTGGTACCGCGAGCTTAACTACACCGAGGTACCATCTAGCGGAGCATAGATATGGCCGTGAAGAAATGCTGGCCTTGTTTGATCGGAACTATAAGCCACCTGAGCGGCTGATGATAGCGTACCCAGCATTGTTGGTTGAAAAAACTCAACTTCCACTGGCCCTTATACAGATGACAGAAGACGAAACGGTAATTAAAAATTGGGTGCATCATGTTTTCAGTACACGCTGATGACATGTACAAAGTACCAATAAGGTATAAAAAATTACCTAACTATTTCATTCTAACGATATCCAATTGTGCGTCGTCAAAATACTATTTCTTGAAAGCAGTATATGTCTAGAAGCGTTTAAGAGACATATATTTTTGTTGATGTCCTATATTGAAAAGCGTGTCACTAAGTCTATTAGTGTCTAAAAATATAACACTCTGGAGCCCTTGTGCCAGTTCATATAAAGTGTGGTCTATCTACTTCCTGAAATTTATATAACTCTTACCAAATCAAAATGATACCGACAATGTACAATGAAAAGGGAACAATACGAATAATGAATTAATTTAGCCAGCACATACAGAGTTGAGTCAGGTTAAAGTGTTGACTATGTAATGGACATATAATGAAATGCAGTTGTTTCATGTATGTCTAGCAAAAATTTTAAATAAAAGACCACTGATGTTTGCATGTATGCGCACGCGCGCCCGCGCACACAATACACACGCGGATACGCGTAGGAAATAAGAAATAATTCGGAAAAAATATTGAGAATTGATTTGCAGCGCATGTGGAATGGAGGGGTAACGAATATTGGTGCACGAGGAAGAGGTGGTAGTGTTGATCGCGGAGGGCGAGGTAGAAATGGAAGAGGCAGTATATATTCCTCTCATTATTCACGAGGAGTCGGTTTCGATGACTCGGGAGATGGCGTCCGTATTGACGGTCAGCTGTTTCAGGTTTGACGTTCACCTTTGCACCGTACACATAAGATAATGAGAATAAAATTAGTTTCTTCGCGACTTATTGATACACCGATGTTGACGTACAGGGGCGAAACCGGCCTTTTGATAGATCGCAAAGTGAACGTGGTTGGTCAGAAAGAAACGGTGCTCCGGATCCAGGAGAATGGAACGGCTCGACTAGTCCCAGAAAGGAATTGAGTCGTGGGACCAGCGGTGGTTCTCTCATGGAAGGCAATTGGAGACGCCATCGCGGTGGCGGGGAAGACGACGATAGCTGGCGTAAATGGAGTAAGTTTTATAGACCGTTATCTAATTTCTTAAATCTATTTTATATAATATCCGTCTTGCGACATTGCGACCTTTGTTGGGGGAAATATATATAAGGGCGTTTCGATACTTCAGATAGAAATAGTTGGCGCGAAGGTGGTAGTATGGACAGAGATAGATTGGAGAGAAACGAAGGCGATGGAGAAGATGGTCGTACCGGTGGGGGAAGGTGGGAATTCCGAGGAAATCACAGGCCGACTCACGATTCTGGTCACCATCCACCACCACGGACCGCTCGTACTTGGGAATCTAATCATCATGATAATCATGATAATCTTCCAGAATGGTAAGTTGTTTTTTCCGATCGGTTACCGGAGTAAAAATGAAGCCGAAAATGTTAGAAGGGAAAATTGTACAGGGCAACAGAAAATCCAAGCGAAAGTGGCGGAAGCTTTGACGCTTCGGGTGCATTCCACGGAGGAATGTACTCAGATGACGACGAAGACGGGGTAATGCATGCCGGCGGTGGTTCGCAAGAGCCGCGGACGCGACGTGTATCCGAAGGAAATAATACATCAACCGCGTTAAAATCTAGTAATAAATCCGCGCCTTATAATACTAATCAGGGGCAAATGGTAAATCGTCAAACAAATAATACACTTAGTACAATGAACAGGGAAAGAACAAAACCACTGCACCCGCCTGAAGACAGAGAAGATTCTGTTGAAAAGGATAGAGGAAGTAGCTCCCCGAGTAAGGGATCGCTACCGATATCTGACAACAATTCGACAAAAACATTGCAATCGGCATCGGATCCTTTATCGAAAAGAGCTGTTGGCCCCGCGAATACGGACAATATTGATAATGACAGAGTTAAAACGAACGACGTGGGAAGCGGTAAGCCTCCCAGCGAGTCGCACAACAAAGAAAACATGGGAACAGACGTTAAGATAGATGCAATGACTGCCCCTGCAAACCGACAACTTCCTTTGCAAACAGAAGCTCAAAAGTTCTCGCATAGCCTGGGACCGGATAGTGTGAGGCAAAGATCCGAGGATGACTTGGACAGAATGAAAGAAGAGGCCGACGCCTTGGTAGCGAAATTAATGGCAGACGAGGAAAGTCACAGAGAAAAGACAGCTAACATACCGCCCTCCATTGGTAAACAATCTTCTGCAGTATCTTCTTCAAACGGGCAAGAAAAATGGTTTTACCGCGATCCACAGGGTGAAGTTCAAGGTCCATTCCTAGCAAGTGAAATGGCGGAGTGGTGTAAGGCTGGCTACTTCACGGCAGGGTTAATGGTGAGAAGAACGTGCGATGAAAGATACGCCACACTCGGTGACTTGATGAAAATGTGTGGCAGAGTGCCATTCACCCCTGGACCGCCCATACGACCTCTCAAGGTACCAAAATAATCTCACTCACTCTTAGCGATTTACATTTAGCTACGAGAATGGATTGTATAAATGTCCGGTGTTATTTAAATAATCTAATACCGGTCTTCCGTTCGAATATTTTCAGTTGTCCGAGCAAGTGCCCGGAATACCTCCTGTGCCCAATACAGTACCAGCGGGAATGACTGCCAGTGCTTTACCAAAGACTGGCATAGAAGACCCGTTACTTTTACTTCAGTATCAACAAATGAGATTGCTACATAACCAACAGTTACTACTTAGACAAATGAAAACATCCGCAATCGCGAAATTGTCGCAATCCGAGCATTGGGCGACGTTAAGTGCGGTAGAACAGAATCAGTTGATTCTTCAGTACGTCATGCAGGATTCTGAGATTCCTGAAATGCCAATTTCTACGAATCCATTTGTACCTCATATCGCGTCTCAGACACCAAATCCAGTAATGCAGTTGTTTACTCAAATGCAGCAGGTGAATACAACGTTACTTCAAAAATATTTACCGGAATAACATTCTGCCGAACTGCTGTTCTGCACCTTTACTTTGCTGTCAATAACATACATTCTTTTTAATAGGCGAAAACACAAACGGAACCTCACATATCAGGAAATCCGCATGCAAACCCACATGCAAATCCACATGCAAATCCCCCTTCGCATCCTGGGCCTGTTGATCCGATACAACAACTTATACAGCAAATGGGTGGAATACATAACATACCTGGAGTTCAACAACCGAATATAAACTCCACCCCCGCCCCCATACCGCAGGAGGATAATCCAATTAAGTCATTGTTACGTCAACTAAATGTTAATGCAAATGGACATCCTCAGGCAACTCACATGGATACTGTGTGGCCACAACCTCCACCTCAAATCACCCCACAATTCACTGCACAAAATTGGTTAGCACAGGTATGACAATATTTTTATCCTAAGAACTTATTGTCTCCTGAAACATTATAAAATGATGTTCGTTTCAGGTCGGTCCCATACCTGCTATACCGCCTGGACAATTGCCAACCTCGCTGTGGGATCTGCACGCAAAGGAAATGAAAACTGAACAACAAATATTGGTATGTTCATATGCCTTGGAGCATTCATCTTCTCTTTGTAAAAGGAACGCTAACACATTTATCGGTGTACATCGTTATCATTGATTCTTAGGAAGAGCAAAATATTAGACTACAGGAGGATCGAAAGAAAGAGGAATTGAGAAAGCAAGAAGAGCTAAAGCGGCAAGCCGACGAAGAAAACGCAAAGAGAAAGCAAAAGGAGGAACAGGCTAGGCAAGTCGAAGAAGCAAAACGGAAGGACGAGGACAGAAAGAGAAAGGAAGAGGAAAAGAAACGAAAAGATGAAGAGAAACGTAAGCAAGAGGAGGAACAGAAGAAGAAGGAGGAGAAGAAACGTAAAGAAGAGGAAAAGCGCAAGGAGGAGGAGAAACGCAAGGAAGAGGAGAAGAAACGGGAAGAGAAACGGAAACAAGAGGAGGAGAACCTTCGGAAAAAGCAAGAAGAAGAGAAGAGAAAACGAGAGGAGCTCAGGAAGCAAGAGGAGAAACAAAAGAAAGAAGAGGAACGGAAGAAGAAGTTGGAGGAGGAACAGAAGCGACAAGAGGAAGAAAGACTCAGGTATGATTATTAAATCCATATTTCATGTCACTTCTTTATGCATATTTATTTCCTATTGCAGACTCTAGCCAGGAGATGTTTATTGAATGATGCTTATTTACAGGAAAGAAGCCGAGGCCCGTAAGCAAGCTGAAGCTGAGGAACAAGCTCGCCGTGCGGAACAAAGACGGCGGGAAGCAGAGGCTCTTCGCAAGCTTCAGGAACGAAATAAAGCTCCATGGGCACAAGCACCGCGTGCCCCTGCTCCTGCCACACATGCCTCTTTGGCTGAAATACAAAGACTTGAACGGGAAAAGAAAGCGGTAAGCGAATTATTTTAATGAAACGGAACCCCAACATTTCCAAGCGCCACCCTTATTTGTCTTGAATAAAATTTTATCGCGGCCAGTGTTCCACGGATGTTATATAAGTGTAAAATAACAGAAATATTTTGCGGATCATTTACAAATAACGTCCACACATTATAGGAAGAGCAACGATTCCAGCAATTAATGCAGCAACAACTTGCGCAACAAAAAGCTATTGAAGCTGCACAAGAAGCCTCTGCAGCAGATTCATCCAAGCGATTGCAATTTAAATGGGCAGAAAAGGCTACCACGTCTACAAAGCCCTTACCAGTAAAAAGTCTTGCACAAATTCAGCAAGAGGAACAAGAGCGCATCGCTAAGGTAAAGGTACTTATTACCACTTTTACTTGTTCAGGTATATAATAATCCAGTGTTGAAATTAAAATGAAAGTATCGCTCTCTTCGTTCGTAACAAACATTTATTAGAGATATCACGTTAATTCACTTATCACCGAATAAACTTTTAGCAGTGGCAGCATTTGCTATTAAATGTAATCGCAGTTTCCACAGAGACAATTGATATATTATAACTTAATATTATATATACAAATTTAGTCTCTATTCACAAACGTATACAACTTGTCAATAGGTAATTGCAGCGACGGCATTCTTTATTAAAACCTGTAAAAGTTAATTTCTTTTTAGCAGCAGGAAAGGGAACGACAAGAAAAGGCCGGGCAAAAGGAATCTGCAAGTGTATTGCAAAACGCTGGAATATGGGGTACGGCGTCTCAGTGTTTGAATTGGGCTAATTCAAGTACATCCAGTGGTAATCAAGCTTGGTCAAGCAATACCGGAAGCAGCGGATTTTGGGATGATCCGGCGCCTGTCAAAGCTTCTGCAAGTGCTAAGCAAGCAACAAAGCAACAAGCTTCATCTGCTAAATCCACTGCAGTTAGCCAATCGCAGCAGCAACAGCAGCAGCAGCAACAACAACAAAGTAATAAGGCAGCAAAGAGTAAAAATAAGAGGGAGGAGGAACTAGTAAAGAAATTGTTTGAACAAAACACTGCCAAGACTGACGACTTTACGCAATGGTGCACTAAAGCTCTGAGCGGTATTCAAGCGTCTGTTGATAGTAAGTACACGCGATAATGATGATTAATAATAATAAGAAGAAGAAAATCGTAATTTGCATACGTATTGTTTGTCGTGATACTACGGGTGCTTCTGTATCTTTGTAGTTCCCACATTTGTTGGTTTCCTCCGCGACATTGAGTCCGCATACGAGGTGAAAGAATACGTTCGCGTGTACCTCGGTGATACCAAACAAAGTATGGAATTTGCTAAGCAATTTCTAGAAAAACGAAGCAAATGGCGAGCCGCGCAACGACCTCAAGTACAAGCAGACGATTTGTGCAAACCGGCGCCTGCTGTTAATCCTAATGCACCTACGGAATTTCAGGAAGTCAAGGTATACTTTAATAATAAACACATTGTCACTTGTGGTTGTAAACTACAGTAGAAATAAGTTTGCTGATCAGAAGTGATCGTAGAATATGTAAAGAGAAAAAATGAACGTGTACATTCTTGAATCAGGGTAAATCGAAGAAGCCAAAGAAAGGGAAAATGTTCAAAGTGGATAACAGGATCCTTGGCTTCAGTGTAACTGCAGCTCCTGATCGTATTAACGTTGGAGACCGTGATTACGGCGAAGGCATTTGAACGAATGCCGTTGCCACCCGTTCTGATGGAGGAAATTATGCAACGCTTAATCCGTCAATGGTTCGTTATTTATTTATTGTAGATGCCAAAAAGGTTCTCAGGGGCCCATTGTACAAGTATTTCAAGAAGCGTACAACGATTTTCTATAAAATTGTATACGCGGAGAACATTACCTTTGTAAAGAACTCGACTATTGATGGGACCCTTAGTAACCTGCGCAGCGTGGCATTATTTCCATGTTATAATTGGGAGAGGGGATTGAGAAATACATCCCAGAACCCTGTTGTATATATGCTGTGTGAAAAACGTCATGTCATAAAAGAAAACGCGCGAGACATCATTCTTTCCTATACACGTGACACTTAATAACGTTGGAATACTTTATAACAACTCATCATCGCCCTAGTACCTAAATCGACAAACACACGTACATTTAAAAAAAAAAAAGGAAGAAAGAAAGAAAATGGAAAAAGAAATTATGCCGATCACTGTCGAATACGCGGCGGTAACGTCACAGTCAATAGCAATATGTGCTTACGAAGGTCTTTAACGATGATATCAGCATTGTTAAATGTGATGTGCTTTATCGTACGACGAAATCTATCTCTCCGTACGAAGCACGGTATTCAGAAAGGTGCATCAAGTGTTGACTTATCAAGCACACCGAGTACAATATAAATCCTATGGATTTCCTGCTTTTATCGCGTCATCACGTTACATATGTTCTTTTGCATCAAAATTCGATTTCGGCGTCATTAACAAAGTTGAACGACAAAATTTTGATCATGCGTTGAAGTGTGTTAAAGGTAATTCTTCTCCATTTACTTCCATTGACACTTTCATGAAAACAGTATAGCAATATATTCTAATCCTAAGACGAACGTTATTAGGTTATCTTAAATTGTAATAAGCGTTGTGTAGCGGATCACATTCGTTTGTACACAACAAAAATGTTTACATCTACGCCACCCCGAATGCTAACTTAAACCGATAACCGAGTAAACTTAACTTAATATTTATATTTTGGATAAACGATATTCAGAGGCAATGATCTTACGTTTCATTAATTTCCTTTGTGTTCAACAATTTAGTTCCGTTGCTCATAGCCTATCTCCAAAAGACCTTCTCTCAAACTTCCCATACAAAAAAAAAAACAATGAACTGAAAGAGGAACGCATTCATGACAATATTCATGACTCGTCTTTAGTAATTTTCCAAAGCGTGGATGGGAGATACAAAATTATGGATATTGATCGTCACCTACACCTATCTGTGGATCTCATTAACACATCACAGCTTTCTTACATACTGTGGTCAATTCGATGATTAGCAGTAGAGGAGAAGTTTATGTAAGATCCGATTAATACAATATGCAAAAGCAGTACTTTTGTAATGTTTTACTTGTAATTGTAAATGTTGTATTAAAAGTTCACCTGGTCTTTGACATGCGATGAAGTATAAACACATTTTTAGCACCTTAATGGATGTTCATTTTTCTTTCCAATTGGACTAAACGATATTTTGGCAGAATGGCACAGGTATTCTCTACCGTCAGCGTGAAATATTGCGACCAGATCTGACCGCTCGTAATGTTATAATGGTTGTTAATTAAGGGTCCTTGGTCTTCTCTTACGTTTATTAGGAACAAGTACGCCGCATAGGAGAAAACTACTGACCCTTAGATGAAAGATTTATGTATAAATATATAAATGTACAGTAATGCAGTTATTGATGATTAAACAAAACAAAAACGGATAATTGATATTGTATCAATATTATTATTGTATCTAACGTACAACATAATGAAATAAATATTATTATATTTTCAATCTGGCATTTTTATTTTTTTTATTCGTTTTTTTTTACTTCTTATTTTTTTTTATTGCTTCGTTGAGTATCAAAATTGTAAGAAAGTCTGCTAAATTAAATTGACGTTATATGTTACAAATAATTTGAATCGCAATCGTAACGTGTAAATTTACATATAAATGCATTCACTTGTTTAGACAAACTTTGTACTATCAACGCATGGTATTGTAATATTCTTTGACAAACATTGAGACGTTAGTAATTAAATCGAGGTGGAATCTCACTGTAAAAATTCTCTAATCATATTTTGCAAGTGCTGTATTCTAAACTATATTGCTGAAAATTTTATTCTAAACGAATAAATAATGTGTTGCTCTCGTCGTCAAGCAAAAAAAAAAAAACTATAAATATAATAATCTGAAGATAATTTTTGTGTCTTGTAAACTATCTACGATCAACAACTACATAACATAATACCGTGAGTTACTTTACATGTAAGTGCAAGCGATTCCTATTATATACAGCTATTTTTTAAAACCACCATTAATCTTAATAAACATGTATACTAGGTATGTGCGAGTAAGCAATGATGTGGATACTAAGATTAAAAATTGTTATACATATTATACATACACACTGATTCATACAATGTCATGTATCATAATAAAAGGAAAGTCGTTCAATGAAATAAATGAATCATTTCCGTGCACTGCATCGATCAAGCGTTTACGTATTACAATAAAAAAAATACAGGGAAATGATAAGTTTAATGTTACGGGAATACGGGTGTAGCTACAAAAAAAAATGGTTAATGTTCTGTTATTTCCTATTTCGGCATGATCGCCACTATATTTGTACTTTGAACATTCAATTTTTTTTTGTTTTTTTTTTACTTACACATATCTATACAGTTCGTTTCTTTACAGATTTTTTAGTTACGTTTAGTAGACACGTTAGGGGAAGTACGAGCATTGCATTCCTTGCAAAAAAAAATGCGTGTAACTGGAAAGATAACTAACTAATATAAATAAATATAACTAGCGAGAGGCTATTTTGGAGAGGGTTGCAAAATATGAGGATGGAGGTATATGTTTGAGCGTGTTTAAGCTACTATAGCAATGGCAGCTAATCTTCTTTTCCCTCTTCATGCGATGTCACAACATGAGGCTCATTGTAGTCTTTCGCGATATCAATGTACTGAAAATTCAGTGAGATGTACGGATTGACATAGGACGAAGTGTTCGGCATTGCAATCATCACTCACCTTCCTTGGAACGAGAAACTCAAGAATCTCTATGATAATGTAACAAAGTGATACAACCAACAAGTAGGGCAGCACACCACTACGAACGTAGCTCGCTAGTTGCTGTCCTAAGTTCTTCCTAGTTTCGCATTTTACCAAATTATATACAATCTCGGTTCTCTTAGTGATATTAAACCAATTGTAATATTGACCTATCCTTCTGTGCGTCTCAAAAGGACAGGCGATGTTTCCCTGCTTATAGTTCACCATGGCAGATTCCAATCCCTCTATCAAATCGGGAACAGTAGGCTCAACGAGATAAATTAAATCCGGAGGCAAGACCTCCGGTATACCTCCAACTTTAGTCGACACGACTTGTAAGCTGGAAACGAGTATTTATGTACTTGGTGCTATTAATGGAGTAGTTAACTGCATTAATATTTTACCCGCAAGATGCAGCCTCGACGATGGCCATGCAGTAAGCTTCTGTTAAACTGGTATTCAAAAATATATGGCCCTTATTCAAAACATGTCTGACTTGTGAATGCTCCAAGCTTCCCAGTAACGTCACTCTGTGCTGCAATAAATTTCTTTCACGCACTTCTTCGATGAGCCATCTTTTTGGACCGTCGCCTCCGATCAAGAACTGAACATTGTCGTGTCTTGCACAAATCTCAGGTATTATCCGCGCTAAAAGGTCCACACCTTTGCGATAAACTAGTCGCGATACGACAACAATGGTAACTGAAATTGGTAATGCAGTATATAATTAGGATATAGTCTGGTAACACACAATGTATTACGATAACGCTTACTATAATTATTACTCCTTTTACTAGTATCAGGAGTGAATAGGGTTGTGTCAACAGCATTTGGAATAACTGACACTTTTTCTTTTGGAACTTTGGCTCTCAACACTGTATTCTCCTTTCCAGTATGAGATACGCATATGCAATGATCACAATCGGCCAAGGATATCTCTAAAAATTTATTCGTTAAAATGGCAGATGCATCGGCGAAACCAAATAACGAGTGGTCCGTAAACACAGTCTGTAAACGGAGTGACTTAATTATGACAGGTTACTTCTGTGTAATAGTCGGGTATATAGTATAGAATAGCCATAGTAATGTTACAAGAATTTACAAGTATACCTTTAATCCCATTAGTCTTCCAATCAGCATACCTTCATGAGCAAGAGCAGAGAATGCAGAATGTCCATGTATTATTTGTATCTCTTCTCTTATAAAGATGTACCTTATTAGAGGAATGGAACATATCATTGTCGGAAGAATACATTGATTATAAAATACTTTCACCGGTATGTAATACACCTTGAATCAATATATTCATACATAAATAAACATTCTCACATTAAAGTTGAAAGAACGTGAAAAATATACACCCAACGATACATACTTTTAATCCATTTGTCATATAACGTACCCCAATCCTATCACCGTAGGAATGTGTAAGAACGACAACCTTGTGCCCATGTTCTAACAAGCATTGGGATAAATTAAATATATGTTCCTCTACTCCGCCCATATTTGGATAAAAAAAATCCGAAACCATGCTTTAAAATGAAATACACACGTTAATTTGGCAGCGAAATGCACCAAGCGTGTAATGTAGGAAAAAGATCTGCTTAGGTTAGACAAATTAGTTTATCACAATCTTAAGCGTGTATACTCGTGTACAAACCATATTTTATGCTTTAAATTGTTCATCTTTACGATGCTTTGTCTATGTGACTCGTACTAACAACTTGTATACCATTTTTATTAGCGATTAACTCTTTCAGTCTTACGACCAAATTCAGATGGAATTTGCGTGAACGTGCACGCAATCTGTTATATTTCGTTTCTTATCATATTCACCGCTTGGCATGTTCTAATTATGATTACGACGGAATAAGTCCATCCGCTCTGCTACAAATAAATCAATAGTAATTGTAAAGGGCAAATAAAGATTCTATTACTCGATGCAACGCAAAACCTACCGGACAAAGATATACGGTTTTACATTAATTAATTCCATGCTAGTATGACGTTAGACACGTATAAAGGATCATTGAATAAAAATCGTGGAAACTTGTCCCCTGACACTGCGGCTGTTTCGTAAGCCTGACAATAATTAATCCGTAATTCATACTACTGTACAATATGCCGCACCGACATACATTGTAAAATCTACGTGGTAACTAATAAACATTCGACAATACATTTATTTTGTTTCTTGGGTACACATAAATAACTTTATTCAGAATCAATTAAGCGCAGAAATGATTTATTTTTTGCAAACAATACATGTTGTAGAAACATTTGGTGAAAACTAAAGGACACTTATAGCCATACATAAGAATGAAAGATATTGGCGTCTGATCAATGTTAAGGACGTAGATTAAAGATTGAAAGAAAAGCGAATCTAATAAGATTTGACATTGCATTTATACACTATATGTTTAATAATCGAAATAATTACTCATCAATATTGCGTAATAGAGGAGCAATTAAACAAAGAAGAAAAAGTTCTGAGTGATTCGTCTCGATTGGAATGATCGATGTATCACGTGGTATATAAATAGTCCAATAATATTTGTATGTAAATCTTAGAATGGTACCAATATTTAAGATTCAAAGGTACTATTCTTTCCTCCCCGTGCAGTATATTTTGATGCTCAGTTCAATGGCGCACGAAGCAGTCGATTTAAATGGCGCATTGTCAAATATGAACGTGGACACTGGCTATATCGGTAATTACGAAATTCGAAGTACAGGCATCCGGTTCTTCTTGAAATTTCGAATCATAACGCTACGAGTGTTCAATACTTTTCTCATCTAATTCGTGGCTTTTCATTTTCCTCGAATTGTTTATACCGGGAAGAATATTTCTCAACTCTGCATTCGCATTTCAAGAACGACGAAATTTATATTGATCCTTGTATAATGTAAATGTTGCACTTTCCGATGAAATCACTGTTTTCGTCACTTACAGAACCGTTAATACGTGAATGGTTGAGCCATTTCCAGCAAATTTGCCAGAAACAGGAAAAATTGATCAGAGCAGAAGCAGACTTCTGTATGCCCTTTATAGGTGCTGATAACACAATGCTATATCAAACATTTTAATATGTAGTTTGTATTAATGTCACGCTTTCTTCTATGAGTAACTCTTAGTTACATACTTTCATACATGTTGGCCAGATACAATGAGTGTCAAAATATTGGAAAAGTGTGTAGCTGAGCACCTCAATAATTTCATAATTCTTTTCTCTGCGTAAATGGCTAAGGTAAAATATTTTGTTGTAGAGACAAATACGTTTTCTAGGCATTTCTGCAGCTGTTGTAGATACAATTTTTCAACTCACTGAGTATCTTGATCTTGGAGTAGATACCAGATATCTGACAATTCATCTTTATGACAAGTTCATGTGCAAATACTTCTGGGAAATGTATAAAGCTGAAATTAAAAATGGTCCAACAGAGGCTTCCTGGATGCAAGTTTGCGAAAGAATCTCGAGTCAGTCCAAATTACATTTGATGTCATGTATGCAATTAGCAAGTAAGATGGACTCACACTCAAACAGTTTGCGAATATCACAGGTATATTCATTTCTTATTATACTTATGTGCTAGGTACACTATTTACTGAATAAGTTATCATATTTCCTGTCCTTATACAGATACAATCAGTATTAGATCAGATTGACACAACATGTACATACTCTCCCAGTACAATATTTAATTCTGAATTTAAAGTATTCAAAACAATAGGTTTCAGAATACCATTATATACCCCACTACATTGCATTGAAATTCTCTTAGTGCTAACCGGTCTTTCAAATACTCCAAACTTGTACAAGATATCAATTGATCTGCTAGATATAGCATATTTGAAGGTATGAACGAAATTATGTGAATATGTATATATATATATATACATAAAATGTCTAAACAGTGGTAAAATATCTTTATATTTTTAGCACAAACAGCTTTATTCACATTTGGAGTTTTTAGTGGGAGAAGCACATTCGACTAACACTAAAACTTACAAAAGAGATCTGATAGCTTTACAGTCAAACATACTATACTTGGGAGCGTCAATAATTTTAAGTGCTTGCTGCTTGTTATGTTCGGAAGACAAAATAATGAAGGGTATAGCAAGGAAATTATCAAATTTAATAGACATAGAAGACAGAGATATTTTGTCCATGGCAAATATACTCTGTTTAATAGCATTGTCTTAAAGAACGAAAAGAGTTTATGTGAATCAATATTGTTACTACCTTTGACATTGACATCACGTATGCTATACAAAAAAATGTTTGTTTTTGGGAAAAGTAAGTATGTAGACACAAGGTGCCTTTAATGTTTCTGCAAAGGACACAATACACACTTTCATAGAGAAGACATTTAGTTTGATCGAATAAACCGCAATTGCCATTGAGATCGGTGAACGGAACTTTCATTTTGTAATTATACGTGAAGAACGGATGAAATATTTTCTCTTCACTGTTCGTTGGTAGTGTTATGACAGACATTGGTACACCAGACGTGTGTATGTAGCCGAACGAGAGGTAGGTCAAACGCCGCATGTGCGACATGTCATTGATTCGAAGCCATTATTCATATTCTTTATTTCCTCTCTCCTTCCTTTCCTCTCATCTCAGCCGTCATCTCTGGTACGCGTGCTCAGTATTCATTCATACGCAAAATATACGCTACAATCGGTACTATGTACTATGGGGCTTACTACCCGTTCCGCCAACATGGTTGCATCTATGACGCTTACTACAAACTATGTACTATTGCACTAGAGCCACACTCAGCAACATTGGCCTACCATTATCCCACTCTATCCCACGCATTCAGATGCACACCCATACACGCACACTGTCGCTCCGCTTCATCTACGTATCCTACTTCTTTGCTTACATCTTTATGGGTATGTACTCATACCATCGAAGAAGGAGCGCAGGTACGTGTTTACAGATAGTATTACCAACACATGCCGCCTTTATTCAATGCCGTGTAAGATGGAGAGAAAACATCATCATCAACGTACGTCCTCCGTAAGGCGATTGTAAACAAGGAGAGTCCGTAAATCGTCGACGTTTATGTAGAAAAGAGAAACAGGCGCGCGCGAAGATGGCTAAATCCGCGTTGAGTTCTGATACACTGCCCAAAGCTGGTCGAGTAAACGAAGGTAGGACAGTTGATTTCTCTTAAGGCTTCTGTCATTCTCCGTCCTAGTATGTATTGTCTAGCGTCACTAACACCAGTTAATCTGACGATGTCACAGTGTGCCGCGAGTGGTTAGTACACGAGGATGGTGCACTCGCCTATAGGCTGCAAGATGAGGAAAGTAAGGAAAATCCTTTGTGAAGTTTACATTGCTCTACTTAGTATTCATGACATCTCCCTTTCACTAGTGAGTCACCATGTTCTTCTAACTTTTAGTTAAAGAGCATTATACGGGGAATAAAGTAAGAAACGCACAGGTCAGAGAGGATTTACCAAGAGCTAGGGTAGAACAAGAGCTGGAAGCTCTTAAATACCAATCCTACATGCAGCAGCAGTGAGTAAATTCTTTACTTCAAACAGCAAAGTGCCAATGTAGACATAAGCCTGCAGTCTTATTCTTGCACATGTTATTTTCTGCTCTAGGGAAGAACGCGATGCACTTGTTGCAAAACAAATAGCCCTGTCGCTAGAACGTGAAGAACGTCAGAAGGAACGTGAACTACAAGAACGTATGAGGCTACAATTGAGATTGGACGATGAAGCTGTACAGCTTGAAATTGAGAAGCACATACAAGAAGAAAAAGATGAGGTATTTTTACTATTTCTTAATTAACTTTTTACATTCGAATTGTACCAGAAAGGTTTGTAGCGTAATATTGTTGGAAAACGTGATACAGGGATGAAAAATAATATCGGTAATGAAAATAATACTTTGTTATCACAGCTGTGTAAATGGAAAGAAAAAAGTAACAAGAGCAAAATCTAGAGATATTCAAGTATAATGTGGCGCATATAAAATTGGTCCCAAATGCAAATTGTAATTTTTGTATTGTATTTCATATTTGTCATTGAATTGCCTTTCGTATCGGTGTAGGACATTATTGAGCGCAGTCCCATTAAACCTAAGACATTTAATACCTCTACTGACAAGTCTGTTTCCAATAGGAGCTGGCACGAAAGTTGCAACAAGAGGAACAAGAGCAAGCAATAGACAAACCTGATCATGCGATTGATAGTCAGTTACTGCTGGATCAAAAGATTGCAATGGAGGCACAAGACGCTGAACTGGCCCGCATGCTGCAAGAGAAAGAGCGCGCTAAAGTGCGAAAAGCCAGAGAAAGAGCAAAGCAGAAGAAATTGGAACGACAGCAGTTACAACAATTGGAGGAACAGATTGATGCAGAAAGGCCACAGAGACCGGACAAGTTAGAATTAAAAGGTGTGCAAAGTAAAGCTAAGACGCGATACAGTGGAAATTACCCTCAATATCCCGATCCGGAAGAGATACAGATATTGGACGATCCTGTAGAGGAGATTCGGGAGGTGCCCAATGTGGCGGCTATTATTGACCCTACTTACAATGGAAACACTCATCGAAGCACATCCAGTAACTCAAGTAGCACAGTAAGCCCTGCATATGCGATCTCCACATCAGCGCAAGAGCTAATGGTAGACGATGCACCATGTTACATGCCCATACAAGGACAGCGTCGAAATCAAATTCAATCACCCCAAATGCACGAAGATAAACATAAACGACGCGTTAAAGATGGCTGCAAGCATCAATAATGTGAGAGGGGCACGGGCTTTCTTATCTGCAGAAGATATTTTTATTTAACGAATCTCAGCAGTAGTTATACTGAATGCATTTTCAAGTAGCGTATCGAGGACTGGAAATGTTCGCTTCAATTACATGATCACATCGTTTGATCATGGAATGTTACTTCGCCGTAAGCGAAGAAGTGCGTGCCTTTAACGAGGAGTACGATTTTGTAAAGAAATTTCTTCGTAGATAGCACGACTCTTTGACCGAGTGGCACAATCAAAACTCCGCGAATGTCGGTATCTGCAAAATGCGAACATCAATAAGAGTAATCATAAAAAGAAATCGTACCGTCCTTCACCGTATATCTGCCTTTCGTCAATATCCATTCATAATGGAATCTTAAAATATTCTGCATTTCATCTATTAAATAAGCTAGCACTGCTCGGTAATCTCAGCTGTCGAAACTGTTTGTCGAAGACAAACGAGCTATTAAGCGAAATAGTTTAACACCAAAAAGAATTTACGATCTAATATCTAGAAAGGACTTTTAACAATCTATGTTAGACAATCAGGAGAATTTATTGAAGAATGTTTTTCAACGAATATTTGCCACGGGTATATATATAGTATTATATATACTTACCATGTCAAATAATAATGTACAAATTTTATCATCTAGACTGAATGCTAAAGATGACATTCAAAGTGAAATCCGCAATTGGATGTCAGCTGTTAAAATTTCTTTGAATGTTGTTCAATATCAATTGGATGTGTCGTGTTATTTCAGCTTTCATATATATGTATATATATATAAATGTAGTATACGTATATATATATATGTATATATGAATAAGGTTTTTTTTATATATATAGTTATATAAGTTACAAACAGGGGTGACAAAACTGCCAAAGACGACACTTACATGTTTTCTTTGAATCAAGCGAATACATCGATAAAAGTCATATCAAGAGTGTACACGTTTAATCTCGCTTCAAACGATTATTGCATTTAACAAACGTGTCTCTTACGAAGGGCTTGAGACATTATCATTTAAGGTAACATGTATTTAGCTATTGCAGCTATGAAGCAATCTTATATTCTTTTAATACCAAACGAAAGATTGAAACAGCTACTGGCATGCACTAATACTGAAATACTTATTTATACGAAACTCTGTCTGAACATCTAGCAATTGTTTATTTCTACACTTGAAACGTCCACAACGTATTAAGCTATGTAAGTCTACCTTAATACTTAATCCACGGTGACTGGAGATATGTTTCTTGTTTTCTACTACATTGTATTAATTTTTCTATACATTTATTGTACCTTTACATTTATGGATATGCTAATAAATTATTTACAAAGTTATAGTACAACGGTTCGTGAAGATCGTATAGACATAAAAGTAATCATAAACCCGCACTGAAGATAAAAACAGTTCGCAAAAGAATAGTGGATTAATAACAGTAATTGTAAATGAAAAACAATATATAAAAAGATATGGTTTTATAACAAGCTCGCAGTTTCACAAAAAATTCTTATAAGTTTATAGTACACTTTCAGGATACCGTGTTATTATCATACATTCTAACGATGCACTGGTTAACAAATTAACGGTCATTATTTTTTTTTCTGTACAGCGATTTGTGTCTAGGCACCGAGCAGAATTACCTTAGAGAAGAAAAGAAAACTTAATGCTTATAAACGAACGCTTATAACGTGATCTAAGTTAACTTAAATGACTCATAAATTATAAATACAATCTTCCCGGTTGACATATGAATTATGTAAACGTACTTTCCCGTTTCTCATAAGACACTGCATCAGCGCTCGTGTTGAAAAACCCTCATGTTACATTTGTGCATTGTTTTCCCTCCTTAGAATATATTCCAGTTAAGACAATCAATTTGAGAAGTACAAAAGAATTTTACCGTGACGGCGTACTTAAGTCACGCAGAGGAGAAACTTGCCTAAATGTAGCATAAACGCGATACTCACGTTACGACCTTCCACCCATTTTCAACTGTCAAACTGTATTATCGCACTTTATGCACACATTTCCACTCGCCTAAGCTTAACGGCTAACATAAACTCTATGCTTCTTCTAAAATAACAAAAACTCTCCGTTTTATATGGTCCCACGTTAGTACAAAAGAAATTCCTGTTGCAGCTTCATATCCGAGAAACGTAAATTGTTTAATGTTGCTTGCAACAAAACATAGTGCATTAAACGATATTATATTCTCGTAATTTCTAATCACGGAAACGTTATAGCAAGAGTCAAAAAGCCAGAGCGAATACATACGCGCACGGGAGAAGTCGAAATAACAATATTATATTTTGACACGACCAACTGTTCGTCAGATACATTTTCTTACAGAAATTTTCCTCAATCCTAGATATTCTTCGATATCTTCGGTATCGTAAATTTCCTGTGTGCGTCCTGTTTTAGAAAAATCACGCGAGTGTAACTACCAGAATTGTTCTGCGAAGTTTTGCTCTCAACTTGGCTCGGTTCTTCTTCCTGGGTTGGCAGTGACATGAAGGCATTTAGTTTCCTGCGAAACAAAATAGTAGAACATATATGAAGAGAGGTCCAATAGTATCAGGAGGAAAAGATAAGCTTCGTAGTGAAAGAGCACCTTTCTTCCCCGAAGTTTCAGTGTTTCCGCGATACAAATCCGTTAGAATAGAGAATAGGTAATAGTTTTCAAATTGGTAGATTAAAATTTTTGTCGTTTAGAGGATTTTAGTCATTTAGAGGATTTCGCGTGTGCGTATGTAATAGGGAAACTCTTTGTAGAAGAAGCAGCAGCGAAAACGGCTGCATGAAATTTTCCTTCATTTCGTTATAATATCACTGAAACTAAAAGGACAAATATTACATAGCGTGTTCAATAGGGTAAGTAAGACAATTAAACATGTAACAACCTACGATGCTGATTAGGAACATGCTTGGATCTGGTTTGCGGTGGCGAAAACATGTATTTCGGCACTTGACCTATATCTGCACAGACAAAGAACGTTTAGATCGAGTTGAGAGTCTGAGGAAAATGAAAGTGCAAAGAACGTGACGCTACCTTTCTGATCTATCGGTTCATCATTTGCTTTCTCTGGTTGCGAAAAGACAAATTGTCCTTTGTCCTCACTGCTCACGCTTGAGACTTTTTTCCTTCCTGACTTCTCTGTAGTCATATTCTGTTCGGTATCTTTGGCGCTACTCGACACCGATGCTGTTCGTTTCCGTCTCGTGGGCTTCCTTGCTTCGGCAACATCCTTCGACTCTGTAGACTCTGCAGTTTCCAAGGGTTCTTCGATGATCGGCTCCTTCAGTACACTACTCGCACGGAAGTTTCTGGTCCTCTTCTTTAGCTCGACCTGGGGTGGATCGACGCTCGACGCTCTTCTTTCTCTGACCGGCATTTTCACGATTTCTTCCAATTCTTCTGGAACCGACTGAATCGACGAACGACGAAGACGGGTGTTCGCAGCTGGACTACTCGCCAATGGCTCATTTATTCTGCTCACCGAAGATCGTGTCTTTCGGCTCTCAGCCACTTCGTTCGACGCGCTTGTAACTTCTTGCGGCACACTGGTGGATCTTCGAGATCTCCCAGTACTCAGCACAGATTCGTGCGGTACGGAGCTTCCCCGTTTTCGCCTAAGCCTGCTATCTCCTTCATCCTCCTCGAGCGTCGATAAACCAATGTTTTTCTCCAATCTTTCGCTATCTCTTTCGTTTGCACTCTTCGAAGTGGACGCTTTCCGCGATCGTGTACTCTTCTTACCTATTTCCTCGTCTTCGGCGAGCACTGATAAATCGGCATTCTTGCCCGTTTCTTCCCTGTTTCCTTCCTTTCCATTCTTCGAAGCCAATATTTTTTTCAATTTTGTACTCTTCTTCTCCGTTTCTTTCTTCCCCTCAAGTATTGATAAATCAGCAGTTTTTCCCAATTCTTCGCTAGTCGTTTCGTTGGCATTCTTTGAAGTGACCGTCTTCTTTGATCTTGTAGTCTTCTTATTTGCTTCGCTGTCCTCCGCGCGTACCGATGAATCAATGTTTCTCTCATTTACGTTCTTCGAAGCGGACGTCTTCTTCGATCTCGTCTTCTTGTTTGTTTCTTCATCGTTGTTTTCGCTTGTTACACTCGAAATGGACGATGTTCGGTCTCTCCTACCAATAGTCTTTAATGTTAGCGGCGTCTCTTCTTTCTGTACAGAACTAGCGCGTCGTGCACTTCTTCTCACAGGCGTTTTCACACCTGCATCCTTGTTGTCGCTTGGAACATTTATAAATTCCGGTAACGTCGAGGTAGATGATCGAGTTTGATTTTTCTTCGGTGTGCCACTAGCCTTTTCTCTGTTAGTTGGACCTGTAACGTCATCATCGATTATTCTTATCGACGAACTAAGCACCTCTTTCGCAAGAGAATTTGCTCTCCGCTGCGGTCTAGCGTTTTCGACTACTGCTTTCTTTACTGGAGAATATGTTGTGTCAGGCAAAGTGATATCATTCGTCGCAGAAGACATCCGACGTGATCTTGTCATGCGCGTGACAGTCTGATCACTTTGATCAGCCGTATTCTTCACACTTATATTCCTACCCTTCACCCCAGATTTAGGTTTCTCGTTAACAGTCATTGGTTCGATTAAATGACTTTTTTCCTTTTCTTCGAACTCATTCGAATTACTCTTTCTTTGATATGATGCTGCATTGTTCTCATTACTTGCTTCGGAGTTATCGCCAGCTTTGGCGTTTCTTTGCCAAGTGTTAGAGAATTCGGGTCCGATAGCAGTGGTGTGTGGTTCAGAATTTAAGACTGCATTTGCTGTATTGAAATGTTTCGGATCTACACTACTGTTGGACTCGTCATCGGTAATATCACAGTTATCGTAAAAACTTGAAATGGGCACAGAGGGTAAGCTGTTTTTATTGCTATTCGTTGTCTTTGCAAGAGACTGTACGACAGCATCTGTACTGTTTGAAGATTCATCATCCGTGATGTCGACATTTCCCAATGATACTTTCGTAGATTCTTGGAAGCCGTTTTTGTAGTTGTTCTGAATATTCGGAGACCATTTGCCTGAAAAGATGTTAGGAGAATCTCTTTGCTTTTCGATCTCAAAAGAATTCGAAAGGCTTGCATAGGCCTCTTCGGTATCATCGTCGTCGTCGTCGTCATCGTCCTTCCAAATCAAGTTAATTGATTCTTCAGCAGAATCTTCCAAGATAGTGACGGTTTCTGTATCTACATTGCATTTCGTGTGAGTTATAGACTCTTGTTTAAGCGAACTGAATGTTTCTACCACACTTTTATTAGATTTAGTTTTAATCATATCTATATCCTGAATCTCTTTCACATTCTCTGGTTCAACGCAGAAATCGCGATCGTCCTCCTGCATAGTTTCAACGGCAGCATTATTGTGCTCCATATCTATAGAAGATGAATTAGAATGTTCATCGATATCCACCATCTCCACACTATCAATTTTCTCGGATTTTTCGATAATAGTGGTTTTTGTTATTGAAACAGATGAAACGGGGTTAGCATAATTGGTCTCTTCTTCCGCTGGAATTTCAACTGGATGTTGGTTAATCGAAGCGTCAGACGTTTTTCGTAGAATACTCATTTCGAAACTTGTGTCCGATGAAAGAACGGAAGTCGAGTATATGGATGCCGAGAGGAACGAATTCCGTTTATTAGGTGTAGGCAAAGATATAGAAGTAGATTGCTTGTTCTTTTCAACAGAGCCGAAAGATGTGTTATGGCTACCTAATGGCGTACTACGCAAGGAACTTTGGAACGAAGCCGTTGCATCTGTATCCTTTATTGAGATCTCCTGATCATTTAACGACTCCTTCGATGATTGTAAACTTCTTCTAAGACTAGGTCGTGGACGTGGGTGGTAAATGTTTTTGCTGCTACAACTACTATCTGAGAGGACAGAAGTATCATTAGGCGATTTAGTACTGGTATTGGGACTAAAGAATACTTCAACACTTTCACGGGTCGTGTTCGTCTTATTGTCGATCTCATCCTCGTTATCATTTATACTTTGATGTGCAGCTGACTTGTTAGACTGTTCTATGCTGAATCGTATTTGTCTATTTACTTTTTTCTCCTTCTCCGAACTGTCAACGTCTTGCTCACTCGTACACATGGTTGCAACGTTTGGGGACGTTGACTCCTTTATTAATTGTCGAATTTTCAGTATAGAATGCGGTGTCTCCGAGAAGTTCGATTTACGGGTGGACAGGTTATTCTTACGTTTCACCAGCGGACTATCAAACATCATGTTCAATCCCGATTCTTTTATATCCGTGCTATTCTTCACTTCCACGCCGTCCGATAATTTTCTACGTTTTATACCATCTGATCCATCAGTGTTTTCGTATTCGTTCTCAAATACCTGATCCAACCTACGTTTATTACGATTTCCATAAGTTAATGTCGGAAATAGTACACAATTCATACTAGAATTACTATCGTTAGCTTTCAACGACGTACAGGGTGCACTGATGAACGGAATTTGACATTTTTCTGTTCTAAGGAAAGTTTCCTTGGCTTTTTTAATCACAGTTCCGTGGACTCCCTGCAGTTTGTTACTCCTGTGGTGCGACATGGGTCTGGGATATTTCGGTTCTAAGTCAGCGTCTACATTCGTTCTGGCCATGTTAACCGAGAACCGTTTCGTTACATCAGGCAATGTAGCATTATACGCCTGCAATAACATAGCGAAGGAAGTAGGTTGCAGGTTCTTCTGCAAATTCACTTTATAATCACCAAATGAATCTCCGTTTATAGCTTCGGTATAACGGCAGCGTTGGAGATAATAGAGTAGCTGAACATCCTTGAACTTGTCCTCCTTAAGAAATTTAACAAACACCTCCTCCTCTTCTGAGTCCAATGCCAAGTGAAGAATATCGTTGAGCTTTCCGTAAGTTTTGCAGGCTTGAAAGAAGCATACTAACAATTGAGCGTAGTGGGATGGTGGTCTACGATGAAAAGCAGACTGGACTAATCCATGTTCTACAGAAAGTTGTATAACCGTCCCTTGTTCTTCGACGGACGATAAAGGCGGTTTCCTGATACGCAGGTACATCAGTGCCAACTTATGTTGATTGTTCCGTACCAATGTTCTCAAAACTAATCTATGATGCCAATCCATAACATCATAATCAGAAACTAACTGACCTGTCATCGTATCGAGAAAGCCTTGATAATCTTCATGGTCAAGGAGCCAAAACGCTTGGGTAAGCTTAATCAGACTGGGACTCATTTTGAATGCGGAAGGATATTTAATTAATTGATCCACACCAGGATAAGATTCTGGCAAGAGCGCGGCCAGATCCATCAAGAGGTATATCGTAATCTGATGTTTGCACGCGATTTCATTGCCCTCGTTTTCTTGACAGTCAATCAGATAACTGCGTAAGAGCGTTTGCAAAGACGGTGGAGGATAATAACTCGACGCATTTGTGTCACCGCCCTCCCTTTCCCACTGTGCTTTCATACCTGAACATTCTCGTGTCATTAGCTCATCTATAAACAGTCCTTCTTCGTTCTGATCCGAACTGGGATTACTGTTTTTTAACTGCTCCCGCTTCTCCTTATAAAGCATCGTTAACTTTTCAAATGGATACGGTACTTTGTGGGCAAGGGAAATCGGAAGCATGCCTTCCTCCAATTCTTGTGTTTCGGGTAATAAACCCACGTCGTAAAACCAAAGAAGCACTTGAAAGTACGTCGAAACTCTTCGCAGCGCTTGCCTTTGCTTTATCAAGTCACCCGAATCAAGCGGTATCTTGGCGACAACATTCGACAAACATTCCAATTGTTGCGAACAAAATCTTAGAGTTCGCACCTCTGCCTCGCCAATATTGCTACCTGACTGGTCAAAGAGAGGGATGCAAAATCGGTCGGCTATCATCTTTATGGAGAATGCGCGCTGCACACCCCATTTCAGAAAAGTAGGATAAAGGTATGACGCGCTACCGTCCGACCACTCCTTGGCGCATCTTACCAAAAACGTCGCCCAACGTTGCTCTAGGCACAGCGAGAGCAACATCTCCCTCTGAACATTTTGGTCGCTCGTGAACGAACATTCTGTGTTAAATGGCACTAATCCAACTGAGAGGCATCTGTGAAATGTTTCCGCAGGTTGTAGCAGTATGATGGGCCCGGCAATAGCCATTTCGCGCAAAAGTTCTGCTTGAACCCCGCGAGTCATCCAGAACGTTAATTTTGTTAAACTTAGCTCTGCCCATTCGAGCGACAAAGAGTTCGGGTAAAATAGCTCCTCCGTTGAATTCGGGTAGTTGTTCGGAAATTCGCGTAAACTTGACGATACGTAACTACAACTTATCACCTGATTGGTCGCGGTGTTACGCGTTGGAGATTTCATGTTGTAGCTGGCTATTATACTGTTCGGATTCTGACATTCGAATATCGTTTGTGGCATCTGTTCTTTGTACCACTGATTAAGATCAAAGAGGTACGTTCGCTCAGTGGTGCTAATTAGTAACAAGCTATCTTCGCCGCGTTTAATAACAGAATCCGTTTGTTCCGGACTCGTTTCTCTCTCAATGCTCGAGAGACTGATAACTCTGTCGCCTTCGTCAAGTTCAAATTCGAATTTCAAACTAGGCTCAGCTTCTAAGTTGAAGTACAAATTTGTCCCCTTTTCACAATATTTCCGTTCGAAAAGAAGTGCGTACATTCGTAAAATTGGAGCCGTATGTAACAGATCATCTTGAAAAACTACCCACAAGTAGTAGAACGGTCGGGGATCATCGGTAGGTTCCAACAAATCTAAATGCGTAATTACCGCGTTTTCACTTATATGCGGGCTTATCCATCCAACAGACCCATCGTTTTGCCATATAATGATTCTACCTAGGCATCCAGATATAAGACATCCAATCTTTGTGGAACTTACTACCGCAGATGTTAATCTATCGTTCGGCATACTTGACAGCTCAAATTTCTCCCGGTTAAAGCCAATGAATTCTTCAATACCTGAAAATTTGGTTAAATCGTGAAAGTGTATACAGATATGCATACAAATTTTTCTCTGTGTCACGGTATATGCACCCAATATATAAATTACGAGCGATCATTTGGGAACACTGTCTGAAACACCTAGTATAATTACCGGTACTTACGGTCATTCAATAGGTGATATCCAGTGTGTTTCCCGTTACTTAATTCATCTTTTAGATGAAATGCCTTTGCACTGGAAAACTCTATGTCAGCTGGTGACGTTTCATCCATAACGCAAGATGATTCACGTCCATCCCATAATGGTCTTTGTAAGTCAACCACAATGTGATGAAGATTACGTAATATAACGCAAGCTATTCCAGTCATTTGATTAAGAGCATTGTCTGGCCTCTTTTCATTAAACTCCTCCCATTCCGCACCACCAGAGACAACGCATACTTGATCCACACCCACTGGCATCTTATAGAATCCATAAAAATTTTTTTATGATTTTTGCATCCTATATAATCTTGTGCAAGTATTTTTAAAATGCCCACGAGAATCTTGTCGCATACAATGTTTTGAGATGTAAAATTATGTTTAAAAGACATTTAAATATTTTATATGTACTTACACGTATTGCTCTTAGAACACGGGACGTAGCGCAGTCAAAGATGCATACTAAGCCTGTCGAATCTCTGATTTTACTTGCACCATTGTCTAAACCGACAAGAAGCAATGGCAATTCTCCAGATTGCGTGGGAAATTGTGATATGGAAGTAATTTTTTGACTAAAATTCCAGGAACTTATGCTTTCTCCAGTTTTTACATTAACAACAATTAAGTGGGAGTCACAATGCAACCACGCGTATGTTGTACCATTCAAAAAACCTCCACGATGCTCATCAAAATTATTGTAAATTTGTGAATGTTTCGAGAATCCATGCTCATCTTCGTCGGTACTAATCAACCGGCCTGACACTGATACTTGAAGATCTGTAACTCTACGAATCTGCAACAAAAACATAATTATTTTTATACGTCACGCGTAAATGCATAATATTTTCACTACATACAACGCGGAAGTAATATCTATAGTATCCACAAAAAAATATCTGAATTGTTTAAGGAGACGCGTCTCCAATGAAATTCATAAATACGAAGTGGATCACATGTTATGAACATCTGAGCTATTGTCTTTCATAATTATATTTTGAATAATTTTATATTTGTTTGGAGGATCAGTGGGAATGATAATGAACTGGAAGTAGCTGGAATCTAGTCTGTATATAAATAATTTGCAAGGAACAACTTATTGACTAATATCACAGGATTCGTACGTAACGATCACAAGCCGTGCTAATATAAATCATATGACATATTACCTCACAATCAACTTGCTCTAACTCCTTCATCTCTTATAAGCTGTATCAAAATAACACTCGTGCGAAAGTTGCATTTATAAACCGTTTAGAATGATAAATGTAAGGTTATGCTGGCGCCAATTTTCAGTAATTTGTTCTCGGGGGCCTCAAAAGAAGAACCAACAATTTAGACAACGCTCATCGACGGAATCATACATAGAAATATAAAGCCAGAAGCACGATTTCGAAATATATCATGAATTCACTATTATTTCATGTTCATTAGAAGACTCGTGCGATCATTTTAAAACTGTGACGACAACTGTGAAGTACGTTAGACAGTACTGCCAACAGCCGCGCTCTTACGTTCTAATATCAAGATATTACGTATCTTTCAGAAAAAATGGATACATCTGAAATTTACTCTTTACACTCTACACTTTATCAGGATCCACTGATATTCTGTTACTAGCGATGCTCGGTGAAATGAATTTACACTAACTAACTATGATATTAAAAAGGATAAAGGCGAATAACGGTTCAATAATGCCGGGTGAATCGATGACAGGGATACCATCGTCTGTTTAAATACTGATCCTCAATGATGAAATGAATATAATAAAAATGATGCTGACGGCATTCTATTCACAGGTCGATCTGGACTAATTTGCCAAATGATAAAGTATTCACTCCACGATTTGAATGTTATCAATTATGCGATGTATCGTTGTTCAACGGTCTATACATCTGCTTACTACTCGATTTAAATGTAAGTAGGTTTTTACCTTATAATCGCCCACCATTTGGCACTGCCTTTTAGGAATGTTAGCGATTCAGTATTAGCTAGGTATTAGTTTTGTTTCAATTGCAATATTTTGCCTATTCGTTAGGTGATAAGTACGCATTTGCTATTTGATTTATTTCCACTCGCTGCACAACGTTCCTTCATTTCTTTCATGTGTTCCTTAATGATTTTGTTGATTCTTTCATGATTTTAGTGGAATGCGTTCGGAAATGCAAGCCATGCACATCCATCATCTAATTTCCGTTCCAAAATATTGAAGAATCAGAATTCTTTTGTTTCTAAACCGTACGCGTATAGCGAGGTTCAGTGTAACATTAAGCGGTGATTTTGGGGAATGCTATTTATTAGATTGAAATTGTCACATGTTCCGAAGGAAGAAAAAACAGTGTTGATATAGATAGATTTGATTGCGCAGTAGGAGGTATTGGAAGTGGAAGGGCGGGAATCATTATCACAGTTAACTGGTATAGTTTGCTCGACTGGCAGGACAACGTAGTCGTAAAATTCATCATATTTTTAGATACAAGGTTTTGCATCAAAAGTTAAGCCATGGATTTACTGGGCTCGATTCTGAACTCCATGGACAAGCCGCCGTCAGTGAGTGACAAGCAAAAAGCATTGATGAAAAGTTAGTTCTAACATAACCTTTTAAAGAGACAATAACACACGTCTGTAGACATTGTCGTTGATACGACAGCCCGCACTTTATTTAAAATTATTTCCTGTTATCATGCAGAACAACGGGAGGCATTACAAAAGCATCAAAACGCAGAGGCGGAGATGTTGAAGGTTTTTCGGGAGAAGGTTATGCTGTTAAATTGTAATATTATTTTCATGCCAACGCTGTGGGTATAATAATAGCTCGTGTTGTCTTCATAGGTTGAAGAAAAAATAAATAAATTTCTTCAAGATGATAGTTTGAAAGAGTACAAGTTTCCAGCTATGGATCAAATTCGTAGAAGCGTCATGTTTGTATAGAATCGGTGATATCAGATCTCATGTAACAGCGATTCAAGCACTGATTCCGTCTTATTATTTTAGACATGACGTCGCAGAGGTAGCTAATGTGTGGGCATATTCGTTTGGTGAAGAAGGTGTCGATCGTTACATCATGATTTTCAAAAGGGAATATGCCCCATCGGAGGATCAATTAAATGTGTTACGTAGAGGGGAAGAATGGAATGAAGATGTGGCCAAACAGATAGCTGAGGACAGACTGAGGAAAGCTAAAGAGGATGAAGAATTTGCAAAGTCAAGAAAACGGAAAGATAATTTTGTACCAAATAATTATTATAAGGATAAGTACCAGCATTTGATCGGTAAAGATGCTGCACTTGAAGCCGCAAGAAAAACAGAAGCTAACAGCAGCTATGGATGCGGTAAGTGATAAGTGTGACATAAAGGTATGGGTTTGTACATTTACCTTATGTATTATTTTAGTTCCCAGTGAAAATAAAAAGGATCAACGAAGTATAGAACAGACATTAGCTGACATAAGGGCTAAGAAGAGGAAATTGGAGGTGACAAACGACACAATAGACTGTAAAGATAAAAGCACGTCATAATGAAATATTATTAGGTGGGTTAAGTTTGACTAAGTTACCTCTGTTATCAGTCAGATTTGTAAATATTTCATGTTAAATATATTAAGATAGCGAATTGACCACAATGGATAGTTAGATAAATTGTGACGTTAATAGAGTTCATTATCAAAACTTTAATGTACACTGATTCTTTTAAAACTCGCCATGCAACATGGTGCCGAATAAAAATATTACAACTGATAATATACAATAACTAGATTACGCATGGCAACTGCGTAGTTGAAACTTAATACAATCCATGTATTTGCTTGGAGTATAATATTAATTTGTATATACAATATGATACATTTCTTCGCATACACCCAAGCACTCTTGTTCTCGTCACTACTCCGTATTAGCGTTATATATCTTCGATTCTACGTTACAACTAAAGATACTCTGTCGTTGAATATTTTGGTATGGAAGTTCTTGGTGCCGGTCTTGGCTTCGTTGGAGATAGGGTTTCCACTATTATTTGCTCCTTTAGTGCTACTAACTTTGTGAATTTTTGATTTGTGGTACTTTTGTACAATTCCAACCCTCTTGCGATTATCACGTCGCGAATATAGGTTGCATTGCTTTGTACGACGGATCTCTGAAAATTGATAAGAGAACAAATTTATGAACACAGAATAGAAACTACAGTACTAATAAATTAATTACTGAATCAATACTATTTTCCAATTAACTGAGTCATTATAAGAACATGTATACATTTAAACATTATTATTTTACTTAACACGTTGACTGCCACGGTGGTCACCGGTGACCGGTACAAAAGATGTTACTGAAGATCCAAAACATTCGAAATGGGTAGCAATAATTATTTTATAAATGCAGTTATTGTTAGAATAGTGATGCGATCCTTTGGTCTTCAATACCTGCACATTATGTACATTTTGTATAATTCAGTCAAACGCTGTAGTATATAATAGCATCGCGGTTCTAACATAGCAAAATACGCTTGGCAGTCAAAGTGTTAATACATTGATACTTGGGATTATATATTTTACATCGACATATAACAGAAGAATTAAAAAATGTAGCAATTTATAGGATAGAAATAAATCCGGTACCTCTTGTTTTAATTTTGGGTTTGTCAAAGACATAGACAGATGTTGTACTTGAGCTCGCATGACAGATACCAAAACTCCGTCAATCGTTGTCATGAGTTCGGGTGTAACAACACTTAGGCAGTCTTCTAGTAAGCCAATGTAAAGTCTCGAAAAGGCTAATGTATTACTGGTCAACGCTATCCAGCAATCGTTCGTCAAATATGATTGTGGAACGGTGATACCTAAATCGTCTAATTCGGTTAAGAGCTTATTAAGATTTTGGCTTGTCTGAAGATTAGTCGGTCGCCAGGTGTCCTCTGCAGCTCGTGCTCTCACAGCGTCTACACACTTTTCCCCGGCTTCTTGTATTGCTCTGACCAGCGGCGACCTCAGTTGCCCATCAACTTGGTAACGAAAATCCATTCCAAGCTCAGTCAGCTGCAATTCGAATGCACACAACTCGTAGGTACAGTAATGCTAATACACCTTCTGTTTAACCCTTTGCGGTCGGCAGATTTTTCGGCTAGGACTACCAACAAGTCGGCGCGAATTTAACTTTTCGGAGTCATTGTTCCCTAAGCAATTTAACCCTTTGCGGACGGAGATTTTCAAAATCGGCTGGTTTAACACATGATTTGCAAAATACATACATATATGTCGGCGCGAATTATTTATGTCTCGGCTCAGGTTTTTCGCCGAACATAAGTATGCCTTCATCGATTATTGTTCTTATGCTGAACAATATGCGTTTCCGCAAAGGGTTAAGGTGGATATATCTACATTTAAAAGCATTCTGTTAATCTCAGTTTTTCTGGATTGCTCTTTCGAGATGTGATCATGCCGCCACAGCGACGACACCGACTTCTACGACAGTTTTGAAATGCCGCCACAGTGGCGGCACCGACCGCAAAGGGTTAATTAGCGAGAATTATTCACCTGATCACAATGATTTCGAACAGCAGCAATGCATTCTACTAGAGTATTCAGTGATACGTGTGGCGTGAACAACTGTTTGGTTAAATGTGACGTTAGGTGCTTCACCTCCTGGCTGCACCACACAACAAGCCCTAGAAAAATAATATTCAAATGAATAAAGCTGCATAATTTTTGTTATATCATATAATGTTTGTTATATCTTTGCATAATCTTTGACTGCACCATACAACAAGCCCTATAAAAATAATATTTAAATGAATAAAGAAGCTGCATAATCTTTGTGCATCGTGTAAGTTACCTGAAGTGCAATTCGTAGATTGAGGGAAGAGTTTAAGAAATTGTCTGGCGATTTCGACTATGTTGCTAAATGCGATTACGCTTAATTGCTTCACGTAAAGTACCGTGGCACCGTCTTTCTTGACCCTTTTTAATCGTGCCTTAAGGACGGCGCTACATAATCGCAAATATAATTGACACGCTTGTGCGCTTCTGTTCAATTGTATTAGGAGTTTAACGGCTCGCCTCGCGCTTCTCAGGCCACCACCTTGAAGCGACTTTATCTCGGCGCTTAACTCTAATTCATTGGTGAGGACGTCGACAAGAGATCGACCTCTGTCATTGATCTTTATTTGAATCTCTGCCAGCAGCGGTGTCGGCTGTGCCTCTTTCAAGTACGTTTTTGCTTTTTCTAAAAGACTGTACGCTTCTTCAAAGTGACGTTGCGCTATGCAAGAGTCCAAGTCTTCTGTAACTTCTAACAACCATTCTGGCGGCGCTTCATGATACTCCGAGTCCTCGTCGTCGTCCATACCTGGTGATAGAGAAATGACGTTCTCTTATAAAAACTACCCTGCCAAATCGTTTTAGCGAGATTAACGGTACCTAAAGTATTTGAATCTAATGACATTGAGCGTGACGGTACTGTCTGTTCCTCCTTTACTTGCTTTTTATTATCTTGTCCTTCCATTGCATTCTCTTCAGCCAACTTGGCCCTTTTAGCTTGCTCGCATTTATCTAACCACTCTTTCTGCAAGATCAATATACGCTTCAATTATCTTCTTTAAACGCAACGTATGACTAACTTTGCAACGCACTAACTTTACTGGTTGCAGTCGCACATTGGAACACTCTGGTGTCCGAGAACGCTAAGAGTTTGAATGCCAGTTTAACCGTACCGAGATCTCTAACATTGACAATAGCCAGCGTTTGGAGATTATATACAGCTTGCATTTTGTACCTAGGAGGACCTCTCTTTCCGCCGTTTGCTAGCCAAGAAGCGATCATTAGAACATCGTTAAAAAGATAAGCGTGAACTCTTTTCAATGGTGTTCCTTCTACTGCGTCTAGCTCTAGCAGAGAACCTTCGTGTAAGCAAACACGCCCTGGAGTTTCTGCTAAGCTCTACAATAGAGTAGATTTAATATTCCGTCGCGATCTTATAAAGCGTCACACGCTATTATAGCTTACCATAGCACCCTCTACGTTCTCCAACAATTCTACAAGCTTTTGCTTTTGGTCTTCTTCTTTGCTTACAGAATCTGTACATTCCTCTTGAGATTCGGCTATATTCTCAAATACTACGCCCGTTGTCCTAGTAGATCCTAGCGTACTCAACAAAGAACGCTGTTCGCTTAATAATTGTGACAACTGATACATCTCGCTTTCCAGGTGAGAAATTTCCTTGGCAGTCTCAATAAACTGCATATAGTTCTGATAGACATTACGCTTCAATTGAGCAGAAGTACTATTGGCAAGTTCCTGTATTTTAGCGCGTTGTTGCCTCAGTTCGTCGGCACCTACACATTGTGCGCTCAAATCTTTTACAACTGCAAAAATGAGGAAATTTGGATATTTTAAAGGCATCCCGAAAATATATAAGAAAATATAAAAATATAAAAGAAAATCCTTTGTAATCGCGTCGCACACACCGATGTCTACACGAAAGAAACACATGATAGCCACGGTATGATAAAAGTGTTACATCGGTGGGCGTATTACTCTTACATTTCTCAGGATTGTAGTCCTCTGTCGCAAATACTTTCGCCAAATTATCAGCCATCGTATATTAGGTCTATTCTTTAGTTACTCCGTTGTACTTTACAGTTAGGAATAGTGAGATACAGCTCTATCTCACTTGTTTCGTTCGACAACTTTTTACCTATCCTCACGTCATTTGTTACACAAATCCGTGAGACCGTTTACATGGCTAACCTTACATTTGACGTTTCCTACCGCCGCTTTCATTCGGATAATTCACCTCGCTCAGTTGGTAGGTGGCTCTTCTACCACAGACGTGTTACGGAATAGATCTGTCATCCAATGTATTTTTCTCTCCTACGCTTCCAATAATTCTTTTACAGCTATATATGAAGAAATATCTTGTATGTTGCATTTTATTCTGATATTATCTATTGTAGAAAAATTTCATTCGTCATTTTATTTGTGTTAACTTCGAATGTGAGAAGGACTAACGCTAAGATACGTTATTTAATTCGTAGAATGCAATGTTAGATGTTACTGAAATGAAACTAGCGTGTTTTTGTAAAATTTGAAGAAGGCTAAGTGTTACTGATGGAACCACAAATGCAAGAATGTTTATGGAAGGATAATATATTCAAAGAATTTTAAAAGAAGCATCTCGAATAGAATGCAATGTTAGCTGTTACTGAATTAAAGCTAGGATGTTTTTGCAAAAATTGAAGACGTGGTAAGCGTTATTGATACAACAACAAATGCAAGAAGGCTGATGGAAGGATAATACATTCAAGGAATTGTAAAAGGAGCATTTTAAGTAGAATGCAATGTTAGTTGTTACTGAAATAAAACTAGGATGTTATGGCAAAAATTGAAGAAGAGGTAAGCGTTACTGATGCAACAACAAATGCAAGAAGGCTGATGGAAGGATAATACATTCAAAGAATTGTAAAAGGAGCATCTCAAATAGAATGCAATGTTAGATGTTACTGAAATAAAACTAGCATGTTTTTGTAAAAATTGAAGAAGAGGTAAGCGTTATTGATGCAACAACAAATGCAAGAAGGCTGATGGAAGGATAATATATTAGAGAAATTGTAAAAGGAGCATCTCAAGTAGAATGCAATGTTAGCTTTTACTGAAATAAAACTAGTATGTTTTTTTCAAAATTGAAGAAGAGGCAAGCATTATTGATGCAACAACACGTGCAAGAAGTCTTATGGAAGGATAATACATTCGAGGAATTGTAAAAAAAGCATCTCAAGTAGAATGCAATGTTAGTTGTTACTGAAATAAAACTAGCAAGTTCTTGTAAAAATTGAAGAAGAAGTAAGCGTTATTGATGCAACAACAAATGCAAGAAGGCTGATGGAAGGATAATACATTCGAGGAATTGTAAAAGGAGCATCTCAAGTGGAATGTAATGTTAGTTGTTACTGAAATAAAATTAGCATGTTTTTGTAAAAATTGTAAAAGGAGCATCCCAAGTAGAATGCAATATTAGTTGTTACTGAAATAAAACTAGCATATTTTTGTAAAAATTGAAGAAGAGGTAAGCGTTACTGATGTAACAACAAATGCAAGAAGGCTGATGAAAGGATAATATATTCGAAGAATTGTAAAAGGAGCATCTCAAGTAGAATGCAATGTTAGTTGTTACTGAAATAAAACTAGCATGTTTTTGTAAAAATTGAAGAAGAGGTAAGCGTTATTGATGCAACAACAAATGCAAGAAGGCTGATGGAAGGATAATACATTCAAGGAATTGTAAAAGAAGCATCTCAAGTAGAATGCAATATTAGTTTTTACTGAAATAAAAGTAGCATGTTCTTGTAAAAATTGAAGAAGTGGTAAGTGTTACTGATGCAAGAACAAATGCACGAAGGCTGATGGGAGGATAATACATTTGAGGAATTGTAAAAGGAGCATCTCAAGTGGAATGCAATATTAGTTTTTACTGAAATAAAAGTAGCGTGTTCTTGTAAAAATTGAAGAAGAAGTAAGCGTTACTGATGCACCAACAAATGCAAGAAGGCTGACGAAAGGATAATACATTCAAAGAATTGTAAAAGGAGCATCTTGAATAGAATGCAATGTTAGCTGTTACTGAAATAAAACTAGTATGTTTTTTTAAAAATTGAAGAAGAAGTAAGCGTTACTGATGCAGCAACAAATGCAAGAAGGCTGATGGAAGGATAATATATTCGAGAAATTGTAAAAGGAGCATCTCAAGTAGAATGCAATATTAGTTTTTACTGAAATAAAAGTAGCGTGTTCTTGTAAAAATTGAAGAAGAGATAAGTGTTACTGATGCAAGAACAAATGCAAGAAGGCTGATGGGAGGATAATACATTTGAGGAATTGTAAAAGGAGCATCTCGAATAGAGTGCAATGTTAGCTGTTACTGAATTAAAACTAGCATGTTTTTGCAAAAATTGAATAAGAGGTAAGCGTTATTGATGCAACAACAAATGCAAGAAGTCTTATGGAAGGATAATACATTCGAGAAATTGTAAAGGGAGCATCTCAAGTAGAATGCAATATTAGTTTTTACTGAAATAAAAGTAGCATGTTCTTGTAAAAATTGAAGAAGAGGTAAGCGTTATAGATGCAACAACAAATACAAGAAGGCTCATGGAAGGATAATACATTCGAGGATATGTAATATATAATATATGCAATATGTGCCCATAATTATGAAAGTGGTCTAAGTCATATATTTCTTGTTTCGAGATATTTAATGAATTGCATTTGAATAAATTAAAAAATATTTTTACATTATGCGACATTTTAATTTATAATTTTATTAGTCTTAATTAATGGAAATTTACTATGAATATGAAATTTTGTGTGAATTTTATACGATAATATTATTTTTAAAGATTGAATTGACTTAGACCATTTTCAAAATTAACTGAATGTCCTATAAATGACTTAAACCAATAAAGAACTTCGAGTTTTATTTGAAACAATAATTTGATTGAAATAATTCGTGAACATTTATTACATTTATTAATTATTTTTAAACAGTAATCCATTTTTATCATTATTTCGAGAATTTAAGATTCTTAAAATGTTCCTGAAAAACTGGAGGGATGTACGGTAGTAAACTCATAATATCTTTATGTTTTTCTTCCGATACTGGTCTAATGGTGGTGTATAATGGAAGTAATTTAATATTTCCGTATATTTTTGGTCTTCCTTTTTTTCAGGTGAAAGATCCAAAATGTGAAATTTAGAATCATCTAAAGATGTTTTATAGAACATTTTATAAGGTTCATTTTTCAAGAATCTCATCCATTGAATTTGTAGCCAAGAGACAGATTCACCCGCGGTATTTTTTACTCTTCTTGTTATTGATTCTTCTAGTAATGAAGTTGTCGTTATTATTAAAATTTGATTGTCATTTATTTTATTATGTAGTTCAGAAACGCGTCAAAAAATGTACCATTTTCAAGTTGTTTATATAATTTGTTTAAATTTTTGACTTAGACCACTTTCATAATTAAAACTAAATGAATTCCATATAATGTTGAAATTACAACCACTATCTAATGGTTCATTTTTGATAAGTTCTTATAGTAATCGAATGTTTAACAAAATGAATTTTAGAAATAACCATCATGTCTCTCCATTTTTCCTTTGTCTTAGACTACCTTTAGGATAAATAAAGGCTGATCTATATATAGTCTACCCATTAAAGATTTTTTTATATTAATGGCATTGAAATTCTGATCTTCATTATAGTCACATTTGAATTGTATGAGATAGGGTTTGGACCTTTCTAACTTTATCCAGCGTAGTTTAAGCCAATTTACTGGAAGCCCTGTGACGGTTACTTTTCTGTTAATGATAGACTGTTATAAAGGTTTTCTTGACAAAAAATCTTGGTGAGTCATTTGGATTAGATGAAACGGCACTTTCTTTTTACATATTTTGATTATATGGTACCAATCATCTGGTGAAAAAATGTTTTGATTTTTTTTCGCACATCACTCAATAATGGCAAAATCTGAGTGATTGGGCAAATAGCTGTGTCCACTTACCAACAATTTCATGTCAATTGATTCAGCTTTGATTTCCGTGCTTTGAACAAGTTTCAATAAACTTAAGACGGTTTTTAATATTTCTGTTTTGACCGGTACACGAATCCGAATATGTTATTATTTTTTCGAAGTTTGCAGCGTAAGTCTTTATGTACTTTTTTAGACAAGATGAAATTTCTTAACACTTTGCGGACGGATGACGAGATATCTCGTCATTGCTGTTTCGTCGTTCGGGGCCATTGACGAGATATATCGTCTTGCATATTCTGTTGTTTGAGCAGGTGACGAGATATCACACAGTTGCTACGTGATTGTCAGCCGCAGTTTTCGTAATTTGTGTTGCGAATTAATTATTTGAAGCTCTGAAATATGGATAGCGACAAAACGATTAGCAATGTTACAGAAATATTTGCGAACAGTTTAACGGATACATCAAGTGATGACGAGAATATGAATATTTGTGAGGACTTTGTCGTGTTCCACTTCACTTAGTGTCATGTTTTACGAAATATCATACTTTAAAAAATGTTTAGTTTTAACACACTTTTACTTATTCAAAAATATTAAAAAAACATTTATTTTTAAAGTTGTTAAAAATAAATATTTCACGGGATCAATGATTTTTAACACATTGACTGCCAAACGTATTTTGCTCTATTAGAATGCAGCGTTCCAATAGAAATTGCTTTTACAAGATTCCAAACAGGCTTCATTGCGAATTTTTTGCATTTTTAGTCAATATTTTGCACCGATCACCGGTGACCACCGTGGCAGTCAACGTGTTAACTACTAACAAATCATCACTAATTTAAAGATATTTGACGCAAAAAAATATCCGGCCACTGGGTACGGTTAGCAATAGAATGCCTGGTCCGCAAAGTGTTAAGACCCACGAGATCCTTCATTTTCTGGCCAAACAAACATGTGGCTTATATTTTTATTGAATTCATGACATCCAAAATGATAAACATATAAATTTCGCTTATAATAAGCTACGGATGTGGTCAACTTGGGAAAGGCTAAAGCTTTTTCCAAGTCAAAAGAAAATACGAAAAATTTTCCGATGTTGCCATTCGATCGGCAGCCATTTGATTGCGAGCCCGTTCAGCCTCTTCTAAGTGATTTTCCTTTTCAATTTTTGCCATCTTAATTCTCTCATCGTCTGAAGATTGAATTTTTATTTGAAAAGCATCACAAGTTTGACACGTATCCTTTGATGCACGGCCAGAACAGATACAGCGTTACTGGAACGATTTATATTAGAGTATGGAGTTAATCGAAATGGCTTCTGAAATAAATTACTTATTATTCAGTTGCCAAAAAGTTTGCCATTTAACGGTGCTAATATTTATTATTCAAGAAAGTTAGTATAAATATAAAAAGTTATGACTATACCAAGGGCTTTGACACTTAAATTTAAGATTTTTCAAAAAGTGGAGTTAATCGATGTGTGCATTGAGCGACTCATATAGCTTAAACTTCTCGTTAATGTGGCGCCATCTTACAAATATTCGCGCATACTTCTCAACAACAAGAAGAGTGGGCGCGTACTTGTAAAATGGCGCCACGCAGCATCTTCTTTTGGCGATAAGTTTCTAGGAACATCGTTAAGATGGCGCCACGTCTACGATAAGTTTCCGGGATTAATGGTATTGGGTTGGAGGGAAAGTTCTGTCGTATTTTTAATAGGCAAGTAATTTTTCTTGTAAATAAAAAAAAACATCTGGCTAGTGAGTCATTCGTTTTTTTTGTTTTTTATAGCTGCTGTATAATATAAAAGGAGTCCTTTTTTACAGTTCATCATTTACTTGTGATATTTAAAGTGAAAAACATGTCAGTAGATAAAGTGCATTTACGACACTGCATTTTGTATGAATTCCAAAAAGGAAGCAACGCATCGGTTGCATGTAAAAATGTATGTGCGGTATTTGGAAAAGATATTGTAAATGTTCGTACTTGTCAAAGATGGTTTAGCAAATTTCGTTCGGGGATCTGAGCCTCCAAGAAAGTGATCGATCTGGACGACCATCCAAGATCGATAATGATGTTTTGCGATCCATGTTGGAAAATAATCCACATTTAACAAGTCAAGAAATTGCAGAAGAGTTTGGCATTCATCATACAACACATTAAATGCATTATGATTAATATTAAACACATATTTTTATAAATTAATTCAAATATTTTATTTAAAATACGACAGAACTTTCCCTCCAACCCAATAAGATGGTGCCACGTACGGACTCCGAAATTAAAAGGCGCACAAATTCAAAATACATTCCTTTCATCTGTAATGCAAACTATAAATTTCGGCTACTTTGTGCAGTGTTTAAATGTAAAAGAAATAGAGCCCTATTGTATTGTGTAGCATTTTATGAAGAGATATATGCAAAAATGATCTCTAATCACTCAGTAATGTTACAATTTACTAATTTATCCATCAGCTCTAAAACACTTCTTTATTGGAAAGCATTCGCAAAGTTGGTCGGAGATTGCGAGGGATTTAAAACGGATTGAATTTTCGAGAAAGCAAGAAGGTAGAAAATGAAGGTAAATTAATAATCTATCGATGACATATAATATCCTATGGGATTTGCATGTATCAGTTTATTTAATTAAAATATACAGATTATAAACATGATCACACATTTGTTCGAGCTTCCCTCCAAATATGCACTTTCACACTGTCGTGTGTTCTTAACCTGAGTTTAAACTTCTATTATAATTTCTCACTATACTTTCCACGTCTGCAATAAACTCTTATTCAGCTCTTAAAAAATACTTGATTTTTTCATCTACGTTATAACGAATGTTAAATCTATGAGCACACGCCAGCCGTGTACCGACTGTCCTGCACTCTTCTTTGATACTTTACATAAATAAACGCTATTAAGAATTCCCTGTTCTTCATCTGCTACAAGCGTAATCAGCTACATTCTTATCTACACGCGTATAAGTAGCTAATAGATATTTCCGAGTGTGCGCAATTTTATGCAGATCGGTATAAACCTAATGTGTGCCGTGTATCGTTCGCAACATGCGTCCAGAAGACGCATTTTAATTGAAACCTAAAAGACAATTCCTTTCGTGGGACAATTTTGAAGCAGCAACTTTTTGCTTAACACTAGATTGCCCAAGCCAGTCATTTTGACTGTTTTTTAATTTCAATTAGAAAAACAATTATGAAATTGATGACACAATTTCTTAGAATTTGGTGACTTTTTCTATAACATCTAAATGGGTTTATGAATAATTGTAGTTACTTCCGCCCTCCTTTATTTCCGTATATATATATGTGTTATACCTATATTGCCCAGAAGCAGTCATTTTGACTGCTTGGTAAATTTTAAATAATCAAAAGATTTTTATTTATTGAATTGAGTAAATTTCTTATATCACCTGTCCGGCTTTGTATTGAAATATGATGCATGATAAATTGTCGATTTGGGCGTATACTTGATAAGTGTCAGTTGCTCAATAAGTTAAAGTAGTACTAGTTATTCGAATCTTTATAAAGTGTTGTTCTAACAAGTTGTTTATTTTATTTCTTTTGCGCCCTAACTTTATGAAAAAAATGTCGAACAGAAATGAGTTATTGGAAAAGTTAACGAACATAAGTGAAGAGTGCTCCGATATAGAATCAAATGCAACAAATTCTGAACTATCATCTGAAGATGAAGCGGATTATATTCAAAGTGAAACATCTGACGCTGAAGATGGTGATGAAGAGTCGATCACCAATGATGAAAATGAAAGTGTCATCAATATGCCCAGGAAAAGGTAAATTTTAAATAATCAAAAGATTTTTATTTATTGAATTGAGTAAATTTCTTATATGACCTGTCCGGCTTTGTATTGAAATATGATGCATGATAAATTGTCGATTTGGGCGTATACTTGATAAGTGTCAGTTGCTCAATAAGCTAAAGTAGTACTACTTATTCGAATCTTTATAAAGTGTTGTTCTAACAAGTTGTTTATTTTATTTCTTTTGCGCCCTAACTTTATGAAAAAAATGTCGAACAGAAATGAGTTATTGGAAAAGCTAACGAACATAAGTGAAGAGTGCTCCGATATAGAATCAAATGCAACAAATTCTGAACTATCATCTGAAGATGAAGCGGATTATATTCAAAGTGAAACATCTGACGCTGAAGATGGTGATGAAGAGTCGATCACCAATGATGAAAATGAAAGTGTCATCAATATGCCCAGGAAAAGGTAAATTTTAAATAATCAAAAGATTTTTATTTATTGAATTGAGTAAATTTCTTATATGACCTGTCCGGCTTTGTATTGAAATATGATGCATGATAAATTGTCGATTTGGGCGTATACTTGATAAGTGTCAGTTGCTCAATAAGTTAAAGTAGTACTAGTTATTCGAATCTTTATAAAGTGTTGTTCTAACAAGTTGTTTATTTTATTTCTTTTGCGCCCTAACTTTATGAAAAAAATGTCGAACAGAAATGAGTTATTGGAAAAGCTAACGAACATAAGTGAAGAGTGCTCCGATATAGAATCAAATGCAACAAATTCTGAACTATCATCTGAAGATGAAGCGGATTATATTCAAAGTGAAACATCTGACGCTGAAGATGGTGATGAAGAGTCGATCACCAATGATGAAAATGAAAGTGTCATCAATATGCCCAGGAAAAGGTGTAGGGTGCTAACCAGTTCAGATTCTGATGAAGAAACTGAAAATACGTTTCAGGAGGTCGAAACAGCTGCTGATGGTACTGTGTGGACAAAAATTGACGAAGGTGGTATTCCTGGAAGGATACCATCTGCTTGTATTTTCAAGAGTGTGAAAGGACCAACAGGCTACGCAAAAAGGAACATTGTGGCAGATAATCTTATCAGTGCATTATCGTCGATAATAGATAACTATATTATCAAACATATAAGAAAGTGCACAGAAGAATGTCGCCGAATTTTGCGGAACGGTTGGACAATATCATTACCGGAAATACGTGCATTTATTGGGATTCTATATGCTCGTAGAGCTTACGAGGCAACAAATTTTAAATTGAGTTATTTATGGTCAGTGAAGTGGGGTCCCGAATCTTTTAGAAAAACTATGGCCAGAGAAAAGTTCAAGCAAATCCTACGATTTATTCATTTTGACAAAAGAACCGAATGCAGTAGGCGCCTACAATCAAATAAATTTGCCTTGCTTTCGGAAATATGGGTTATGTTCATTGAAAACAGTCAATATGTACAGTTAATATTTACTAATAACCTGTTATATAACTGTAAATAACATAAAAATATTAAAAATTAATTTTAAACAAATTTCTTTACATATTTGTTATTTTTTCACAATGCAGTCATTTTGACTGTTTTTGGGCAATATAGATATACAAGAAATCTCGGGCAATCTAGTGTTAAACAACCTTAGAAAAGTGACCAACGCTGGATACACCTTCATTCTGGCGCATGAGACATAGATACACTGTACATTAACGCTTGGTAACTATTAGAGGCACAAGTTTTTCACATTTCCCTTAACTTCGTTAATTTCGATTTTAAATTAGAAACCAATATGTAGCTTGTATTGCTGGAACCGTGTTATCATATCTTCGGATAGAAGAAAAAAAGAAAAAAGAAAAAGGGCAAAGAGCTTTTATTCGGGAAAACCATTGAGAGACATAATTCTTCGTTCATCACGAAACAATAGTTACCTAAGAGAAAATTATTAGCCGTTACGCGAAACGTCCTAAATAAACATTATCTCTATTATAAAAAGGAACCACATTACTTTGTCTATAGAAGCATAAAACCACTGATGTACGGAATGATCCCTAATTAACTAACCCATGCTCATTTCCGGCAAATATCGGTATTGATAAGTATATATACTTAAAACTTGCTAAAAATTCTTTCCTTTATACATTATTTTTACATTATCAAAACAAAATCTTTTTTCGTCTTTTTTGATTGTCCCTTTTCAACTGAATACACGACATAACGCGAAGAAATCATTAGAAATACACAAACACCCAAGCTCAAATATATCAGCATACCACATGCTTTTCTTTATCGCAATTTTATTGTCCGTTTCTCTTTTCCCAATGATTATTTACGAATGGGAAGCTATAAACTTGAAAGTCTTGAAAGTCTCCTATGCGACCTTTTCTAGAATTTGAAGTTACGTAAAAAGTGTCTTGACCGGAGAAGTGCTCTGCTAACAGATTTCTTCATATTTTTCCTAACGCCTTTTGCCTGAAGAACTGTTTACGATCAGATATTAAAATCACCTTCAGCGTCTCATATCCGTTTCATCGCATATTTCTTACGACAATATAACTTTATAAGCGATTGCTAATAAAACTTTTATAACGATTCAACGTAAAAGAAAGCAAACATAGTGGCTAGTCAGTTAGCGCAGATACCATATATTTCATTTACGGAAACTCCGAAGGTTTTACACGTGTTAAGCCTCTTTATCGCATAAAAATAAAAAAGGGTTTAGTTCTTTAACAGTTGCATCGAGTGATGATGAAATATTACACTATATCGAGATAACATGCCACACAAAGCATCCCGTTTACAATCAATATCATAATAACTTCTGAGATAATCTGCGCTCCCCCCCTTCACAATTGAAATCCGGAGTACATTTTCCCATACCGAATATAATCCATCTCGGTATCGACAGATAATGGTCAAACAAAGAAAATATTATTATTAATAATGATGACGATGACAAAAATAATATTAATAAAAATATTAATATTAATAATAATGATGATAATAATATTAATAATAATAATAAATAATGATTGTAAAAATGTCCCTCCTTTCCGGGTACTTATATACATCTGTCTAGTAGATTTACCAAAAGGCGTAAATAATAAATGATACTTGACCGTCAAATGAAAATAATTAGTAGTCGTTCCAGCAATAGTTACACTACATATAGTTATGTCTCGATCATAGACAAAAGCACGGTATTTACAAGTAACGATTTATTGCGATACCTCTTGATGTATCCTAAGCTAGCGCAGTAATTGATATGGGATATTAAGGAATAAAAAAGAATTAGGAAGTATTCGAAGCGTGGTCAATCGTGAGAGATACCGAGCCAAACGTGCCTTTCGTATTGCGGTGCTAGCAATTTTGTGTTTCTCATATGAGGGGGGAAAGAAAGAAGAAAGTGGTGCAGTGTTTTTTCATATACGAACAGTCTGTGTAACTGCGACAAGCTGTTTTTCTCACACTCATTTCACTTTCCAAGACGTTTGATACGAGATCGCGTGCTGAGAGACCTAGCACTAGGATTGTAGGGCGATTTCACCCTTTTAGCTATACCAGAGCCGGAATTAGATCCTGCGTTCGTGGCACTGATAGAGGAGCAGTTTCCAACTGTTGAACCGTTATTACCTGTTTGTTTAATCTTATTGGATGACAATGAGGAAGACCTAACCCGATTGGTCTGCAGAGCTCCGTTGCTGGTAGACGCTTTCAGTTTACTCGGCAAAGACAATCTATTCTGCTTCGTCACACCGTACTGGTGAACCAATTGCGCGGATATAGTGTGACCGGTGATGTCTACATTGCGAGAGCGTAGCGTCTTTACGGGTGTCGCAGCCATCGTATCCGACCTGACAGAGAAAAGGAAAGTATTAGTCGAAGCTCCCCTTCAAGCGTGTCAAGTGAAATTCCCATCTTTTTCGCACTTACCTTAACCAACGTTGGGGCATTGTCGTCGCCTCCGCAGAGCCTATTATGCTAACAGTACGGTTCACCCTTCGTTCATTACACGTACTAGATGGCCTATTGCTCCTAGGTTGGTCCCAATCTCTGAGGCCGAACGTACCGCGTAGTTGTTGTAACCGATTTGTACTATTGATAGATGGCCTCCTGATGCTCTTTATCGGAGTGGCCTTCTTGCCTAAACTCCTCCTCTGGAAGGTACTCGTCGAAGAAAGTCGTTCCTGCGCCGAAACACTGCTAGCACCAGAGGTAGACTTTGGCACAGACGAGTCATTAACAGGCCAGCTCAATCTACTATTAATATCACCGATCGTTTGGTTCGCCGGATCATTTTCGTCCGTGGGACTTGGACGATCCTCGGAACGCGTCCTCCTCTTGAAGCAAGGTTCTTGTAATATGCATCCATCTTCAACGCCCATGGTAGCGCCAGTGGAAGAAGCAGTTGGCTGATGTATCGCACTGTGCCTTCGCTTTGTAGCTACAACACCGTCGGCACTCGTTCGATTCGATGTATTCTTCATTGGCTCCTCTACTGCGCTTACCGAGTTCATCATAGAACCCTTCGTATTTCGAGACTTAAACCTTGACGTAACCGTCATGTAGGAATTTGAATTACAGGGGTCAGAATCTGCAAAGTTGTTGTTCTGGCTAGTCAGGCTATGTTTTCTTTTAGTCGGCCTCATGTCCTCCCTAGAATTGGTAAACAACGCATGTTGCTTGCGCCGCGTTCCGTTCATAATATTATTTCTCAGCTCCACATCACTAAAAGCTGTGCTTCCTGGTGCCATACCACTGTCACGCCGTAATCTATTTGCGAGATGTACGGGCGGCTTCAAATCTTCATACGTTTTCGCGTATGGGTTCGGTTGCATCACGTTGCAAAGGTTTAGTGCATTTCCCTTAACGTTTACGTCGGAAAGTTGCTGCTCAGAATTACGCGGATGTTGCATTACTGTATTCACGTTTGTATTCTCGATCGTAGTGTCTTTCATTCTTTCCATTTGATCATTCTCAATGTCGGAAATTTCGAACTTTTTGATAGTCGTTATGGTTGTTTTCTTCGTTTCAAGCGTCTCAATATCCTCGAATATGTCGCTAGAGGATATTTCGGCAACTTGAATACTTTCTCGGACAGACGTCTCTTCAACACTCTCGATTAATTTCGTTTCATTCGGATTATGATGCGTATCCGTCTTTGTCGGTAACATAGTGTTCAACGATGAAATATTTGTCGCTTTAATCGCGTCGTCTAGATTCTCATCAATTTCGTCCGATGAATCTGGTTGTTTTGGATCGATTATGTCAATCGATGAATTTAATGAGCATGGTTTCGGCACATTCGGAGCGTCGATGCTGTAAACAAGTTTCTGCGAATTTTCCGCAAGATTTGTTCCTGATGGACCATGGACTCCATGGTGCACTACGTTTTTTGGTGCTAATATCCGTTCCTTCTTCTGACTCAATAAAACCTGTTCATAAAAAACAGATTTTCATAGGATTAATAAAGAACACAACAGCGCGTAACTGACTTGGAAAATTAAATTATATTTATTGAGAAAAAAATGAATTACCTCGCTACGTGATGGTCCTGGAGGATCTAACATTACAGTAACAACACTGGTGTTATCAGCTCTTAGTCTGGTAGATGACCACCTTTCTAGTGCCCTGTCCACTAGGCTTTTTGATGGATTGATCCACATTTGAGCGTCGGCTTGCTAATAATATGAGTGACTATTACTTCTTTGTACGCGCTTTCGATTAAAACAGCGTACTAATACTACATATAAAGTTTTGTTGCGTATATAAAAGAAGAAACAATCTAAATTTACCCCATTGCCAGTCTGCTGAGAAGCTATGAGATGTTTTTCATTATGCCTGTCTGCGGCTTGAACAATGGCCACTGCGGCTTGCGGCGGTAACATATTCCACAATCCATCAGTACCGAAAATAAGGCAACGGTGTGACTTCACGTCAATTGCTACTACTTTGACATCCGGTTCCGGCGATACAACAAAAGTATTGAGTTCCGAATTATAACTCCATAAATCTCCTGGAACGTGTATTTATTTTTTATTAGAAACCCTTGGAAAAAATATGCCATTCAATACGCTAAGCTTATGTTGCGCTTTACCTAAAGACCTAGCAACGGCGAGAAAAGGAATTTCATCTATATGAGTCGATCTCCTGACTGGTCCTTTATGTCCGATACGAGGCCGATTCCATACGACTCTAGGAACACCAGATTTACTCACAACTTTTCCACCGGACGCTTGTATACGCATCATTTCAGGTGTACTTTCTGGCTTATGATCCTTTGTCAAAGCTTTCGCTCGCCACTGTGGATCACCTTCCACTTGATGTCCTAATATAATTCCAGAATCTCCTACATGACCTATGTACATTTTACCCTTTCTAATAAAAGCTATACTGGCTGTAGTACCAGCCGTAGATGGTAATCCTGATGCGGTTCTTGGCCATTTATCTATTTCAAAAAGAAAAATTTATTTCATATAAATTGCTAATAAACTTTCATAAGTGCGGAAAATGGCCAAATGGAAGGCTAGGCAAAGTTCTCTAAAGATATATAGAAAAGAAATTCCATTTATAAGTAAATGATAACAGAACGCCGCCTGGTACTGTATATCTGTTCGCAGTGTTTATTACTGTGAACTCGAACTTTCTCAGGTTAGTTCGAATTACATAACCTAAACTCTAACCTAATCGAACAAAGATGGTGGGGGAAATACGCGGGACACTGACAGAAATTTTCGAAAAAATCCCTGCCGCGGCGTTTTCGTCGGGAAAATTGGCGGGGAAACGAGCGGGAGCGTGCCCGCATCATCACAGAAGGCCAAAAAACGGTCCTGCGTCGAAAAAAATTCAGCTTACCAAGCTCCCGCCACATCGCATAGTGCGTGTTCACGTATCCATCCCTGATCGCTCTGAGTACATCCTCGTCACGATCACTCCAAAAGTTCTTTTGCTTAACAATGATGTCCATGAGATGTTCCTTAGCGAAACTAGCAGCCTCACCGCCCCCGTGCCCGTCGAATATACCGAAGAAGGCGTACTCTAAGTCCTTGTCATCCGGTGTCTGTTGATAGGCCACACTGAACATATCCTCCATATATTTACGACCGCCCTGATTGCAGTGCCCGGTCACACGCAGGTTAACTCCGATGCTTAAAGGCATGATGGACACGCCGGTGATACCGCGCCACGAGTTCAGACCTTCTGTATCCTCCGTGCACTCGGCCGTTACCGTAGTCTGTGTCGTCGGCGCCGCCGTCGTCGTCGTCGCCGTCGTCGTCGCCGTCGTCGTCGTCGTCGTCGACACGTACACGGGAACGGAAGCCTCGCATTTACTGGGCAGGTCCGCGCGTAGCTCGAGGGACGTACGCACACACTTACACAGGCATGGCTGAACACAGTGTGGCTCGACACAGTATGGCGACCGCTGAGGCGCTCGAACGGGGCGACGTAGGGGAGACGAAGGGGCAACCGAGGGGAGACCAAAGAGAAGACGAAAGGGGCGAGGGGAAGCCTCCCCACTACACTTCACCGACTTACGGCTATGTATTCCGATTTTGCGTCCGACGCCTTAAGCCAATCTTATTTCAAGATGCTCCCGCTGAATGGACTCTCTGTCCGTTTTACCGATAAATCGATCCAAGTGCGCACGCCGACTGATCGCTCGGCGGGTAGTTCCGTTCGAATGATATGTATTTTTCGAATTGCCAGGGAACGCGCCGCCAACAAAGCTTACCCGTTCCGTGTCACGATACGCGGGAACTGAACGCTCGATATGTGTGTAGCAATTTGTCGACCGTGCGCGCGTTCAGAGTAGAACGCCAGGCGAAAATATCGGCGTACGTCGCGTCGTCGGCAGATGGAATAGAACGGCTAATTATTTTTTCTTCGAGCGGGATCGAATCGGTATGCAGAAAGGCGTTGCGCGACGCTCGCGTCGCCGCTGTTCTTCGATTCCGCGGTCTAATTTTGAAAAGGGCGCTAGCCAGGAGGCCAGGCCATATGTGAAATATCGAAAATTCGGTGTACGTAGTTTCTCGGTAACGTTATTTCGATTGTGTTAGGTGTGTTCCGTAGGTGCGCGCGCACGCATGCCCGCCAGCTTACGCACACATAGAAGATCGGTGTAGCCCCTCTCGATGTCAAGCGGCCTCCCGCTTTATTTCCCACCGCATCTCTCTTGCACACGAGCGTACAACAGTCGCCATCAGCACGGAAACTTTTACCTTGTCCCCCAACCCGCTATCCGGCCGACCCACGGACATGCAGCTCGTCAAACGTTGCGCTGCTCTTCGTGCTGCGCATGTCGGCCGATGCATTCCGCCGTTGCCACGTTTCGACCGTTCAAAACCCTCGACGCCGATTTCTTGTCCAACTACAACATTTACCTTCCTTTGACAGTCTAGCCAAATTATACGCACAGCGGCGGGGAGAAAAACTTTACTAGGAACACTTCGGTTAGAGGCGCGGACCTTCGCTCTCTCTATTCATTGATCGTCACATGATGCTCGCACGATCCTGGCGATTGCCTTCTTTTTATTCCTTCCCATTCGCTCCTAAACCGCAGGCCTGCGTCTAACAGAATATTTACCTTTTCTAAGCGTGAGAGTATCGTTTAGAAAAGCGGAAACTCCAGCTTTCCAAATATAAGCTCTTTTTTTATTGCATCGCCTCTAAAGAAGTGGCAAATTGAAAGGAATGTAGGTGGCAGGCGCGCGGTGCGAGGCGGACCTTTTGTTTGTCAAGTTAATGCAATTATCACTACCCAGAAGCAAAACATTGGACACGTGTTTGAATTTGTCGCTTTCGCGACTTGGCAACGTCGCTTACTGTTCAAAATAGCATTGCCAGCTGGCGACTTTCGCTTAATGCCTAGTGAATTAAAAACGATAGAATGTAGTTACCGTTTTGTCAACGACTAATCAAGCCCCGTTAATCGGGATATCGATTTTACATTACCTTCCTCCGTCGATTAGACAAACCTTAAAGATATTTTATAATTTTATGACGCGTTGGTACGTGTCATCGATTGCATCATTCCTTTACAAACATGGCCGTCCTTACCTATTCGTGAACAGTCATATACGTAGTACTACGTGAGTCATATTACTCATAAACTGTTCAGCGATGCTCGTCATTTGTAGACTAATTATTCTCAGTAAATTACGAGTATGTAACAACTTCAACTTTTCCAAAGAGTCATTAAGTTCCAATACTTTATTTATACCCATCAATTTCGTATATTTCCACAGTGTTACGGTGAGAATAAAGCTTTAACGTAAATTAACTCGATACCTTGCATCCGTCACTCTGCTGAATGTTTTGCAAAGAAAACGGTGCAGTAACATAAGAAACGTCGTCTTACAGCTGATCATTGATTAGTACATGTCGCGCCATCTAACCATTCGACACAATACTAAAGACAAGCAGGCACGTATATAAAATTTCTAATCAATGGAACGTAACACGTAATTCATTAAAAAAACCGATTTTTCACATTCATTTGTATACATTGTTCTTTAATTTTACTTTTATTTTATTCTACGAGTGTACACATTTATACGTACGATGAGGGTACAGAAATGCATCATTTCGGATATTTTTTATTAATATATTTGGCAGTAGCATATACATTTATATATCTTCAGATTGTAGAGACTGAAGGTGTCGGAGATATAGTTATTTCAAAATTACATTTCCAAATTTCGTGAGTAAAAATGTATAGGTCTTGAAATAGAACTTTTCATAAACATAAAACACGAAAGCAGAGTGGCGCAGTGGAAGCGTGCTGGGCCCATAACCCAGAGGTCCGTGGATCGAAACCACGCTCTGCTAGAATTTTTTTTACCCTCGGCTAACCATCATTCTTTCCCAACTTCAATTCTTAACACATTGTTGACCGGTCACGAGTTAACTCGTGTTTTCATGGCCAAACGTTGTTGACCGGCCACGAGTTAACTCGTGGTTGCATTTGCGTCGGCTATTTTAATTTTTGAAACGCAGGGCAATATAGAATATAGCAAAATTTTGTTCATTGTGGTCAATACCGTCTGCTTTATTATAAAAAAGTATACTTTCCTTGGCACTGAGGCTTTTATTACAATTCTAGTATTAGAAAGTGTCAAGAACGACGGAACGTGACGGTGAAGCATTTTTCAATATATTATACGTGAATGCTTTATATAGTTGTCCGAGTGATTTTTAAATAAACTGTAGTAATTTGGAAAATGATTATTGAAAATGAAATAACAAGGGCACAATCTAGCTCTTTAAAAGAAAAGCACAACGAAATAAGATATACTATGTGCAAAACGTCTTGTCTAGATCTACGCGTAAATGACTGCTGTACATTTAATCATACGAAAAAATATTTATAAAGTTACATAAAATTTATGTCCAAAGTTTGATTTGAATTTATTATGCACGAACAAACTTTATTGAAGGTTATTTATATCGTTTTACTTCCATGTTCAATCACGAAATAATCACCGGTGACTTGAGACAGCTTTTGCTGAAAATAGCCGGTCAACAATGTGTTAAGTTATAATTTTGCTTCAATTATAACTTCTTTCCAAGCCCGTTGAAACTTTCGAATACCGATCTCTAGGTTAGGTCAGAGCTGATAATACTATTGTTATTTGCGTGGTTTGCGCTTGTTACGTATAAAACGTTGTACATCTTTGTTCCATGGTTTCATTTATAGGTACCTTAGTAATGTTGCACTATATTTGATTTAATTCTTATTTTAGGGACTATTTGCCAAGTAGTATTATTAGATAGTGCAATATAATAGTCAATTATACTTAAAAATATAGGAAAAAAGTGCAAAAAGAAATTTCGCCCAACGTGGGGCTCGAACCCACGACCCTGAGATTAAGAGTCTCATGCTCTACCGACTGAGCTAGCCGGGCTACTTGACATATTGTTGTAGAAATAGTCATTAGAATGAAGTTACAAAAGTATAGGCAACAAATATCTAATATTTTCAACAATATCCAAATTAATATCCTAAATTTGTTATTCATCCATTTTCGGTAGAATGTTAAACTGTATTAATTCATCTCCGCTTTATTCAATTACTGTATGTTCGGAGTATATAATTATGTTTTAATATTGAAATAACATGTCTATTAGATGTGTTCATATTAATTACGAGATGGACCCTGGGTTCCCTTAGTTGCAGGAGAATAATAGTAATAGTACATTGTAGATTTCAGAGAGTACGTAGACACCGCAGGTTTTAGTTACGTTTGTTTTATTATGACTGTCATTAAATAAAGTTCCAGTTTATTCTTTAATATCACCATCTAAAAGCTTCGATATTAAAATGATTGCAACACTGAATGCAGTTTTTTATTGTTTTTCAATAATAATAAATATTAATTGATAACAAATGCGAATATACTTATGCTTATGAACACTGCAGTAATTCAGACTTGTTTTTTTTCATTGAACAGGTGAATATCAATCTTACAACGTCATTTTAACAAAATAATTTACATCTTAAGGTGAATGAACACATCTAGTAATAACATTAGCTTATGCTGTTATGGCACATATTTTACAGTATTATCGAACAGATACAACGTAACCGATAACATTAGAAATTAGATATTTTGTAAAGTCACTTTGTAATAAAAAGATGCAGGCCTTGGTGTGTAACAATAAAACATTGGGACTTGTTGTTCTCAAGATTGCACAATTTACGTAACCTTTCCCACGTAAGAATAATAAGAGTACAGGAATATACTCTTTCAATGTACAATATTAGAAAAATATAAATTTCGTAATAATGTGTATGTAAATTGCTCATAAATACGGCCGCTTTCGTCATTAATATAAAGCGAGTTAATGAATACATATAGGTAAAGAAATTGCTAGGGCGCACTATTATCATCGGACTTTAACAATGCTGAGACTGTCAGCAAATTATTTTAATTAAATTTTATTCATTAACTAAGCCTCTTCTATGCTGTACTAATAGAGCTCCTTTTATTAAGTTTCTTAATAATATCTTGTTAATGAAAATTTATATTTAAGAATGTAATATGATACTACCTATATCTGAAATCTAATGAAAAAATTTGTGCGAATTGCCATGTGCGACATATTGGTATTGTTATATACTACGTCACAGGGATTTATATTAAAAGATTCTACGCGTTTTCATTAATCGTAAATGTAGAATAAAAAGCTCTCCGAGTTTCGGACAGACATCATTCTCCATAAAAATTTTGGAAAGAAGAAGCAAGTTTCTGTCAGGTACTTTGTAACGTTGCAGCGGCACCTAATACATTGTTGCGATCTAGCTGTATGTTTGTATATTATTGGATCCATCTTAGAAATAGGTGGGAAAGAAAAGTGATAAATAGAACGAATGAACATTCGATTGCCGACGCCATCGAGCAATCGGCAGTACATTCCTTCTCCTGAAACCCGGTGTGATTCTGATAAAGAAGATTCCGCATTATCTTCTTCCCCTCGCACGAAGTATCTATCTCTACGAATTTAATCTTTCTCGACTCAAGAAATTGCTCCAGTTCGACTCTGCATCGCCATTTAAGCGGATTGCCTGAGAACTCGACAACGTAAACTTCTGGCATATCGTCGATGTCACTGGTAAATATGCACTTGAGATCGTTACCCTCCAAATTTAAGTACTCCACTCGCTCTAGGTATCGGAATGCTCCCGGAGCGATGTACTTAAGCGAATTACCGCGAAGATCTAGTCTACGAAGATGCTGTAAGGTGAACCACGTTGGTTCGACGGTCATCAGGGGGTTATCTTGAATGGAAAGTGCTTCCAAATTGTGCAAGCCGTTGAAGGCACCGGGCTCGATGAATCTCAGTCCGCAGTTTCTAATCACCAGCTCCTTCAAATTTGGGAAGTGTGCAAAGGTGTTGGCTGGTAGAAGGGGTAAGTTTCCTTCATAAAACTCAATGGCAGTAACGTGTGGCGGTATTGTCTTGAGTAACAGAAGGTTTCCACCGCTACATCTGTACCGAAGTCCGGACTCTTCCGTGTGTGCCGTACATACACCTGTTAAAGTTTCACTCGTTGGAGCGATAGTGCTCATAATCGGATAAGTTGGTGTAGTTCTTGGAGTGGTGATACTGGTTGTAAATGTCGGAGTGATCGTCGTAGGATGCGTGAACGTCGTTGGAATATGTGTGACATAACATTCCTCGGATCTGTCAACCAAGGAAGTTCGATCGTAAGGCATACCCCTACTCTCTAGGAAGTTTGCTAGCTTCACCCCACATAAGCAGCTCCAAGGGTTATTTGAGACTTTTAGCGCTCGCAGATATGGAAGCCGGACACCCATATACTCGATGCTGATGCAATTCATCAAGTTTTCCGATATGTCCAGGGTAATAAGGTAGGGTAGTACCTCAAAAACGTCGTTTGATATTCGGTAAATTTGATTTTGGGACAGATCCAGGTGTCGGAGGTTCGTCAAACCCTCGAAGTGTTCGGCTCCAAGCGATTCGAGATCATTGCTCTGTAGAGACAGAAATTCGAGATTATACAAACCCACAAATGCACGTGGATGAATATTTTCTATGCCACAGTCGCGTAATTCCAGTCTTCGAAGGTATCCGTCGAAGCGAACGAAAGATTCTGACGGAATCTCTGGGATGCGTGACAAGATGATACGTATGGTATGAGCTGTATTCGGTATTCTTCTCAATGCAGCGATCGAGTCCAATCCAGAACAGGTGTAAACTTGATGCGTTTCCTCGTTTCCATCGGCAACGCAGGTACCATGTTCTTGAATCGAAATTTGTGGACGTTGGGTATGCACCTCGGTAGTAATAATAGGTGGAGGATATGTTGGACGTAGTCGATGTACTGTTACATTTGTTTGCGTGATGGTTTCATGGAACGAGCCCCAATGTACCATTCCAGGTTGTGAACCAGTGACATTCTATAAAAGAAATAATGTTTGCTCATTTTCAGATCCCCTCTATACCATCAATGTCAATAAAATTACCTGACGATGATGATGATCTGGGAATCGGGGAATTTCGCTAACGTTGTGATAACATCTGTCCGCGCCGATGTTAAAGCCGATCTTCCTATCCACCAGAAATCTTTCGAGATTGGCACGACATGTGCAAGTCCACGGATTGCCAGCAGCATCCAGACGCTCCAACTTTCTCAATTCCGACAGGCCATCAATAGGTAGGCAAGTGAGCTGATTGTCTCGAATATCCAAATGGCGCAAAGTGTCAGCCACGTGCCAGAAGGCTGTTCTGTCTATTTCCTGAATACCGTTGTTCAGTAGAATCAATTGTTGAAGAGCGACGAGATCTCGGAATAAATCCGCACGCACTACAGGGATTCTGTTACTAATCAATGATAAACGTTCAAGCTTATGCAAGCCCGCAAAACCGTCTGGTTCGATGTTCACAATGTTACACCCGCGAAGATCTAAACTTCTCAAGCTGTTCCCAAATCGGAAAAAAGCATATCGTGGTACAGTGTTCATTCTTAAGCCTGATATCTCGATCCAGGAAGTTTTATCGGGAAGTCGATCCAGCGAAGTAAAGACTGATGTTTGAAATTCATTGCCGTGAGTTCTCATGTAATGCTGCAATAAAAAAGATTTGTGCAATAATAAATAAATTACCTTTACAGATTGTCTCATCCCTTTTAAATATTATTCCTTACTTTTTCGAAAGTTTCTAAGTCGTAAGCAGACAGGCTCGGTGGTAAGATAGGAATTTTGATTTCTGTCATACATTGCATGTTTCTGTATACACCAATCCCTTTTCTACACTCCTCTTCATCCTGTATAATTGATCTTGCCTCGAAATACAGTTCCAGCCGTTTCCGACACTCGCAGAGCCACGGGTTGCCATCGATTCGTATGTGTTTCAGACTGCGAAGATTTGCCAGCTCTTCGATCGATAGGCAATCGAGATCATTGTCACGAAGCCCTAAAGTTTCCAATCTCGGTAGAATATGGAAAACATCGGGTTCTATATGAATCAAACCACATCTGAAAATATATTGATGCAACTATGATAGTCTAGTCGTTTACTCGGCAAAAGGTGGAGGAACGCAAGTTCATTCATGGTAACGTACAAACTTATACCAGCATACATATTTTTGTGCGCATCTAGATCTATACAAATATTTGTGTAATCTCAAATAGATATGTTCAAATGTTTCCCAGAATCCGCGACGAAAATTTGCGCGGTCTACGCTAAATTTATTGAATCTTTTCTTAGCATGAAGTCTTTGTTCCTTAAGATGGAACGATATGATGTCATCTTTTGAATTGTATGCAGTAGTCATGTTAGCTTTTAACTGGGTCATCGACATTACCGAATGTAAGTGTATGTACATCGTTGATAATGGTCTTTTGCATAACCAAAAGTATCTGACCTTGACAAAAGTGACCTTCATAAATATGACAAATTTAGCCCGAGTCAGCGCGTTGATGTTTCATGGATAGAATAGCCTAGAGGCGTAGTCGTGTTATCGCCAAGGGGACGCCAGCGTGGGCGATTTCACTATGAATTTGAATTTGACTACTAAACTCTTTAGCACTAACTGTTTTAGAAGAAAGAATAGGAATTATACATTGGACTTAAAAAAAGCGAACTCTCGTACTTTTTACTGGTTACTTAGATAAGGATGAAAACGAATAATTAAAACGTATACATTGTATAACTCAGTTCCGCGCATCTACATATTCGCTTCGTCAGCAACTAAGCAGCATCCAACGTAGGGTTTGAAAACGTAACGCATTAAACGCAATCGGAAACCATTCACGTGATACACATTCTCTACACCGTTCATCTGTGATGTAACTGATTCGCCGGATAAGGTGGTTCGAGGGCAAACAAACGATCCTCTCGTAGACTTCCTTGAATACTAACAGATGTCGATTAAGACGGATTCGATGACTAACTGTCAGACCGTGTACGGAACGTACCTATCCATAATCAGTTTGGTCAGGCTGCGCAGATTCCTAAACCACGCGGCTCTCGCTACGTGAAGACGTGTCGCATAAAAGACAAGCCAGTCTAGGTGATCCAATCCTCTAAATGCATCAGTGCTAATAGTTCCGATGTGGCAGTTGTAGAAAGCCAGACGCTTGAGATTGGTAAATCTTGAGAAAGCATCATTCGGGATGTCATGGAAGCGGGTCACGGAAAATTCGATCCACTCCGCGTCGCTGGATATCTCGTCGAGGTCACTCAGATCGCCATGTATGCAGACGTAGGCGATCGACCGTTCGTCATCGGTGATCTGTGCCAGGCCGCATTTACAGTGCACGCGACCAATTAGACCGACCAACGCCCAAAGTAAAATAAGATACATCTCTTTTCTATGTGCGAGCTTCGTTCGGCTTTAATGCATCGCCTGCGGACAAACTTTAATTCATATCAGATTTCCTCTCGACCATCTTCATACGATTTTCTACTAATGACGGTTGATACCTTTTCATTATATATGGTAAGTGGATGAAAATAACTTCAGAGACCTGTTAGGTTTATCTAAGTCTAATGATGCACTCATAGTTAATGTCCACCAAGAAATGTTTGCTCGATCGATCTTCTTTTTTTTCTCGAAGATGCTAAATGCATCGCTAAATTGATATAGGCTTGCACTAGTTCAACCTAAGTTGCTTTAAATGGTTAAGGTATCGGTAAAAACTGAAAGTCGTTAGTTTTACCTACAAACAACGTGGATTTTCGCTTTTCCTTGTTATTTCAAACCATTAAATAGTTGAATATTTTAATTACAAGCGAGAGTCCAACGCATACAATTATTTAAGTTATTCGAGTGCAAAATTCGGGGCAAAGTGTTAAATGGTTTAATTAACAAGAACAGATGGTAGAATCGAGTGCGTTAATGCATATGCATCCTTTTGCGAGTAGACTTTGTCGAAATAAAACTCTGACCTTAGGGCAGATTTTGTTTGCATCCGTTGCCCGTTTTATTATTACCGCGTCCTTGCACAAATTGCAATTAATCCTCTATCGCGGTATACGCTGACGTTACAAAAAGAAAAAACACGTTCTCGCAAAACATTGCCTTATATGCAGGCGTAGGTTCCTGATCATTTGTCGCAGATGACCACTATGAAAGCGTATTTTCGATACACGCGACCGATTAGATTGACCAACGCCCGAAATACGATTGGATGTATACGGTGAACCCTTAATATCCGTCATCCTTTACAAACGCCATTTGCTATTTAACGCTATTATAGTGATGGATGTCGACGGTTACGTGATATCTGTGACAAGATCGTCACTTCTTATTTGTCATACCACAAGCAAGCCGGTTAACCTGTTAATAATTTGCGAAGGAACAAATTAGCTCTTTCATGTCCTTCATTTATCGTGTTTTTTTATAGTTCTTTACTTCTATAAATTATATAAATATATATCCGTGTTGAATTACAATAATGTATAAAAGCGAATGAAAAAAATTAATATTATGTAATGGAACTTTCTATTTCAACTTCCCAATGAAAAAATTGTATATTAAAACATACAACTTCCTTGGCACGATTAACTATCATAATGTGTAAGTCGGATTTTCTTTGTAACACTCGTCTACTCCATAAAAAAATAATGAATGACAGATATTTAGGATTCTCTTCATTGTAAGTGCGGTCTGCAGCAGATAGTTCGCATGCCAGTTCGATCTGTCATTGTAATTACAACATACTTGTTTTAGTTATTATTCTCATTACATTGTTATGCAGCTTTTTATGTCTTTTGTAAGAAAGACAACGTCGCAGTTGCGTGTCAACTTACATATTATCAGTTTTCTATCTACAGAAGACCTGACTCGTAATACTCGCGAATTAGTACGCCGCAACGTGCTAAATTCGGTAAGTGGTGCTGTAACTATGATCCTTTAAGCACTCCCGTTCAAGTTTTTACCCGACAATGCCGCACACATGTAAATGCGTGTACAGCAGACGGACATGTACTGCTAATAATGCATCCAATTTGTGAGTCAATGATTGTCAATCAAGCATGCCGCGAATAAAAACACAATACTGCACTTTGTGTTAGCTTCAAGCCTACCATGGATTTATCTGAAATGCTTTGATTTACCTTCAGATCGATTTAATGCAAACAATCTTAGTGCAGCATTTAACTAGTATATTGTCCCGATTATATATTTTATATTTTCCTGTGGCGAAATGAAATGTGGGAATTTAAATGTTGCGAAAAGTTTGTTGAAAAAATTTCGTTTGTTTGGATTATAAAAGAAGCATAGATGAACTAGAAAGTGTGTAACGCGTGCTTGAACGAAGACGAGACGACACTTTCACTAACAAACCGCCGCGACATGAAAGTGAGAGACTACTATCATTCTTCCGCTTTACTTACCGTGACGATATATACAAGTGCAGAGCCACGCACACGCGCGTACAAGGTAGCAACGAGACTTCCGCAGTTCTCTCCTCGTTACAATTATCCGTTTATTTCTGCTCCGCTGCAAGTACGCGGCGCGAAGTACTCTTGTGCACTGCCTGTTGAGTCGGTTTTATTTTCTCGACAGAACGGTAGATTTCCGACCGTTCTGGCACGTGTTGTCCGTTCGCGTTCTGCCGTCAAATAATCCGCCTCCCTCTTGTCTCGAACTCGGAAGAGGGTTCTCGGATGTTTCAAGGTCCCCTTGATCCCACCAGAGCGCAACGTGCATCTCTCAAAAGGTAAGAGATTCGTCTCTACTCTTCTCACCGCGCAGCTTCCGTCGTGTAGTTCTTCCGCTCGAGCGTCGTCGCTGTTGTCGCTGACATTGTTGGGAACGACTTCCGGCGAACCGGCACTATACTTTCAATCCAAACATCGGCGAGCACGCTTAAGACGTTTACCTGTCAAACTAGCGTCACAGAACGAATAATTCCTAAAACAATTTCCAAGTGGATCGACGAGACCAAGTTTAAGCCACTGACGAGAGAAATAATTATCAGTCAACGGAGAACATAGGCAAACGAATGTGTCAAAGGATTCTTTCATTAGCAACGGGGTGTCGTGCCACCGGCGCATCGATAGGTAACGAAACGAGACAGCCAACTGAGCTCGCGATTCGTGCGCTTCCTTGTTATATAAGCTCATATAAGGCCAAGGTCACCCTTGTCCCCTGCACTATGATGGTGCACGCAGTACGTGCACACACCGATTTCTAACAGCTACGGATCCTATCTTTAGCCCGCCACGTTCTCGGTTTGCCAGGAAATTGGCGCGTGCGAAATGCATACTAGAACAAATGTCATGTTAACCTTAGTCTATAATAGTGTCTATGTGCGCGGGCGCAGATGGGCCACACCTGCAGGCTGCCCGCGAAAATGGTAACAAACGGTCGTCCCATCAAGGTCTGGCACGCGCGTTATAGTCTCAACGTTTGCTTCGGAGTGTCGCGCGGGCTTCTTCTGCTCCGAACGGATGCGCGCTAGTCTAGACGCAGGCGCATTTCAGTCCTACAGCGCGGCGCAGCAATGGGCATCGATCGATTCAAATCTTTACTATCACCGAACTAAATCGTCATATCAACTGCCAATTGTCACAACGCGAGTGCAATTGTTGCTCGGTAGCCGCCAATTTGCAATTGAAATGAATCAGGTATTGCCTTCTCACACTGAAATTCAAATAAACGGCTCAGTTGTCAAACATCAACGCACCTTACACTTATCTTACGGTTAGTTAGAATCAGCGATTTACAACGTTGGGAAACATTTAATTCACTGTTATGAATGTGTGCAGTCGTCGGCTGACTGTGCAATGTGGTTTACGGTTCTTCCGCAATGGCCATCAGTGTACCGTTTGCAAGTGTACGCCGATCTATCGCTGCTCTTCATCATTATCTATCGTCATTAGTACGGCTACAAGTATTAGTGTATAGGAAGCTTATCCCATATTTCCTGTCTTCGCAAATTTCGACTTTCGTTCTTTCTTTCTTTCTGCTGGCATCAAATCCGTTTTTATTGTATTCAAACATTATTATCTGGAAATGGACAATAATGAAATAGTGAGATATTCAGACGTTTCTCTCAGTTGCTAGAAACTACACAACATCGATGCGGACGACGAGTCGTGATCGGCCGAACTCCTGGGATTCCACTTTAATTTTAAGCATTCCGGCCGCTACTTTTTTAGCCACGGAATGTCCAGTACCGTTTCGTCCTACTTTTCTCTACTACGCAAAACAAAAGATACGATTTTTCGCCACAGGTGAACGTACTCACCGCATCTATGCCCCTTCCCTTTATAGATGTTACGCCTCGCATGTCGTCGTATGAAATAAAAGATAGAGTGATCGGACGAAAACGGTCGAGCCCGCATCGTGCCAAGGGGGATCCGGTGGATTCGTTCGTAGCGTTCACGCTGTTCACGCATCCGCGTTTCCACGGCGATTAGTTGTTAGCGGGTCGGCGTCTGTCTATCCATTCGTCCCATCCGCACACAAGCAGTACACCAAAGACGATGTATCGCGTCATTGCGCGGCAGTCTCGCGCTGACTGTCTGTCCAAGCGCATGAACCTTGTTGCGCGTTTCTCCGGTATCATAACAATTAGTAAACCTGACGGTTGTCAGAAACGTTAAGCGGTCGCGATGAGAATATGTTGAGACGCGTGTTGATCTCGCGACGAGCGACCGTGTGCGATGGTGTGCTGCAAAATCGCTCGCGTACCGTCAAATGGGTGTACGTAGTGCAAGGCCAGTATCAATTTTGTGCGGAAGCCGTTCTACCGCGGTACTCCACTTTTTTCTCGTGAGCACGTGCATCGAATACTGGTATCACTAGTTTCATGTCCCGCTGATACCAATCGCTTTTCGTTCGTCTGGCTCTTTCATGGATTTCTTGTTGCACGGCTTTTCTGATAATTCATTCAAGATTTTCGGATATTGAGCGTGATGACCTGTGAAACGAATGGTACGTTAATGGTTATTAAACATTTTAGAGCAATGCTGGGGGACTAGGTATAATGATACTATAAAGGAATAGTACTCAGATTTTCTGTAGAACCATTTGTAGCATAACATAATATTTTCATACAGATTCTGGATTTCTCATCAAGTTGCTTAAAGCAGTCTATATATTAGAGTACGTACGGGGTCGTTCAGATAGCTTTCCAATACGCATTAATTGAGTGATATCGTAATCTGTCAATTTAGCTTTTTTTCACTCATTAACCACAAGAAAATCTTCCGCTTTCCGATTGGCTTCTTGAAGTTTGCAAAATCAAATATGATGTGTCTGCACAGAATGATAAATCCAAATTTCATCTCAACCGGCAGTTTCAACTGCTTGTTGCTTATAGCCGCGCTTATGGATTCTACAAATTCAACATTTCGTTAACATTTTTAAAGCGATAAAAGTTCCCAATATTTCTTTCAAGTACATCAGGCATTAACGCAGAACGTTAATTGCGATGGAGGTCTCCGGAAGAGAATGACAAGAGACGGAAAAATGGATTCGCACGATCGTAACACGAGGTTCTCCCGTCACGATGCACACCTAGATTTACGTGGGATGCCACGAGCCATAATCATGTCAGGTGGGTAGAGGTGAACAGGTATTTGGAGCACGACAAGAGAGTCCCGTGATTCTAATGCGCGCGCATACGTACTAGTACCTCGTGTATGTATACGTAACAGTGTAGAGAGTAAACTTGACGGTGGTGTCAATATGAGAGGATTCATGGTGTTACCTATTGCAGTCTTAGCAAATGAAATTAGCGGCGATTAGGTCAGAAGGTCACCCACTTCGCGATTACCAAGGTCGCCATCGCGATCGCACACACAAGCGTACATTACTTACCTCCCTACATATAGAATCTGATTCGCCCGCCCGATGAAACCGTATAAAGGAGTGCAATATTCATTATGCAATCGCGTTTAAGTAGAAAATGTGTCGGGAGTGGAAAATGTTGTGTAACAAGCATCCAGAAACGTCAGGCTGAAGCTAAGGGTCAAAATCGATTACATGTTAACGTAGTAGTAATATTAATTACAAGTGGGGCGAAAAAATATATTTTTGCCTATTAGCTTTTTCGATTGCCTCCGGAAGGAAAACGTTACGCCAAAAGACATTGCAATTTTTGTCCACTTACATACTTTGCCTTCGCGATCATTTATTTTCCGTTATCATGGGCGGGAACGAGTTCGCGTTAATGAATTGCGAAAGTCTATACATGGCACGCAAGACAAATGAGGGAAACGATAGACGTATTGCGCTACTTGTGCCAGCGGAGAGTGTAGTTGGATACAATGAAGAGGCGAGTGACGGAGTGGAAGAGAATGATAGAGAGGAGCGCGAGAGAAAGAGGAAGGTTCGGATCGGGCGAATGAAGAGAGGGAGTGTAGAGTGAGAGAGGTCACTCACAGAATCAGATGGAATGGAATGGCATGGACGTGTGTAGTTAGTTCGCATTGAACTGCCGAATCGAACGCGTCGGCGAATGTGCACCAGATAATCGACTGAACATTTTCAGCCGCGCTTGCAGACCACCAAGTATGCACACTGACGCGCGACTTTTTACTGGCGACTCGCGCTGCTATTCTCTCGAGACACTCAACTCTCCGAAGCACAAAATTGGATACCTATGTATAGGTGCGCGCCGTTGTCCGTTCCTCATTTTCTTTTCCATTCTCCGCGAATCACACGCACCGGTGTGTCCTGTTTTCCGGCTGTCTGCTTCTCATCTGTCCTCTACGTTTCCGTTCGAAAAGTTGAATGCACGGTGGGCAGTGAACAAATTGGTGTACCAGGACGGTTTGTTTAAGATTTTTCGTCTATCGGTCAACGTCTCTTTGCTGTGGGTGCTTAGGTATAAAAGTCTCGTTACCGTTTGCGACTATTTCTATCTGGGTAGCGATTCTACTGAGAAAGTAATGTAAGTAAAAATTCCAGGCACATTGAGTGCAATTAATTGGTTGAACAATAATTCGTCGAATTGTGTACCTTTATCAATGAGTTGTCTCCTTCTTTGCGTGTCATGCTAGATGGGTTAAAAAACGAGATCGGTCGATACCAATACATTCTCGCCAATTAACCGTAATCTCTATGAATTCGTGCCAGTTTAAACGTAGCCAGATTCTAAATGGGACACATAATAATTAACAAGCCTGTACGATCCACTTCTAACGAGCATCGCATCGAATGAGATTTTACGAGAGCATGTTTCGCCGTTCTTCTATAGAGCATAGACGTGTAGGAGGGTAGTCGAGAAAACTCTTCTGACCTCTCATGACATCGCCTATTTTTCTTAAAATTTGAAGTGTTCGAAGCTGTCATGCGCGCGATGAACATAAGGCGTGCGCGTGCGCACACGGTGCAACACCTGTTGCAGAGGCGATTTCGCGGGTGTTTAAGCGAAGGCGATCGCTGCTGAAGATAGGCGATAAAAGTTTCGAGTGCGCGCGTGCGATCCATTCGATCGCGAAATGTGGCTCGCAGGTTTTGCATGTGTGGGCCGGATCTAATGCGCCGTGCTGTTACCGCTGCTACTATTGCTGCTGGCACTCATGTCTCCGCCACCGCCGCCGCCACCACCACCACCACCCGGACAGCCACCACCATCGTCGCTGCTCCTGGTGGCAAGGTGTAGGCCGCAGCAAAAGGCCTATCGCTGCCACACCTTGCGGCCAGAACTGAAAAACGTGTTTCGAGCAACGAACGCAACCAAATCTTCTCTCTCGCCGACGTCACTGCCAGAACCGTTGACTTTTTATTCAACCAGCGAGAATTGACGCTACAATCCGTCATTCATCTAATCTGACACATTCTTTTCTACTGGCCGCATCATCGGTCCTCACGCTTCGCATTTTTTCCGTTTCATTTCCTCACCATTCCGTCAATTCCGCCTCTCTCGCCTATGATAATGACACTGCTTGACAACTTCTCCAATTTGCCATTTTCGCCGGTTTACGAACTGCTACATTTCAATTGGCACTTCGGAGCCTCGATAGTTACACTTATAAACTCTCCGTTTTGCGCTTTGTCGAATAGTAGCTCTCTGGAAGAACGGATTTCATCCTTTTCTGTCATACGTTCGCATGTTGGAAAGCACACTATAACATATTTCGGCGTAGAAAATTGACTGTGCGTCGCCAGTGAGAGCGAATTGATGTGTACGCTTTGAGTACTCTATACTGTGGAGAAGAACGGGTACCAGTACAGGGTAGTACTTACGTTCGTATGTACGAAGCGTAGTTACGGCGTACCAGGCGTGCATCTTTATTATTGGCCGAGAACCCGTACGCGCGCTCTGAAGTTCGATGAACCTTTACAGGTTACGTACACTTATACGGACGTAGCCTTCCGATCGTGGAGTCCTTTAGCGGTGCTTGCGGGAACAAAATTTCTTCATAGATCTTCGCCGATTTTGCAAATTCAAACTGCAGATACCCTCGTTGACACGTTCATTATTAGCTGGCAAATGGTTTTTGTCGGGGCCAAGCCAAATGACATTCATGCAAGACGTACAACTCCGTGAGGACACGATCTTGAAAGTAGCTCTAATGTGCCTAAAAAAGAAATGTATAAATATTTGCGACCGTGTAGAATACCATAGACATAACGATCGTAACCAAAAAGGTTAAAGAATATTGGACTAATTGATACGCCGCAGGCAATTCATTTTATACTACATTTTAATACAATGCACATATTGCCGGCGTCACACATTTCTTCGATCTCTTTAAATCTCAATACTTCAAGCAAATTCTGCGCAAGTCTAAATCGATCTCAATGCAATCGTAGCCATGGAGGAAGCAGAACTATTGTGACACAGAACGACGATATTTGCGTGTTTACGTCAAGTCGTAAAACACTTGACAGGGAAAGATGCGCCTTCGGCAGAGTCTCATCGTCGGTAAAGGTTCAAATGGCTATTTATACCTGCACGTAGGCGTCGACTCACGAATACGTATTTCCGCGACGTACACGTATCTCAAGATATTTCGTCGTCTTATCACAAATAACTTAGTCTCTTATCTTACCAGTTCATATGCCGTCAGTCGTCCGAACTTTCTTCGCTCGTGCGCTACAGCGTTAAGAAAAGCGGACTAATCGGTCGTTGCGATATCATTGTGCGTTTTCTCATTTCCTTGCAATTCATGGAATGGGTGTATCGACGTGCATTTTCGTGTTCTTCGCCGAAACTGCTACAGATGACAGAATTTCCAAAGACACACCACCATTGCCAATGAAGTCGCATATTCGTTATATGTAATTATACGAATGAACTGAAAGAACTGTCAGTGAAAATTAAAACATCTTCCAAGAGGTTTACATTAACAATGTGCTATTTTACGGCGAGTCGCTTGTTCAGTGTGTTTCTAACGAACGATACAAAACGGCTGAATGTCCGAATCAGTGGCTTGGCGATAGTAGTGTTCGGATTACCTAGATGTGTGTATTCTTACACGTAGAAAGCGGTGTGGGTGTCAACGCAACCACAAAGCCGTGCAGTGTGCATGACATCGATACATGAGATAGATCGAGAGAACGTGAAAAAACGTCGAGGATAGATGATCAGTTTGGTGGCCAACATGTTTCGACAAATTTTGGACGCTTTAGGGGGGCACTCGGTAATATGATGATAAATTATATGTGTCACAAAGAATAGTTTTTAAACACCCTCGATCTTACGTTTTTTAACTTATGATTTTATTTCCGTCTTTGTAAAGCTTTTATTCTAAATATTAACTGAAACATTTCAATGCAATTTATTATTAAATGCTTTCGTTTCGTTCAAAACTAAGTCTTGTGACGAAAAAAAAACTTATTACAGGTTTCATATTTTTTGTTTTAATTGAAATCACCCATATACTGGTGGCACACACAAATTTCATTATTTTGACTTTATGTAGGTAAGGCATTCTATAAAATTAACTTCAGTGGGTTATTAGTTACTGCGTTATGATGCCTACAGAATGTGAAACGGAGTACTGTCTATAACCGTCTATAACCGTATACACTTATGTTTCTCCAAGGACATTACCCTTTGTTTGTACGGAATTTAGAAAAGATTAAGTGTCGATGTGCCACGCCCAGATCTCAGAACAATACGTCTAACATATTCGCTGCATTGGTGATTAATCTTAAACTCGTCAAACTTTGGTGCAATTACAAGAACATTACGAAACAATTTTTTCTATCTACAAGACCATAATATGACGAAAAAGCAAATGCTCTGCATACGTCTTTGTCTGTCAAGAACATGTATGGCAACATACAATTACGTATACATTGTGGTTTTTTCCCCTCAACATCTACCGAAAATTCTTTTCAGTTTCATACTCGAGAAACATTGACTTATTGCGTACTCGCTTTTGTATTTCTGTAGATATTTCTGAAAGCGCAGGCTATTGGCCATTGCAACGCCTTAATTCCAGAATTGCTTTCCACCCCCTACTTCACTCGCCGATTTCACTCTGATGCAATGTCCTTCGTTTCTATTATTATTTCGTGCGCGTTTCGTATCTTTCCTGCACACACGCGAGTATGTATTTATGATCGCGCTTTAATATGATCTCGTCGATGTCTGGCTAATTTTGTCGACATATGCATCACGGTCGTTATAGTTATCCTTCCCCGAGCTGTTATATGGGAAAAGAATGAGTACGGTTTTTGATGGACGAAGAGCGATGGCAAAGTAGAAATTAAAATATTGTGTCATGATGTCAAAAAATATTTCTCGTGATCAAAATCCAGTAGTTGTGCGTGACATTCAGTATCAGTGGTTTCCTGTATGTGTCCAAGTCTAAATTTAAATTTAAAACAAAAATAATGATCTTGTGCGTGCGTTGAAAAACAAATTAAAATAAGTATCTTTACAGAGTAATCGGGTTTTCCTGTACCTTGGAGAAATTTTGGAAAAATCGTAAATATCAAATGCGAATGTCAAACCAGAGCTTTTCAATGAATTGTGTACAAAAGTAAAATGTGACGTTGTCAAACTTACGTTTATAAAGACCAGATTATGTCCGCATCCTTGGTTTCTCCGAAACCACCGTTTCGTCAATATTAATACTCGTTGCAATTGAACGCTAACCTCAGTATTTTGTCGAGGCCTGCTGAAGTTTTTCTCAATATTCCTCGAAGTATTCATTCAAAAGCCAAAGACGCTAACATCCAGCCACACAACATTGCAACTGCACCAAATTCTCTGGAAGCCCCAAGAATTGCTAAGACGATCCGAAATACAACTTATGACAATGATCATTGTTTTGTGCACTTCGTCTACTATTTTATTTCGTGCGTGCTCAGTGAACAACTAAATATTATAAATAAGCATTTGGTACTTACAGACTGATAGCGGAATGTCCGTGCATGAAAATCCTCGAAAGCCTTAGGAATCACTAAGAGAATCCAAAATTTGTTTTATGCCGATGATTCTTGTTTTACATATTTCGCGTACCATTTGATTTTGTGCATATTTAGTGGACAATTAAATAAATAAGCATTTGGTACTTACAGAATCGCAGCGGAATGTCCATGCATGAAAATCCTCGAAAGCCTTAAGAATCACTAAGAAAATCCGAAATTTGTCTTATGCCGATGATTCTTGTTTTACATATTTCGCGTACCATTTGATTTTGTGCATATTCAGTGGACAATTAAATAAATAAGCATTTGGTACTTACAGAATCGCAGCGGAATGTCCGTGCATGAAAATCCTCAAAAGCCTTAGGAATCACTAAGAGAATCCGAAATTTGTTTTATGCCGATGATTCTTGTTTTACATATTTCGCGTACCATTTGATTTTGTGCATATTCAGTGGACAATTAAATAAATAAGCATTTGGTACTTACAGAATCGCAGCGGAATGTCTGTGCATGAAAATCCTCAAAAGCCTTAGGAATCACTAAGAGAATCCGAAATTTGTCTTATGACGATGATTCTTGTTTTACATATTTCGCGTACCATTTGATTTTGTGCATATTCAGTGGACAATTAAATAAATAAGCATTTGGTACTTACAGACTGATAGCGAAATGTCCGTGCATGAAAATCCACAAAAGCCTTAGGAATCACTAAGAGAAACCGAAATTGGTCGTATGACGATGATTCTTGTTTTACATATTTCGCGTACCATTTGATTTTGTGCATATTCAATGGACAAATAAATAAATAAGCATTTGGTACTTACAGAATCGCAGCGGAATGTCTGTGCATGAAAATCCTCAAAAGCCTTAGGAATCACTAAGAGAATCCGAAATTTGTTTTATGCCGATGATTCTTGTTTTACATATTTCGCGTACCATTTGATTTTGTGCATATTCAATGGACAATTAAATAAATAAGCATTTAGTACTTACAGAATCGCAGCGGAATGTCCGTGCATGAAAATCCTCGAAAGCCTTAGGAATCACTAAGAGAATCCGAAATTTGTCTTATGACGATGACTTTTGTTTTACATATTTCGCGTACCATTTGATTTTGTGCATATTAAGTGGACAATTAAATAAATAAGCATTTGGTACTTACAGAATCGCAGCGGAATGTCCGTGCATGAAAATCCTCAAAAGCCTTAGGAATCACTAAGAGAATCCGAAATTTGTTTTATGCCGATGATTCTTGTTTTACATATTTCGCGTACCATTTGATTTTGTGCATATTCAGTGGACAATTAAATAAATAAGCATTTGGTACTTACAGAATCGCAGCGGAATGTCTGTGCATGAAAATCCTCAAAAGCCTTAGGAATCACTAAGAGAATCCGAAATTTGTCTTATGACGATGATTCTCGTTTTACGTATTTCGCGTACTATTTGATTTTGTGCATATTCAGTGGACAATTAAATAAATAATCATTTGGTACTTACAGACTGATAGCGAAATGTCTGTGCACGAAAATCCTCGAAAGCCTTAGGAATCACTAAGAGAATCCGAAATTTGTCTTATGACGATGACTTTTGTTTTACATATTTCGCGTACCATTTGATTTTGTGCATATTCAGTGGACAATTAAATAAATAAGCATTTGGTACTTACAGACTGATAGCGAAATGTCCGTGCATGAAAATCCTCGAAAGCCTTAGGAATCACTAAGAGAATCCGAAATTTGTTTTATGCCGATGATTCTTGTTTTACATATTTCGCGTATCATTTGATTTTGTGCATATTCAGTGGACAATTAAATAAATAAGCATTTGGTACTTACAGAATCGCAGCGGAATGTCTGTGCATGAAAATCCTCAAAAGCCTTAGGAATCACTAAGAGAATCCGAAATTTGTCTTATGACGATGATTCTCGTTTTACGTATTTCGCGTACCATTTGATTTTGTGCATATTCAGTGGACAATTAAATAAATAAGCATTTGGTACTTACAGACTGATAGCGGAATGTCCGTGTATGAAAATCCTCGAAAGCCTTAGGAATCACTAAGAGAATCCGAAATTTGTTTTATGACGATGATTTTTGTTTTACATATTTCGCGTACCATTTGATTTTGTGCATATTCAGTGGACAATTATATAAATAAGCATTTGGTACTTACAGACTGATAGCGGAATGTCTGTGCATCAAAATCCTCAAAAGCCTTAGGAATCACTAAGAGAATCCGAAATTTGTCTTATGACGATGACTTTTGTTTTACATATTTCGCGTACCATTTGATTTTGTGCATATTCAGTGGACAATTAAATAAATAAGCATTTGGTACTTACAGAATCGCAGCGGAATGTCCGTGCATGAAAATCCTCGAAAGCCTTAGGAATCACTAAGAGAATCCGAAATTTGTTTTATGCCGATGATTCTTGTTTTACATATTTCGCGTACCATTTTATTTTGTGCATATTCAGTGGACAATTAAATAAATAAGCATTTGGTACTTACAGACTGATAGCGGAATGTCCGTGCATGAAAATCCTCGAAAGCCTTAGGAATCACTAAGAGAATCCGAAATTTGTTTTATGCCGATGATTCTTGTTTTACATATTTCGCGTACCATTTGATTTTGTGCATATTCAGTGGACAATTAAATAAATAAGCATTTGGTACTTACAGAATCGCAGCGGAATGTCTGTGCATGAAAATCCTCAAAAGCCTTAGGAATCACTAAGAGAATCCGAAATTTGTTTTATGCCGATGATTTTTGTTTTACATATTTCGCGTACCATTTGATTTTGTGCATATTCAGTGGACAATTAAATAAATGAGCATTTGGTACTTACAGAATCGCAGCGGAATGTCCGTGGGTTCGGGAAGGCGGACACCATTTAAACGGGCATCCAGCTCCGCACCGCCGATTCCAGAGAGCTCTACAAAAAATCAGTATGTTAATCATTATCATTCAAACCATCCGCTATATTATTAAAACCAAGATACACCTATGCTTATCCAAACGCGGCGCCTTGTCCTAGAGAACCAGAGACCGATTAAATGATAAAACAAACTCTGCTTCTGAAATTAAGCGGCAGCTTTATCAATTCAGACAATTAAATAAATAAGCATTTAACCCCAGAACGCCTGAATTTTAGCTGATGAAAAAATAATTACATATTCTTGTATATATCCTATTATTATGCACATTTAAATCCGTCAACAATTTTTATTTGTGTAAACGGTGCTTGTGCATTAGAGATATATTGGTAACCATTATAATGTAAATCATCTATATTATTAAAACCGACACTTTTATGAAATTCGGTCAATTTTAAGAACCATATGACGACAAATGATAAAACAAACTGTGCTTCGAATTATCCTCATTCGTCGTTAAAGGGTTAATGTCGGGAAAGGTATTATATTTGTGAAAGCAACTGAAGATACTATATTTCGTTGCTGCTCGGCTGATACGTTGTGATGGTAATGTCAGCACCAAAAGTGGTAGATTCTCTATCAAATTTATAATACACAACTTTCACATTCTTACTCTTGTTGTACCGCCAATTGCGTTTATGTCTGCTCCAATTAACGCAGTTAATAAAGGCACACGTTGTATAAATACGAGTACAGAGGAAAGAAATAATACGTAGCAAGAGAGAAAAGAATAGGTTTCATGATATACTTACTTAGTTATTTAATCTTGTCCGAACTGCTGCTTTTTACTTAAAATATAACAGAATCCGTAATGTAACGATGCATTGCTACTGCACAGAAGAATACTAACCATAATTTCTTAGTTCCTACCGCATGAGTGTAGAGCGTGCTGTGGTACAACGTAACTTTTTCCCGTCGATAATTTAGTTCTACAGCATATATGGTTTCTCAACAAATATTCCCCTGACTAACGGTAGTACGTTTAATAAGATATTTTGTTGTTCATTTGTTTTATGTATCGTTGATATCTGATGAAAAATAGACAAAATCTTCAACACTGTTCGAAAGTTGACGGTACCCAGAATTAGAAATACTTTCGAAGATACGACAATTTATAAAGTGTGCAAAAATATATATTCTTAACATTTGGCATGCGGGCACCGTATTTTTACGTTTTTTGTAGTCTGTCACTGGAGCGCGGGTCCCAACGCTTTTAAGTGTTTTATTTGAAATTTATTTAACTAAAAATATAAAGTTTAAATAAATATCCACCACAAATCTACTAAATACGTTTAATTTACAGAATGTATGACATTATATTTTCAAGTGTTATCTTTTGAAAGAACTTGCTAGGCAACGCTTTTTCTTTCATTTTTTTTTCTCTTTTTCCTCCAGATGTTATGATTGTTGAGTTAACTGATCTTTGTGTTTTATTTCGCCTTCGTGATGTCGGAAGATTAAATAGCTCCAGAACGTGTTTTATCAATTTGAAGCTTGATTTTTTTGGATTACGATTACAAAATTGATCAAATGAGCTTTGTGACAAAAATAGTGATGAAGAAATATGCGCTGACAAATTTTCGGTTTTTTCGTATGATAGTGTGGACAACTTTAAAAATCGCTTATTTTTATGATTTCGTGAAAATATCGTTTGTTTTTTTTAAATAATCATACAGTATATATTTACTTGAAATAAAAAAATGTTTCGTTCATAAAAACGAAGTAGTTTTCGATTTACATATCGATTTTTCTGAATAAAAAAACTTCCGCGCGATTCAAGAAAAAACGCCCGCTGCACGCGAAATTCGGCGGCGAAGTATGCCCGCATGCCAAGTGTTAAGATAGATCATCGCCATTAGACCCGTGTGAAAAACTCTTATACAACTTACAGTTTACCTCTCCACTTTACACGTTAGAGGACCGTGAAGAAGAACGTTGCCTCCTTCGCCATTTTTGCATAAAAATGAAAGTTCCGCCATTTTTCTCCTTTTTTAGTATATCAAAGGGGATTTGAAATATATCTGAGTGATGCAAGGCGCACATCAATATTTGGGATAGTCCAAAGATAGGGCCAAAAATAAATATAAAGTTAATTAAAGATATAGACGAAGGAAAGAACAGTCAGGAAATTTTATACTCTGCAATAAACTCACCCTGGTATGTTGGTGCTCCTAGATCTCCAACTTGATAGTCAAAATAGTTATATAAGATACGTGCCTCCATCTATCCCCTACTTTTCAAAACATTCATTACTAACAATGAATTTAATATCGATTCCCACCAAGAGGAGCGTTGCCATCTTATACCACATTCAGCCGATAAGGTTGCACGTCACAAGAAAATGGAATATAACTATAATGGCCCGAAATTATAGGATCAAAAAACTAGTTACATGATAGATCTACTTGATACATTGTCTATGGTGGAAATGTTGATATTGCGACATTTTTATATAAACGCTTTAACTACAATACGACTAAATGGATCCTTCATAGCCGTCATCACACAATCTAAAGACAGGTCGAAATAACAGGGAGTATTCACTCTGTAACATTTCAAGTTAATTAAGTACTGATGACTTTCCAAAAATTATATATAATACGCATATGAATACGCATAAAGTAATCACATAACTCATAGTATGACCAATTCAAATTACGTAGGAAGTAGCAGGTCAACATTACAAAATAATTGCAACGTAAAATAGTAATTTCTTATATCTATATAAGTGCTCCCCCTTATAAACTGACTTATGACAAGAACACTCATCGGGGATATAGCTCAGTGGTAGAGCATTCGACTGCAGATCGAGAGGTCCCCGGTTCAAACCCGGGTGTCCCCTTCGGAAATTACCTTTTCCGTTTTTTTTTTGCAATTTACATACTTACACTAATCTTGATCAAGGTTTATAACAATAAACAACGCGTTTTATTCCCTTTGCCAACGATTTTTTTGCGGTCCATTATTTACTCACTTTCGAAAAGATATGTTAACACATTGTTGACCGGTCACGAGTTAACTCGTGTTTTCATGGCCAAACATTGCTGACGGGTTACGAGTTAACTGGTGTTTGCACTTGCGTCGGCTATTTTAATTTTTGAAACGCAGGGCGATTTAGAATATAGCAAAATTTTGTTCATTGTGTTAAATCGCGTCTGCTTTATTATAAAAAAGTATACTTTTCTTGGTGCTGAGGCTTTTATTACAATTCTAGTATTAGAAAGTGTCAAGAACGACGGAACATGACGTTGAAGCATTTTTCAATCAATTATACGTGAATGCTTTATACAGCTGCCCGAGTGATTTTTAAATAAGTTGTTGTCATTTGGAAAATGATTATTGAAAATGAAATAACAAGGGCATAATCTAGTTCTTTTAACTACTAGTTTTAACTAACTACTAGTTCTAAAACCTCTTGTCTACACCTATGCATAAATGACTGCTGTACAGTTAATCATATGAAAAATATTAGAAGTTACATAAAATGTATGTCCAAAGTTCAATTGGAATTCATTATTTTTTGTTATTTACATCGTTTAACTTTCATGTTCAATTACGAAATAATAGCCGGTGACTTGAGACAGCTTTTGCCGAAAATTGCCGGTCAACAATGTGTTAAAATTACGCCATACACTATCTAGGGTTCTGGCGTCAATGCCATAACCCTTGATAAAATCCATATATCGGAGTGTTAAAAGACTCTTCTCACTATGTGGCTAGGTCCCCTCTGAATGATTTATTCTTTTGGACGCACAATCAAGATTCTTTTCGAAACATCGATGATATCGTGGCTGCACTGTCTCGAAAAAATAAACACATCATTCAAGCGGTAAAATACAATAAGGCGTCGGGCCCTTTGCTGACATCTTAAAATCGGTATCAGATGTTTATCAACGCAGATACAACCATTATCCTTTGTTCCCGGTTATCTGAAGGCTTAAGCTTCAGGCGTTCGCAAATTTATATCCATATTAACACGTATGTCACATTTTACCCCATATTCATGGTGATTGATACAAAATAATTTACGCACGCATTAAATGTAAATAATGAATGAGTACTTAGGCATATTCATTGGCCAGTACTTAAATCTTAAGAAGCAATGCACGATTTTGTTAATGAACAAGAGCATAAAATGTGACTCTTTGTATAATTTATACAGTTTTCTATGCTACGATGAGTGGATTTCCAAACTCGCTGTAGTTATAACACCAACGTAGGTGATGGTGAAATATTACAAATAATTCTGTAATTCTGAAATATAAGATAGATGAAAGACGAATTGATTTATATTAAAATATTTTAATGACTAAACATTAATTTAAATAATATTGACCTTCGGGTTTTACATATGCCCTTTGTGGTTAATTTTAATACATTCAACTTGAAGTTAATGTACAATGCTAAACACTCTTACCTTCAATTGGGGATATAGCTCAGTGGTAGAGCATTCGACTGCAGATCGAGAGGTCCCCGGTTCAAACCCGGGTGTCCCCTTAGGAATTATCTTTTTTCTTTTAAATTTTTTTTTACTACTTTATATCTTTACCAAATAATAATACCTTTGCAATTAACATTCTTATTATTTTACCAGAGCATGATTTATTAATTCCTTTCATATTTTAGTATACTATCTACTTTTTTCTTAGCTGCTAAAGCAGTTTAGTAATTTGACTAAAGTACGAGCATCGTTAATTATTATTTATTATTAATTATTTATTATTATTAATTATTATTTATTATTATCGTTAATCATTATTTATTAATTCCTTTTATATTTTAGTATACTATCTACTTTTTTCTTAGCTACTAAAACAGTTTAGTAATTTGACTGAAGTACAAGCATCGTTAAAAAATACTTATGAAATTATTAAATGGAAATTAGAACGAAAAGGCCATTAGAGATTCTACCGATAAATAATAAATTAACCACGGTCTTCGTTCCTGAACCATCAATGGTTTGTATGACACATGAGAAAAAGAGTGGCTGGCAATTAATCGTGAAGTGGCCATTTGGCTAGACAGAAAAATTAGACCGAATCGGAAGACGGTCATTCCTCACGAACAGATCCAACTAGAAAGGGCATTGACCAGTGCTCGACAATCGAACTGACCTCATCGAGTCGTCGCCTGCTAACATATACTGAGCTGGTCGATACACTTAATTGAACCGAATACACCTCCAAATTTTGTCACACATTCCGTCTGCCATGCCACTTTTTATCTTTTGGGGTCCAAACAATCGATAAGGTCGTTCGAGGGACACGTGAATATCATTACGTTTCATATTGCACATAACTTTCCAGCGAACCGATTTAAAACGAACCTTAGTGCAAAACGCAATGTTATCAATTTTGTGTATATTTTGTTCCGAGTTTGCATAATTTATATGGATTGTTCATCACATTAAGATTACTACGTAGGCTACAATTAACCATATTGCGTTGGCGCTGTGAATATAATCGCAGACAATTAATTAATCTTGAAGACGCGATGGAGAAACCGCTTTTCTCGGAATTTCTTAACACATTCTGCTATAAATGCTTCGAATATTGTAAACATGCATGCCGATTCTTCCGCCTAAACTTCGATTTATTTGGAAATAATGATATCAATGTTCTTATCCATTTTTAAATTGAAAGAGTGTAAACAGACTTTAAATCGTTCTTTCCCGTGTCCGTATATACTCGGGCATTTTCTAAACGACTTTCTTTATTATTAGCTCTGAGCTGTTATCTCTCTTCCTTATTTGATAGTCACACTATCAACCCTCGACTAACTGAAATTAATTGACCTGCTTCACGAAGGCTATATGCATTTTCCGTACATTTCAGATCAAAATCTGAACCGAGGCTGTTGTCCGAAGCAGGAAAAAAACGTGAGACGTCAATTTTCAGCTCAAAGAGGCCACCGAACAGAAAAGCCGAACAAGTTCCACGCGCCAAATCTATGTCGGAGGACCAATTAGAGTAAGTTTTCAATGTCATTACCATGTATATCGTTTAACACTTTGACTGCCAAGCGTATTTTGCTATATTAGAACCGCGATGCGATAAAATTCTACAGAGTATGATTACATCGTGCAAAATGAAGGTAACGCAGAGTTATTAGAAGCCAAAGTATTGAAGCATCATTCCAATATAAACGGCTTTTACTAGATTGCAAATAGGCTTCATGGCGAATTTTTTGCATTTGTAGTAAAATCCTTTGCGCCGGTCACCGGTGACCACCGTGGCGGTCAAAGTGTTAAATCTGTGCTCATGCATTTACTCCATAACGAGTACTAATCGTATTCTCGAACAAACGTCGAAAAGACTTGGGTGATTAGTAAAATGACGTTTACTCGAATGTTGCCGAACTCCATGCGCCACCCAATACACCATACGTAAGCACGTACTCTGCAACCCCTCGTCAAACATCTACGATACATATGCTGTGTTTGGAGCGAAATAAAAAAGAAAACGGGATATAGAGATGGTACATCAAAGAAAGAGAGAGAGAAAGAGAGAGAGGGGAAAGACGAGCACACAGTGAAAACAAGAGAGGAAGAAAGAGGAGCGCGCGTATTTGTTGCTAGTCGTACAGGAGTTCAATGACCCTTTGTGCGCACGTTCCTTTCTCCACGATTTCTCGATGCCACACGGTATATAAACGGTATTAAGCGTATCTCCAATGTTGTCTGAGACAAGCCGAACGCGCGCAGCGGGCATCCGAACGTTTCCTCGAAGATGATGATGGCCTCGTAACCGGCAGACTTCGCCAACTTGTAATACTCGAGAAAACGGAATACCCTGCAATGGGGCTCTTCAATCTTCTTTCGTCGTCATCCGCAACAAGAATGATATTTAACGCGGCAACTCATTGAGAACGGTAAAGATTGACGCGTGCGGTGCATTAGATGACCGGCCCCGCTTAATTCTTAGTCGACGGCTAGTCTGCTCCTCTTGTTAATTAAGGACGTAGTTGCGGGGGCAGTTCGGCTGACGAAAAGGAAAGAGCGCCGGTTAGAGAGGAGAGACTGCGCACAACAAGGATCCGTACAATTTTGAGTGCAAGCAATACTTAGTGAGGTGAAAGAAAGAGAGGAAGAGCTTAGCGCGGGCCACTCTTAACAATGAGAACAGCACTTGAACGATGCGAACGACCTAGATACTCAGCGAATCAACGGCCAATCAGCAGAGGCAGAATCGCAACTAGTTTTCTTCTATTTCCTCGAAGATTTGCTGATCGTCGATAGGATACGTTCAAAGTGTCATGTGAAACCTCGAAAAACTTATACGAGCGCGGCTAGTTTGTGAAGCATAAAAATATGGGGTTTCTAGACAGAAAAAGCAGACTCGGAAACTTTCACCGACGGCACAGGTGTTCCGCCGAGCGAAGAATCAAAACTGTTGCCTTCTCTTGCTGCCAATTTTCCCCACGCTCCCTGGCAGAGAAATTAAATCGTTCCCAAGTGAGATGTATATCATCAGCGATGAATTAGTTTAGTGAAAGTATTGTACAATCGATGTCGATACGGCAAGGTTCCCTTGACATACTTTTTTATTTAGATACTTTTCTCGCTCATATAATATCAGCGTCCGTTTCGCGTCTCGATGGCTACATACGTTTTCATATTTGTAGAAAATTCATTGCGATACAAAGAGTCGGAGTGGAGTCACGAGGTGCTTTTCGCATAAAACGGTATCCTGGGTATCGTTTACACAAGTGTTTCCGTTAATGACTATTTACATGACCGTAAGTACAGACAGTATCGCTGACTATTGCTGATAGCCGATTACGCGGATACGTTCTTATCATTCGGTCTCGTCACGCCGAATATAAGTTGCTGTTAATGGCCAATACTTCGAGCACACTTCAAGTCACTTAGCAATGAAAATATATTGTCCTACTGAGGAACGCCTTCATAAATATAGAGACAGTGACGTCACTGGCTGACACTTCAAAACATTGCCGTATACAACTCTGCACCTTGCGATAAGGTATCTCCTTATGTGTCTCCCTTTTTCATCTTGCGCGTGTTTAGTGAGTACTGGTTGAGCGGATTTTTCTTGAATCGAATAAGAAGAAATACAGGACATATATACGCGTACAAGGACGAACGGCACACGCATAAGTGCATGCTATACAACGATCAATTATTACAAGAGCATTTTTGCATGCAACGCGTTGGCACAGTCGTCGCAGTCACTCGAAAGAGTTTGCGCGACGCGCTATATGGAATATTAATCAAGCTATGAGTAATGATCGCTAACCAACTACAAACTGAATGCTTGCTAGTCGATGATAGAAGTAAACGGTCATGCATAGTAATCCGCAACAGATATAACTTTATTCATCCTCGGCACTTAATCGATTCATTTCCGACGATAAGCCTATAGAAATGGCAAAGATATTTCATTCAATCATCTTCCTTCGAAATGAATCTGTCTTCTGTTATCAATGAAAAAAGGCAAATAAAAATAAACGAAGAATGAGCCGCCAAGCCGTAAAACGTGTTTGAACTAGTTCACTGCTACTTGCTTTATATAAGTATACCCACGGTCGAGCTTTCGCAACAACTTTTACAATGGTCTCGTTGTACTTATGAAACAACGTATCTATTATAGTCACACAATCTAGCGAACTTTCACGCTAAAACAGATTCTTTCTCATGGATGCGACTATAAGGTACTCGAACGTAATGAAAACCGACACCGACGCAGATTGCTGGTACCCATTTACGCCGCAGCACCGTATTTATATGGCAGTGTATTAGTTCTCTTTCTGCTTTTTTTGCGGTTGCAAATACTCGTCTCACCGCGAGAACCCACTCGATGACGAGTACGATGTCGATTTCGCCATCAAGTGTCAAATTTCCGTTAAGCTTGGCGGAAAAACGCAGCCCGCCTACCGGTTTTCGACGCGATTGACGCAGGTTCCGTGTGCACGTGCAGATACCCATTTCATTGGAATAAGAGCTATTGTCTTGAGAGAGTGATAACTAAGAGAGCTGCCCTGGCCGATTACGGGTAGCGAACTTGATACCTTTGTTATGATACGGAATATCATATCAATTTATATAATTCATGAGCTAAAACAGATACACCTTGCTTCACTTGCGTCATTTTCATAGCCATTCTTCTCGTTATAAAATCAAAAGACATAAGAAGCATCTGTTTGTGCGCGCATTACACAATCTATATCTCGTTACGTAAAAGCTGTACCGTGACTGAGAACGCATCACGGTCAATGTGTTTAGAAAGCCTGAAAAATGATTCGCTCGCTATATGCATTTCCCTGAGTAGGCTAGAGAGAAAAAATGAGTGTGCGCCATTGTCCCTCATAATAATTTGATCCCGAAAACCATTCGGCCACCGGGTAGATAGCACATGTCGACCGGGTGAGAGAACTGGTCGGCGGTGAGACGTCTGCAGATTCCGTGGCCTCCTTAAGCAGCTTCTGCTTCTCTTTGCTTCCCTTCGCTTCCCTTTACTTCCCTTCGTTCCATCGCGCTCGTCTCTAACCATCTCCGACGATGTACGAACTCGTACCCGGAGCCGGCAACGGATCGCTGTCTCCCCCACTTCTCAGCAAAGCAATTATCTCCCTCCACGAAAATCGGCCCGTTCAAGCATGATCGAGCCAGATCAAGGGGCAATCCGAGTCCTCGCTCTCGTCGATCCTGTTAACACAATCTTTTTTTCAACAATTGCCAGCGTTTTTCGACATCCCACTCAATTCTTCACAACAGAACCATACATTTCACCTTTCTTACAGTGGAAGCATAGAATTAGGGCAGAATTGATGAAAAAGTGGGGAGATACACTAAGCTGCCTGTAATTAGAATATTTGACGAACGTGACACGATTGACACTGAAATATTACCAGCGTGACGGTGAACTTGATTATTGTGCCGATGTTGCACCGTTGCATATGTTTGTAGAAAGCTATGGCTAGCAAATAGCGATGAGTTGCGGAACATTTGAACGGTTTAGAGTATCACAATGTAACTTCCATAATGAGTTTTGAGAAAAATATGTAATTACTTTCAGTTAGAATACGAGAATTTGAATTTAGCAACATTTTACCTTGTACGAAAGTAAAGAGACAATTTCGAAGATATAATTGACCGACATTATGGTCTTTAACAGAAGCTCTATATGAATTTTCAAGTTGGTCCTGCCATCACCAGCCGACGCAGAAATGTGACGCTGTAAAGAGTGTAAGAGGGGGAATTAGGGAACGGTTGGGAAGAGAGGGGCTATGGAGGGGAAGTACTTTTGAGTGTCTCGCATTCAGTCTCCGGTGCACCGTCGATCAGCGTGCGTTAGGTCGCTTCTAAGTGTTGCGATGCCAACCATTCCTTTTACCGAGGATCATGTGGTCTATCTCACATCCGTCAAGAAGCTGAACATCGTTAAAACATAGTGTTACTCGCCGAAAATGACAGTTCCGCGTGGAAACATTCGAATGCGGCAACTTAAAGACTAAATGCAGTAACAAATGTGTTCAACTGAATATTACTTGTGCGGTATCCTGGTCCGCGGTGATTCTTCGAAGGAAGGTCTGAGTGATTTGCGAGAAATGAAGGATTTCCGAACGGCGAAGAATGCCGTTCCGTTCGGCCGTAGTGTCTGAAAAGGATAACGCTGGCGGGGGAGGCGCTGTTCGTTCAACCGACATTTCTTCTAGATGCAACAAGTGGTTAGCGAGGAGTTTGGGGGAACGCAGCTTTCTCAAGTTCGCCCGTCGCATGCGAGATCGTAGCTAGCTCGTTCTCGTTGACTGCACCGCTCACGCATCTCGGGCACATCGTAAATATTTGTGAAACGTGTCGCACCGTTGTCCGCATTCTCATCGAAGAAAGTGGCTCGAGGTCGCCCGCACACGAATCGTTGAATTCTTCGCCCGACTCTAGGCACACGATGCCGAAGTTGGCCATCCTCCCATCGTGTAACCTTGCCTCTGCATCGTGATCTGTGCGCCGGATAATATACGATCCAGAGGGTAGTGCACACTCTCTCTTTCTCCTTTCTCCCTTCTCTTTCCTATTTCTCGCGCTGCTTTTCTCGTTTTCTGTCTCATGCGGGCGCGAACGCGCTCCGACTGAAAGTATGGCGTAGGTGAGCGTTAAATGGTGCGAAGCGAAGCGGACAGATGAACTTTAATGACGTGCGCGATCCTCGAGTCCTCGAAATATTCAACAGTTCAAGTGCCGCGTCCGATCTTTCAAGCGGGTCACTGTGTTTTCGTGGAAGGCCGCCGCCTCCACTGTCTTAACGACAGGGCGGGCTAGTTCCTAATTTCGACAGCAGTTGCACAGGATCAGCTGTTGTCGTCGACGATGTTCACCGGAGCAATAACTAACGTTTGGCACTGGCAGGATTTCCAAGTCAAACCGCCCGCAATGAGAACCTGGACTTCGGGCAATCCATAAAAGAATAGTGCACACATAGAATGCAAAAGAACTTTCTTTTCATTTACCCTTCATCTCGCTGATCCATATTCTCCGATCGCATAATATAATATCGCAGGCAACGATCGCCGGTGAAGGCGGTGCACTCGAAAGCGGCCCTCGAATACTTCCCACGAATAATGAATTTGCTGTTTCGGAAGAGTCCAGTAAAGTAACGCAGGGTGATCATGATGAAGTTCAAATCGCTGTTTCGCAGAGGACAACCGAGCCAGCAACAGCAGCAATCGACTCAGCAGCAGCAGCAGCAGCAGCAACAAGGTTTGCTGCGTCAGGCCCCGAGCGCCTCCTCTCTCGAGGCGAAAAACGATAGCCTGCCGGCGGGCAATTGGTCCTCGCTCGGTAAGGAAGCGCCCCGGGGCACTGCAAAAGCTCATCATCATCATCATCACCATACGAAGGGACCCGCCAAGGGGTCCAGAATGCAGGAACTCGAACGCGAGCTTGAAACCCTACGCAAGGATCGTGCACGCCTCGAGGCCAGCTTACGAGATGCATCTTGCGACGCTCAGAGTCTTCACGAGCTGCGTGCCGAGCTCGCCTCTCTCAAGGTAATCTCGGTAACCCCACTCAATTAACATCTTAAACGGACCTATCCCGAACATCCCCTGTCCGCTGCTTCTTTCACTAAGCTAGATCGTGCCGTTTTGTCTTTTATTAACACTTTGACTGCCCTAATGGTCACCGGTGACCGACGCAACAGATTTTACCGAAGATCCAAAATATTTGCAATGGGTAGCAATTATTGTTTTATAAATGCAGTTGTTGCAAGAATAGTACTACTAACATCCAAACTAAATCAGCTATAGAGTAAAAGAAATTACTGTTTAGAAGGAAGTGGCAATATAATTTGTTTCTTTTTTATTTGCCACGCTAGAATAGAATTATAGAAATTTAACACTTTGACTGCCGTGATGGTCCCCGGTGACCGACGCAACAGATTTTACTGAAGATCCAAAATATTCGCAATGGGTAGCAATTATTCTTTTATAAATGCAGTTGTTGCAAGAATAGTAATGCGATCCTTTGGTCTCCAATACCTGCACATTATTTACATTTTGCATAATTCGTTTAAACGCTGTAGTATTTCATAGCATCGCCGTTCTAATAACATGACGGTCATTGCTGACCGGCGCAAGAGATTTGACTGAAAATCCGAAATATTCGCAATGGGTAGCAATAATTATTTTATAAACGCGGTTATTGTTAGAATAGTGATACCGATTCTTTGGTCTCCAATACCTGCACATTATTTACATTTTGCATAATTCATTCAAACGCTGTAGTATTTCATAGCATCGCCGTTCTAATGACATGATGGTCATTGCTGACCGGCGCAAGAGATTTGACTGAAAATCCGAAATATTCGCAATGGGTAGCAATAATTATTTTATAAACGCGGTTATTGTAAGAATAGTGATACCGATTCTTTGGTCTCCAATACCTGCACATTATTTACATTTTGCATAATTCATTCAAACGCTGTAGTATATCATAGCATCGCCGTTCTAATAACATGATGGTCATTGCTGACCGGCGCAAGAGATTTGACTGAAAATCCGAAATATTCGCAATGGGTAGCAATAATTATTTTATAAACGCGGTTATTGTTAGAATAGTGATACCGATTCTTTGGTCTCCAATACCTGCACATTATTTACATTTTGCATAATTCGTTCAAACGCTGTAGTATTTCATAGCATCGCCGTTCTAATAACATGATGGTCATTGCTGACCGGCGCAAGAGATTTGACTGAAAATCCGAAATATCCGCAATGGGTAGCAATAATTATTTTATAAACGCGGTTATTGTTAGAATAGTGATACCGATTCTTTGGTCTCCAATACCTGCACATTATTTACATTTTGCATAATTCATTCAAACGCTGTAGTATTTCATGGCATCGCCGTTCTAATATAGTAAAATACGCTTGGCAGTCAAAGTGTTAACCTTCAATTATTAAATCCTTCCCATGTTAAACACCTACGTAAAATGCGAAAATGACTGCTGAGTTCTCGCGGCTGCTTCGATAAGAATAGGCCAGTTCGTTATGTGCTAGTGCGGCGGGCCGCTATTGACCTTTTGTACTTCAATTCTACCCATCTAGATGTATCAAGTATTGCGCTATAGAATGCACTTTCAAGCATCGTGTACTTTCTGTTATTAACCCAGAAATATAATAAATGTTTAAGATATTTAAATAATGAACCACGATCCCCTTCACTTACTTCCCTCATACTTTAGGGAGTTTGTTGCATAACGCGCTATTAATCTTTGGCGGCCCGAGCTTCCTTTCGGGACATGTCGACATCTCGCGTCATATTTGCAAACTTACTTCAGACAGTGAAAACAGAAATGAAAAAAATCTCTTATTTGCAGCTTTTGTATATTAACTAGTTTTTCATTTAACGTTACGCTCCCAACAAAATATATAACAAATTAGTCGTGAAAATCGCAGTTCGCTACTTTTGTAAATGAACTAGTTTTCATCGAAAATATGACGGTATTCGTATCTTGTCACGTGAAAACTGTGGACTGCAAATAATTAAACGGCATACGGCAACAAACACCTATATGTTTTATGCAAGAGTTTGTCGCAACTAATAATTGCATTGTTTACTACAGATGGCGAATGATGTATGAATTCGCTGTTTCTCTTACGGTAGTGAGAAAATCTCATTGTTTCCTTGAAATCTTTTTGATCGTATACTGCATTTTGAAACGCCTCGGCAAATTGTCTTCATACTTGCACTCATATAGCTAATGTATGGGGTCAGCTTAGTTCCTTTTTTCTCTCCCTATGTTCTCTTTCTCAATTATCCTTTTGTTCCTCATTCCTTCTTGTACCTTTCCAAACCGCATGATATCGTTGACCTTAGAAGGAAAACAAACACAGGTTGTGACCAGAGATCATAATCAAATACTATTTATATCGTGTATAGCAGGTGTACACGGAACGAATAATTGGTTAACAGTGTTTAGTGTCAAGAAAATCCGCGCTGAATATTTAAAAATCCGAATAGTCGTTTATTTAACATTCGGAAGCCGGATAATTTCGGTTTCGCATCCAAGTTTGTAGAGGAACCGCGGAGAATAGTTTTCGTCGGACATAAAATATGGCGATAACGTTGCTGTATTGTGCGTCTTCGTTCATTCCCCTATTGGGAAAACTTGGATCGCACCTTTCTAAGCCAACGGTAAAATACTTTTACATCCTGCAAGTACCGAGAAGAACTCATTCATTTATTCATCGAATTACACCGATAACTTCACTACAGACTTTCCGTTGTAAATTGTGCAGTGTTAAATATTTGATTATATAATGTTTTAGTACCGTTTCATTTGTAATATTTTACGTAATAGAACGTTTATTATGCCGTTATAAATAACGCGTGGACCTCGTCCTGCGATCATAAAACATAGCCAGAGGGCGTAAAGTGCAGGAATGTTTACGAAAGGAGCCTGTGAAGTCAAACAGGATAATAAACGATATGAAAAAGCGTTGCTTTTCGCCGCTTACGGTAATATTCTGTCGATGCTTTTGCTCACAATTTATTTACACACCATAACCGGTTCTCAACGCTAAAAGAACTTGACATCAAGAAAAAACAATGCAGCGTAGACTGTATTGAACATAACCTCGATTAATGACAGTTATCCCTTTAGTCGTTTTTACGTAGGATTGATTTCAAGTCGTTGTTTCATTTCCGTCGCATATTTCTTCATGAATCGAGAAATATTGACATTTCTAATTGTCTTACGCGATTTCATTGAGAAACTAACAGTCTATTATGCACGTTCTCTATAAGACTGCAAGAATTCCGGCTCACTGCGGATATGACGAAACGGGTCGTATTGTTTTTACAAACATCTCTTTGATGGAATAAACAATTATATACTCTTATGACAATGTACAAATTTCAATGTACTATTGTTTATGTTGGTTGCCAACTATTCATCTTCATAAATTAATCTCTGCTTTGCAATTTCTATATGTATGTATGAATACACACGCTTTTAATCTGTGTTTACATGTAAAATATTATATATTCTTTATATCAGGAGCAGCACAGCATGGAGCTAGAGCGTCTTTCAGAAGAGAATGAAACTCTTCGTGCACGTCTTAGAGATGTAGCACACTCTCCATTATCCGATTCGGAAAAACAGCAGTTGCTTATAGATGCTTCAAGGTTGCATAATTCTGCCCCAGCTTCCATTGCAATCCCTCAAGATGAAGGCTCTACGGCTGTTAGAAACTCACAGAATGATAATGCTCAATGTACCACACCAGACTGGGATAAACATTCCTCTAGCTCTGTCTCAGAAGTTTCTGTCGCCTGCTTGCAAGACAGAATCTTGCAGATGGAAGAAACACATTATTCAACCAACGAAGAGTTACAAGCTACTATTCAGGAATTGAGCGATCTGCAGGTACAATACTATTTATTATAAAATATGCGCCTGGGTTAATTGTTGACGCTAGTTGAGTTTACGAATTGCGTATATATTTATAGGCACAATTAACGGAGCTTCAGGCTGACAATGAAAGATTAACAGAAGAGAAAGGAGTGCTTTTAGAGTCATTATGCCGTCAGACTGAAAAATTAGAAGATTCACGATCGAAAGTCGATACGTTGCAAGGATTGCTTTTGAGAGAAGAGCAACCACAAGAATCGTCCTCAAAGGGTTATAATACCGAAAGAGAACAAAAATTAGTAGATCTTCTGAAAGTAAGGAAGCTTACAAGAAAGTTCAATAACATGTGGGTTATATTTTGTTCATTACTATATTTTCCGTTCGTTCACAGAGTGCTCAAGAAGAGAGAGAATCTTTGCTTCAGAAACAAGAAGAATTAACTGCTGAATTAAAAAGTTTGCGGGGCGCCGCAGATGCTAGCACTGCAGAAATTGAACGATTAACCAAATGCGTTCATTTACTGGAATCTACTGTAGATTCGGTGAATAATGAGCGAAAACAGTTGGATGTGGAATTGGCAGAAGCCAGGCAAGAAGGTGCGAATCGAAGCATAGAGATCAGTAGACTGGCAACTCTATTGGAAAATGCGAGAGCCAAAATTGAAGAGCTGGAGCAGTCGAGACAAGTTGAGAGTAAAAGTGAGGCAGATGAATTACTGGACGCTGCTCGACGAGAAAAAGACACATTGGAAACCCAGGCAGCCGCATTGCAAGAACAATTGGCACGTTCGCATTGTGATCACGATCGACTTAGAGATCAGTACTCCCAACTCCAAGAGGAATATAAGGTTTATTCTTATACCTGCTACTTTTATCATAATAGTGTCGTTTTCCTTTAGTCATACAGAAAAGTGATTTAAAAGTTAGCTGAAGCAAAGTGTAATTTATCGGTTTTCATATTGAAATGTTGCAAAACCAAGACTAGTCAAGTAGAAGTTTAACTTTATATGAACGTATAAGGCAAATGTGGTGCAAATGAATTTTCCAGGTGGCTCGAAACAATGCAAAGTCTGCCATAGATGATTTAGAATATAGGCTAAACCAATTAAAGGATGAGCGATTATCAGTAAGTACGGAACTCCAGCTGGTTAGAGATTCGTTAGCGGAGCTGCAAGCTCAGTGTCAGCGACACTTAGAGGACAAGCGAGAGTTGAAGGCGGCGCTGAGCGAAGCGCAGAAGAGAGAGCGTGAGGCTCAAGCTCATCAATTGGAACTAGAACGTGCTCTGTCGGATGAACGTAAATTGAGGCAAGAAGAAAGCACGGAATGGGAGCAGTTTCAGACAGATTTGTTGATGACCGTACGAGTAGCGAATGATTTCAAAACAGAAGCTCAAAGCGAACTAGAACGTGTAGTAATGGAAAATAAGGCACAGAGAGACAAGCTCAGGGCGTTGGAGGCACAGCTGGACAAATTGAATAAAGGTAAGCGCAGCCCGTATTATTATTCGTATTTTTCCTGATGTCTATCACTTATAAAAGAATACAAAGTCGACCAATGCTTGGTCGAGTGTATGCATAACAAGATAAGAGTATGATTGAACATTCTCATTTCAAGTACAAATTTCAAGTACATGCGGTACTACCATAGAATGTTACGTAATAAGTTTCATTTCGATAATTCTCAAAGAAAATAAGTAGGGAATCGTTGATATCGAAATGTAACGTTTTAAATGCGGTATGCCGTTATGTTGCGGGTGGACTTTCTCATTAATTTTGTTCTTATGCCTTTCTTTTTGTTTTATTTTTTCGATCTTTTAAAACGACCCGCGCAGCAAGCAGTGATGCTATTTCCCATTGCAACGCACTCGATCCCACTCGTGCTAACGTTCGAAAACCAGCGAGCATTATTTTAAAGCGTGGTCGTACAATCTTAAAGAGACGACGTCCTGAGTCAAAGAAAATATTATTACACGCTGAGTTAATTAAGACAATGAAAGAAAATGATTCAAGCATGGTATTGACCAAAAATGTGACGCTGCAGAATCCATTGTTGTCGAAAGAATCAGATGATTCAAGTAAATATAAAAATAACAAGACCTTAGATAGCGATAATAAGGCAAATGTATTTAATGGCCCGCAACTACAAAAGACTCTTGCAATAGGAAATTGTGTACATACTGAATGTGATACAATGAAATCCAGTGATATGTCAAGTTTTAGTGGGGACATAAATTTTGCGGATTTAGATGACAAGAACCTTAAATTAAATAATGAAAGAAACATAGAAAATACCGATTCAAAGGTGAGTACCGCTAAAAATACGGACTCTGTTAGTTTCGCTCATTTTCAACAAGATTATCCTAAATTATATATTGCGGTACCAACTACCCCCGACAAGAATACGTCTGCAAAACATTTTTTATTGAGAAACATCAAAGGAATTCAAAATACCGGTACAGACTCCTACGGTATTAATATCTCAAATAGCAGGTTCTTTGTACCGAAAAATTATGTATTTTCCGACGTTGAAACATCTATGAATGACTTAAAGTTTGAAGTGGATCCCGAAATGGGAAAGTTATTGCAACAAAATTCGTACAAAAGTACAGATGAAAACAATAGTGCGAATGATTTTAAAATTAATCAGAATGATATTATGACGACAGAAAAACCTAAGGAATTAGTAAGCGTAGCAAAAAATGATAGTTCTGATTCTGAACATTTTCCGCAGTATCAACTAATAGAAACAATAGATGATGATGATGATGATGTGCCACAATTAAATGCAGTATTAAAAAATGAAAATACAATATCTAAAAATGAAACGGATCAAACATCCTACATAAATAATGTTGAGTTAAGACAGAGTAACGAAATCATCGAATCAAGCAAAAATGTAAATTCCGACGCTACCAATATAAAATCAACAAACTTTTCCGCACCAAGTAAGGACCATTCTTGTCCGTTGATTCATTCCGATCAAAGTTGCGAGAGTGATAGAAAAACAAAATCTGTATCACTTGGCACAGAATTAATGAAAGTCACTGGAAGAACGAAAGATGACAAACTGAATAATTCAAGTCCTAAAATAATGCCAAGACAAGTATCATTTCATGAATCTGATGATAATAAGCGTACCCCACATATTCAAAGTGAAAATAAAGTAGAATTTGTATCAAAAACAACTAACATAACGGATGACATGAAAGAGAACGTTCCTTCTACAAACACCCACAAAAATAATAACGATCAACAACTAATAAAAAAGCAAATTAATGAAAAAGATCGTACAGAGAATTCAATTGTAACAAAACATTTACTTGCTTCGGATTCTCAAAGAAATGACTGGAGAAACAATGAGCCTGCAAACTTGAAAATATCGGCAAGTAAAACGGAGATATCGGAGAAACCGCAGTTGGAGATCGGGCCAAATTCAGTTGACGCGTCAATCAGAATCTCATCTTACAGCTCAGCTGACGATACTCGATTGACAGACGAAACAAAACTTAAATCAGTGGAACAGAAGCAATCCAGAGATTTAGTGAATGACAGTAACGAAGTTGAATCGGTAGAGCGTTTGAGTTTGTGCGAGGCGAATCGTTTAAAAAGACTTAAGTTCCTAGAAACAAACTTAGATCGGTCAGCCAAAGATACTTATGCTAACGGTGGTGGACCGTCGATTGATAAGAATTACATTGTTGATTTCGATACGAACGATACGTTGCAAAACACTGATTATCCGTCAACATACAAGGATCGGTGCACGATGCTATGTCGGACGTCATCTTTGAGAGAAAAATTTGAGACTATTGTAGAGGACGTGGAGTTGAGACCTGGCCGTCGACGTCAACTATTAGGCAAAAATTGCGACCGTAAGTCGCTCGTAGTGTGATACCGTGATCGCTTATACCGCAGAGTTCAACCCGTTGTTTGTCCTGTTTTTCTTAAGCTCTCAGGAAATTGTGTACCTTCTTCATAGGCTAGCGCTGATGTAAATGTCGTCACAGGTGTACCCTGCTCTTGTATGTCACCTCTCTGATTAGTCCGACCGTCTTCATTATCAGCTTTCTGTGTTTTTTTATACGTTCATTCTTTCAAACACGCTTCGAAATCCCGTTTCTTTCTCCAAAACCATGTCTTCGATAAGTCAGTATTCTTCTACATGTCCCCGCACACGCACTCACGTGTGGGTTTGTCATATTTCCTACACATTATAGAATTAATCATTTGTAGCAGTTTTATGTGGCTTGTACAATAATGTTGGTCGCTTTCCGCTCAGTCTTATTCGACTTAAGGGGTTGTGCCTACTTGGGTTGGTGAAAAAAATCGACTTTTTTTTATTGCATTTTCTTAATGTACATCATTTTAACAATATTTCCTCAAAAGTACATAATTTCGAATCGGAGCACACGTTGAAAAATTATATATCGTCTTATCTGGAGCGCTACTATGTATGATTACACAAAGAGCTTGATTGTCAGCCTTTTCGTAATTTGTGTTGCGAATTAATTATTTCAATCGTCATGAAATCGGATAGCCCCAAAACGATTACATTTTTAAAAATCATTTGCGGATATTCCGCACGGATACATCAAAATGCAAGAATTTTTTGTTGTGAGGCTTTGTCGATATTCCATCAACTCATACATGTTTTACGAAATATCAAACCAAAAAACGAAAAGCCACTGACACACTTTTACCTGTTTATTCAAAAATATTAAAAAAACCTTTATTTTTAACACTATCTTAAAATCATAAATAATTAATTGCATATAATTTTTCACATTGAATCAAGAAAGACTATGTAGTATGTTTCGACAGGAAAACTGCTTTTACAAAGACGACAAATACACACGTACTGTGATTTTTAGTCAAATGTTTTGCACCGATCACCGGTGACTTCATAACGGTGATTGTTTCACGAAATAGCACTAATTTAAACATTACAGAGATTAAAAATCTGTATTCTTACGTATTCAATAGAATAAACCCAACAAATCAGTTTCAACAAATTCTGCGTATTTTAGTATCCATATATTAACTTAAAATTTTGTACGGAAAAGTACTCTTAAGATCGAAATCTGCCGACCGCAAAGGGTTAAACGCGATTATCTCGAAACTGTGTTTTTTAAAACATACGGTTGCGGTGACCACGATTTCTCAAAAACTACTTCACCGATCGGACTCTAATTTTATATACTTATTTGTCATTACAATAGGCAGGGCCTGAACGAAGGATTTTTTATTTCGGTAATAAAAAAAAAGTTATAACATAAAAACGAAAGTCAGTTCACCTCCAAAGACGGATTTTTTCGTAAAAGTGTTGTCATTCTTGTAAAAATTCAAATTTTTCCAAATCCTTCGTTCAGGCCCTGCCTATTGTAATGACAAATAAGTATATAAAATTAGAGTCCGATCGGTGAAGTAGTTTTTGAGAAATCGTGGTCACCGCAAGTGATGAAATTAAACGAAAGCTCTAGGAGAAGAGCTATATTTCCTCCATTTTCTAATATTTTCTTATAAAAAAATTTATACAAGTACCACTAAATGCGTACTTTTCGGTAGTATTTTGCGAATTTTAATTAGTGCTCACTAAAATGGCAAAAAAAAATCTTGAAAATCATGTCATTTCGCCGATACCAAGTAGGCATAACCCCTTAAAGGATTTTAGAAAATATATAATTTTTTTAGTCCAGTTATCTGTTTTCCAGCAAATCAAAAAGGCTCTCAGCAGCCACCTCCGAGACCAGCTAGTACGCCAACGGAAACAGAACAGTGCGTACTGACTAGCGTGCAACAAGAAATTGCTGCAAGACGCAAAGCAAATATCTCACGTCAAGATTCAAGACTTTCTGTCAAATGTTTAATAGAAAGTATAGAGAACGCGACAAAGCAAGCTAAAGCTGGTAAGTACATGAAATTACATTTACAGCAAGCGAGTACGAATACTATGTTTTACTTTCTGCTCGTCCTGCACATCCTTACACTCGCAGTAATATTATGCGAACTGAAATAGTATTGTGATCTATTTTAATGTTCATTTTATTGATGATTCTCAGGTCCTGGAAGTCGTAGCAGCTCCACATCATCTCTAAATTCGATAGGGACTAATGATATTATGACATTGAAAGCCCCATTGCGTGATCAGCAGCAAATTAATAATTTAATTTGTACAACCAATTCGACGAATAACAACAAGACGCAATCTACGATTACACGAAAGCCACTATCAGGTAATTGCTATACAAAAGTTTTCGAAAATATATTTTGTTGATGCTATTTTTTCTTTTTTTTTTCTATTTCTTTTTTAATGGAAGACCCTTTTTCTTCTAATGCGAAACGTATAACTCTCTTGGTATGCGTTTCAATAGTTTTATATGTTAAGCGCTTACTAATTATTATTTCACAAAGTATTTATATGTTAGAAGATTGCACATTTCTTCTTTCAGCACATTGTTATTTTACTAAAATTGCATGTTTATTAACTGTATGTAGCATACAAATGAAAACTATTTCTTTAATAAAACTGCTATTTACAATCATTACTTCTCTACCCTTCTTGACTTTCACCTATAGTTTCGCTTTATTGTAGTAACCTTACGTAATCCGTCTTTGCCTTCTCGCACACACGGTACATTACAGGCTAATTTAACATTTATCTGGGTGCCATAATAAAACGCATTACCTTATGCTGCGAAAGCATTATATTAATACTATTACATGTTAAAGAATATGTGCTAACGGACAGGGGTGCTGGTCGAGTAACTGATGACTTTTGTTATTATCAATACAGAAACAAAATCAGCGGTACCTGTAGTCTTGACACCCGGTGAACTACTGGACTCGGCCGCTCTAAATGCCAAAGCAATTGATTTTGTACGACGTAACAGCGTGACAGATCTTTCAGAACGCAAAGACCCACTTTGCGGTTTAATCAAGAATGGTGGCTCTAAACGAAATGCACTCCTTAAATGGTGCCAGAATAAGACACTCGGTTACCGAAACATTGACATTACGAACTTTAGTAGTTCTTGGAATGACGGTTTAGCTCTCTGTGCCATCCTACACTCATATCTCCCGCATAAGGTACCATACGACACCTTAACACCAGTAGAAAAACGCAGAAACTTTTCTATTGCGTTTTCCGCTGCTGAAAGTGTTGGCATACCGACAACATTGGTACGTAAGAAATTCACTCTGCATTTTATTGCCGCTGCATAGTCTTTACGAATTTTGACGGAATGTAGTTGAAACATTTGTTGACACATTAACGAACAGCAAGTAGCATTACGTTGTCAAGTCGTTAACACTTTGACTGCCACGGTGGTCACCGGTGACCGGTGCAAAAGATTTTACTGGAAATGCAAAAAATTCGCAATGAAGCCTATTTTCAATCTTGTAGAAGCAATTGATATTGGAGCCGTGCTTCAATACTTCGGCTTCTAGCACCTTTACGTTATCTTCCTTTTTGCAAGATTTAATCATACTCTGCGTTATTTCATCGAATTGCTGTTCTAACATAGCAAAATACGCTTGGCAGTCAACGTGTTAAGTGGCACTAAGAATTTCCATAAAATGAGTTTACCGGTATATCAAGTGGTAGAAAAAAATGAATTTTCGTGATATTTACAGAACATCGGAGAGATGTGTCAACTGGAACGACCTGACTGGCAACAAGTTATGACATATGTAACTAGCATCTACAAGCATTTCGAGACATAATTCTACTCAGATGTCTCACTTCGTCGAGCCAGGTATATCACACTGAATGCTCAAATACACAGATGAATATAAAAATACACGAATGAGAACAACAGTTGCATCTAGTCAACAAAATTTCACAAGACGAAATTTCCAAGCTTTCATGGAACTCGTATGGATTTCTGGACTAGCACTGTCTGTGTTGTACATATATTTTGAGTATGAAGAACGAACAGAGCATGCAGAGATCAATCGAAAAATAAGCATTATATGAAATTGTTTTTACTATGAGACTGAGAATTTGTATTTACATATACATACATAATAAGAACAAAGTATTATGGCCAGAGGCCTGAATATGAGAAAAAAAAGTCGAAGGACGAGAGATACGGAAAGACAAAATAATAGGAAGAAGCGTGGGAAATGGACTAAACGTAAAATTTTCGTTAACAGTCTTTTTATCATGGAAATGTCTGTATGTCGCAGTGCCTCCTTGCCAGAACCAGTGTATCGTGCATTGCATATTGAAAGAGTTATATCTTCGCGTTGTTATCTTGCATTTTTGCAAAACGTCATGTGTCAACTATTTGCGTTCCTGGTACTGTGAGTATTTTTGTACTTGTATTATTTTTTGAAGAACTTTTGTAAAGTTTATGAACTATGTACAGAACAAAGCACCTTAATTTAAGAAACCTAATTTATTGCATTAGTCACATTCAGTACTCTACGGAGCAGAGCAGCAGATCACTAGACAGGATTGTTTGCATTTTACTTTACAGGTTGATAGGGAAGACATGAGTAAAGATTAAGTACTCTGTGATATATAGCGAAATAGCCTCAAACAGAGATACAAAACATTATCGTTATTACTCTTATTTTTAATATTATTTTTATTAATATTGTCCTTGTCATTACTGTCATACCACTGTAAACAATAAGCTGTCTGTTGTAAACAATAAACTTGCCTAATGAGTATTTATTGACGTCTTCGTATCGATTAAAACGCTATTATATTTTAAATTATATTTTAGTTTTCTACGAAACTTTTTTGTCGGTTCTTCAGAATGTATAAATTATGCATCGCTGCTATAACAATACTGTATGATAAAAAAAATTCCTTTCAGTTCCTAGAAATATTTACACATGCGCATAATAGTCAATTAATGCTGTTAACTGTATAGAGCGTAGATCGAACGGGTCGTGTTTTTAAAAATTGTTTGGATTCATCGGACTGTCCACCCAATGAACCCATTTCAGTTGGTCACTTTGAAATTATTTTTATATTACGACTCAATTGCCTTCTTCTTCAATCACGTGTCACTTGTATCCATCTTGTCCTGATCCTTATCACCTGAGTAATACTCATTCGCCGGTTCAACAATTTTATCTGTATCTTGAGGATTTTGTCTAGAATCTGGATCTGCTTCTGGTTGTCTCTCTTCTTCCGGAGGTAGTGCATCGCAAGGTACATCATGCATTTGTACACTCGGCGAATGTTGGATCATTTTTAAGTTATCACATACATGTTTTGTAATTGCCTCGAGGTACTGTTTACTGTTTGCGTTGTCTTGTCTAGTAACAACGTCAGGATGTAACGTGAAGTCTGGAGCAAAATACTCTAAGTACTCAGTGTACGGTAATTCGTTACTAATTTGTTCGTCGACAAGTAAAGATGTTTCGTATGTCCAGCATCGTGCAACATTGCGTAAAGTGTATCCACCACCGCCAACTGTGAGCAACGGTACATTTAAATCTCTGACAAATTTCACGCATTCTCCGTGACCTTTAGTGCTTAAGCTGAAGCATCCAAGCCTATCATTCGCTAATGAGTCAGCGCCGCATTGCAAAACTATTGCAGTAGGTCGAAAGAATTCCATAACATGTGATATCACAGGCTTGAAAACCTGCACATACGATGTGTCATCGATGCCTTCTTTCAGTGGTACATTTACAGAATAGTATCTTCCGCTTTCTGCTCCAATCTCGTACATATCTCCGGTTCCAGGAAAAAAGTAATTTCCATACTTATGAAAGGAAACAGTCATAACTCGATCAGTAAGATAAAATGCTTCTTGCACGCCATCTCCATGATGTACATCTATATCAATATATAGAACTCTGGCATGATACTTGAGCAATTCTAAAATTGCAATAACAATATCGTTGATGTAGCAAAATCCAGAGGCTTCAAACTTCTTCGCATGATGCAATCCTCCGCTCCAATTGATTGCTATGTCGCAACAGTTGTTATTCAACTTTGTGGCTCCTTCTAACGAAGCACCAGTGTACATAGAGCAAAAGTCAAAGAGCCCTTCAAACACTGGGCAATCGTCACCTACGTTGAAGTGACTCAGGTATTTTGTGTACCCTTGTAAATTCTGTGGCGTGACCCTTTGTAAGAATTCCACATACTCGTCGGAATGGAAGCGGCACATATCGTGGGTGCTGGCGCGATAAGGACGGTATATTTGCATCCTCTTGTGAAGTCCGTAGTTTAGAACTAAACTATGAATGACGGAGAGCCTATGCGGTTTCATCGGATGGCCTGGCCCATAATGAAAGTTTCCCACGTCCGGATTATAGAAATATGATACTTTTTTGCTGTAACTCATTTTGGGGTTATGCCCTTTCCGCTGGGATGAACTTGACGTTAGTTTAACCTTAACTGAGTTTTCAACACTTTTCTGAGTCACATATTAATCCTTATGATAAACCTAATATTTCCAGTACACATTATATTATATTCCCAATAACACCGGTTATTTAATTTATTTATATTCATTCCAGTGTAGATTACTGTTTACGTTGTGCTTCTTCCTATGCGAATTGTGCGCGTCAGACGCGTCAACTTTAATTCGTCACAGACAAAATATATGGTACGCATATCATTCCATTTATATTTGTGTCCCATCATTTTAGAAAATAGACCCTAATTAGACTTGTGATTTTTCAGTATTTTATTAAATCACTTCAGTTATAACAAAGTTATTAACTCATAGCAATTTCGGAAATGTGTGCTAAAAGAATCAAACAAATATTTCACATGCATGATTACCCCTACAGCACGTATTACCACAGATGAAGTAGGGATAGACCAGGCTTCCACTGCATATGTTTGTCCTTGTTCGGTGGGCATTAACACCACCGTACCATTTTTTTATCAAATGCGACATTATCAATTGGCTACGGTACAACACTATTACATACAACGCTAAATTAATTGCTCGTCACTTCCTTATAAATCTAAAGAACGGTGCAACGTCAGGTCATTTTAGTCAATGTAAGTTCCTAATTTAAAGTTGTTTCCTATAAAATAACGATTCCCTAAGCCAGTACCATTTTTTTATCAAATGCGACATTATCAATTTTCTACGGTACAACACTATTACATACAACGCTAAATTAATTGCTCATCACTTCCTTATAAATGTAAAGAACGGTGCAGCGTCAGGTCATTTTAGTCAATGTAAGTTCCTAATTTAAAGTTGTTTCCTATAAAATAACGATTCCCTTAACCCTTTGCACTCCTGTGTCGAGTGTGACTCGACATCAGTTTTCATCTCAGGAGCTCCTTTGTCGAGTCTCACTCGACATTTTTTCATGTCCAAATAAATAGATGTCGCGCACATATTATACGTTATCGACGCTTTCGCAATGTCACTAGAAGTGTTAGACATTCAGGTAATCGAAGAGAAATAAAAGAACCGCATGTGATCACACATTATAATAAAAATATGGGTGGTGCCGATGTGGCGAACGAATACGTGACATCTTATTGTTTTTTACGTCGAGCACTCAAGTGGTGGAGGAAATATTTCTTTTGGGCATTAGAAATCTCCATAGTAAATGCGTATATTTTATACGAAGAAAAAACAAAAAACCAAGCAACAAAACCTATAGCCCACAAAAAAATTCACGAAAAGATTTTATCGATGCTTACTCGTGATTGTGCTCGGAATATGAAATTGGGGCGGCCTGGAACACATGATAAACACGATCGCTTAGATGGAAAGCCTCATTTGTGCCCATAATTATGAAAGTGGTCTAAGTCAAAATTAAAAAAAAATGAGTTTATCAGTTATTTCATACCACATTATTTTTAACTAAATTTATTCAATGTAATTTTTACGAAATTGTCAAAAATGAACCATTAGATAGTGGTTGTAATTTCAACATTATATGGAATTCATTTAGTTTTAATTATGAAAGTGGTCTAAGTCAAAAATTTAAATAAATTATATAAACAACTGGAAAATGGCACGTGGCCTTCTTTGACGCGTTTCTGAACTACATAATAAAATAAATGACAATCAAATTTTAATAATAACGACAACTTCATTACTAGAATAATCAATAACAAGAAGAGTAAAAAATACCGCGGGTGAATCTGTCTCTTGGCTACAAATTCAATGGATGAGATTCTTGAAAAATGAACCTTATAAAATGTTCTATAAAACATCTTTAGATGATTCTAAATTTCACGTTTTGGATCTTTCACCTAAAAAAGGAAGACCAAAAATATACGGAAATATTAAATTACTTCCATTATACACCACCATTAGACCAGTATCGGAAGAAAAACATAAAGATATTATGAGTTTATTCCGTACATCCCTCCAGTTTTTCAGGAACATTTTAAGAATCTTAAATACTCGAAACAATGATAAAAATGGATTACTGTTTAAAAATAATTAATAAATGTAATAAATGTTCACGAATTATTTCAATCAAATTATTGTTTCAAATAAAACTCAAAGTTCTTTATTGCTTTAAGTCATTTATAGGACATTCAGTTAATTTTGAAAATGGTCTAAGTCAATTCAATCTTTAAAAATAATATTATCGTATAAAATTCACACAAAATTTCATATTCATAGTAAATTTCCATTAATTAAGACTAATAAAATTATAAATTAAAATGTCGCATAATGTAAAAATATTTTTTAATTTATTCAAATGCAATTCATTAAATATCTCGAAACAAGAAATATATGACTTAGACCACTTTCATAATTATGGGCACATTTCATCTTCGTACCTCCCGAAGGAAAGCACAAAGACTGTGCAGTTTGCTCAAATAGAAAAATACCTGGAGAAAGAAGACAAACCACCTATTTTTGTGAAACGTACGAAAGAAAAGCAGGGTTGCATCTTGGAAATTGTTTCAAAAGATATCATAGGCTTGAAAATTTCAAATTACGACAATAGTGTAAATAAAACTGGTATTTAAGTAAATTTGCTTCTTTCTTTATTTATTAAAATTGCCTTATTTTTTAGTTAAAGTAAATTTCAAGTAAAACATTTAAAAGCGTTGGGAGCTGCTGGTAACGAAATTGGAATAAAATTCGGAGTGCAAAGGGTTAATCTTTCTATGGTCTAATTACACAAAAATTTACATTACACTTTGTTAAAAGCATCATGTTTCGAAAATTTAACTTTTTTGCCCATTCTCGGTCATATCTTGAAAATATGATCCGTTTATTTTAAAAGTGGCCTAACTCCATTTATCTTCAAATCGAGATAAATAACATTTACTGATAAATAACATGAATTTGTACATGTAACCATGGTAACCGGAAAATATTGAAAAATGGAGTTAGGCCACTTTCAAAATAAACAGCTCATATATGTGCCCATAATTATGAAAGTGGTCTAAGTCATATATTTCTTGTTTCGAGATATTTAATGAATTGCATTTGAATAAATTAAAAAATATTTTTACATTATGCGACATTTTAATTTATAATTTTATTAGTCTTAATTAATGGAAATTTACTATGAATATGAAATTTTGTGTGAATTTTATACGATAATATTATTTTTAAAGATTGAATTGACTTAGACCATTTTCAAAATTAACTGAATGTCCTATAAATGACTTAAAGCAATAAAGAACTTTGAGTTTTATTTGAAACAATAATTTGATTGAAATAATTCGTGAACATTTATTACATTTATTAATTATTTTTAAACAGTAATCCATTTTTATCATTATTTCGAGTATTTAAGATTCTTAAAATGTTCCTGAAAAACTGGAGGGATGTACGGTAGTAAACTCATAATATCTTTATGTTTTTCTTCCGATACTGGTCTAATGGTGGTGTATAATGGAAGTAATTTAATATTTCCGTATATTTTTGGTCTTCCTTTTTTAGGTGAAAGATCCAAAACGTGGAATTTAGAATCATCTAAAGATGTTTTATAGAACATTTTGTAAGGTTCATTTTTCAAGAATCTCATCCATTGAATTTGTAGCCAAGAGACAGATTCACCCGCGGTATTTTTTACTCTTCTTGTTATTGATTCTTCTAGTAATGAAGTTGTCGTTATTATTAAAATTTGATTGTCATTTATTTTATTATGTAGTTCAGAAACGCGTCAAAGAAGGCCACGTGCCATTTTCAAGTTGTTTATATAATTTATTTAAATTTTTGACTTAGACCACTTTCATAATTAAAACTAAATGAATTCCATATAATATTGAAATTACAACCACTATCTAATGGTTCATTTTTGACAATTTCGTAAAAATTACATTGAATAAATTTAGTTAAAAATAATGTGGTATGAAATAACTGATAAACTCATTTTTTTTAAATTTTGACTTAGACCACTTTCATAATTATGGGCACATATGTATTTCGTTTCTCGCTGATATTCGATTATTTTAGGAACTGCGGTGATAATATATTCATTTTTCGATATTAACTTAGTGTAATTGAAGAAATGTGAAGAATACGCACACATACGCTTAGCCGAAATTTATAGTTACGTATTTTTCATAATAATTTCAACTTCCATCGTTCATAAATATAGAGTGCGCTGGAATATGTCTGATTTTTCAGTATCGATACTGCAGTTTCAATTGATGGGAAGTTCCATAAGATTATGTGTCTATCCTTATATCGTCTATGGTCTAAATGGTGCAGAAATTCAAGTATAATCACAGACAAGTTAGCAATAGATTTGTCAACATATACGAGTTTGTTTTCAGTTGATTATAATACCGGCTTCAGTTGATATTAAGTGAATTCATATATACAGTGCTTCAAATAATAGTGAAAATTCAAATTGTTAATACAGTCAATGCAGTGTCAAAGTAGTAAATCCCAAAATAATATCAATGTAGTCTATGTCATTTATGGCATAATATTTCTGTGCAATGGACATATATTTCAGCATATTTGTCTGAATCACGTAGAGATTGCCAAATTCATCGGTACGAGACTTCTATATTTTCGATTTATGCTCAAAACTAGGCAAATCATTAGAAATTCTTTGCCGGGCCTGTACCATTCGTTAGACAGAAATTCACACTGAAAATAGGTCACTATCTGCCAGCTAAACTCTCTATAGCTTCGAAACTATTCCATTTAAAAAATGTTTAAAGACCGTTTTTTTGAGGTTCGTTATCGCCGTGACCAATGCGAAGAGACGGCAAAAAAATCTGTAAATAACCCTTATAGAACTTATAGTCTATGACTACTAATTGAATTCTAACAGGGCTGTGAAAAAAATGGAGAAATTCTTAACTGGCATTTTTAGAAAGATAATTAAATTTGCATTTTTAGAAAGATAATAAAATCAGCGGGGTTCGAAATAAATGCACACAAGGCGTAGCCCGTAATTTGCATTAGTTTCACGGGTATGGGCAAAAATAGGAGGAAAATGATGAATAACAATTTGGAAATTGATGAAAAATGAGGCTAGAGAGGAGTTGAGGGAATGAAAATATACGGATCGATTTAACGTTATAATGATGATGATTTTTAATGAGAGGATAAAGATTGAGTGATGTCAAGCGGCATTACGCGGCCATTCGTGTTTCTGAGTAACGGCTGGCAGCTCAGTACTCGTAACGTTTCGGAACGCGATCGAGAGGGATGAAGTGCACTTCCTGACAGTTGCGAGATATTCGAAAAGGTTGCTTTTTCAGCGCGGAGCGCAGAAAATCAAAAGGATACGTAGATCTTCGAAGAAATCCAGCGATTAGCGGTATAACGAAACGTAACAATGCGTCCAGATTCACGTAGCGTCTCGTTTACGTTTCACCGGGAAGTTTTGAGTGTGAAAAATTCGCCGGAGGTAGTGCGAAGCTCGAAGAATTTCAGGCAGCGCTTGCAGGATCGTTTTGAGAGGGAAAAAACGAACGAGTTCTCGAAGGAGAAAGCTTCGAAGGAGAAGGAATCCGTCGAAAAGGGCTGGAACAACCTGAGCCTTGGCAATGTATCGGCGGACTCCCGACGCGTTTTGCGGAACAGTGCCGAACGATTGTCCAGAACGATATTGTCCGTACGCACTACATTTGGCACGATATCACAGGTATAGTATTGGAAAATACATCTTTACTTAACCCTTTGCACTCCGAATTTTATTTCAATTTCGTTACCAGCAGCTCCCAACGCTTTTAAGTGTTTTATTTGAAATTTACTTTAACTAAAAATATAAAGCAATTTAAATAAATAAAGGAAGAAACAAATTCACTTAAATACCAATTTTATTTACAGTATTGTCGTATATTGAAATTTTCAAGGGTATGATATCTTTTGAAAGAACTTGCAAGATGTAACCCTGATTTTCTTTCACACGTTTCACAAAAATAGGTGGTTTCTCTTTTTCCTCCAAATGTTTTTCTATTTGAGTAAACTGCACAGTCTTTGTGTTTTCACACGGGTCTAATGGCGATGATCTATCTTAACCCTTTGCACTCCGAATTTTATTTCAATTTTGTTACCAGCAGCTCCCAACGCTTTTAAGTGTTTTATTTGAAATTTACTTTAACTAAAAATATAAAGCAATTTAAATAAATAAAGGAAGAAACAAATTCACTTAAATACCAATTTCATTTACAGTATTGTCGTATATTGAAATTTTCAAGGGTATGATATCTTTTGAAAGAACTTGCAAGATGTAACCCTGATTTTCTTTCACACGTTTCACAAAAATAGGTGGTTTCTCTTTTTCCTCCAGATGTTTTTCTATTTGAGTAAACTGCACAGTCTTTGTGTTTTCACACGGGTCTAATGGCGATGATCTATCTTAACCCTTTGCACTCCGAATTTTATTTCAATTTCGTTACCAGCAGCTCCCAACGCTTTTAAGTGTTTTATTTGAAATTTACTTTAACTAAAAATATAAAGCAATTTAAATAAATAAAGGAAGAAACAAATTCACTTAAATACCAATTTTATTTACAGTATTGTCGTATATTGAAATTTTCAAGGGTATGATATCTTTTGAAAGAACTTGCAAGATGTAACCCTGATTTTCTTTCACACGTTTCACATAAATAGGTGGTTTCTCTTTTTCCTCCAGATGTTTTTCTATTTGAGTAAACTGCACAGTCTTTGTGTTTTCACACGGGTCTAATGGCGATGATCTATCTTAACCCTTTGCACTCCGAATTTTATTTCAATTTCGTTACCAGCAGCTCCCAACGCTTTTAAGTGTTTTATTTGAAATTTACTTTAACTAAAAATATAAAGCAATTTAAATAAATAAAGGAAGAAACAAATTCACTTAAATACCAATTTCATTTACAGTATTGTCGTATATTGAAATTTTCAAGGGTATGATATCTTTTGAAAGAACTTGCAAGATGTAACCCTGATTTTCTTTCACACGTTTCACAAAAATAGGTGGTTTCTCTTTTTCCTCCAGATGTTTTTCTATTTGAGTAAACTGCACAGTCTTTGTGTTTTCCTTCGGGATGTAGGAAGATTAAATGAGGCTTTCCATCTAAGCGATCGTGTTTATCATGTGTTCCAGGCCTCCCCAATTTCATATTTGGATGACGACAATCACGAATTAGCATTGACAAAATCTTTTCGCGACATTTTTTGTGGGCTATAGGTTCTGTTCCTTGGTTTTTTGTTTTTTCTTTGTATAAAATATACGCATTTACCATGGAGATTTCTAATCCCCAAAAGAAATATTCCCTCCACCACTTGAGTGCTCGACGTAAAAAACAGTAAGATGTCGCGTATTGGTTCGCCATATCGACACCATCTATATTTTTATTATAATCTGTGATCACATCCAGTTCTTTTATTTCTCTTCGATTACCTGAATGTCTAACCCTTCTAGTGACATTGCGAGAGCGTCGATAACGTGTGCACGATATCTATTTATTTAGACACGAAAAAATGTCGAGTGGAGCTCGACAAAGGAGCTCCTGCCATAAAAACTGATGTCGAGTCACACTCGACATAGGAGTGCAAAGGGTTAAGCTACTTTTTTAATAGAAGTCATATCCTCCGCAACATGCCTGCACGCTACATTTATTTTTCCACAGTTTATATGTTCGTGCAAACGTTATCTTTATTTCATGTCTTTGCAAAGCAGAAATTTAGAAGCTCTACGCGAAGACGTCAGAGACTAGAGGAGCAGCAATCACCAGGGAGTAAGAGCGGATGCAAGATGCAAACTCCTCAGACAAGATCTCGACAATTATTGGGTCGAACGCCGACAAAATTATACAGCCCATTTGGAATAGAATCTCCACGACGCGCATGGGATAAGGAAAATGATGAGACTCCACGGCATAATTCCATGGAGATCAGTTCTTGCCAAATACAGTGTAGACCATTTCGTTTTTCCAGGGCCAAGGGATTCTCTGTCTTGAGATAACTCACTTTCCTACAAATGCCTCCGTAAAGATCTCACATTTCTTCAACGACGCGTGCATAATCGCATTCTTGAAATATCATGATCCTGTCTAATTTATTTAACTCTTATTAACGTATCCTAGTTATTATAATTGTACTGTGCAGCTATTGCGGTTGCTCCTTCATATCTTTCTCAAGTTCTAAGAGTTGGTTTATAAGTCAATTGTAAGTTACAGACTGTATTTCTACATTTTTATATATGTATTTATCACAATTACATATTCAATATAAAAAAAATTAATTTATATCTACGTTGTATGAAACTCCGTTCCAGTGGTAGCAGACTTGATTCCAGCTTTATTTTATATACGTTAGATCAATAGAGGAAAATATTAACACTTTGACTGCCATGATGGTCACCGGTGACTGACGCAAGAGATTTTACTGAAGATTGAAAATATTCCCAATGGGTAGCAATTATTATTTTATAAATGCAATTGGTATTAAAATAGTGATGTGATCCTTTGGTGTCCAATACCTGCAAATTATTTACATTTTACGTAATTCAGTCGAACGCTGTAGTATTTTATAGCATCGCTGTTCTAATATTGTAAAATACGCTTGACAGTCAACGTGTTAACACGTTGACTGCCAAGCGTATTTTGCTATGTTACAACCGCGATGCAATGAAATACTGCAGAATATGATTAAATCGTGCAAAATGAAGCTACGGCAGAGTTGGTAGAAGCCAAAGTATCGAAGCACCGTTCCAATATCAACTGCTTTTACAAGATTGCAAATAGGCTTCATTACAAATTTTTTGCATTTTGAGTAAAACCTTTTGCGCCGGTCACCGGTGACCACCGTGGCGGTCAAAGTGTTAAAACAGTTCTTTTCACAGAACATAACCTGTACGAACAAAGTAAAGATCGAACATTTTCATAGAGTAATTAATATATTTTTAACCGTGTCTGTATTCAATATCTAACGCCGACAGTAAAGCTTGCGTCGGTGTGCGGATTAGTTACACGGGTTACAAGTTTAATCAACATGTGAGGTAAGCCTTGTGAGTGTCATATGCAGCATTCACTGCACTCAAATGCATGAGAGGACGTAAATGAATGTTTGGCGCATCGTAATCCCGTTAAGAGGTTCGCTTTGAAATGAAATACAGTGTCTAAAAAATAATCCATAGAGTGCAATGTGGTAGTGATACGCGAAAGACAAAAAATCATCTACCGCTAAAAAGGCCATTCTTGCTGTTACACCAATGTTATGTGTCGCCGAATCGTGGAATGGAAAGGTATGACTGAAATGTTTACTTGGCAAAATATGTTATATAAAAGACCGGGAAGTTTTTATTTTCTCAAGACAATGCCGACTACAATTTATTTTACTAACCAGCGACTTTATTCATTTAGGGATTATTTACCTTCGCTCTCCTAGATGAATTAGAGGTTAGAAGTTACTCAACAGCCATCTCTCCGTGATAACATGTTATTCTGTTGTTGATTTTTTCTATTACTTCATGATTGTTTTATGTTAACGTTTGCTTTTATAATTTTGTTGCAATGACAAGTTTGCCGTTTTCGTGCTTTCGCGTTTCGTCACAAAGAATATATTGTAGCAACGTCTTAAAGCGCAATGCAACATCTTCCACGATCTTGTCGTAAACTGTTGCTCTTGTCACGTTATTGCATTTTTGATTTTGCAAAACGTGAGTGCACACGTTTCAATACCTACATTGAAAACTTAATAATATCAATACCTACATTTAAAACATAATAATAAAACTTATAAATTTTGAGCACTCTGATGTGTCATATACGGCTCCGACAGAATTCGAATAATAATAGATTTCTCGATGCAACACGCTTGCGTGCGTTTAGATGAATTAATATTAGATGACAGAAAAAATAATTTGACTGTTTAAATGACGCGGTTATGTCTCTTAAATATTTGATGCAAGCGCGAAACAAATACGATACGGCAAATGACTGTCATACGCTTATACGTCCATCATCTACCGAACTTGTCTTTTTCCTTGTTTTCCGGCAATAAAAGTCGCATTTTGAAAGATCTTGTTTGCTCGACAACGAAAAACTTGGATAAAGCTTTGCGAATATTGCGATGTACGCATCTTCGTACTGGGATACTACAACGAGGTATGTTTCTAGCATTTGGATAACAATCAAGACGATAGGCAAACGTTTATGCGAGACGGGAACTGTGGAGAAAAGGCATCAGGTACAGGTTATAAAAAGGGGATTTTTAGTTACAATTTCACGTCGCAACATTTCTATTCTGGCAAGCGTATACTATTATTTACGGAACAACTAATGATTAATGCACATTTATTTTTATAATAATTGCTTATGTATGCTTTGATAATATTAACAATTTGAATGCCCAACTACGCGGTTTATTCAGAAATTTATTTTACTTTATTGATGCAATTTCCCTTCGAATATTTACTTTTCGTCAAATCATAGTTCTTTGCCTTGTGTTGAGAATTTTGACGAATCGCCGTCCATTATTTTGAACGTACGTAGTGATCATATACATGATTGAGCGAAGTCGGTGCAGCATAAAGTTTTGAAAATGAATATACAAAGGACGGCGCGGCAATGAGAGCGTTAAGTCATTGGGCGGTTAATCGTTAAACCTTCAAAACGACAAAAGGGAAAACGTAGTGAAGTTTTCGGTAAAAATGAAGTAAATTCGCAGTCATGGCCGTTATCGAATATCAATATAAGTCTGCACTCGTTTATCAGCCCAATAATAATGCAACATATTTCGAACATGAAGCATAAAAGAGGGTAACAACTTGTAGGCTAGCGATTTGGAAAATCTGTGTTAACAGAATTGTATATAATAAAAAAAAGAAATTGTGTAAAGATCGGGGAGAATTTTAGGCGGGACAGAGGATCCGAAAACATGATTGAGCGAAGTCGGTGCAGCATAAAGTTTTGAAAATGAATACAGAAAGGACGGCGCGGCAATGAGAGCGTTAAGTCATTGGGCGATTATAAAACGGCAAAAGGGAAAATGTAGTGAAGTTCTGTCTGCGTTCGTTTATCAGTTCAATAGTAAGGCAACATATTTGGAACATGAAACGCATGGCATAAAAGAGGCTAGCGATTCAGAAAATGTGTGCTAACAGAATTTTATTTAATAAAAAAAAGAAATTGGGTAAAGATGGGGTAGAATTTTAGGCGGGACAGAGGATCCGAAAACATGATTGAGCGAAGTCGGTGCAGCATAAAGTTTTGAAAATGAATATAGAAAGGACGGCGCGGCAATGAGAGCGTTATGTCATTGAGCGGTGGTAAAACGGCAAAAGGGAAAACGTAGAGAAGTTCTCGCAAAAAAATGAAGTAAACTCGCAGTCATGGCCATTATCGAATATCAATATAAGTCTGCACTCGTTTATCAGCTCAATAATAATGCATCATATTTGGAACATGAAGCGCATGGCATAAAAGAGGGTAACAACTTGTAGGCTAGCGATTCGGAAAATCTGTGTTAACAGAATTGTATATAATAAAAAAAAGAAATTGTGTAAAGATGAGGGAGAATTTTAGGCGGGACAGAGGATCCGAAAACATGATTGAGCCAAGTCGGTGCAGCATAAAGTTTTGAAAATGAATATAGGAAGGACGGCGCGACAATGAGAGCGTTAAGTCATTGGGCGATTATAAAACGGCAAAAGGGAAAACGTAGGGAAGTTCTCGGAAAAAAATGAAGTAAACTCGCAGTCATGGCCATTATCGAATATCAATATAAGTCTGCACTCGTTTATCAGCTCAATAATAAAGCAACATATTTGGAACATGAAGCGGATGGCATAAAAGAGGCTAGCGATTCGGAAAATGTGTGCTAACAGAATTGTATATAATAAAAAAAAGAAATTGTGTAAAGATGAGGGAGAATTTTAGGCGGGACAGAGGATCCGAAAACATGATTGAGCCAAGTCGGTGCAGCATAAAGTTTTCAAAATGAATATAGAATGCGGCAATAAGAGCGTTAAGTCATTGGGCGGTTAATCTTTAAACCTTCAAAACGACAAAAGGGAAAACGTAGTGAAATTCTCGGAAAAAAGGAAGTAAACTCGCAGTCATGGCCATTATCGAATATCAATATAAGTCTGCACTCGTTTATCGGCCCAATAATAATGCAACATATTTGGAACATGAAGCGCATGGCATAAAAGAGGGTAACAACTTGTAGGCTAGCGATTCGAAAAATCTGTGTTAACAGAATTGTATATAATAAAAAAAAGATATTGTGTAAAGATGAGGGAGAATTCTAGGCGGGACAGAGGATCCGTAAACATGATTGAGCGAAGTCGGTGCAGCATAAAGTTTTGAAAATTAATATAGAAAGGACGGCGCAGCAATGGGAGCGTTAAGTCATTGGGCGATTATAAAATGGCAAAAGGGAAAACGTAGGGAAGTTCTCGGAAAAAATGAAGTAAACTCGCAGTCATGGCCATTATCGAATATCAATATAAGTCTGCATTCGCTTATCAGTTCAATAATAAGGCAACATATTTCTAGCTAGCGATTCGGAAAATGTGTGCTAACAGAATTTTATATAATAAAAAAAGAAATCGTGTAAAGATAAGGGAGAATTTTAGGCGGGACAGAGGATCCGAAAACATGATTGAGCGAAGTCGGTGCAGCATAAAGTTTTGAAAATGAATATAGAAAGTTATTGGGCGATTATAAAACGGCAAAAGGGAAAACGTAGAGGAGTTCTCGCAAAAAAAAGAAGTAAACTCACAGTCATGGCCATTATCGAATATCAATATATGTCTGTATTTGCTTATCAGTTCCATAATAAGGCAACATATTTGGAACGTGAAGCGCATGGCATAAAAGAGGGTAACAACTTTTTGTATAATAAAAAATAAAATGTGTAAAGATCGGGGAGAATTTTAGGCGGAACAGAGGATCCGAAAACATGATTGAGCGAAGTCGGTGCAGCATAAAGTTTTGAAAATGAATATAGAAAGTTATTGGGCGATTATAAAACGGCAAAAGGGAAAATGTAGAGGAGTTCTCGCAAAAAAAAGAAGTAAACTCACAGTCATGGCCATTATCGAATATCAATATATGTCTGTATTTGCTTATCAGTTCAATAATAAGGCAACATATTTGGAACATGAAGCGCATGGCATAAAAGAGGGTAACAACTTTTTGTATAATAAAAAATAAAAAAATGTGTAAAGATCGGGGAGAATTTTAGGCGGGACAGAGGATCCGAAAACATGATTGAGCGAAGTCGGTGCAGCATAAAGTTTTCAAAATGAATATAGAAAGCGGCAATAAGAGCGTTAAGTCATTGGGCGGTTAATCTTTAAACCTTCAAAACGACAAAAGGGAAAACGTAGTGAAATTCTCGGAAAAAATGGAAGTAAACTCGCAGTCATGGCCATTATCGAATATCAATATAAGTCTGCACTCGTTTATCGGCCCAATAATAATGCAGCATATTTGGAACATGAAGCGCATGGCATAAAAGAGGTTAGCGATTCGGAAAATGTGTGCTAACAGAATTTGATATAATAAAAAAAAGAAATTGGGTAAAGATCGGGGAGAATTTTAGGCGGGACAGAGGATCCGAAAACATGATTGAGCGAAGTCGGTGCAGCATAAAGTTTTGAAAATGAATATACAAAGCGGCAATAAGAGCGTTAAGTCATTGGGCGATTATAAACCTTCAAAACGACAAACGTAGGGAAAAAAATGTAGTGAAATTCTTGGAAAAAAATATAAGGAATCAGTTCAATAATAAGGCCTCGCAGTCATGGCCATTGTCGAATATCAATATAAGTCTGCACTCGTTTATCGGCCCAATAATAATGCAACATATTTCGAACATGAAGCGCATGGTATAAAACGGCAAAAGGGAAAACGTAGAGGAGTTCTCGCAAAAAAAAAGAAGTAAACTCACAGTCAAAAATAGGGTAACAACTTGTATTTGCTATCGAATTCGGAAAATCTGTGACTAAGATGTTAAAAAAAATAAAAAAATGTGTAAAGATCTGGGAGAATTTTAGGCGGGACAGAGGATCCGAAAACATGATTGAGCGAAGTCGGTGCAGCATAAAGTTTTCAAAATGAATATAGAAAGCGGCAATAAGAGCGTTAAGTCATTGGGCGGTTAATCTTTAAACCTTCAAAACGACAAAAGGGAAAACGTAGTGAAATTCTTGGAAAAAAGGAAGTAAACTCGCAGTCATGGCCATTATCGAATATCAATATAAGTCTGCACTCGTTTATCAGCCCAATAATAATGCAACATATTTGGAACATGAAGCGCATGGCATAAAAGAGGGTAACAACTTTTTGTATAATAAAAAATAAAAAAATGTGTAAAGATCGGGGAGAATTTTAGGCGGGACAGAGGATGCGAAAAATGTTTGTATTTGCGGGTAGTGGGAGAGCGTGCCGCGAGAGGGTGCTTCGGGTGTGATGGGAGTATGTGTGGGTTGGGAGTGTGGAAAAGAGGGTGCCTCTCGAGGGTACCGTGCAAGGCAGGTCAGGGCTGGGGCTCAGTGTGTCCGCGTAGAGCGTGTCAAGCGGCTCGTTTTTCCTCGATCCGCGCACAGCCGTTTCGTTTGCCTACGTTTCCCACCTCGCTGTCTCCGCTGCCGCACATCGCAAACTCCTTTGAGCCAAACGAGCCGAGGCGATAACGTGCGCGCTCTACGATGGTGTAACGTTCTTACATAATTGTCGCGTACGTTTGTTGCATTGCGCGTGTGACGCGCGGCTCAGTGCGTGTAAACAGTACTGCGGGGGAGACTCTTCTCTTCTTCTCGTACAGTTTGCACTTTTCCGACTATCTCTCCCCTCCCTTCACGCTATAGCGGTACGTATAGTTTTTCCCCTCCACCGAGGCCAACGGCTGTTCTTTCGTTTCCCTCGTTCGACTCGTTCTTCCCCTTATTTTCATAGGCAAAGCGTCGGGTATTAATCTCGCGAGCTTCTTCCCCTCCCAGCAGGCACGTTCGCGCTCTCGCTCTTTCTTTCGTCACGCGCTCGATCGCACTTTTCCCTCTGCCCCTGTTTCCCCCATATTCTGACAGCTTGGTCGATTCACGAATCCGCTGGCCCATTCGCTTTTCCCCGGGCTCATCCAAAATAAGGCCAAAAGGTCACGTTTGTCCCTCCTCATTTCCGAGAAGTCCGTTTCAAATGTCACTGATACGCCGGGACACGACATAATGGTGAATAACGCTCTTTTCCTCCCGAGACCGATTCTACGCGGAGATAGAATATTTTTAAGGATCATCGGGATGTCTTCGACGATCCTAGACGATGTAAACAATGGGTCATAAGTCTTCCTTCGCCTCATCTTTCAACCTCGCTCAACTTTCGTTTCAAGCTTAGCCATGCAAAGTAGAGTAGCTCTGACCAGCGGAATATGACGCGTGCGGATGTCAATCTGATGTTTTGCCGCGTCTCTAGGTGTATGCACACAGCGTAAACTACGTAGGTGGTACAATGATAACGGGGCACACATTTGCATTTCCGAAGACTGTTGTGTTGCCGTTGTCGTGCCCGATCGCTTAACGTTGAGTAACTAGAAAATTTCGAACGCGAGAACGCCTCATTTATGTTCCCTATCGTCGCGTATACCCGCGAATTACCCCGAAACAGGTTATGATACAATTATTTTTATCATTCTTTTATCCTCATTTTCTATAGTATAACAGTTGGCTCCTACATTATATGACTTTGCCATTCTTCACGGCGAGTTAAACACTCATGACCTATTTGTTTACGAAACACTGCATTATTACAACTGTGCAATTTTACAGTGGCCAAGTTATTTATTTGGCACGATCGTTTCATATTTATGTCATTATTGTCTTGCAGCGATAGAGCGGTCAGGTTAAGGAGGAACTACAATTAGGCGTACTTTCTTTAGATCTAATTTGTTTTCTACTTACGTCTATTTGCTATTTCTGTTTTGTCCTTACTTGCCTTTGTCTGTTTGTTTCTTATACACAGGTCTGACATCATAAATGTGCACATTTATTTTCTATTTATTTTTAATTCCTTAAGAAAGTGAAACGATCAAACGCGCAGGCTGTCAACGATTGCAACATTACACGGGGAAGACATAGTAATGGATTTGTTTATATTTTTTGTATTTGCTGACCCCGTCGATGGTTTTGCTGGGCTAAATCAGTTGGAGTCCGCAACAGCCACAACCACAGGTTTCGGATACATTAGTTCCGCACCAGCTGGAACCTCAGCATCAAGCCTCCGACCAAGGAGCAGGGGAGGATTTTACAAGTTCCAACAAAATGACAGATCAACATGAGCAGCAGCAACAGCAGCAGCAGCAGCAACAACAGCAGCAACAGCAGCAGCAGCAGCAACAACAACAACAACCACAGCAGCAGCAACAGCAACCACAAAATAAAGAAAAGCCACGGACGAACTTAATTATTAATTATCTCCCGCAATGTATGACGGAGAAAGATCTCTTTACATTGTTCGTAACAATCGGACCAGTAGAGTCATGCAGAGTTATGAAGGATTATAAAGTATGTTGTGGGTCTACGAAGATTGACTTAGTATAATGTATCAGAGAGTTTTTCTCTTGTACTCGATGTAAGCAAACAATTGTACTACTTCCAGACCGGATACAGTTATGGTTTCGGTTTTGTAAATTATGCAAAGGCAGAGGATGCCGCTAGAGCTATAAATACCTTGAATGGGTTACAAGTGCAAAACAAGCGCTTGAAAGTATCCTTTGCACGACCATCCGGAGAGGAAATCAAGGAAACCAATCTGTACGTCACAAATTTACCGAGGTTTGTATTATTTATTTGTTTAGATCTTAGGAAGTAGTACCGGATGAAGATTTATTAAACCATAGTTATCATGCCGTTAAACAAACATCATTACCTAGGAGTAATCTTTCTTTTAGGAATATAACAGAAAGTCAGATTGATGAAATATTTAGTAAATATGGAAATATCGTACAAAAGAACATACTAAAAGACAAGCTATCTGGGCTACCGAGGGGTGTAGCTTTTGTACGGTAAGTAGAATGACTATCTTTCTTATATCTTATGCTAGTTGAAATCTTAGCAACTTACGGACGTCTAATTATAAAGGTTTGAAATTTTATCTCACATCTATAAAGCTGTTACCAGCCAGAGAAATATCTTGTTATTGAAAATTGGATCAAACTCAATGCTACTGACCAGCTGTTTCAAGTAAAATTAACTGCGTCATTATGCAATACAGATTTCTAGGTATCACATGCATACTTATTGTGCGACGCGTCAACGTTGCCAAAGTATTTCTGCACGTTTCTTGGCCTGACCCGCGTAAATTCGATTTACACTTTTTTTTATGTCTACTGACCCAGTTAACCACTGATACAAAGATGCCTCGCAGATAGCCCGCTGCGCGGGTTGAACATTCTCTCAATAGATTGAAATAAAGCTAGGAACGTTTATGTACTATTTTTTTTTCAGACTCTTTTTGTAATATGTTATTAAATTTGATGTACGTGAACAGCGGGCATTTCTGAGATTATGTCTTTCGTTTGAAGATTTGACAAGCGGGAAGAGGCACAGGAAGCAATCGCGAGACTTCATGGCGCCATACCGGAGGGTGGATCGGAACCGTTGAGTGTTAAAATTGCGGAGGAGCATGGGAAACAAAAAGCAGCGTATTTCGCCGGATGGCAAGCTGGGTACAACCACAGTCGTGGTAAGTAATTGAAACATTTATCTTGAATAATTGTCAAGGCTGTTGCTTTGTTATCTGACAGTAGAATCACCATTCCCTGTGATGCTTTTTTTTTCGAAATATTCCTACCCAATGTTATATATATATAATGTGGAAATGGGCATTAGCGAGATTATATTACTGTCAGGTGAGCCTTGCATCTGGTCTCACAGATTAGAAAACTAGAAGACTGATTGTTCCATGTTCTTGCATTCACATCCTCTGAATAAATTGTTATCAGTGTTCAATCTCGTGTATATTTAGGAATGACTAGTATTTTACATTTATCGAAAAGGATACGTTTCTAACAAGAAAATGGAACCTTATTTTGAGTAAATAACTTGATTATTTATGTTATAATGCTAGAGTACATATCGCACTAATGTTATAAACATTAAACGAAAGGGTCAGCTAAAGAGCTATATTTTGTTGAATATTCTAAAAATTGTTTCGAATATTCTAAAAAGTTTTGAGAAAACTCTAATTGCACTTTATGTTAATCATGTACTCTAGCCTTACTTCCGTGTGTGCGCATACATATAACCGCGTATATCTGCGCACAAGTATGCGTCTCCTGCAAATTTTTGTTAACACGTGTCTATCGCTCATAGCGTTTCCCGTTAATGATAGAATTTAAAGAAGGAATTTTTGTACATAAATATTTTGTGTATAAGTACAATCGCGCCGTGTTCCATTGCGCATCCTTCACTATGGAATGCCTGTTCTTGAATATTTTGCCAGACAAGATTGTCGCGTCTAGATGAGAGACTGCAATAACTTATCGTCCTAGTTCATTGATATATTTACATACGCACCTACATATTCGTGTATGTGGGCGCGTGCGTGTTATATTGCGTGCACGTGTTTTCTTATTACGTGTTCTGAGAGATAGCTTTTCATATTCGAACCCTGTAAGGTGTTACATAGCGATTTTGTAAGTTTCATGAACCTGCCATTGAAAGGGTGTAAAGATTGTTTTGCTTCGTTTTGCAAATTCGCACAGTTTCATTTTCGGAATTACGCGCATGATGTATCCGAACGAAGACTTTCCTTCGAATACGATAGAGCGGAGCACTTGAGAATTTTCACACATAGGTAATATGTGAAACGGTAGCGATAGTGTCGTGAACAAAGCGATCTGGTAGGATTCGGCAGAGCGTCATACTTTAATGAAAATTCTAGTGACAGCTTGTGAGAATTATGCCTGCATCATATCTCACCTCGTGCAATACTAATTAGCTGTTTGGTTTTGGATGTTGGGTGACGCAACAGAATTATTACTAATTTCTCAGCTTTATCATCATTCATTTTGCCTGATTGTTGAGACTCGGTCGCGTCGAAGCGCAGCAGCTTTATTTTTGCTGATATCACTGTATTCTCTTTCTTAACGCAATTTTGTACATTCTCTTAAGGCATCTTGTACTATAAGTTTTTGTACTACATTTTGTTGTGTTACTGGAAAAAGAAAGATCGAAATATATATATTTCTTTCCACGAATGCGGCGCGTGTCGTGTTGATTCCTACTTTTTCATACCACTTCCCTCCAAAACGGTATGCGACGTCGACTGGTCAACTTTACGTCCCAGCACGCGGCAGTGCGGTTAATTCTACTATCAGTTATGTTAAGCTTTGAAAACGGAAATGAGATCATTTTGTTGTACGCTGGTTTGGGATTCTTTATTCGATCACGATTAGATTCCGGTCCATTTTGTTATTATGTTTACAAGTGGCTTGCAGTGTTCGATTTTCTGCGTGTCTTGTTCTGCGATATTTCGATATGTGATGATGGTTTAGCTGCTCCAGGCACGCTTTGCTAAATAATTCGAATGCATGGCCGTGCATTTTTACTAAATAATTATATTTCAAACAGTGTTGAGAGCGTGTATAACAAACATATTTAACATGTCATTTTCGTTTCTATGCTTGCCAAACTATGAAGGAGAGCGTCTGTATCCAACCAGGAATAAATATCAACGTTATACTCACTACCTGTATTAAGGAAGATTGTTATCGCGTTGCGTTTATAGAGGAATTGTACACTGTAAACATTTTTGTAAACGCGTATAATCATGAGTTCACGAGCGAAACAAGATCTAGACTCGTTATTCTCAATAGTTGAACGAACGACAATGTTTTCTGTTTCAGCCGACTTTAGACTGTCTAATACTTTGCACAATTGTATAGCAAATTTGTCACTATTCCGTTTCGTCATATGGAGACATTGCAATTTAAGATTCACTTGATCTTTTATCTCTTCAAATTCCATTTTATTGAGATTCTTGAAAACCAGTTTGCGAATTTCCCTACTATTTTTTACAATCATGAAAATGTGTCCTGTCACATCATTTTATCGTATAATTAAAATATACAGTTTTTGGTTCGTAAGATACGAAAGACGAACAAACGTTTAATTTAAAATGGTGGAACATTATGTGATATCAATATGGATGTCACTCAGTTCGAATGTTTCTGCGAAAGCCGCGTTAGTTCAGGTAGGCAGATTGATTTTTACACTTCGGTATGATTTGCTCAATCGATACAGTATTTTCGCATTTGAATAATTGCGATGCCCGATAAGTTATTACGTAATAAATATCATTAAAATTTTAATCTTATTTGCCAAGTGAAAGTCCATCTTGTGGCAAAAGAAAACAATCATTTATGAGATGGTTTGTATACTTGCGTACGTCAGTATATATACATTAGCTAACGCATACATTGCTCAACGAAAAGAAACAAATGAACCAATGTAACGTTTATTAAGACATGCTTGTCCATGGTTTCTTTTATATTCACTTTTTAAAATAATACTAGTGATAACAATAGTAATACAGAATTTGCATTTTACCGGAAAGAAGGAAAGGTTGAGAAAAGAGGTATGTAAAAATATAAGCGTATGTGACATGCGACACGAGTAAACCTCGAACTAGAGATGAGGGACACACCGATGAGATTAGGCTCAACTTGATAAATATGATTGGATTATACGTGCTAAGTAAAGTGGCCCTGCAGAGAAATATAGGGGTAAAAAGGTTTCAGAAATTGATGAAACGATGATTTAATAATCGAAGGTATCCACATCTGGAAACTGTGCAGAAGTCGTGAGAAAAGTCATTATAAAGCAATGTGTATACGTTTGTTGTTAAGAGTAGGCCCGCGTGCCAGTTACCACGGCGAATTTCGTTCGAGATATTTTTCGTACAATTGCCAGACTGGATTCCTGCCGATTATTCACGCAGAGTACGTGTGTTGTTCGGCACAATCTATGGGTCCCGCTCTTGTGATGTTATTCAATGTCGAACGGACTCAAATAGCTTAGTATTAAGTTCCGAGCAATTTGGCTCGTTCTACTAGCGTCTTTCGACTATAATCAAGAGCCATTGCCCCAATGCCAAAGTTATCAGGTCTCGAATTTCATGAAATCTAAATTGAAAAGTTTATCTCGAGTTTGCACTATTTAGCAGATGTAAGCCTGAATAGAAATGACAACAATTGATCCTATCATCTTTCCGTAGATATATTCGAAGTTATCGTTACTAGGAATACCACTCTTTCAGACGTTCAAATAGGCAAGAATGACTGATTGCAGATCTCATTGGAGATGTAAAATTCGGTTGGAACGCATAGAAATGAATGTGTACTTTATTGGCGCGAATAAGAGGTAGCCACTTGCGTACTAACTAAATTTGTGATATTGTTAGAGAAAGAAATTTGGCAATGGAGACACGTTACGTGACAGTGATCGTATTGTGTCTAAAGGAGCAATTTTACCTAGTATTCGAAAGACATCTCTACCATTTGAACTTTATCCACGCACAAACGTCGCACTGCATACCGTATAACTGACATTAAGTAGATCTAAAATTCGTACTCTTCGCAAAGTGGCGTTTGCGCGTGCATCTGTTTATTGTATAGAAAACAGACGGGTCGAACTACGATTTCTGGATCGTATTGTAGCTAAATGAATGGTGGAAATGTATACTACGATATCGTTAGAGACGTTCACAAGTTATCTTCAAATGCACTCTGCGGCAGTGCATTATCAAAAGCGAGCTGTTGGTTTATCGTGTCGTTCAGGATGTTAAATGACGGAATCTTTTCCGTTTTACTTCGCTCACTATTATATATTTCAATGGGAAAATAGTATCGAGTGCTACAACGAATTGATATTAGGAACTAAGAGATTGTTGCCTAATCGGGACATCATGCGTATATAATATAATAGATGGTTATTCGATCATTGAACGAACGAGTAATAGCAACGTCGATCACTTTCCACGAAATGACGTTACAACCGAAGTGCATAGTTAACTTCATGTCTATCAGCTACGAGCGTCTTGAGACAAACGTAAAAGGATTAGTTCACGTTTGTCAGGGCTAAAGTTCGACTTTAGCTTCGAATACCCTATGAAGTGTAATACTCTGACAACTATACGTAAATGCGCACAAAATCATATCGGTACTTCCAGGTGGTGAAAATCATCAATTTTATTTATACCAATAGACGTTACATAAGCCAGCACACTATATTATCACGTACAACGTGTCAGTAACCTTGTTATTGATTATTGCTAATTCATGCTATGTGGAGCTATAAGAAATTGAAAGAAGGGGCATATTACCTGTACGTACCTTCTCGCGTTCAATGATCGATTTAACCCGTTTCTTCCTTATACGTTAGAGGGACGATGTACGTGCTATTTATCGCTACTGAAACTTGGTAAAGAAATCTTTTAAAACTAATCAATGTATCTTTACCAATTAAAGTATTTTAAATTGAGGAAGGTGGATCTCGGTTGGAAGAAGGCAATTCTTCCGTTTGGACAATCGTAGTCGTTCTTTCAGATATTCCTCGATTTTTTATATATATATTTCGTTTATCGACATAATCATTTATCGTTGGGAGCTTTCCATTAAAATGGAGAGATTCTTTGATTCAATGAAGTTAGTATATTAATAATCTCAGAAGAACGTTTGCGATGAAAAATATCTGATTACAAGGTTTTATTTAAGAATTTAATCTATCCGATTTATTACGTCTCATGAATAATTTCTGATAAGTTCTTTATTTTGATCGCATTAGTAGTTACTATATAATACGGAGAGCTGTTTATGAAAACAAATAACAAATTATCCAATGTACAACTGGTAGATACTATCGACACTAATCAAGCATATTTTCATTGAAAAGCTCCCAAATTTCGATCAACGTAACGTACATGGTTGTAGATAGTTAATTCAGCTGATGCGTCAATATACAATCGGCACAATCTGCTGAGAGACGCGATATCCACCTTACTCATAATAGTACCTTTAAGTACGATCGTCAATATCAGTACCAAGAGCGATCGTGATGACTTTTCCAGCATGTTAATATTGTCAGTGCATCGATGACAGTTCAAAAACCACGGTTTGTCACCTTCAAAGCAAACTTCTTTAACGTCAGCGATGCCTTAATCAAAGACAGTGCCGCGAAAATTGAAATTATCCAATTTGTCAGTTGCTTGGGGACAAACAGTTAGAATTTTAACATTATTAATATTTTACGCGTTACACTATCGTTCTATATCTACATTATAATTATACCCTGTATTTTATGTCCGTATCAATAGTCGACGTTATTATCTTTTTTTATTACAAAGCGACGAACTAATTTTCTCTTACATTACAAACAATTTCGGGCTATGAACATTTATGTAATCTTTGCCCAAAAGGAACAGCTATTTACATTTGCGTGGTGTGTATCAAATTGTAAAGCGTTGTTTACAAGTCAAATATTGTACTTATACACAGGTACATAGCTAAAATGAATTATTGTCATAGAGCAAATTTCTTGACTGAATTTATGTGAAAATTTCGCCGTGATAGATTGAAACCATTATTAGTAAATTAAACAGTTATAATAACCAGAAACACAGTAATCTCTTGTAGTATTTTCATTTAATTTTATCTTATTTAGGTGTACTTTGTACATTAAAAAACATACTGGGCGAGTTAATTAATTTATATGATTAGATAATTGATAAAAAAAAAATGTGATGCTGGGTGTCAATAACCGGGCTTTACCGAGTTCGCTACTAATAATTGTATAAGTTCCACTCTGTTCTGTTACTGTGTTTCAGGAAATTTTCTTAAACGTTTTCACGTGTTGCGCATTCCATGAGAAAACTATGGCCATATTTATGTCATTGTCAAGAGGACATAACAATTATAAATATTGAGAAATTACTTCCTATGATGTACTCTGCTTTTTAGGAGTTCAGAATGCTTACCAATTTCAATTGTGCTTACTTTCCGATTGCTTCTGTAATGTCAATATAAATAATGCATGGGCAATTTTTTCGATCGAGCTTATATAAGGAATTACTAACGGCTAAAACCGCTCTTTACTTGCATTTATACGTGCTGACTCTAGTTCCATCAATATCTTATACTACGATATACAATACATCATTTATTACAAATCATCATATTTTATAATTTTTATATATTTCCTTTGAGCAATATAAACATAGTCTTAACCGGCAACTGCAGTGCTACGATTACAAATTTCATTATTTCATCTACAGAAATAATGTTATAACGACAATGTATTTTACAAACATAATTCAACGGCGGGCACGTTTGTATATGACATATTTTTCACGTTTTGTCAGTGAGAACAATATTGTTGTTCAGCAAAAAAAAGCGGGTAAAGAATATATTTGTCTAGTAAATAACGCAACAATGTTATAACTGTTTGACTTTACTTAAACCGCTTACGAGATTCCAGTAATAGAAATATAACGGCACGAGTTTTATCCTCCCAACATTGAGAGGGGCATTGTAAATAAATTGAAAGATCCAGTGCTGCGCAATACTAATTTTTAAACTTAAGTAGTAAATTGTAAGGATTTAACGGCTCGAGGAATGTGTGTGAAACGATTAATCCCGAAGTCCAGTAGTGCTAACGATGGCTGTGATAAGGATAAGGAAAACATTAATGAAAGCGTGGAACCTAATGCGTGATAGCGGCGAAACTTACAGTGACGTTTTCTTTTTCTGTCGAAATCGGACTTTTTGCGGAATGGCGAACATCTCGTTGCTCCGTTCTAGAGGCAGCATTTTTCATTATTTTTCTGACCGGTAGCTGTCGGTAGGGTGTTTTGTCAATTTTCAAATTCTACAGTATCAATCATTCTTGACGGATCTATCAATTCTGCTGGCAAACGGAAAAATTTCCTGCGTTCACGGCATCGAGCAGATTGCGGTTGGCTGTTGTAACAAACATTCTTTACAATATCATCGTGTTGTCTTTGACGTCATTACGGGTATAACGCAAATTGTTACTTTTGGTACGTTTCAGAGAAAGAGAAAGCTCACAAGTAAATAAACACGATATAAAACGTACACACGGATACACATATGTAGACACCTTTAACATACGTATATGCATACGTATATATATGTATATGTATATGTATATATATATATAAGTTGGTAACATACACCAGGCCTCGTCTAGAAATGTCTGGAACATCGAAAACTATTCCATTATCGTCATGTTTGTCCTCTACTTCGCGTACATAAAATCGATTGTAAAAGGATTGCACGATCTTTGCGAATCGATTTCGATTAATCAACCCATTAGTCTTGGTTACATAACGATAGCGACTATACCGGCGTTAGTGCTTAACGGGAGTACGACATACGCCTATACAGTTACACTTAATACACGCATACATAAAGAATACACACTCACACATAGCATACATGATTAGAAGAAAAAATATGTCTCCTCCGGTGTAAAAATAGTTACTGCAACTTTTGCGTCAACTCGTTGTAAGAGCATTCACATTTAAATATGTTGAAGGTATCAGGATGTAAGACGTATATTGTCCATATTTATACTGGAGCTTCCAGTCGCTGCATCTGTATTTTGTGCTGATGATTTTTTTTCAACGCCTTTCATATTGAGAGATCATCGAATACGCCTAACGCTCCGTTACTTATTTGCTACACGCGTACTGTAACGCTTATACTGAATGAAGCATCGCTAAGCACCAATTGTAACTATATCATTGGCATTACGGTTTGCGTACATTGCGCGAACATTGCTACGATTGTAAGCTTGACTCTTCATATTAGTCCACCATATTAGTCGCACTCATTACAATCTCACTTCTTCATTATTCTGCACACGAATCACGCTTTTCGCAGTACGTTAGTTTGCAAATTCATACGTACAGATGAACGTTTCGATACACGTTTTCGTTCTTTGTCAGTAAATCAGCAGTCTCCTCTAGTATTGTTTCCTTCAATTATACATGTGCGTTAGGAGATATTTCCCAAACAATTTTACTGCAGCTGATTCAGCTGATGAGGGTATTGATTATAGGTCAAGTCGTACGGGAAACATTCGTTTCAATTTATTGTCAGCTATTTATTTCAAAGAGCAAACTGTAGATATTTTTATCCACAGAATTAAGTGCAACAAAGTATTGCGAATGCAAATTACCAGATACGACTGCGTAGATTATGTGCAAGTAATGGACCCGACGAGCTTCTTCTATGACACGATAACAACCTCACTAGTTTCGTATTCTCGGCAAAAAAAACGTGAAAAAATCATCAGGACAGAAACACGTTGAACAGTTGATACGAGAAACAGAGATTCGCTCTTCGATGTTTCTACAATTGTCTCATACCTTTTTTATTCATGTTGTTACGATTACGAATTTCATCTAATTATATGATTGCTCGTTGAATTTAATTAAAATAGTAGAAACCAAATGAAAGACTACTCATTTATTGGCGACTTTTGTCCCTCTTTACCGTCGGACCCCTCCCACAAAACGGACGCATTTTTATCCACCCATATGCACTGTTCATTCATTCGTTCATCAGCGACTTTGCAAAATTACATGTATACCTTAATACTTCCTGATCTGTTTTTGTAATTCTGCATTGAGTTTATAAAAACATGAAATTACTGAAACTAGAAAAGCTATCCCTGTAATAAAATTCTCTTGACAGTTTGTGGACGAAGGTTTTAGATCTGCATATCCCAGACATATATACGCTATGCATATGCATGAAGAAAATGATAAATTTCCCAGCTAGATTGGTAGATTATGTCGGTATTCGTCTAGAAACGGTTAAAAGGGTGGATAGAAAGAAAAGGTACGATAGAGACAAAAATTTGCAAACGGAAAGTAATAGGATGAATCTGCAAGAAGAGTCCGGTGAGAGAGAATGATACCTTTAGAAGTATATCGATATTTACCCAGACAAGAATAAAAGTTTGGCAAGTACTGAGTGAGATTAATCGATGTAGGAGGATAATAAAATTTGATGATTTTTCAGGAGGGGCCGGTGGCGGCGCAGGACTCGGTGGCGGTGGTAGAGGTCGAGGGGGCCTAAGTGGCGGCGGTCCACCGGGCATGGGCATGGGGATCGGTGCCAGCGGTGGTCCCGGGATGATAGGTCGAACCGGAGGCTTCGGACCTCGAGGAGGACATCACGGTGGATTCCTCGGGGGCGGTGGTGGTGGAGGTGGTGGCGGAGGCGGGGGTGCAGGAGGAGGCGGGGGCGGGGGAGGCGGTGGCGGAGGAGGACCCGGTGCCATGAGAATGGAGAAGATCCATCCGCATCGTTTCAATCCAATCGGCATGGGCGGCGGCGGCGGCTACGTTCAGTCACACTTCTGGTGACCGCTAATCGATGCCGTTATTAACGCGATCGTGGGACTGTCGGCGGTTACATCCCTCGCCGCTTCGTTTCTCTCCTAACTGAATCGTTGCTGCCGTTCGTGTCGTCAGCCTCGAGCGATCGCGAAGTTGCAAGAGCGTGTTACACCGACCGACCGTTCGCACCTTGCTGCGCAAGAATCTGCAGAAAAACACTGAACGCTGCGAATCGATCGAGATTTTATTACGTGCCGCGGTGATCGCAGTCTATCACTGCGACCGTCGTCCTATTAGACGCGTCAAATGGGAAATGTTTTTCTCTTCTCTATGACTCCCTCCAAATTCGCCTTATACCGGTATTGCATACGTAGGCTGTTCTCTTACGAACGAAATTCGCGGTAGTGCCGCGCCAAAAAAGTCATCGCTAATCTCGAATAGGAAACCGTGGTCGTTCATAAATTAAATGACGAACGCTTAAGAAGAATATCGTACATTCGCGTACGATAGACCAGTAGATGTTACGATGTACAACGCACTCGAGGAGGACGGTCCATATTGCAGGTATTCACGTCGAATTTTAAATGAACTTTAATGATTCGCTTTGCATAGGAAATACACGAGTTCAATGTCATAAGTGGCAATTATTGACAGGCGTGTCGCTTTCGAATTTGGTCCGATCCGCGGTTGTAAATTGGTCCACATTCCTTACCCTCGTACGAGCTTAAGATTGTATGTGATTAGGCTAAAAAATCACTCTTGTGATATGAAGAAAAGTTGTGTGTACAATGTGTGTACCGTGTTCACGTGTGAGCGTTAAAGATTGCTAAGAAGGACCGTCATGATTGAGAGAACGATAACGCGTGTACCCAATAAATAAGTATATAGGCGGTGCACTTTTTACATCGGAGCGCGGCTCAAAAATTGATGGTCTCAAGTACACGTGTGTATGGCAATATTCGATGTCCGATGTGAAATTAACGTACGAAGATAACGTGAAAAGACGTAACCAAACATTGTAACAAAGTAATGTTCACTTGTGTGTATGCGTATTTGCTTCTAGTGGAAGTTAAGTGACACTTCCCGGCCGTTTAAGATATATAAGATTTTAATTTTCATAAGAGCTTTATCGAGAAGTATCTAAATCTAATAGTATTTTTTTCAAATTTTTCTATTTCGTGCCGGAACAAGCTTTATTAAATCACTGTAAATGAGTAAGCCTAATCTACGGCTTTCTAAGATGAAAATGAATTTTTGCAGAATACCTTATACATATACACGCATATAAGCTAAGAAGAAAGAGTTATAGTAGTTATAAATTTATTTATTTGTTTTTAAACATATTACCCCGCTTTTACGAAACTGCTGATGCTTCACCGCAAATCTCGTTGTGCACCTCGGTAAATGTTAATAGAGTATTCCGTCTTTGTCGCATTCCGACACCGTTTACCACTGACAAGAATTTCTGTGAAAATGTCTCAGTTTCAATAATGCTTGTTTCCATATTTTATTACTCGTCTCACGCACGTGAACGCTTTAACGTTGGAAACAATTTTAATGGTTATGGCTACTACAAAATCCGAGATACTTGTTTAACAGCAGTTTTTTTGCAATTTGAATCTCCAGATGTCACCAGGGGGAGTACAATCAAAATATTCTTGTCACCGTTTACAACGGTTTAACCTGCTTCTTCAGCATCTATAAAGGCATCTTTTATAGAAGTTTTGCAACTTGGAAAAATTGAACATTCTCATAGTTCGTCGATTTAGTGCAATACGAGCCATAATGGAGATGCAATTATAATATAGAAGATCAATTATTTTTCCGAGGTGCTTGAATACCGATCGCGAAATTAAAGAATTTATTATGTTATAAAAAGCAGTGCTGAGACGAGATTGTCCCCCTTTCACAACTTGCATTACTGCTAAACTTCACCGGGGGTACAACTGTCATGAAAATAAGGGCAAAGCAGCTGCTTCCTGATCGCTCGAGCGCGCTTCTTTTTACCCCGTAGGCAGGTAGCTCGTTCCGACATAGTCGGATTCTAGCTTCTGTGTAACAATAAATTAGTTATCGTCTCGTTGTACCCCGTCCGTTTTTTGCGTTTCAAACAAAACGTCGGGGTTTTCGTTGAGCAGGAGCTAAGAGTTTTACGTGTTGTTGTACATTTTCTCTTTAAATGGTTCTACCTTTAAACTTTATCAAATGTTTAACTTTAAGAAAGAGTTTTATCGGAGTCAACGTAAGAGAGAGGGACTGTGTTTCCTGTAACGTGTGTTTCCGCTTACAGCGACGGATAGCGGTGGTGAACATTATGTTGAATGATTGCTATGAATCATCACTGTTTTGTACCCTGGATAACGAAAGAAAAAAAAAACGTTGCACCGATATACTTGAACCGGTTTGTTGATTCAATCTACATTTATATAGTGATGCGTAATATGGGTCCTCCGGTGCAGGCCCCAATGTGATCTTGGATTAATGCGACGATGGACTTGGTACAAACGACATTTGTACGATTAACTTAATTGTAAGAGTATGTAATTACTTAATAATAGGAATTGTAAAGTGCAACCATGTAAAAGTTTCAAGTCGTAAAATTCATTTTTTTTTTCTTTTACTTTTGACGGATATTAAGTGAAAGTTACTTTTAGTGATGTATCACGCATCCTGTCTATGTACTATGATCGTACTGTTCAATCACTGTTAACTTATCATCATGTTCCCTGAAACGTTTCCTATCGTTCTTAAATATCATTTGTTATTTATAATTTTGCGTACGCGCTGTTCTTCTGGCAGCAAGTGGACTTACAGAGTGTAGTTGAATGCGTCAAACAGATTTTTGTAGGTCAACGGTTTGTTTCATTGCTTGCACACGAGTGATCGAAATCGCGGATTCGATTGTTAGGTACCTGAGGTCTTTACACGAGGGATCCAAAGATATAAAGAGGTGGAAAAAGCGTGTATAAAGGCGTTAATGTTTTCACAATAATTACCATCGTTATCCGCGTCGCCGTTATGTATATAAATATGAGGAAACACCATTATCGCGACACCTTATATAGACAATGAGACTGACTTTTTATAGGAGACAAATTTTACGCAAGTAATGCAATTATCAGAGTCACACTTATGATACATACTAAAGGTGTATCCATATTTTAATGAGATAAGTCTGCCTTATTCTGAATACATATAATAGAATGACTTGCTAAGGAGCCTTTTCTTCGACTTGTTTAACCGTTTCCGTAGATTCCGTCAATTTTAGCCGTATTATAGCTGATTTGTGACAAAAGAAGAAGCGATCTTTTCGAAATGACATTGATGTATAAGCGGAATATGGTAAAAAGCATTGAAATCGCACAAAATATCAGTCAGTGTACGTTATTAAAGACAGAAAACCAAATTGGCATCTCTAACGTTCCACATTCTTTTTAAGAATAGTGATGTAAATTACACTGTAACAATTCGATTTTATTATTTGACCCGCATCGATTACCATTCGAATAAAGAAAAACTACAATGAAATTAATATTAGTGAAGATGTTTTAAAAATAACTTTGTTACGTTCACAGATATAATACGGCGATTCACAATAAGGCAAATCAATCGATGTAAGAACGGGAAACTACGATTTTATGCAGCTTTTATTTCCCGATATTATAGAGAATTATCATTCAATGCTTATAGTAAGTTTTGGCGCAAGATAATAGAAATTCCGAAGTAAGATAGATCGGCTTCGCACCTATCTTACCTTTACACACGACTAAAGAAGCATAAATTATCGGCTGGAGTAGTACAAAGGCATACAAATGACACGATTAATGACTGTATTAATGAATGAAAATCTCTCCAGTATGAATATGCAAAAATGTTTGTTGAACACTACTCCATTGGATACAGTACCTCCTTCTTTCAGTGGTTAAGCTTATCAAAAAGACAATCTAAATAAATATTTTGGCAAAAGCAAGGATGCTCTTGAATAAGTGCTTGACCGATTAACCTTGAAACCTAATGGCGGCTTAAAAGCCCTAATATGCCGGTGGCGTTGTTGAAATTATTCAAAAGACAAATGTACTCTTAATTACGATTGAATCAATAGTTGTAGAAAGTTGACATTACAACGTGTCCAAAGGTTTCCGTAAAGTTTCCAATTCATTTCGTGCGTATGTAGCTAAACCAAAGAGCCGAAAGCTTACTCACCTTCTTCTGCACACATATCATTTGAAATTCTACAATTCAGGGCAAACATGCTGCAAAAATAAGGTACACGGAATTTGTGTATAAAAGTATTTATTATTCGCACAGGTTAATCTACATTGTGTTGCGTTTTATAGACATATTCTGAGGATGTTTTGTGATTATGTACCGATATACTAGCACGCTTACTCGCACGGAATATACATTATTTATTTCAGAATAAAAATAAACCTTTCGGAAGATTGGCCTGCCCGTGTATGCATGGATGAATCCTTTTACTGTTTTCGAAAGAGAAGTTTATTAAGTACCAGAGATAAGATATATCGTCCTCGTGAATTTTCCTGTAAAAATGTTTATAATAAGACATCCATTAGGAGATATCGGATTCCGCTAAAACAAGGAAAGTACCGAGCTAAAATAAACTTAATTATAGTCTTCGTGCGTTCAGCGATTTTGCAGCCGCGTTGTAGAAGTATATTCTGAGCATGAAGATTGTTCGGTGAATTTGACCAAGTACGATGTTGCCCTTCAGAAGGCAGCTCGCAATTATAATAGCAAAGTGCCTGGTGATGAGCCGCAACGTAATTTGTTTAAACAGACGTTTTTACCAAGCTCCAAGCTCCGTCAGATTCAAATAATTTTTATTTTGCCGCTGTGTCACGCAGTAGGAATTAACTTTAGTATTTGCTCAAAATTATGGACCCTCAATTTACGTAAAAGATAGATCAGTATAGCTTTACTTTATGCGATACAGAATATATCAACTCGATCACTAAAAATATCGTCCTTTGTCAACCAAGATGACAATTGACCAATGACGTCGGCGGTTGCCATCTAGCATTGTTATTCCGTAGGAAGTACATCTGGCACAAACTAATCGTCCAAACAAAAATTTAAAGAGAAATTTTAGCCGCATAACATTATGCACACGCAATCAAGACTTTTTGTGCATACCGCGTAAATCGACGGTCCAGGACAAGGATAGTACACAGAAAAACATTACAGGTTGGTAGAACATATTGAAAGAAAAGGCTCTTAAGAAACATATATTTTTAGGTTAGAAATTATACTTGGCGCCGTTCGCAACTAAGTCGGATGAATGTCTGTTTTCGAGAATAGCAACTATATAAAAGATGCTCAGGTCAGAGAAAAAGAGCTAAAAACTGATTGGCCGAATACAAGTAAGGACTAGTATTATTTCCTTAAAATCCACATATTTCCTTGTTGAGCTCGTTAAAAATTGACTTAAGCAATAACTTTTAACGGTGAAATATTCTTAAAATGCAATGAGGGTATTTGAGACTGACAAATTCAACTCGCAATTTAACAATTTCTCAAAATCCTGGTTGCCAATAGGAAGTCTCAAATAGAAATAGTACGTTAAACAGAAAATTCGTATAATTAAAAATGTGATTAATATTTGAAATAGAGTAGCGATCCTATTGCATTAGTTATAGAGAAAACAGTACCTTCAGAGAGTTGTATCAAGTGATCGACGTTCCAGCGCAGAAAACCGTGGAAAATCTGGACGCTACGATATCACAATGCGGAAAACACTGAGAAACGGGTTCGTTTATTATTCAACGGTCGAACAGAGTTGTGGAAATATCGAAAGCCGGCGGCTGACTTTTACGCGGCACGACGATGCATGTTTGCTGCACGCTCGACGAGTTCGGTTTGATGATTTTTTAGTTAAAACGGGAAACTTTATACCCGGCACGTTCCCTCCACCCACAGGATGCTGCGGCCTAGAGATTAGCCGCAACAAACTCGCGTAGAGGAAACAGGAAGGGGCGGATAGCTTCAGAGGCCGAGATATGCTTCTAACCTTCCTAGGGTTGAACTTTAACGATATATTGGCGAGTATAGGAAAAAAACATTATCACGAGTTTCTTTTTCGAGTATTCAGAACCTCTAGTACAGAATAGCGCAGGATACAATTTTTCGTTTCTTTTACCAAAAATCTTATATAGTGCTATCAATCCGTCCAGAAAAGAAAACTCCATACGTAACATTACTGATAACACTATCGTTGCGCTTTCTGTTTTTCAGTTAGTAGCATCAATTTACCTATTATAAATACTGAATACCGAAATAAAAGCAGTTGTTGTTAAAAATTGGAAATCATGTAGGTGTATTTTGACGATTCACGGAATTTCTCATTTTCTATTCTGCAGAATAGCGCGCTAAGCAAATCGATGAAGAGGAGAAGTGAATTTTATTCGTTCGGAAAGTAGTTTTCGATGCGAAAGTGCAGACAATTCAGGGCTAGTGGAGCAGAGAGGGAGAGAAAGAGAGACGTCGGTAAGTTGGGAGAGGTCTTGTGTCTCTTGACACGGTTGCAGAGAACGTTTCTGGTTCATTAGTCGCGCGCGGCCGCGTGTATATACGTGATCAGCCTCGCGTCCCTTGACCTGGCCCTGTGTTTTTCCCCCTCACCTTTTCTTTTCGTCTTCTCTTTCGCTGAAAAGCAAACCCGCCCTGCGCCCTTTCTTCAATATAATCCCGCGAGGAAAAAGTGAATTGCAAGGCGCATCTGCTGCGCGTATGCGTGCTCTTTTAACGCGCGCCGCGGCTTCTCTGGGCACAAGACTTTCCGAATAGTCACGATTGCAAGACGCAGGGTAGCAAGGAACGTAGTGCACGGTGCCTAACAATCCTCATTTAAATCTGCTACTTCCTGCGAACTCGGCGCAATCCTGACGACGCCGACGGCTGATTACTGCAAGGAATTCCTTTATCAAATCTCATTAAATATGGTCCGCTGAAACCACACGTGCATTTCTTTCAACTACTTCGTACGCAGCACACATATTAGCATTTTATTACTTCCCTAAGGAGAGTTTCTACCTTCTATTAATACCACATCAATTTACTGTAACGTCGACAAAGTAAACTCTTATACGCTTCAATGTTGCATGCATCTCTTTAATATCGAATCTTATTTTACAATCTTTTATACATTGTTGGAATGAACGATGCGAATCGATTATACAGATGTTTGCCGTGCGTCGTTTCGTCCGTTTTTTGTTTTCTTTTGTAGCGTTGCCCTTCTACGAAGAGTGTGACCCACCGACCCATGCGTTAGTCAGTTTTTCAGTACCGATCCGAACCCGAAGCCGAACGAAAGAGATTACACGTTTCAACATTTACTAGCTACGCAGATGGTTTCCAACTATTCTGTACTTTTTTACTATTATTATTTATCATTTAGATTTTTATGAACATCGTCTACACCCATAGAGCTATGTATCCATTATAATCTTGTGGGATCGTTGGCATTCGAATGGAGGAAGAAGGAAACAAAAGTGTAATGCTGTTTGTTACGATCGTCGAGAGACGCGCAATGACTCATCTTCTGAATGTCCTCGGTTTATTTTTTACGCGTGAATCACAAGTTTATGTCGAATATTTATTACAGTGTACTGCAAGACACAATATACCCGAACAACGGGAAATAATAATATAGCCGCGTCAATAATTTTCCTGCACAGAAACGGTTTCTATGCGTATAAGTACGCACATAAGTATGCGCACATGGTTCGGAAACAATCTATCCAATTCAGATATAGAAACTCTCATATAGTCAATCACAAGCGACGATACTACGAGCTGATCACATTGTTACATAAATTATTCTTAATCCCTGATCTCACTAGATGCTTCTTAATAAGATAGTCTCTTAGCAAGTGGGTTGAAGGCGTATCGAAAACACGCACAGTCCTAGTTTACAGCGTTATGAGACATAAACAGTATAAGAAGATAAATTGATCGCGTTGGCCAATGACTATGCTACTAGAAAAACTATTCTCGTATGAGTAAGCGAGGACCTGCGGCGTCTAAATTGCGTATGTTGCCTAGTGTGGAGGCGGTTAATAATTGCAAAGAAAATCTGTTTAACTTAACGAAACTGATTCAAAATAAGATTAATTTCATGGAAAATCCATAGTCTGCGAATAAATAACATATTTGATTTTGTGGAAAGTTCCACGAGATTCGAAGATCAAAAATACGCAGTTAAAAACACGCAAACACAACCATAACTTCAAAATATCAGAGAGATGAATATTTTTTAGCGATATTCACTGTATCGTTTCTAACAATGGCAGCGGCAAAACTGATAGTTTGGACAGAAAAAAAAACTTGGAAGAACGTTAATCGTTCTGTCCGTCACATGCGATGCCGTTAATTGGACTAATTTAGTCTGAAGCAAAAATACCTTGAAGGCACATAAGTGAAACAATTGTAGGCACTGTGCGATACAATTTCTGTTTTGTATTGCAATACTGTACGAAATAGTTTGACCCCGGCACATTCGTTAGGCATGTTTGTATTTGACTCACGTGTACTTCACAAAAAGATGTCCGTTTCCGGGTCACCGCAGTATTCATGAAATTGGTGCACGATAAGAAACATAAACTATTATTCATAATTATTCCAACGGCACTATTTGGACTTATTCTAAGTAGACGAGTGTGGCTCACGGAAGTAATACCGATATACATATATGCTCATTCGTGTATATACTTATTATATTTCTTAAATACATCAATTATTCGAATATTCGTGAGCGATAATACACGTTACGCATGCGTTCACACGGTCGACACATAATGTACGCGTAGTAAGACATTCAAAAAGAAAATTGTACACGCGCACGAATATTCAAGTAAGTTGAGAGACAAATGAAACTTACGACTCTTAAGGATCACCAAAGATCCGAAGCCTTTACGAAAAAAATGTGTAGATCACGTCTTGAAGTGCAACACTTTTGATGTTTTGTTGAGATTGCTGTTAAGTTTATCAGGGTCTGAAGACGCTATTGACATATTGAATCCATTATCAGCACCTTGGCCCGTTTTTCCACATCGGTGATCAAGTCAGTTATTTTCACTTTAGCCAATTTTAATTTTAATTTTATAAATCAACGGTCGGTTATGGTGACACAGTGGTACAATGATGGATGATAGATGAGTCTAAAATGTTTGAAGGAAAAATACCGTGAATGTCTCGCTACAATCTGAAATTGTCGAAATCGCGGTGAAGCGTATTGGTATCTCAGCCGAACGTTGGGAATAGTTGAGTCATTATCGCGAGCTGCACCCGGAAGTCGAAAATAATCTTTCGCGCCATGCTCGAGAGATTTTGATCGGAGATGAAGGAACTTGGTCCGAGGAAGCACACACAACACACACGGCGTCCCGTAGGCAACTGAACATCATTTGACCGTGTGAGAGGGCTTCCCGAGAAAAAGAGGAGACGGAACACGTGGTCCGCTTCTTGACGGTTGCCGCACCAAGGGGGAGCGTACCCCGATCAAGGCCAATTCACATTTACGCAAATCTTTCTTTCTCTTATGGGAAACCATCGTTACCGCATCGTTACCGCATCTGTTTATCTCTGCATCAATCACGTTTTACTGCCTATCAATTTTAACATTCTCAGGAACTCTACGAAATGGTGCGTTTACATTGAGTATGAAAAAAAGGCGAAAGGGTCAAGGGGCAACGTCCCACAGGGGCCACGGAGCACGATCGAATTCGATCAAATTTGCATTTCCCGTTCACGACGAACAATGCCGAAAGAGGAAGGGCTCGTAAACCGAAACTTCCATCTGCATACCTTTCGATCCGGTGTTTCTTCTACCTACGAGAAACATGCACGTGGAAGCTGCTTAAGTACTATCCGAATTCATCCTCACGTATTATTGCGATAATCAGTTAGGATTAAATGCACGGGCGCCTTTTTAATGCTGCTTAAGTCTCATTCGTATTCCCACTCAAATGTCCCACCGGTTTTTCTGTTTCAGGTAAAAGGACCGGCAAATGTTTGTCTGGCTTCGAAACGACGAAAGATTATCCGTATTGTCTCGTGCAGATCTTTATTGGCGTTTAACATTTCTCTAGATAATGAAAAACTGGATGAAGTCGTTCAGCAGAATATTCGCAACCATACTCGAAAAGGGAAGAAACTGAAGGGAACACTGATAGAACGGGCGAAGCTAGAGGGTAGTCCTGCATGCAGTTCAATAGGGATAAAGAAATGAAAAGGCAAGACAGGTTAGTGAGAGAGGGAGAATAAGGACATAAGTAACTGCTGGAGGGAAACATAAAATGAAAGAGAGAGAGAGAAAAAGAAAATAAGTGAGTGAAAGAAGGAAGAAGAGCTGTGGAAAGGGACACGCGGTGGAGGAAAGAATGTTTATGAGAGAACAGCTGTTCGTTCCTTGGTATGGCATCTATGGTACCTTCATACAGTGGTAAAAGCCGTTTCATGGAACTTCTTTCATGGTGTCAGGTATATGCAACACGTGTTGCACACATTGCACATGCACGTGTTCAGTCTCATTGGACTCGCTCTTATTTTCTACTTACTTGCTTTTTTTCAACTTTGCATATTAATCTTTTACTTTTTAATGTTCGGATTTTTAATATTCATACAATAGACTGCAATAGGCAGAATGAGAATTTACCAATTTTTTTTAATATCCAATAGTACCGTAACTGTTTTACTCACAGTCCGAACTAGACACGAATACTGTCTGTAAAAACCGAATATCGCGTTCTTTTGGTATGCGATTAAGTTTTAAATCGAAAATTATGTCAGCACTGTTTAGCTGCGCTTACTCAGAAGACGCGACGTAGAATATTGAAAAGTCTCGTTTTCACGCATGTGGGGTGCATAAACAGTTTTTACAGTCTTCCTAGATGCTGTCGCTTTCAAAACTCCAGATGCTGGGCCGATGTTTTTTTTTTTCACTTAACGACAAGTGTGTGTGCCATCTTTCGTATAGCTATACGTTTTGTTACTTTATCTTTCTTCGCCTTCTCTTACTCTTCCGTGTTTCTTATAGCTTTTTCTAGCTAAGAATTATTCGTACGTACGTATCACAATACCTTATGTTCGGTCGTAAAGAAGGATTGCACATAAAAAATGAAATCGAGTACAAAAGTACATAGAATTTTATAGCACATAAATAAATTATAATGACAACACGAAAACATAATAACATTTAATAATTATAAACTAACAAATGTAATGACGGGAGTGAATAATTAATGTAATGAAATAGCAAGAGAGCGTTTTCCATGGAAGGTCGAAAGACTAATACTCGATGGTGACGGTTTTCGTTTTCAGATATTCATGGAGAGCTGCCTGTCCGAGATCCTTGCCAAAGCCAGACATCTTGAACCCTCCGAAGGGTGCAGCCACGTCGGTTTTGTTATACGTATTAATGAAAACGGTTCCGGCGTCAATTTTCTCGGCAAACCTTAGCGCACGGTCGATATTTTTGGTTAAAACTCCAGAAGCCAGGCCAAATTCTGTATTATTCGCTCGAGCTATCATGTTGTCGATGTTCTTCGAGCTGAACGTCGATATGACCATCACCGGTCCAAAAGATTCTTCTTTCGCGATGAACATGTCATCCGTAACGTTTGTAAATATCGTTGGTTCGAAGTACCAGCCAGGTCGATCTAGACGTTTGCCACCATAAACTAATTTTGCACCTTCGTCAACTCCTCGTTGCACGAATTCAATAAGTTTGTCCAAATGAGCTTTGTGATTTTGCGGACCATGAGCTGTTCGTCGGTCAAGTGGATTGCCAATGGAGATCTTCTTTGTTTCCTCAATCACGCGCCTAACAAACTCATCGTGTATGGACTCCTCGACAAATAGACGGCCTGTACGGACAAAAATAATTATCTGAAGCCGAGCGGTCAAAAGGATTATTTGAAGTGTTCCGATAAATTAGTTTTATGCGTACCGGCAGCAATGCAATTTTCACCCTTATTGAAGAACACGCCGCTCATTCCTAGTCTGACAGCTTGTTGTAGATCGGCATCTTCAAAAATGACCAACGGACTTTTTCCACCCAGCTCAAGCGAGATCTTCTTCAAATTACTGACCGCGCATGACTTCATGATAGTCTGTCCAATCTCCGTGGATCCGGTAAATCCGAGTTTCCGCACCAACGGATGTTCGACCACAGCATTCCCGGTTGTGGAACCATTTCCGGGAACGATATTTACTACGCCAGGCGGAATGCCCGCTTTCGCCGTAAGCTCGGCGAATTTTAAAGCGGTTAAGGGCGAAGCTTGGGCCGGTTTCATCACAACCGTATTTCCGGCTGCCAAACAAGCGGCCATCTTCCATGATAACATCATCAGTGGATAGTTCCATGGTGTTACGAGGCCGCATACACCCACAGGCTCCTTCCGTGTAAAGGTCAGATTCCGATTAGGTCGGGCATGAGTGATCGGTATCGTCTCGCCGTGAATTTTGTCGCACCAGCCAGCAAAGTAACGCCAGGTCTCAATTGACATGCCCACATGGGTCTTAAGGGCAAGAGTGTAGACGGCGCCGGAGTCTAAACTCTCAATGGTGGCCAATTCTTCCTTGTGCTGCTCCATCAGATCCGCCAGCCTAGAGAAGAAAGCGGATGAAAAGAGTATTATCGATCTACGCGGAATGAAAGTGAAAAGGAAAGTGAAAAGAAAGGTGAAGAATTTACTTGAATAAAAGAGCACCGCGTTCTCTGGCGCTGATCTTGCTCCACTCGCCCTCTTCGAAGGCTTTTTTTGCTGCCTTGACTGCTCGGTCAACATCTTCGAAAGAAGCGCACTCCACGGAGCATATGATGCTTTCGTCATGGGGATTAATCGTGTTGATCGGTTTCCCGTGACCGTTGACAAACTCGCCATTGATAAAGAGCTGCCGTGGGAACCTTAGATCCATGCTGTTCGCGTGCATCTCTACCGCGTCGTATTTAACTTCCTTCGGACCAGCCGAACCTCCACCGCGCAGTGCCAAAATTGTAACTGATACAAACTGCATGAAACTCGGTGCCATGAAAACGTCGATGTTCTGCAGGCTTACTCCCAAATTCTCTTTCACTTCTTCTACTAGCCGCACTACATCCATGCTTCCCGCGCCTGAATATGAAAATGTCATTACATAACGATTGTGTTCGTAAAATATCGCAGAAATAGCTGCTCGAAGAATATCTGAAGAACGCTTACCGCAAGCAAAGAAGTCAGTGTCATCTTCAATTCCTTCTAAATTGAGAATTCCTTGCCAAATGCGTCTAACCGTGTCAACGTGTAGCAGCTCCTCTTCCGTAAACTCAACAACGCAATTCTCATCCGCTTTTCCATACTTGTTCGCATGAATTGTCCTATTACCGATCTTCATCGTCTCAATATTGACAAAATGCCCGTCAACAGCTTCAATTAGAAGACCATCCTGATGAACCATCGCAGATCTGCCTTCAACGTCGATCGTTTCTGTCTCTTCGCTTTTCGGCACAGCACCGTTCCAAAGTGTCGATCCATAAAAACGCGCTTCTTCGCCATTGACGAGAGTCCACGCACCCGGGGTACTATCAAGGGCGCGTATAAAGTTGTGCACTTCCTGGGCAGACTTTGTCCAATTGATCCGCTGTAACTCTTTCTTGTTGAGAAGAGGATCATATGTGGCGCCCACTTCCGTTTGTGGGATCATCGGAGCACAACCTTTCGCTACGAGATCGACTGCCTCTCCCATGCCCTTCACCCCCTCAGGGTACAGGAAATTATTGTACAACGTGTCCAGAGTGTCGTTCGGTTCGACCTTGCATGATTTTTGAAGAAGTATCGGTCCTGTGTCAAGGCCATCGTCTGCCCAAAAGACAGAGAAACCAGCTGTCTTGTCACCTTCGATCAGCGTCCTTGAATAAAGCGAAAGTTATGCCCTTTGTCTTACGGTGGCAGCCTAAAGTTTTCCATTTACGCGAGCGGTAAATGAAAAAATTGATAATCAGCGCAACAGATATGCAATGACAAAATATCTGGACAAATAAAAATTGGGTTTATTCGGTTCGAAGAATCCATTATGTAGATCGAGCGATATATCATCGCGTGGTACATTGTACGCCGTTAGAAAGGTCGGCGAGAAAGTGACGGCGTACGGAGTAACATATTCATAGTGTACAATTTGGAGCGCGATCAGAAACCGAATGAAACCGGTTTTCGCGATTCGCTATCACCTTTAATCGCATTTCCCCTACTGTACGGACACACACAGACAATAAATCTGAATATTAACGGGGACTGTTGATCATACGACAATACTCACCAGCTTATCGCACTAGCGCCTCGATGCCTGGGCAATATGGACGGATGATAGACTATGCTCTTGTGACGGGGATGATTAATCACCTCCATCGGAATGAATTGACTGCAGAATGGAAGAACGTTCAGGTCAACCTCGATGCCCTTATATGCTTCCATGATCTCGGGCAAGGGCACGCCTTTACTTCTCCAAGCCTTAATTTTAAAAACTGGAGTGTTGTCAGCCTTTGCCGTAGTCGCTGTTCACGATAAAACGGGAATCATTACTTATTACAAGCTTTCCGTTTCCAAATTACCGTCTTTCCTTAGCTTCCTTTTAGAAAATCTTTTTTATCACGTGTTCGCGAAACTTTTAGACAAGAAAGTACTTTTCGGTATGCGAACATGTGAATTAACAGAAATCTTAGAGAAATTACCATTACGGTATTCCAATTTCTTCTTTTTTTTGCTCAGGGTGATAATATCAAACGTAGCATGTATTACGATATCTATTACGATAACGTCTATCAGGCATATTGTATGAGAAGGAAAGTGACATACCCAAAGGATCCTCTCGATTTCCTTTGTCCGGAATTGTGAAGACTCCCGTTACTTTATGTCCATTTTGGCGTAACAATTTATAAACGTCAGCTGCAAAGGGACTCTGACCTATGATTGCCACTTTAAGCTGCGCCATCGCCACCTGACCAAAATTACTGTTTAGTTAGTATATAGGCGGTAGCTCAAGAATTTTTTATGCCGTCAACCGCACTTTCACCATTCAGGACCCACTATTGAACCATTCTTAAACACGAAAATCGCAACTTTTCTTTGATAATCCGAAAAATGAGAAATGTACACTAGGTACTCGAAAGGAAAGTAAAGTTGAAATTTAATTGTGTGCTATAATTATGACAGCCTCTTGCACTCTACCTCTTACCAAAAGCAAGCTAGATTGCAAGTGATTACTAATTTCTTTGAAGCGCGTGTGCAGTTATTATTAACATAGAAAGACGGTTCTTAATGTTCTTTGTGCCATGCATTCAATCGACATCGGTTGATAAAACATACCTGTATAGATAATAGACCGTCGAGGAACTGAAAGTTTGGTGCGAACAAAAGCTTTTATGCGGGCTGCAAAGAGAATTATCGATGTTACATTGCGCGTATTTGAAGCGTGCATTGTGAAATATCTAACAATTTATGTAGTAGCAAAATAATACAATGACGAAATGATGTTATCTCAAATTGCTTACCCTACATCGATTCTCAATGAATAGAATAAATCAACAGTGTAAAATGCACTGTTTTTTTTGTTTAGTCGACATTTCCCAAGTAAATATATAGGTACAAATATTCCAATAGTTTTCGATATTTTTTATTTATTCTTTCGTCGAGAATCGCTTTCTTCCCGAATCTACAACTTACAACCCACTTTTTGGATAAAGTGGAAGTACAAGTGCCCTATTTGCAGAGTAAGTAACTAATCCCGGACTAATTATACCATCACCTGCATATTAATTCATTAGTTCATACGTATTACGACAACAAAACATTTGATTAAGAATGTTACAGCACCGTTACACCGTGATAATACCTATTATGTCACATATTTGATAATTATTTAGAGCTAACTTGCGATCAAGAGAAACTATTCAAGATTTATTTGATACTGACATTACACTTGTATCCGACGCGAATATCAACCGTCATTTAGCGGAAACGGATATGATAGTTGCGAATAACAGTACTAATTTACAGTTCTTGTCAAGATTGCAATTGAAAGACTTCTCTACGTAAGGCGTTCACCATCCACGTTATGAGACATTTTTTGGACCTCTAGAAAACGGTAAAAGAATCATAGACGCCCTTTCAAAAATGGAAATTACATTACAGGATAACAGTAACACGGGCCCGTACAGGTAAATGTTATCCACGTAAATTTTGTGTGATTTATGACGGCAATATATACATAGTGCAACATCAAAATATTGCTGAACACTGATTTTTCAATATGAATTTCATGTTTCATCGGCTCTACAAACAAGGTACATGACTATTGTAAGTTTAACATAGCAAAACATATGTACCGCGCGTCTATTGATAATTCAAAGCCGATAACGAAAAAGAAAAAAGTATGAAACAGGTAGTGATTTAGAATCGCATAATGAGGAATTCTATGCAACATTGACATCGTTCTTTCCTGCAAGAATGGAGTTCACCATAACAATGGCAAGCATTGCGCGACCAATGCATTCACAAACTAGCTCGACGTTTGAGTGGATCAATAATCATCCATAGATTGAGTGTTTTATGGTCGTCGACAAGAGCAGTGGTTTAAACATAAAGGACTCTTACATTACTGACGAATGTGCGCCACGGAAGTATGAGACTTCTTACAGCCAGCATTGAATAAGACGATAGACCGTTCTCTACTGCGTCTAGAAGCGCAATTACAAACTATGTCCGACAAGGTGCATTCACCGCAAAACGAGTTTAGGTTGCACTCACGTGGGCATCGACCTGCCACCGATCAGAGGCACTTGCAACGTCAACTGAACCAGGGTAAAACGAGCCACGTTTATATAAGCCGACCGATATCGCTCGGCGAGGGTCAAGAACTCTCCGAGATTTGCTCGATTTTCTACGTCGCCGTGCAGCATCATTTCCTCCCTTCTTCTTTTCTCTTCCCTTCATCCTCCCTCTCTGCCGATTTCTTCTCACTCATTACTTTGCCATCCTTATCAGTAGACAAGGAAACTCTTGTGATTACCGGATTGCAAACGCAGCTCCTCTTTACTTCTGCAAAAACCTATGGAATTACGCTTATTTAATAATCGTATTCAATGAAACAGGAGCCCTTTTGTTGATTGTCTGCTTTTTATTAAAGCAATACTTTCCTTTGTATTCTTTAAAAATACCAGGATTTTCTAAAGGAGAAATCCTCGTGGTTCTGAAAGATCTAGAGCAAAGAATTATAACATCTAGTAAACAGAAAGAATATAAAAAAATCAATTTTACGGCCTATACACTTAATTCCTATCATTAACTGGTTCCTTAAATCTCCTTGAAACTTATTTCAATCAATATTTACTGCCATTAAATTCAAACACTTCTTTATTACAATGCGATCTTACAATTACACAATAACAACACGCAAATGCATATTTACTAGTACACAGTCTTACAGTACACTTTCACTGCTTCCGACGAAATTTCCAGCATACTGGCGTAATTGTAATAACTTCCACGAAAAGAGTGTTGCCTCATAATATCAGTTACGCGTTTAAGGTGACAAAGTGTTCACGTGTCAGGTCATTCAGGGGTGATTAAGTATTAAACTTTCTTTGCTGCTTTTTAATCTCTCGCTAAGAGATGTAAAACGATCGTTACCGGTGCAATCCGGTTTCAGAGAAAGATCCCCTGCTATCAGTCGGTCGGAGGTCAACGATAACGTGTTTACAGAGTGGATTCAAAACCGGCTCGATTCAGTTTTGGGTCGTGAACCTGCGCATTCGACTAATCCGGTTTGTATATATTTGAAAATGCGCTGTACGCCTGATTGACCTTCTTTTCCCTCGCATCACTTACGTACAAGTTATGACGAGATCATGTAAATTAGTGGTCACCGAACTCTCGATTGTGTGTAATAGCGAGAAATTCGCTCTCTTTGCATAAATAATAAAACTTTTCTTCCAGGCATCGTCAATTTATTCAAAATTCTTGAAGCATAATTTGCTATGACAAAGATTGTGATTGAATTACTACAAACTGTGAACTTGTCAGAAGAAATTGTATTTTCTCAGAGATGTGAATGACGTATTTCCACAAGAAACGCATTGAGTTTATTTGCAGTTGTCAAAGATATAACAGTAGAATTTTAGAACTTGCCCTTAATCAGCCATGATAACCCAAACCACAGAATAAGTTCTCAGGATCTCCAGAAATGGACTTCGTGTATCTACATCCGTATTTTTCAAATTTTTGATCTTTGAAGGCTTTGATTAAACAGTTCTATTTGCAGTCTCGATGGGAAACATCTTGAATTGCGAGTCGATTGATTTTCAACACCTGGTGCATTCTCTGCTTATAAAGATCGATATATTAAAAAGCACGCAGAAATCGGCGACGTTGTTGCCAATATCGGGGTACGATATGTTTAAAGCTTTGGTAATATACTGGAACACCAATGAACGTTTAAATTAGTTTTTGATTCCTTAGATTTATTTCTCTGCAGGGGCTATCTCTATACGTTTCCATTAGAAATTGTTCTATTCCGTTTATTGGGAATAGCAAATTTCGGTATATAAAAGCAGAGAGAAAATAAAAGACAAGATCAATGATATAATGTACAGTTTTTATTATAACACTAATGTGTACGGTCAGGCGACTGCGTCTTAACTATCTTTACAACTTTCAAAAATGATTCTTTTGAAATTTAGAATACTCCCTGTAACACGGAGTTGTGCTATTTGAATCTATTTATATTTTTAATACCTAGGTACTTTAAATTCCGACGCACCGTCCATCGCACTACTCGGTTTCCGCTTATTCATAATATTTTGAATCTTTTGCCACTCGCGATCTAGCTCAGCCTTCTCATTCTTCTCCTTATTATATTTTCTCGTTCTTCTGCCGTCGGCCATTTTAACACCATACTGAAATGCTGCTTTTGGCAAGGCCTCTTTATTGTTCATGTACTCGCTATACTCTTCCGGCGTATCGAAGTCCCATCTGCCAATAGGTCCCTTCTTATTGCCCAGGTCCATTTTTGTGTAATCGACTTCGTCGTCAGAATCGTCTATTGCATCCTGCATTTCGTCCAGTCCTGGATAGCATTCAGCGTAACCTTCTGGTTCTGCAGCGAGTTTATTCAGCAACGCTCCTTTCTTAGGGGCATTACTGTCTGCAGTCTGTGGCAAAATGTTCGGCAATTGCGGTGCATTCGCTTTATCATCCGCATCAGCGTTACCCTCTAATGGCTTATCAAAGTAAGAGCCTTTCTTCTTCTCCCGATGCTGCTGATTACCGTCCTTCTTTCCGATCGCTGGCACGTAGTCGCCGATATCGCCGTATATACTCTCATCCTGTGGTCTGGGTGGTAGGTCCATGTCGTTCATGTCGTCAGTCCTTGATCGTCCGTCCTTGTTCTTTTTACCCTTTTTACCGTGCCGACTACCTTGCCGGAGATATGAGAGAATCTGAGCTAGTTTGTTTATCACTATGTCGTTTGTCGTTAATGTCGGAGTATTCTCCACCGTAGGTACGTCGGCTTTACTGCGAATCAGCGTCGTCGGTATATCTACATCGGTATTTTCGTCATCAAGCTCTATTACGTATGCCATACGACCAGGAGTAAAAAGTTCATTACGTTCTATCGTCTTTGATTTCATTGTCATGACGGTCTTATAAATGTTACGACCAATTTTCGTTTTAAACTGCATCTCGTCATCTTTTTTCTCAACCTCCTTCTTTTCCTTCACTTTCTCTTTGGGTTTTACAAGTTTCTCCATTTCTTGCTCTTGTTCATGTTCCTTTGCCTCAATTTCACTACGAACCTATCGGAGAATATTACATATGAAGCACCGAATACTCTAAAATTTTGCAGTTGTACCATAGTATTATTATAAGACTAGAATATTAGTATATTACAAAAATATTAGCCCATTTTTACCTTCTGGAGCAACGCATAATCTAAACCTTTCACCAAATGAGTATGTTCCATATCACCACCCAAGAACTTTGACTGCTGGATCATTTGCCGCCTTCGTTCAGCTGCGTCCATTCCAGATTTCAAATCTGGTGCAACAGCACGATAAGCGCTAGCGCTATTCATCGGATCTTCTGCCTGATAGTCTTGATTAGTGCCATCCCTACGCTCACGGGCTCTGTCCCTGTATTTTTCAGCTAACTCTGCCATCTTATCTTCCTCTTGTTTCTTCAACTTTGCATAAAAGCTTTTCTTCTTTCTTCTTAATTCTGCTCTACTACCTCCTGCAACTGTTGGAGTCTGTGCTGTCTTTGCACTGGCATCACGGGCAGTACCAGGTACAGAAGCAGGTGTGACAGACGGTGCTGTTGCCCGTGGGGTCATTAACAGTTTGCGAAAGTCATCATTTGTCAGTCGCACTGACATTCCCATGTCTTCTTCTGTCGTTTCAGGCATCTTGGATCAGTTCTTTTTCCTTCAGAATTTCAGTTTTGTCCTTAGAAAGATATACATTATTTTAATAACCATCAAACCAAATGCACTGTGTGAGACGACTTCTATTATACTCATAAACATTATTATAAGAACAAACATTCTTATCATTATTTATTACAGTTACCTTAACAAAATTGCATTTAATGATAACGATTAAACAATACTCCTTTATAGATATGTGTCAAAATATTTACAACCTAGAAAGTTAGGTTAAAGATCCGTCTCCCTTGTCAACTCTCGACAGTACCGCCATTCCAGAATTTGGCCCGAAGAAATTATGCAGTTTGTTGTCTACAATATTTCTATTTAATGGCGCGTTCTTTAAATCTATAGCAAATAAATAGAAATAAGACACATTGTTATTGGTTTCTATGTATAATAATAAGGTTCAAACATATTTCGATTTAACAAATATCAAATTTTAATTATTAATCCGTCAGTTATATAAAATTTCATAAAGAATGTCTAACAAACACAATTCCCAATGAGGGGAATAAAATTCTCGTTACCGTGACCTCTCATTCGATAAAATAAATGCCACATAGACTAATGATCGTCGTAGTCATAGAATCATCTTAAAATGGTTAACGCATTAGATTGATTACTTTACTATTTTACGTTGTTAAAATTAAAGCGAAGAAATATTTATTAGGCGTTTATTATTAAGTATTTACATTTTTTATCACACTTTTTTAAATACATCCTACAGAGATCAAAATTACATGCGCTGTAACTTCAGTGTTTGTCACCAGGCGTCGCATAAATTTTCAAATTTCGCACCAATGGTTAATTGTCTCGCAATTTTAATAGAACCTATGAATTTAAAACTTCACGACGGCTTTCCGCGTGTGGTTCGATTCTTATACTCACGTTTCTGTACAACATCCCAAGTGATGCAGCAATACAAGCTGCTTACTACTCGATATCACGTTGTTATCAGAGTTTATCGCACAAAAGACGTTCATTTAGTCATTATATATTATTTTCCTAAACATCAATTAAAATAATAGACATCGCAGAACACGCTGAACTTTTGCACGACTACAAGAAATAAAGAAGGAGCTCAATAATTTCCAACTGGTGCAATTAAGCGGATCCAGAATGAGATGTACCTTACATGTTTTAACCCTTTGCACTCTAGCGGTGCCTCTCAGGCACCACTCGCATCGATGCGGTAAATTGAGTGGTAACGGTGTTTATTTGTGTTTGGCCTAACGAATATCGCTTGACAAGTCTACCTGGCCTTTTGTAGATCATTTTATGAGGTGTCTACATAGCTATAAAGATGTCTTATCTCAAAAACACAAACGAATTTCAATGCGTGCATTATGCCTTACGCCCACATAATGCCTGAGAATAATAGAACGCTGATAGACGTCGCAACGCTTCTTTCAATTCGCTTCTTTAAAAAAAAGGTACAAAAAGAACCAATCACAAAATGCAATCTAATTGCAAAGTTTGTTCCCAACGAAAGTCCAGCCAAAGACGACAAACTGTGTACTATTGTGACACATGCCCCGACAAGCCAAGAATGCACATTGGAGAATGTTTTACAAAATACCACAAGAAGAAAAATTATAGAACGTAATCCTTAATAAATATCCTTCATTAAGTTAAATAAATGTATGTAATGTTAAAATATACGAGTTTAAAGTGTCCCATTGCGCTTAACCCTTTGCGGACGGAGCGATTCGAAGCCGATGACACCCATCAAAATTACCAACTCTCGTTTAACACATGCCAAAATTATTATTAAGTTAACAGAAACGAACTCATGAATATCTTATGCTGAACGCACATATGCGTCGCGCGCGCGAAACGAACGGCGCGCGCGGCGGATTACTGTCGAGTTGCTGGTCAGCCCGAGAGAAAAGCGCGTCGAGCGCAAAGAGTTAATTAACATATTTATATAGAGTTTTTAATCGAAATAATGTATTATATAAGTACTACTTTTTACGAATTATTACGTGATCACTGTATATTCCAAGTTAAGTACTAACATTAGACCTTAGTAGCGCAATAATTAGTTGCTATGCAGGGTGCATGTCTGAAGGTAGCTCCGCCTGTTTCAGGATTAGCAATGTAAAATGGAAATTTTACTATGCCATTGCACGATGCTCCATAATTGCCATTTTTATCTATTGCGATAACGCCCCCCACGAAATCTGGGTAGTGTTCCGCAATTCTCTCAATCGCCAGAGTGGCGGCTTCAGTCGGCGTTGCGCCACGGCGCATTTCTTCTACAGCAAGGAAACTGTAAAAGTGAAAGATGCAGTTTTGCAAAATGAACGACATACTTTTGTGCTTCATCCTTGATCTACAAATGCATATTAACACTTGGCATGCGGGCAACGTATTTTTACGTTTTCTGTAGTCTGTCACTGGAGCGCGGGTCACGTAAAAATACGTATTTAGTTAATTTGGTGTTGTTAGTGGATATCCACCACAAATCTACTAAATACGTATAATTACATGAATGTGTGACATTAATGCGTGTTATTTGCGTTGCTAGGCAACGCTTTGCATTTTTTCCCATAAGTTATGATTGTTGAGTTACTCGATCTTTTGCTGAGTTATTTCGTCTTCAATCGAATTCTTAGCTCCAGAACGTGTTTTATCAATTTGAAGCTTGATTTTTTATTATTGATTACAAAATTGATCAAATGAGCCGTTGTGACAAAGATAGTGATGAAGAAATATGCGCTGACAAATTATTGGACTTTTCGTATGATAGTGTGGAAAACTTTAAAAATCGCTTATTTTTATGATTTCGTGAAAATATCGTTTGTTTTTTTGTTAAATAATCATACAGTTATATATTTAAGTGTGAAATAAAAAAAGTTTCGTTCATAAAAACGAAGTAGTTTTCGATTTACAGCGATTTTTCTCAATAACCAAACTTCCGCGCGATTCAAGAAAAAACGCCCGCTGCACGCGAAATTCGGCGGCGAAGTATGCCCGCATGCCAAGTGTTAAGGTTTAAGCAATTTATCGACCGGTGCCTCTCAGATTAATCGCATCGATGCGGTAAATTGAGTGCTAACGGTGTTTATTTGTGTTTGGCCTAACGAATATCGCTTGACAAGTCTACCTGGCCTTTTGTAGATCATTTTATGAGGTTACATAGCTATAAAGATGTCTTATCTCAAAAACACAAACGAATATCAATGCGTGCATTATACCTTGAGAATAATAGAACGCTGATAGACGTCGCAACGCTTCTTTCAATTCGCTTCTTTAAAAAAAAGGTATAAAAAGAACCAATTACAAAATGCAATCCAATTGCAAAGTTTGTTCCCAATGAAAGTCCGGCCAAATACGACAAACTGTGTACTATTGTATTCACACATGCCCCGACAAGCCAAGAATGCACATTGGAGATTGTTTTACAAAATACCACAAGAAGAAAAATTATAGAACGTAATCCTTAATAAATATCCTTCATTAAGTTAAATAAATGTATGTAATGTTAAAATATACGAGTTTAAAGTGTCCCATTGTGCTTAAAATTATTTTAAGTTAACAGAAACGAACTCATGAAATAGGCGCGCGCGCGGCGGATTACTGTCGAGTTGCTGGTCAGCCCGAGAGAAAAGCGCGTCGAGCGCAAAGAGTTAAAGTTAATCCGCATATGAGATATACCTGGGCAAGAAACGCATCATTATATCTCCATCGCCAGTGCCTGCTGCTGCGCCCACATTTTGATCGGCATATGCACCCGCACCTGCTATCGGAGAATCTCCAATACGACCGGGGACTTTGTGCCTCGCACCGTTTGTTGATGTCCCAGCAGCTATGTGCCCATTTCGATCGATTGCAACGACCCCGATCGTATCGTGATTATCTTCGTTTATATCTGATACCACAGTGGGCACCTTCTCCGCTACTGTATCCACTGGACGATACGGTCCACAGTGGGTCTCTGGATTTGGTACAACATTCTACAAGAGGGATCAAAGAATTAATCGTTATAAATATCTAAATGTATATACATATATATATATATATGGCAATAATTATTTTCTTTTCATAAACATACAAATGATTGGCTTACTTTTTCTGAGAATCCTTTATGATAAATGATAATGGGGAATATGTTTATATTACCTTGCGAAAATTTGGTTGACATTGCTTATCCTTCCAATCCAACCACATACTTCTTGATTCTGCCGTTTGTAATGATTCTCGCTTGAATCCCATTTCCACAGCAAAATTTGTTGCCAAGTCACCTCCTAGTAATGAATGCTTAGTATTTTCTAGAACCTTTCTAGCGACTGAAATTGCATTTTTGATGTCTCTTAGACCGCCTACACCACCAACATCCATTGTTACACTGTTATAAAAGAATGCTAGGATGAAAGATACAGTTTTGTCTATATATTTCAACACAATGCATTAAGGAAAATTTTACCCATCCATAAGCATGGCATCTAAAGTTGTTTCACCTTCCTCGTCGGGACTGCCACCAAATCCAACTGTCTTACGACATTGCGTATTTTCACACAACACACAAGCTGCTTCAATAGCATCTATCGCTGATTTTCCTTCATTCTGTAATAGACTCCAAGCTGAATGTAACATAAATTTTTAATTAGTACACAATAGGAAAGTCAGGGCAATTGACATATTTGATTGACATATTTTAACCAATTTACTTGTACTACATTAAATTCTGACAACATTATACTGGCATGTATCTAATAAACTTTCCAATATTCTGATAAAGACGGTATGACAAGTATATTTTGATGTATTAGTGTAGACCTTTTTGCGTGGCGTCATAATAGTCCCATGTAATGACAACCAAGGGAATATTCTTAGTACTGTTGGAGGCTTGAACCTGCATCCAGAAATGCAGGAAATGCTGAAGAAATAGAAGAAACGTCAAGAAGTTAAACCTCCCCATCTTCAGAGCAGAAGGACTTCGGGTGAACTGTTATGACTAGCGTCGCGAATCTTTGTTCCTACAGAAGTGGGGACGGTATCTATGACCCTCGGTCAACAATATTATTAGGCAGAATGGAAGACATGCTTGAAAGATCACAACTGAAAACATGGCTTCGTGAAAATCTTTACAAAGCTAAATGAACGTTCGTTTGTTAGTAGATTATTTAAAAGCTTGATATTTACCAAATTTCGGCCATGCGAGGGTTTTCAAATTTCGGCTTGTTGCGCGGGAATAGAGGGACAGATTGACGAACTTGCGTAACGCAGACGATTATTTCGACCTCTTGTCGATATGTGTCGAATGTACGATTAACGTGTAGCTCTTAGTGGTTCACACCCATTCACGTTGCAACTGCTGCTTCGTGTTATATATTTTCCTTAATTTTCCATTTTCCTGCGGCGCGAATTCATTATGGCCCCTCTTTAAATCGTCACTCTCATGATAAATCGCGCATTTTCATTTGAAAAGGCAAGACGACTTGTTTGACTTCGCTGCAGCGATACATTCGGAATGAGCGGAATAAGCTTCTTATCATTTGCAACGGCGTTACAGCAAAATTTATAACGATGTGTTCGGTGTAACGTTATTAAAAGAATTTCGTCATTTGGAGCCAGCACGAGATCATTCGAGGGAATGAACTATTGATAAATACAAGACCTTCTTTTTATGGGTATAACCTATAAAATTGTTCTTCGTCCGCATAGTGGCATTTTTCATATTTCGCATTTATCAAAATGTCTTTCAAGAAAGACGTACGTTTGCTTTTGAAACCATATTATCTGGTAAACATTCTTCTTAGCATTTCGTACATTGTGTCGAAACGAGTTCCTGTGGTATGTAATTATGTCTTTGCTCAGGCAGAATGTGAGCTTGATGGGGTAAGTAAGTTTATATGAATCTTTAAGTTAATTCTTGATTTTCAATGTCTGCAAAAGCTGTTTGATAGTCTCCAGTTTTGACTATAATTTATTTTAGTTAGGTTCTTTGCGATCTGTATAAATATATCGATATACATTCAACGTTGTTGATTTTTATACCTAAATAGTAATTATATCTTTTAATACTTCATATTTGAAAGTTTAGTGCACTAAACAAACTAAAATAAATACTAAAGCAGTTTTCTTTTCTTTTTCTAGAGGGAAACTGAAATTTTGTTTTTCCTCATGATTGTGATCATGATAAGGACCCGAAAAACGGGAAGCGTAACAATGATCAATTACTTATCATCAAGCTTTGTCTATACAAAAGTAGCTAATTTGATTCTTTGGTTTTATGCGGATATTCGCATGGGAATCATATTTGCAATTGTTTTCATTTGTAAGTGTCACTCTAGATAAGACTATGTCCTTGGATTGCAGCCGTGAGGGTCAATTTGTTTTTTATTCTTTTTATAGTATGCGGGTTGATATTGCCGGAGCCAACATATCAAGGTCCAGAAAATATCATTTATTTGCGTGGAGCCAGTGGATTACAAGAAGAATTACAGCGGGATACTAGAGTAACATGGCTTATAGCATTTTACACTGCCTGGAATCCGTCCTGTGTAAATTTTGCACCAATTTTCTCTGAACTGTCTGCAGAGTATGTTGTTTCTTTATATTTCCCTTCTGTTCCGTTATTTTGGCCATACTTTTCATGTTTACATCTAATGTGTATAAAATATTCAGTCCATGTACAGTGATAAATCCTAATATGATGCAATATGATTACTCAGGTATGCACTAGAGAATTTCAAATTTGGTAAGGTAGACATAGGGAGATACCCAGATGCAGGAACAAAGCATCATGTCAGTGACGCTAGTACCAGCAAACAGCTACCAACACTGATTCTTTTCAAAAATGGGAAAGAAGTTGAAAGACGTCCTCATGCTGATCATAAGGGCAAACTTGTGAAATTCCTCTTTTCAATAGTATGTTTCTCTTTTCCAATCACATTATGGAGTAATTCTTACTTCCTTGAATGAACTCTAAGTGTATTGATTGATTTTTACTTTCCAGGACAATGTAAAAGCAGCATTTGATCTCAATAATATATATAGTGACTGCAAAAAGAATCCTATTAAGAAAAGGGAAAGGAAAGCACTGAAAGCTGAATAACACAGATACATGCAACGAATTTTTATTTGTCCGTACTGTCGTTTCGATAGTCCTATTAGCGCTGTATATTCTGGAACGCTTCTACTGCGTAGAATAATTACTCAGTGCACATTCATCCGGAAACCAGAACTTGTTTCAAGGCAAACGTCGATATTCTTGTAAATATTTCATTAGATCGTTTCATTCAGTATACGCTTCATGCTGCGGTGTGTTCTACGTGTTTGACGGTAAATTATGATAAGGTAACGATTCCAGTATAAATAATAATTATCCAGAAATCGTTAATATTAATAGTTCTAACGCGAATTCCTTGTTAAACTTTGTACGACTAATGCGTACAAAAATGTTTGTGTTCATAGCTTATTTATTTATAAACGAAATACACGTTGTTCTCCTTTCCCAAAAGAATTTTAATTAGACAAAGATAAAGATCACCTTTACAACAAGAAGAGTACAATCGCGTTCAAACGTTATATTGTTATTGTATTACAAAGTTTCTTTATATCTAAAAATTTACCTATATATGTATATATATATACAAATTATGAACAATAAATACATTATGTAGGTGGCCACAAGAGCGCAACTTCTCCATGTGCAGATTCGGGCAACCATTTTTTATAGGTTGCTAGTAGAACTGAAATGAATGAAATTCTGTTTATATTGGCGAGTACTCCGTTTGCAGATTGTGCCAAGGATGCTGTAAAATAAAATATACGTACAGGTCATATCTGTGGACCAAGTCTCTACCAATTTGTCCTTTGACATAATTCCTTTTGACAACAACTCAGCGATTAAGGCTTCCGTCCGTGGAATCAGTCTGGAAAAAAGGCAAACTCAGTTGCGTGGTATAATATCCATGAATGTGGAAACAAAAATAATCGTACTTTGCCCATGATTTCGTGACGGTGCTCGGCGTTGATAACAGTGAGGGCACAAATTGTTTCAGTTTCGGACATATTTCACCGTTAAGGAAAAATCGAGCAAACCACCGTACACCATCCGTATTTAATGGAAACTCGATATCCATTGTTGGAAGTTGCCAACCACACCGGCCAAATGTGCCATTTACGCGACACATAACTTTTCCACTTGCGGTATCATACCTAAAAATCCCAGTTAGATTGTTCATCATTTTACTACAGCTTGAGTCTACTAATAGTATCATACGGTAAGGCGCAGGCCACATAGGTGCAAACACAAACCATGGGGGTGTATCGTCCAAAGGATCACTCAATTGACATAAGCCTGGTGCAAATTTGGGTAACCATTCAGGTTCTATTACTGTAACACCGCGCATGTAAATTTTGTTTGTTTCGTATATTTCTTGATACACAACCCATTCAGGTTTACTCTTTTTGAGAACACACGACGAGTGCATATACACTGGATCTTCCATTTCTACCGTTCTGCAATCAAACCGGTGAATAAAAATGAATAAGTCCTTTAAACGAGTGATGTCATCATATCAGTTAATTCATATTTTCACCTGTAAGCGTATCTCCATTTCGTTTTATCCTCGCCTTCAACTTCATCGGGAGATACTTTTTTAGCAACGCGGTCTATCATGCCTGCAAGAACTATTTGACGAAGCAATTTGGCTTCAGCGTCGGTTGGAGGAGGCATGCTATAATGAACAGTGAAGATTGTTACAATAACGAATAAAATAATTATTACTGGCATAAAGTCAACTGGTCTAGTATATGTTGCATACTCTGGATCGATGGTCAAATTAATGCCCGGTATGTTCAGATTAATTTCGTTAGTGAGCTGTTGTCTTAATTTTCTGATTTCTACGATGCCCTTGTGTCTTAAACCATTTTCTTCGCAAAAGTTAATAATCTTGCCTTTGGATCCAGCAAATTCAGCAGCGCCGATTGCTCTAATTAATACCATCGGGTCTCCTGCATTGATTAAACATAACTTCTTGTCACTTGTGTCGAAATCTTCCGTGAACTGTTAAAATGTACGTACCTAATAATAAACTGTTATTAACCCCGGCCCAAAATCGACGTGTTTGCAACCATTTCGTTTTGCAAGGGCCTTCTGCACTAACGGCTTCGATGAAAACTTCTGGGACGGATAACCCTGCTACCATGGTTATAGTATATTTCAAAAGATTATATTGATGCGAAAGTGTTAACATTTTTCCGTATCGAGGTGTCACAGGAAACGCAGCAATCGAACGTCCAAGTGGTGTTACTTTTGTACTGTAAGCATCTGAAAAACCAGTTTGCTTCCATGAAGATAAATACAATTTTAACCCTTTGCGCTCTAGCGGTGCCTCTCAGGCACCGCTCGCATCGATGCGGTAAATTGAGTGGTAACGGTGTTTATTTGTGTTTGGCCTAACGAATATCGCTTGACAAGTCTACCTGGCCTTTTGTAGATAATTTTATGAGGTATCTACATAGCTATAAAGTTGTCTTATCTCAAAAACACAAACGAATTTCAATGCGTGCATTATGCCTTGAGAATAATAGAACGCTGATAGACGTCGCAACGCTTCTTTCAATTCGCTTCTTTAAAAAAAAGGTACAAAAAGAACCAATCACAAAATGCAATCCAATTGCAAAGTTTGTTCCCAACGAAAGTCCGACCAAAGACGACAAACTGTGTACTATTGTGACACATGCCTCGACAAGCCAAGAATGCACATTGGAGATTGTTTTACAAAATACTACAAGAAGAAAAATTATAGAACGTAACCCTTAATAAATATCCTTCATTAAGTTAAATAAATGTATGTAATGTTAAAATATACGAGTTTAAAGTGTCCCATTGTGCCTAAAATTATTTTAAGTTAACAGAAACGAACTCATGAAATAGGCGCGCGCGCGGCGGATTACTGTCGAGTTGCTGGTCAGCCCGAGAGAAAAGCGCGTCGAGCGCAAAGAGTTAATACCCGTACAGGAATCGCAATGGGGATTGTTTTTGCAGTATTTGTATGAATTTTTCTTTACCTTGTTTATCTGGCTTAGGCTGCTGTAAAGCACCAAGAAGTAAAAGTCTGTTCTCAGCAGTTTTTAATTGCATAGGATCGGGCGGTGACGGAAATGGAAAATTGATAACTCTGTCAATATTCATCATTTTCATTTGTAAAAGTAAATCATCGATCGGCTTCCTTTGAATTTCCGATACACTGTATTGCTCAAATTGATCATTGAATACTGCAGACGAATACAATCTGGAAGTACGAGTATGTTTTTTTATACTAATTAGATCAATTTGAATTATTTTTTAAGTATTACCTGTAACAATGTCCTGGTCCAGTTCTGCCGGCTCTGCCTGCTCTTTGATTTGCACTAGCTTTACTTGTGTAACATATGCGATAAGTACTGAGACCGGTCACTTTATCATACAATTTTGTTTTACATCTGCCACAGTCTATTACATACTTTACATTGGGTATTGTTAAGGAAGTCTCAGCAACATTCGTCGATACTACGCATAAACGAGAATCTTCTGGGGGTGCTTCAAATACCTGTAAACAGATGATGTGGTTTCATTCATTGATATACTACTCGACACAAGTAAATAATGCTTCTCGTACTTTGGCTTGTTTGTAACTCGGTAAAAGTGAATACAAAGGTAGAACCCATAATGGTTGTGCATCCCGCAGACTATTTATATCAAGATCGTCAAAGATTGCGTCGTCATCGTCTTCTTCATCCTCGTCTTCACCATCTACCAAGTCCTCATGGGTATCATCAGTGGGGACAGCAGAGTAACTACGCAATTAATTTGCAAATAAAAAAAGTTGGAAGGGTATGACGTGAACAAAATTAATCTTACTCATCAAGATTGATACTCGGAAGTTGGAGCGATTGTCTTTTTCGTCTATGCTTCTCCTGTTTTATAGCTTCTACCGCGTCAAAGTCATCGTCGTCTTCAGAACCTTCATTTCGATCGTCAACTTTTTCTTCTTCATTAATTTCCTCCTCGCCTACATCCTCCGATTTTTTTTCGTTTTTCCGAGGTATCTGATTCTGTGAACGTGCCTCCTTTTTTCCAGGGAAAGCTTTCCGCAGTTTGCGTACAACGCTATTTACTTCCTGTTGTCCTACATATTTTCAGTATTCGTGACAGATAAGTTCTGTTAAGACATATATTAGGGACTGCTAATTTAACATTACCTGTCAAGAACACAAGAATTCCGCCTTGTGGAAGGCGAGTATGTATTCTTATTATTTTGCGCAAAGCATCAGTGACGTAATCAGTGCTGGTTCGTTTGTTAAAATGTATCGTCACTGGAAATTGGCGAGATTCTATTGCAAGTACCGGGGGCTTTGATTTGAAGAGTCGTCTGTTTTCCGCAAATTCGTCAACTCGCAGTGTGGCCGACATGATAATCAATTTGAGGGGATCATTCCTTTTGTTACGCATCGGCACAATTCGTGACAATAATCCTATCAAGATGTCAGTGTAGACACTACGTTCATGCGCTTCGTCCAAAATAATTACGGAGTATTTTCTCAGCAGGAAATCCTGAAAAGTGTGTGTCTGTCAGCGCACAATGAATAACATCAATTAATGCCGTTACGTACGCTTTGTATCTCCTTTAGCAAGACGCCGTCTGTCATGAATTTGATCTTAGTTTCCGGAGTAGCGTTTCCCTCAAAACGAATTAGATATGACACTTCTTTCTCAGATAGATTCATTTCTTCGGCAACTCGTTTACTCATTGACATTGCTGCAACTCTTCTCGGCTCAGTAATCCCAATCATTTTGTCTCTCGCGTAACCGGCTTCATATAAAAATTGTGGAACTTGCGTGGTTTTCCCTGTAACATTTCTTGTCACGGATTTCTTTCAAACACATGTGGATGATTGAAAAATGCCACTGACCACTTCCTGTTTCACCAGTAATTATTACTACTGGATTCTCATTGATCGTTTCCACAATGATTTGTTCCTCTGCAACAACTGGTAATTTTAATCTGGCAGCCTGAATCTCCGGTTTTCTATTCAATGTTACAAAGTAAGCAGGCTTTCTGTCCGCTTTAGTAACTGGCTTTTCACATCTTTCTTCTTCTTTTGGGGTAGGTGCTTTTTCTGCTGATGATTCTTCCTTCCCTTTGTCCTCCTGTTCTTCTACGTTATCCGTAGAAGATTGTTCATTATCGTTCGCTACTCCATTAATATTGCTTTGCCTGTTTTCACCTGATTGTTCTGTTATTTTAGTATCATCCCCCTCTTCGTTTTCACCAGCATCTTTATCGCTGTCATGTTCCGATTCACTTTCAGTAGATTCCTGGAATATAACATTAGTTGAAGCTCAGGTTCAGTGTTTGATTGCTTTTACGCTATTCACTTACATCGTACCCTATGACGTTTGCATCTGATACAATGTTTTGCTTTTCATTAGCGTGAACAATTGCAAGTCGCCTTTTTTTAGACCCCTTTATAGCGTTTACAACAGATTCTGGGGAGTCATTATCTGGCAATGCGCTGTCATGATTTTTATTACCTATCGCAGATACTTCTGATTCTCGAAAATGACGTTTTAACCCTTTAGTTTGTAAGGTTGTCAAGGAGACATATTGCTTCAACTCATCTTCTGGCGCTTGTACTTTTGCTAATTCACTTAGTAGAGTCGCTCTCTGTTAGAAATAAGTATATTCAGTATTAGCTGATGGATTGTCACTGACTACAATTATGACCGGTCAATATTGTTTTAAAACTTACACGTAGCTTCTTTTCCTTTTTCTCAATAACTTTCTCCAGCTGTTTTCTACGCTTCTTTGACAACAAACGAGTACGCGTCACTTTTTGTTCCTTGCGCTTTGTTTTCCTTTTCTCACTTGGAAGGACCAATGCGTTGCTACTGTCATAATGAGTTGGACAATGATCAATATCTATTTGTATCTGTGGAAATATTATATTTTATTATCTTCTGACAAATGAAGTCGCTTCAACATGTAATATGTAATATGTAATAATGATAATTGTAGACGTTTAGTGTATCCAAGGTATAGGTAATACGAACACTCCTAAATAATGAATATTTCTGATTAAATAGCGCATAAAATAATGTACAATTACCTTTTTCGTAGCAGAATCATCTATTTGAACTTGAGCGACAGTTCGCGCTTTCCAATTATAACCTTTCTTGCCCATATTTTTTTTTTTTATTTACTGCATTTGACAGAAAGACAGATAATTGTTTAAATGCTCTTATTCTAATATAATGTTGAAAATTTCTAATATAATGTTATTACCGTGCTAAAAAATGTGATATCATTATCGATACTGTTTACGTTATACTCATGCCGCTACACGTGTTCTGCATCGCAGTTGTTATAACCACAGACGAGGGTGTAGGCTAGAAAGCTATATCCGATTCATTTTCCCAACATTTCACCGCAAATTTATCATTCTTCTTCTTAGAGAAAATAAATATTAAATTCTTTGATAGCATATCGTTTAAAAAGATCGAGAGTAGAAAGAATGAAATTTATTCCATTCACTTTCTTTGCTATGCTCGTCAACTAATAACTGTGCTTCATTTTTTTTAAATGATGGTTTATTGTTAGGAACATTATTTAGACGATTTATTGTTTTCCTTTTGTTTTTCTTTATGTCAGTTAATTCATTTCCAGAAGTGGAATTAATTAGAGTAAAATAAAGTACTATGTCATTATAGAAATTTGGGAATAAATGAAAGTAATGTCTACTGAAATTCGAAGATTAGTTGTGACGGCCCTGAGAGCGGAATCAAATCATTTTTGGCGGTATCTTTCAAAAGCTCTAACAACATTTTATTATGCTTCACTCCGAACATTGCATTATTTTTTACAATTCTTTTGTTATGTTCTAGGCATCTGGAGACTGCACACCGACTTCGGCTAAAGGAAGGAACGACTCACACCCGGATATTAACCCCTTAACGCCTGAATTTTTTTCTAATGATGAAAAAATAATTACATAGTATATATCCTGTTATTATTCACTTTTAAATCCGTCAACAATTTTTATTTGTGGTCTTTAAATTACAATTTCCAAAACAAAAAAATCTGTAGCTCACATCATTTTATATAAAATACGATAACTAACAGTAATATTTTCAAAGTTTACTTACCGTTGTTTATTTATTATAAAAATAATTGAAAATGACACAGATGATAACAAAAGCACGTGCATTGACAGGAATAAACATTTCTATAAAGTGTCCGATAGGTGGTAGCACTAGTATATATTGGTAGTAGGAATGTATCCTGCTCAACCGACACTTTTATTTTTTTTAATATGTGACATGCGTATTTTTTATCTTTCGTCGTTAAAAAAGTTCTTAAAAAAAAAAGTTCTGTCGTATTTTTAATAGGCAGGTATTTTTTTTTGTAAATAAAAAAACATCTGGCTAGTGAGTCATTCGATTTTTTTTTGTTTTTTATAGCTGCTGTATAATATAAAAGGAGTCCTTTTTTACCGTTCATCATTTACTTGTGATATTTAAAGTGAAAAACATGTCAGTAAATAAAGTGCATTTATGACACTGCATTTTGTATGAATTCCAAAAAGGAAGCAACGCATCGGTTGCATGTAAAAGTTTATGTGCGGTATTTGGAAAAGATATTGTAAATGTTCGTACTTGTCAAAGATGGTTTAGCGAATTTCGTTCCGGGGATCTGAGCCTCCAAGAAAGTGATCGATCTGGACGACCATCTCAGATCGATAATGATGTTTTACGATCCATGTTGGAAAATAATCCACATTTAACAAGTCGAGAAATTGCAGAAGAGTTTGGCATTCATCATACAACACATTAAATGTATTGTGATTAATATTAAACACATATTTTTATAAATTAATTCAAATATTTTCTTTAAAATACGACAGAACTTTCCCTCCAACCCAATATCTATGGTGGGATACTCAGATTATAGTAAACCAATATATTCTAAGCAGTGTGCGAGAGTACAAAGTGAATATCTCTATATTGTATTATGATTAAGCAACAACATTTTTCTGTATACTATTTTACGAACAAATACATCTATAAAACGAAATTCTGTGTTCTCTGATCAATTAGTTGTAAGATTTCCGTTATCCACTATCCCTCGCCGCCCCAAATCTTTTTATCCTCGCAAAACACTCGCAGAGTTCGTTGAAAGCAATCGGAGCATTGTAAGTCAAATAACGTTTCGTAGTGTCGCAAATTACTCAAAACAACTCATAAATCGCAGACAAAAAGCGTATGTAGGCGTTTAAAATATGCAAAACAAAAGAAGACAGATAGTCAGCTCTAATACCTCCTTAAAACTTATATTCTCCTCGTATTACAAAAGCTCGAAATTTACGGAAGTTTCTCAGTTTTAGTCAATTTCGAGATTTTGTAACAGGAGAATATAAGTAGCGAGGAGGTGTACTAAAGTTTGGCGGTTCAACATTTAAATCGACCGCTCACATTAAAATCGATTCTGTAAACCTTCCGAAATTTTTACCGGAATTTTCGAGATTTTGTAACAGGAGAATATAAGTATCGAAGAGGTGTGCTAAAGTTTGGCGGTTCAACATTCAAATTGTCGCTCGCTATGGAATCGATTTTTCGAGGCTTTTGGAAATTTTACCGAAAATTTCGGGATTTGGTATCAGGAGCATATTAGTAGCGAAGAGGTGTGCCAAAGTTTCGCGGTTCAAAATGTAAACGACCTCTCATTTTCAAATCGATTCTGTGAACCTTCCGAAATTTTTCCTGAAAATTTCGAGGATTTGTAACAGGAGAATATAAGTAGTGAGGAGGTGTGCCAAAGTTTCGCGGTTCAAGATTTAAACGACCGCTCATTTTCAAATCGATTCTGTCAACCTTCCGAAATTTTTCCTGAAAATTTCGAGGTTTTGTAACAGGAGAATATAAGTAGCGAAGAGGTGTGCTAAAGTTTCGCGGTTCAACATTTAAACGACCGCTCATTTTCAAATCGATTCTGTAAACCTTCCGAAATTTTTCCTGAAAATTTCGGGATTTTGTAACAGGAGAATATAAGTAGCGAAGAGGTATCCTAAAATTTGGCGGTTCAACATTTAAACGATCGCTCGCTATGAAATCGATTTTTCGAGCCTTTCGGAAATTTTAAAGAAAATTTCGGGAATTTGTAACAGGAGCATATAAGTAGCGAAGGGGTGTCCTAAAGTTTGGCGGTTCAACATTTAAACGATCGCTCACTTTCAAATCGATTCTGTGAACCTTCCGAAATTTTTCCTGAAAATTTCGAGGTTTTGTAACAGGAGAATATGAGTAGCGAAGAGGTATGCCAAAGTTTGGCGGTTCAACATTTAAACGACCGCTCATTTTCAAATCGATTCTGTAAACTTTCCGAAATTTTCACCGAAAATGTCGAGATTTCGTAACAGGAGAATATGAATACTGAGGAGGTATGCCCAAGTTTGGCGATTCAACATTCAAATTGTCGCTCTCATTTTCAAATCGATTCTGTGAACCTTCTGAAATTTTTACCGAAAATGTCGAGGTTTTGTAACAGGAGAATATGAGTAGTGAAGAGGTGTATCAAAGTTTCGCGGTTCAATATTTAAACGACCGCTCATTTTCAAATCGATTTTGTGAACCTTCCGAAATTTTTCCTGAAAATTTCGAGCTTTTGTAACAGGAGAATATGAGTAGCGAAGAGGTGTGCCAAAGTTTGGCGGTTCAATATTTAAACGACCGCTCATTTTCAAATCGATTCTGTAAACCTCCCGAAATTTTTCCGGAAATTTTCGAGATTTCGTAACAGGAGAATATAAGTACTGAGGAGGTGTGCTAAAGTTTGGCGGTTCAACATTGAAATGATGAGCCCCATCCGGAAATTTTCGCGAAAATTTCGAGATTTCGTAACAGGAGAATATGAATACTGAGGAGGTATGCCCAAGTTTGGCGATTCAACACTCAAATAATCGCGCAAAGTAAAATCGATTTGCAAACTTTTCGGACCTTTTACCGAAAATTTGATGATTTCGTAACAAGAGAATATAAGTAGCGAGGAGGTATTAGATTATCTCCTACTCCCAAGTCAATGTTCGATAATTCAGACCTTTATTTAATTTATAATATCGACGTCCCCAGTTAATGCTATCCATCCTTTATGCTGCAATCGTCTTTCACAAACATTTTTTCGTTGTAAAACAAAGTCTTGCCTTCTTCAGGAAGAAGGATTAGGACAGCGAGGTATAATAATTAGAAAACATAAAATACGTTTAATAGATATATTTTTCAGAAAAATACTGTACAGTAAAATGAAGTTCCTTTATATACATAAATCAGTACAGAGAATGTTATTAACTATTTGCCCGTAATCTTATAAAACTCTAAAGAATGAATTCCAACTGACGAATCCGTAATTACTTCATTTGAATGTAGAATTAGCCAGGATAAACTTGTTGTACAATGATCCAGCACCTGTAATATCAAATAAATTGTTAGACAAGCCGAATTTATTAGTAACGTTAAAGAGTGAAGAGCTGTACTTTAAATAAATGAATATTTCGCGCTTTTTGTGTTGGGAAATAGTATGAGGCGCCATCTTACCAATGTTCCCAGAAACTACTCATCAAGTGGCGTCATCTCAAAAATATTTCTGCAAATTACTTGTTAATGTGGCGCCATCTCTGAAAAATTTCTGCAAACTACTTGTTAATGTGGCGCCATCTCTGAAATATATCTGCAAACTACTTGTTAATGTGGCGCCATCTCTGAAAAATTTCTGCAAACTACTTGTTAATGTGGCGCCATCTCTGAAATATTTCTGCAAACTACTTGTTAATGTGGCGCCATCTCTGAAAAATTTCTGCAAACTACTGTTAATGTAGCGCCATCTCTGAAATATTTCTGCAAACTACTTGTTAAAGTGGCGCCATCTCTGAAATATTTCTGCAAACTACTTGTTAATGTGGCGCCATCTCTGAAATATATCTGCAAACTATTTGTTAATGTTAATGGGCGCCATCTCTGAAATATTTCTGCAAACTACTTGTTAATGTGGCGCCATCTCTGAAATATTTCTGCAAACTACTTGTTAATGTGGCGCCATCTCTGAAATATTTCTGCAAACTACTTGTTAATGTGGCGCCATCTCTGAAATATATCTGCAAACTATTTGTTAATGTTGCGCCATCTTACAAATGTTCTCGCAAACTTTTCGTTAATGAGTAGTTTAAAGGGACGTCGGTCAGATGGCGCCACGTTAATTGAGAAGTTTCTAGGAACACTGGTAAGATGGCGCCAGGCATCAGTTTAAAAAAAGACCGCGAAAAAGTTATTAATTCAAGTTCAATTTAATATGTGATACAATATTACCGTTGTTTGACATTGTATTATTGGATTATGTATACATATGCTGTTATATAGACAATATTTGTCTTAAAAATATTCCAAAAGTGTCACCCTAGCCGTCGATACGTGCTGACCTCTGGTGTATAATACTGTGTTGTGGGGCATAGAAGTTCGCGATATTAAAAGGTATGCAAAGAGTCTGTTCAAAAGAGGGTTGCGGTCGTACACATAATTTTTTCGCGTAGATTCACGATGGCATTTTAGTTATAATAAAGTCGATGCACTGTATCGGTAAGATAATTGCTATAGATAGTTATACGGACATACCAGTTTCATAGAATTATACTATTTACCATACTCAAGTTATTAATTAAAGAAGTACAATTGTAGATTGTGCAGACTTAATTTTACTGTAAGCCTGTTCTTTTCAGGGATAAAAAATGCAATCAGACCCAACTCCGACGCCTGCAGAGGAAATCCCGCAAACAAATATCTTGGAAACTCCACCACGTGCTGAGCGCGTACGTTTAGAACATTAACATAAGTGTATACACTGTAGAAATTTGTTTTATAACGTTATTTCTTAACTTTAAAGTCATTTAATACTGATCCACATTCACAGAAGTCAACGCGTGGCCCTAGACAGAAAGGAGTAGACAGCGTCACAAAGAAATTTTTAAGAAACTTTGATCCAGAACACAGTGAAAGAGAAAAACGCAAGTTACATCGTCGCCTGTATCAAGGATGCAAAAAACATGCATTATACGATGAAAAGGGTATCTTTATGCGAACGGGGGATGACTTGTGCGATTGCTTAAACTTAAATTGCGCAGGATGTCATTTCCAGTGCCCTAAATGTCTTTCTCCAAAATGTGGTCACGAATGCAGGTTATTAATTGTGATCCTTTACTATTCCGCTTGCTAATACGTGATTTCTAGGTTTGCGCACATCAGAAGTCAACATAATATTGTATTGTGTGTTTCAGGAATAATCGCAAATGGACATATGACTCTATTGAAAATGAAGGCAGCGATATAATTATGAAAAACCCTTTATTAAAAGAGACATGACTTAATCAGCGAATATTCCTCTTAGATATATTGTACATAATAAACTGCTTGATGAGTTTACATTTTTTAGGAAACACGTGTGTAATTGCTTTTGGCAGGGTTAGTGTGTGTCACTGGGACAATCAGATCTGTTCCGAGAACTATTTTTGAGTAAGTGCTATGCCGTTCTTCGGTCCTTTAACCAAAAGGCATTGCCGCCTCTAAGAAAAATATTGTAAGTCTACGATCGTTTGAATGCAAAGCAAATATACCGATAATATTCCTACTTTGATTATTGAAAAATAAAGATAGCGTAGAAGCACTTAGCGTTTGATGAGAGGGTGCATTGAATCCGTTGAGTGGAACTCTTGGACAGTTGTGAGGACGTGGGATTAGGCATTTTGGCTTGACTCGCAGTCAAGTGATTGACTAGTACATTCTCTTACGATCAATGGAAGCTATTGATGAATACAGTGTGCTCAGCGTCGCACACTCTTCTTGGAAGAAGTACCTCTTCTTCTGAAGCTAGTAATTAATCCTGATCTAGGAGTGAATGGCACTCCACAGACTATCCTGATTAAGGTCGAGTGGATCATTATGTGCATCATTATGTGTTTTCTTTCGTCATTCCGGTTTGTTTTATTAGATATAGACTGTATCTGCATGTAGAGGGTTCGCCTTTAGAGAAAAGGGGATGGGGAAAAGTGTAGGAATTTGGAGATAGCATAGGCGGCGCTATTGATTTTCCGCCGGCGGAACTCTTTTGGCGTAGTGCGCACGTAGCTAACGCAAGGTGCACGCAAAGGTATGCGCGCGTAGAAACGACGCACACCCTCGCAGAGGGTCACCCCGGCATCGGAGGGCGTGCGCTTCGTTTTTATCCCGAAATTCGGAAAGTTGACGCCACCGACAGGCCGAAGCTCGCGTGGGAGGGAGACAGGGCGACAGAGCAGGATAAAGTCAGTAGCGATCTTGATCCCGTTCGCGAGTGAGGATCCAGGATACCCGAGTTAATATCGATCACTGCTTTTCCATACGATTTTCCACACAATTTTCCACACGACTTTCCACACGACTTTCCACGTACGATTTTCCATACGATTCTCCACACGATTCTCCATACGATTCTCCATAGGATTTTCCATACGATTCTCCTAGAGGATTTTGGATAGAACGCCGGCAAGCGTGGAGGAGAGAGGAGCGTGGATTGTTATCGGTGCGAGCGGTGTTGGTGAAATCAAGTGCGGTGTCCTTTTGATTGACTATGTGCTAGGGAGGGAGTGGATTCGGTGATTGTCCGTCACAACGGGAAAGCTCGGTTTGTTCTGTCGTCGCCGACGACGACGCCGACGACGGCGTTGTCGAACGGCTTCTTGCCTGCTTCCTGCCTGCTTCCTGCCTGCTTCCTGCCTCTCCCGTCCAAACAAGGAGCCATTCAAGGGCGGCGTCTACTCAACTACGTATGTACGCTTTTACTTATTCTCCTGTTTACGCCTAGACGACGCGCGTTGCCGTGCAAACACTATCTTGGCCACGGTCAGCAGCGAAACTCTCTCAAAACATTTCCCATCTCCACTCGTTTACGTCGCGAGCAGCGCAAATTTCTTCCCAATTCAAAGTGATTCGATCTGCGTAGCAATAATATCCCGGCTAAATCGATAACGCCTATGCATTTATATATAGCGAACTGCCGAAGCGGTGAGTTAACAAAAGCGTTACCATCTCATAGGAGAAATGTTGCACCCTGCGTCGCAACTTTCTTCAATTTCTATTAAGTCTCACGTTGACACTAGATACACAAGTTCTGAATTAGACGCCTGAGGCCGAAATGAATCGATATATAGTATCTCTTCGAATCGTTTATGAATGAAAGTGAGGGAAAGCTGCGAGAAAATAATAGTATTAGTTCGTATTGTTTTGCTGGCCTAATCCGACGCAGAAGTTCATTTAGCGCTCAGACCGCAATGGCAATGAATGACTAAAGTTTCCGCGAGAGTAGTGACTTTGCATCGTCGTTTCTATAATAGAGAAGAGAATCGAGTCTTGCTTCACTCGTCACCTTCCACACAATTGCCGTTAATTAGCACAAAGAATACGGCGTGAAGAAAGTTGCGCGCAAAAAGGTATCACTTTCTCGGTGATTACAATGAAAAGGTTCGCACAATAGCTATTTTCGAATCATCTTGCCTCCTCAGAAATGAACAATGGCGAGGAAAGTTGGGTCGCTCTTAGGAATGAGTGACGCTATAGACAGTCTCTAGAACGCTTTAGTCTGCCAACTGTTGAATCAAATTAGTTACGGGGATAAATGTCAATTGAACTAAATCGCGTCTATTAACTGAATTGCTCGCAATAATCGTGTGCCGACGTAGCTTGATAGCCGTAACAGGAAAATGGCTTGTCGATAGTTAATAGTTTGAGTAGTTGCGATGGCATAGGTCATCGGATTTTTCATTCCTACGCAATGTCATGAACGTTTTCGCCGAGCGTTGGCGTCGGCGTCGGCGTCGGCGTCGGCGTTACGGCGTCGGCGTTATAGCCTTTTAATACGCCTGCATGTGGTATTTCTCGGGGGTAACTTTCAACTCGGCTCTTTGCACAGACGACAGTGGCGAAAGCATGTGTTAACCTTTTCCGCCGCCTTTTAAAAGCAATTTCTTCTTCCGCGCCTCTTGCTTTTCACTCGTCTCTCTCTCGATTCAATATTTCATGCAGCCTGTCTATTTACAGATTCTATTTACTCTCGTCCCTGCTTCCCTCGTCTTTCTATGCACCAGCTCTTCCCTCCGCTGCCGTTTTCTTCCAATTTTGAGCTCGTTTTCCCGCAGTCATTCTTTCTCTCTCCCTGATGACTCTTCGGAAATGTTCTCGGTAGAGCGATGCCGCTGCACTGACGCTCACTCCTATTGTACGCTCGAGCGGATCAACGAAGGTTTAAAGGGTTTCTCAAGTAAGCCGCAAAGGGACCCCGAGGATCGGGGGTATAGATCGTCGGGACGGCAGATGTCAGGATGCCGGAGCAGAGCAACGACTATCGGGTCGTCGTATTTGGGGCGGGCGGCGTTGGCAAGAGTTCCCTTGTCTTGCGTTTCGTGAAAGGAACATTTCGTGAGTCCTACATACCTACCATCGAGGACACTTACAGACAGGTGAGTATGTCACATCCTTCAAAGTCTTTCGACGACCTTTACTTCTTGACACGGCAAAAAGAGAAAGAGCGATCGCGCGGCGATCATCATATTTTTTTCGTCCAACGTATTGATACTTTATGGGTTGCATAAGTTTGCTTCATAATGCTTCATAAGCGACGCGCTCGGAAGACATTACATTCAATTCATACGGGCTGTTTTAACATTTCCAAGCGAATAATGAAAAGTAAAGAACGATGCACTTTATTCCAGTCGCGTGCATTGAAACTCCAAGAAGACGGAGGGAGAAATTGTGTAGAAAGTTTTATTCTTTTTCCCGTCTCAAGAAACGTACGTGGCAGTTCATTATATTCGTTTCAGGGTCTTTCCTATTTATTTATCACACTTGCCTGTGGACCATGTTTGTCTTACGCTAATCTAATTGCACCGCTGCTCATAACAATTATCCTCGCACACCTAGTCTCTGTATAATTAGTCATTAGATTACGCAATAGCGTATAGTTTCTATAGTATTCACATCGTTTTAAACGTTTAATTAAACTGAAACTAATTGGTAACTTTTCAGAGTGTAGATTCGTTAGATACGTCGAAAATACCTTTCAATGAATTCATGGTACGGGAATATTGTCATTGACACGCAGTTGTCATATGTGGACGATTTTAATGTCCTCACACGCTGACATTATTTCACACAAGAGAGATCGTCAGAAACGATATAATCCCATTTACGTGACAATTTCCGACACATTAGAACTTTCGAACGACCATCGACGCACTATCTAGCTAAACATCAACGTCCAGTTTCGAATTCGCAGAAATCGGCAATAAACTCGAAATCAGCTTCGATCTGTTTGCTCCGCTTCGCGCCGTAATTATATCGTCGAAATACCTGTTTGACCTAAATATGAGAGTAGCGGCAAGTACTTCCGCTCTTTTCAAGTTTACCGTTACCCGTTAAGGACGTTTACTTTGGCCGTCAAATCCGCAATGGAAATCCGTTGACGCGAAGTTAACGGAAATATGCGTCGATCCTCGCGGCGAGGCAGTCTATTATCTGAAGAATGACGCAGTCAGTAGTAGAGTCCGCGTTACGTCGGCCAGTAGTAGTAGTAGGACGCAAGTAACTCAGCCAGGCAGTAAGCTGGTATCGCGAGAGAACGTGGGCGAGAATCGGTCACGCGTTTCTTCCCATTTCTTCGCGGATCATACACACACACACGCACCTAACGTATATAAATCACCTCGTTAATTCGCGCTGTTACGGGGCCACTTGTTGGCTGCAAGTATGAGTCGGTAAGTTTCCGTTCACATGGGGGTGGCATAAAGTACATCTCATATCGGGTCGGCCCACATATTTTGTCCCACTATTGAGGAGCTTTGAAATAATGAAAATAACAAATATATTGTTATTTTAATCAATGTACTTGCGTCAATTAAAAAACAAAAAGATGGGAGAAATATAATAGTTTTTACTGATAGCCGATATTCAGATCTTAGATATTCAGATATTCAGTTGCTCTTATTTGCGATCGACGTATACGATGTGGACTGGCCCCAGATAGGGTTTTTTCGAATAATATTGTAGGATTTGTGAGTGAAGCTGCGAGGCGGCTGCGTGTTGATGACTTTTTTTCGGAGCACTGTTGGGACCCGCGCTGTGTGCGCGACGGAAAGCGTCTGCGAATTGAGTCACGTGCGAGTTGAATCGTTCGCGAACCGTTGCTGGACCGATCTCACGGGGATCGTTACATTGCCGAGAATGCGTATGTTCCGTTATCGTGTGTGACGGTGGCATACGACGTTACAGGTGATAAGTTGCAACAAAAACATATGCACGCTTCAAATTACGGACACAACGGGGTCCCATCAGTTTCCCGCGATGCAGCGACTTTCCATAAGTAAAGGTCACGCCTTCATCCTGGTCTACTCGGTCTGCTCGCGGCAAAGTCTTGAGGAACTTCGACCGATCTGGGCTGTCATAAGAGAGCTGAAGGGGCAGGATATCTCCCAGATACCCATTATGCTGGTAAGAGGCAGTCACTTTTTTTTCCTTCTTTTCTTAAGAGAAGCGGATCCGCTTACAATTAGTTAATCAAATAAAGGCAGTTAAAAGAATTGCAGAAAGTAGCTGTGCTTCATGGAAAAATCTTAATGTAACCTCTACATTTTCCGTCAGGTTATTTTACGCGATATTACCTGCAGTTACTACACGTTAGAGTATTCACATCACACGACACATCGTTTTTATCCTAAAACATTATTAATTCGAAAATATAAAGTTTAATCTGATAGACGGCTATTGTTGCGAAGAAAATTTTCGCCCGCACAGAGTTTCATTTTTCATTAAACTAATGCGTCCCCCATACCATATTACGTGCAATAATATTACTTGCAGCTACCGTGTAATTCCATAAATTCTACTCGATTATCAAATGTCAAAGGTTTTGCGAGCTGGTGCAATGCGGGAAGTATATTTTTTCTCCCAATTTACGTGCCATCCGACTGTTTCGGACTTTAATTGAATACTCGCGAAGCGCCAGTGGAATATCTGCTTAGTGACTAAAAGTAAAAGACTTTATAGCATATAATGTTACGCATAAAGGAAGACTGAAGGCCAGGAGCGTTTTGCTGCTAAAAGTAGACAACATTCGTGTTCACTCTTACCAAGGCAAGGCTTTCTCTTCTATGGTAAACTTGCAAATTTAAAGGTGACAGGCATTGCAAGTTAATGTAATTAACGTTGTTATTAATAGAAAATTATTAGCAAAGACGCCACTAGGTGATGTCGCAAGTATTCAATTGTAACACTTTTCAAATATTTTCCGCATATTTGTTTCGTGGAAACGCACCAAACATTGAACAATGAGTTCCACATAGTAGCCTCTACAAAACAGTCGTACACTTAGTCATATAGGAGAAAAAGACTATTTAACTTTGCAAATATTGACTTAAAGTTCCTTTCTGAGAAAATGATTGACGTGTTAAGCTTTTCCGCCTCCCGCCAGGAAACACAGAATCTCTGAATCCTTATTTCGCTTCATCAGCAACTTCCCGCACACTTTACGAGGCTCCATAGTATTGAATGGTCCTCGTCGTTATATGGAAACCCTGCACTCTTCTCCGACAGGTTGGTAATAAATGCGACGAGAGTCCATCAGTGCGCGAGGTGCCAATGAGCGAAGGTGCGGCCGAGGCGGCCAACTGGGGTTGCGGCTTCCTCGAGACGTCGGCGAAAACGAATCACAACGTGAACACCCTGTTCCGAGACCTGCTCACCCTTGAGAAGAATCGGCCAGTCTCGCTGCAGCCGGTCCAGAGCAGTAACGCGATAAGACTTAAGGAGAAGTGCGCCGTCATGTAATTATTTGCCTCCTGCGTGTACGCGCCACTCTCTTATCAGGGGCTGTGCACATCGCGATTCTCCTCGCCATTTCTCCTCGCCATTCCTCCTTCCGATCATCCGTACATGCGTAAGTACACATAAGCGTACACATATGCGCATAAACGAGCCGACCTTCGATCAATCGACGCGCTCCCTCGCATACTTCCGGTCGATCGGTTCTAGACGAGCCGAAGGATATCTAAACTCTTGAATTGTGTGAGAACGAGAGATAGAGAGGAGGAGGGAGGTCGAAGGGACTTTTTCCGCGCCGATTTATCGCTCGAAGAAGGTGAAGAGGCGAACGCCATTGTTCCGCTCGTCCGATCGACAAATTACGCTTCTAGCTCGCAATCGATACAGGGCTCGTTACTAACAACGACGTTACTCTGCGCTTTATCAATGAAAACGTGTTAATGTACTTCCGTTAGAGGGAAAATATCGTCGACTCTATTTATTTTGCCTTCGAGCGCAGCCCTCACGCTAATTAGCACATTGTTGAGCGATTGCAAAGTATCCTGTGTTTTCACGCTTTGCACCGTTAAAGATAAAAAATGATGAATATTATTTACTTAACGAAGGTTAAAGGTTGGACGCAAAGATGAGATGTGATTAGAGAGGAGCGAAGATGTATGATAGAGTTAGCGGTCTTTCTATAAATTTCGTTTCTGCGAGTAATTAGCGGGTTCGTAGTTTCCTTCGCTAATTGGAAGCTGCGTCGCCAGCTGGCGCCAGTCGGATAGGCGAGATTTAATCTAGAAATCTATTAGCCGCACTGGGGCTTTTCTCCTCGCGAGCCGCCTCCGGTCTGCCTGCACGCGGAGATAATCACTCGAGCTTAATAACGGTAAGGCACTCAGCGTATTGTAGTGAGATTTCTGCATTCGTCGAGAGGGTCGCCCCTTTTGCGGAGTATAAACGAATCGCTGCTAGTCAGAGTGTCCGTGAAGGGGCGAAACGGCGCGATTTACATATCTAGTGGAAATATTCTGTGACGTCGAAATTAGTGGCGTGTCCTTGGCTCTTGCAAATCCACCGTTTGTACGGCATTGCAGCTGACGTCCTCAGGATTCGCGAAGAACTCTGATTATCGGATTTGCACAGACCAAAGCGGCACCGCGACAGTCACGGGGACGGTCACAGAGAATTTCAGGTGGAGGGATGGCCGCGGAAGCCTTAAGTACCTAGTTCGATTAATTTCGTCCTAACCATCTGCGAAAGTCTCCTGCCTTCGTAGGAAACGAACCTGTCGCGAAACGGCAACCGATGTAGACGATGTTACATTTTCAGAGATCTGTCACGCCTGCACTTTCCTCCGAAACAACCGCGCGATCATCAAGAATCCGTGTAGCGGCGTGTGAAAGTCGAGTTTTTCGCGAGAATCGCGATGAAATATCGTCGCGTCAATAGGAACGTAAACGTAGGGGAAGAGAAAGAAGAGGGAGAGCTGCGGTAGGCGGTCAACAACAAATAGATAAGAGTTGTTACAAGCGTGCTTTTTGTTGAATAGTTGTAAGGTTTTTCTAATGAGGCTAATTAGAATTTATTATTCGTCACGTTGAGGAGTAGGCGAAAGACAGGCGTCTCCATATATAGATGCACTTCCTCTCACTTGATATCACTCGCGTACGCGAAGCAAAACTCGCGCTTTACTCTAATTAATACATGTGATACTGACGTTTTTCCGAACTGATCCTAATTTTCATAAACACTCGAGCATGCATAGATGTTAGTAGACGATAATTACGGGAAGACACTAATGTTCTTACATATGGCGCGAACGCCGAACTTCAATGAACTTTCGTAACTTGTTAGTACACGGCTTGGTTTTCTAGCAACTTGTTGCTTTGACTACGCATCGGTATACGCAATCTGAGTGTGTTAGTACTTCCGAATTATCTTCCTGTTATTGTCCAGACTCGTAGCTGTCTTCCGTGGAAATCGTGCGACGTCGTCATCTCAATGCCTTAATTCCTTTCGTACTTATACATTCAAAGACTGCTTCCTTTTTCTCCATTCATTCTGCACGATTCTTATGCACTTTCTTTAATTGGTCGAGCATAGCGAACTATACGAAGGTCAAAGGAACGATCGGTCTTGATGGAACACTTTAATTGCGCATTGCTTTCGCTTCGACTTTCGCTTTGCTAATCGGTTACTTAGACTTAAGCAATTTATTATACCACAAAATATTTCCGCCTTAGATTAGCATACGGAACTTTTATTTCTTATACACTGTTCCGAAGTGTTTGCAACGTCACACATATCGATCACTTTCAAATTAGGGGTTACAAGTGCTTACCATCTCGATGATCAACTAATCCACCGCATCGCCAGCGCCTCGTTACCTCCCTTAAATAGATATTTTCTGAGTAACCCATAATGTTCTACACACATACACGACACATCAAACTTTCTGTCACTTTTCATATAAAGAGACAGCGAAAAGCTTCCGATTTCTGCCGTTTTACACCCCTAATTGAACGTTTATTAACGACAAAACTTGTGCAAAGGAGGTAAACGGGCGGACACAATGCGGCAGAATCTATTGCGCGTACATACCTATGTACGTATAACCTTACGTATTCGCTTCGGACGCATACATATGTAGATCGACACGATAATCACTGAAACTCGAAACTAACTGGTGCAACGTCTACACAAACGGAGAGTTTATTTCATATACATATTTATATATATATATATGCATATATTAATAGACAAGCAGCAACTGTTGTGCTTCGGCGATTCGTTGTTTATCGCATGAAACGATTACTGTAACCCCTCCTTCTTCTGGTGCTGCATCTTATGCGCGTTATCCTTTTACCCCTGCGAAAGTTTTATTTATCAATTAGCCAACTAAAAGATTGACGAGAATATGTCGATTCTTATTGGAAGTAGTTATTGTCCGATAAATTGTAAGTTCATTTTTGGACCACGTTGACCACGGATAAGGAGGGATTGCAATACTTTTATCATTTTAAATAGAGAGATAGTCCGTTCGCAGCTAAGTGCTGCTCCATTGTTATAGCGCAATTGTTTTTCAATGAACGATCCCGACAAACTCAACGAATTATACATATTGGTACATCTTATACATGCATACCCATTTGTCCACTCGTCGTGGATACTTATCATTTTGTATGATAACGTAGCTTTAATGAACAGCGATTAAGCTGCTCTGTCCACTGTTGCAACAGACACTGATATATTATATTGTGGATATTACCATAGCATTACGTAATAATGATGATGATGATTATTATCGTTAATATTATTATCAGGCTTACTACCGCTATTTTTATTCTCATCGTTGCTAGAGTTGCCGATAATTTAATATTATTTTTCGAAAGCCGAGACATTGACGTATCATACCGTGTACCTGTAAGATTTAAAACTCATATAAGAAGACTTAAACGGTGGCCGCGCAAGTATTAATACTCGAAATACATAATAGTGACATCTCATTGTTCTTCTAAACTATATATCAAAATCGTATGTCATCGACAAAATGCAAATGTTTACAATAACACACGCCGATAAAGACATCTTAATAGTTTCTCTTGACATAATAAATCTTTCTAAGTTCATTGAAATATGACAGACCCTTCCTTGCCTGATAGACTAAATTTGTGGTCCTATTCGACATTAGACGGAACGCATGTCACTTCGATTCTGTTGTATTCTACTGACTAGCGACCCTCATGATCACGCTTCTATTATCATCGTCATTATTTATATCGCAATAACGATTACCGCGTTTATTTATTGTTGCGCTGTCGTTAGTACAAGACATCCATCTTAGAGACGACGATTATCGATAACGCGTAGATGAAGTATACATATCCTATATTAACTGTTAAGCATGGGAGGTGATTATCACGATGAAGAATAGACATAAATATCGTACAAAGCGAAGGCCGGTTTCGTATGTATTTTTCTTCGGATCTCGCGCACACGACGTGCAAGACTGTGGTATATGATTTCATTTCGAGACGGCGCGAGACATAATAGTTTTGCGATGATCGATCGGCGAAACTCATCAAATCCGGTGGTATAGTGTCTGTGCAACCACTTTTCACGAGTACCTTGTTTAATATCGGATACGTAAATAATATCGAGATCATTGAAAAAAAGAAACGAAAACTATGATGAACTCGTTTGATATTAATCGTTAATCGCGATACAAGAAAAAATAACAGATCTCTTTAGATGTAAAGATGTATATAAGATTTTCTATATTCAAGTTAAGGCGCGGATAGAGTAACGGATAGGCAATTTTTAGAGCGTTCGCATAATAAATACGCGTCTATTATTCAAATGCGAGATACATACGAGCTACATATGCGTATATTACATGCAACTACCTTTCTAAACAATTTGTTATCCGATTTGGCTATATCGGTTGCTAGCCACGCAAATTACCCCCTATATATAAATATATCTATATATATATATGTGTATATATATATACATGTATACACATACATATACAACACCTATGTAAGAAAAAGTTTGTAGAGACGCGGATGGTAAGTGAGACAAAGTATAAAGAAATCCATGTATGTACAAGATACGTATGTATACACACGCTGTTTTATAAATTATAAATGCAACAACTACATTGATACGTTCTTAGTCGATGAGGGTACGTAACCCTTACGAAATCGACCCTCGATATTGAAAGAGAGAGTGGGAGATTGATAGATAGATAGATAGATAGAGAGAGGCAGCTAATGTGAGAGAGAAAGAAGAAGAGTAAGAGGATAAGGGAATCAAATTAAGGACGAAAAAAGTCGATATACACACGAGCACACACTTATTATACACGTACTACACTTTTACACGAGGTATCTTCTGATTTTTTGGGGCCAATTCGTGTGACAGGGATGGGCGAAGTAGTGAGAGAAAGAACGAGAGCGGAGAGAGAGAGAGAGAGAGAGAGAGAACGGCTGATTGATAAGACGTGTGATGCGTATATAGGTATGCCGATATTATACACCCCCGTCCATAAGTCATGGGACACTTGCTAAGTTCAGTTATATGTTTACATTTAATGAATTATAATCCGCAATATGAAGTAAAATGATTACTTGGTGGTTATTTATTTCACATACGGACTCTGTAAACGTTAAAATATATTGAAAATTATATTAAACATTATATAAAAAATAAAATGAGATTGTAAACTTTCTTCTCATCCACACGCACTCCTTCTTCTACTATTACCGCTCGGACGCACTTTGGCAATCGGAAAATAACTTTGTTCAATTTTCACGAGATGCATAATTTACATCCAGGATCGCCAATTTTTATCATTATCTGAGAAGGAATAGTTTAATGTCTTTTCTATACTGAGCGTGCCGGTGAAAACGCAATAAATTTTAGTACGCATACTGGCAAGAAATCATAAGCACGTGACCGTAATAATTTTAATTTCCGTGTAATAAACGTGTCGTTAAATAATGAAATCAAGGATAGGCCATTTTCATATCGATCACGTTGAGATTTGAGGGGTGTAACCTTCTTCCGGTCAGACGTCGAAATCGATGAATATGATTAAATATAGATTAGAAAATATTTGGTCAGAAAATATCAGGCGTCCCATGATTTAAGAACGGTACTGTACTTAAAGTGGCTCATGAAATTGATCAATCGTTTTCTTTTATAGTCTTCTTAATTTGATTAACATGTAACATTTAACTAGGAATGTGTTGAAACGTAGGTAAGATACAATTATAGCAGAATATTTATATTTAGTACCAAAATCCTTGTGAAATATTGGGATAAAAGTCCGAGTGTTAAATACTTAGGACTGTTGAATTACTTAGTGTTATAGTAATAAAAAATCAATTGAATGGCAAGAGAATATTGCTTGACATGCTCCGATTATATTGGAAGCTGTTTAACGAAAAATAAGCTGTTTAGTTAGAAAAGATATTGAAAAAAATGTTATTCATCTTCGTACTTGATCAATTTCATAAGCGGCGAGGTGTAACTTTATCGAGGAGATTTCTCGTCTATCCCGTTCCTCTTTTCATATCGTCGTCGAACTCTGTTCTATTCGATTTAAGCTTACGCTACATACTCGATCGATCGGTAGCTTTTTAATTGGTCATTTGGCTGCATTCATTAACACTTTAGCTGTGTGCAATCTCTCGAGTGACAGTGTTCTTTGGATTTCTAGCGACAATAGGTATGCTGCTCCGCTTATTGTAAAGGCAGAACGATTTTCACTGATTTTCTGATACAAGCGTGTGATGTAAATGAAGATGAATGAACCTTTTAGGTAGATAAATAAAATTGTTATTATAAGAATAAATGGTTATTATGACGTTTTATTTCAAATAAATAAAAATGGTGTATACAAAAGAGCGTGATACCATGTTCATTCCTTCTAATCGATTATCTTTGCGGATTGAGCGTATGTGGCCCGAAACGAAATGCAAACGTTGGTGCAGTATAGTGGCAAGTACTTTGTCGGAACTTTTATGTTATGTCAGATGTTTCTCCGTAAATCGAATGTTAAGGTATGTTAACGTATCCAATATAACTTCGCCGTACACTTGAGAGAGCATTAGAAGGCGGCTAATTTTCACTTAGGTCCAATGTGTTAAATATGTGTGCATATAAGTTTTCGCGCGAGAACGGATGAGAAAAATCGTAGTACGTTGGGTAGATAGAATCGGAAGATAGTGTGAAAATAAAAGTGTGTATTGGTTGGGAGGAGTGGCGAGTAGTGCAAACAAGATGGGGCCAATGGTAGAGCAAGGGTGGTCCAGGCGATGTTTGTCTTCTTGCCCCTCTGAAAAGATGTTGCTGCACCACGGAGGCTGACACTCGCTAAAGTCCGCTTCGACGTTATCGCTCCTAGCCAATCGGCGTATCCGTCCGACAGGAAGAATCTCGACAACGAGATTAGAGCTGAGATTTCTATCAGAAGCGGGAAAGCCGTTCAGTCAGCGATTAACAATCGTGAAATATTTTCTAACGCGCACCGAACCCTCTCCTGCTTCCTTACTATATTCCATCTGGTCGCTTTCTAATACAAAGGTATCGGGTTACAAATATGCAGAACAGCTTAGTTTCAAAAGGAAACGCTATTTATGTGCTCGCCTGATACGTGAACGCGCTTAATGACGATTCGGCGGATCTAACTTTTTTATGCAAAAACTCCGCGTCGCGTTTGTGGCCGAAATTGTATAAAGAGGGACTGAAAAATAGCCAAGCGGGAGAAGAGGAAGGCATGCTTCGTGGAAAGAACAAAAGCAAATTGGACCAGGAGGACAATGAGACTGACGGGAAGCAGAGGAGGCCAAAGTGTGCACGTTGCAGAAATCACGGATTGATTTCATGGCTCAGGGGTCACAAGAGAGAGTGCCGTTACAAGGAATGTCTTTGTCCGAAATGTGCCCTTATCGCTGAAAGGCAAAGGGTTATGGCTGCTCAGGTACGTCAGGTTACACTAACGATACATCGGATGAACAATTTCGAGTTCACTCGCTATTGAAAAACGGAACTCCCCTTTTGCAAACTCTCTTTCGCGTGAAAGACTTTTCGCGCTACTCTATTCTCTTTATTGCTTTATTTACTTCGAATCGCTTAGAAGAGAGAATAAACAATTATGCCTTACCTTTCCCCCCACTCGACAAGTATAGACGACCGTGGTCATAACTGGCCGATACGCTTTTTCTTACCTTTGAGATAGGAAGAGTCGAGTAAAAAAGAAATGTGAACACGTGAGGGGAAAGCGACTACTATGTAGTTGATAGATTGTAACCGAACTCGGGGGAAAAGGAGATGAAGAAGGGGGAATTAAATCCATTAACGCCCGGTGTAGCATTTCATTCTTGTTTGCATAAGCATTATGACACTCGATCTTCTGTCCACACGATCGAGCGAAACGAGTCGTATCGGCGAAAACTCATATGCAACGCGGAGCGACGAGTCAGCTAAAACGATGAACCAGCTAAAGCGACCGCTCAACGATTTCATATAACTGAATTCATTTATTAAATGTATTATTCGCGACTATTCGTCTGCTATAGAAGCGCATCGTTTCTTCAATGACTGTGGAATAGTTTTGCAACGGAAAATAAATACAAAGTGCGCAAGGCGTCTTCTAATGTAATGTTGCAGAGTACATATTTTGCCATAGAAAATATAACGTTTTTGATAGTATTTTTCGCTAGTGCGATGAAAGTTTGCAGTTAAGATATGTGATCGTGACTTGAAAAAAAAATGCATCCCCAACAGATATTCGTCACAATGAGAAAATAATGCGTTGGGTGGTCCAGCTTGAAATAACAGGCTACCAAATGCGCCCACATGTATCTCTATATTGACGTTGGCTGCTAAGAAAGCACATACGCAGTATCAGCTAAGCGTCGAGTCCATTTATAAATTGAGAACAGTCATGATCCGTCACGATCCGATTTCCGTTTACCAAGACGCGCTCATCTATTTCAATATAGTCTGGAGATACATTTCCACTGCTATTTTGAATAATCGACAGCAGTAGCGAACGCGTTCCTTGCATTTGGCAGTACCAAAGTGTAACGCGGTTGCTGTGTCACTCCAAGTGACAAGCCTGATTCATCAGACTTTATTATTAGCTACAAATTTTTAAACGATGCCGACACTACGGGCTGCCCAATTTAAATAAAGTTAGCCAATCTTGAGGAAAAACAAAAGCTGAACATCACCGATTTTAAATGCTCTAATAAAATACGTTATACTACATTTCATTCAATTGGTTATGAAAGGTAACGGTATAATTAAGGTCGCCCTGAAGAGACAGCAAGCTGCCGAAGACGCGATCGCTCTCAGAATGGCTAAGGTGGCGACTGGCCAAAAGTTTAATCGTCTGCCAGCGGGAAAAATATTTGGCATGGCTGTGACAGAACCAAAGCCGGCGTCCATTCAAGAGGAAACATCGCTCGTTATCCATAAAGAACCGGAAAAGAATTTACGGGACACGCGGGAGGATTTCCCTTTGACAGATATTGCGGCTCCTAATCATCTACAAGATTCCCAAGTGCGTATTCGGTGGACATTTACATAAATAGAATAATAAGGGTAAAATGTTAACATTGCCGAGTGTGCTCACTGATAGTCAAAAGGATATTAACACGTTCACGCCGGGGCCGATTTTCATGTTTTTCGCTGTGAGGCGGCCCTCGAATTCATGCAGCACTTCATTTGGTGGCGTACGATTGTTGCTTGTTTCAATTATTTAAATTTCAATTATCTAAATTCTCAACTATACGGCAATTTTGTCCACTTACTAAACGAACTAATTTTTGATGGTGAGCGGCGTAAACAAATGTTCACGCGCGATGGGACTGTTGAGCGCGAGCCACCGGTGGTACACGCCGGCGTGAACGTGTTAAGCGAATATAGTGGTAAAATGGGGAGAAATTTCCTTTCGCAGAATAAGATCGCATAGCAAAAAATATAATATTACTGCGTGGCTTTTCGAAGCATAGTGATACTATGCGCGACCCGTACCACTAGCTATTTTATTTTATTTAGCCACGCGCTAAAACATACCACTTATAGATGAAACTTCGTACATATGAAATTTTCTTTTTTTCCTTCGAACGCATTTATCTTTGTAAATGATACGGAAATGAAAAGAAAGCCATAGGAAGGAATTTGGCATGATTTAGTGAATATTCGCTATTAATCCCGGAAGAGTGAAGATCGTTCGAATCTCGGCACTTGATGATCCCTCTTGCGCGGCTCTTTCACAGGCCAGCGGTGAAGCGGTCTCGAGATACAAGAGTCTTCTCTTCGATGGGCAGACGAGTAGCGGGACTAGAGGGAAGACCGGCGGTGATACGGTTTCAGCGAACAACAGCAGCAGCGATAACAGCGGCAACGAGCCATTCGATGAGCGGAGAGAGGTGACCGTGTCACAGACTTCGCTCGAGACCCTGGCAAGACTCTTTCCCAACACGAAGCTCTCGGTACTGCAGCTGGTCCTGCAGAGATGCGGCCAGGACCTGTTGAAGGCGATCGAGTACTTTGCCAGCGAGAGTTTCGGCATCGGATCCACCAGTGGTTGCACGTCCGCTTTTCGACCGACGCCCTCGTCGCTTGACGTTACGAAAACGAACGAGCAACAAGTTGCAGCCAGCGGCGGAACGATGTTCGCACCGATCTATTCGAGTCTTTCGAGAAATTTTTACGGGGACGGATATTGTCTCCTGAACATACTGCCCGAGCAATTTCCTAAGAGCATTGTAACGCCTGAGTCGGCAGCGACGGCTGCCTGTGCAAATCAGCACGAGCAGGAGCCCGTTGCATTCAACCTGCGGTATAACAATTATTTCAACTCGAATGTTCAACAGCAATTGAGGGATCACGTGTGCGCACAGGTAACGGATCACATGCCGCCGCGGTCTAGTTTTCTGCATTTTCCGCCTGTCTTGCCTATTATACCTTGCGTGCAGCCCAATTGCGCTCAATGCAGTTATAAGTTTCCCTAGAATTCTCTCGGGGCTGAGAAATCTTTCACTTTGGTCGCACCCGTGCTTCAGAGCTCTCGAGTGGCTACGTCTTCTCTTAAAAGACATACACGCTTCTCTACTATGTGCAGAGACTAGTACGGTTAAGGTCTTTTCCTTCATTACGCCGTACATGTCCTATAACAACAGGTTACTTGGAGTACCGCTGAAAAGGAGGGTGCTATCTGGCGTTACACTGTTTCTTCGATTCTCTCATGTGCCGCCGTTGACATTCTATAGCTCTATAAAACGCTTGAAGAAAGTTGTCATCAACTAAGGTTACAGTTACAGAGAGAAGCTTATTCTAAGGGAATAGTTAAATGTTCGTAGTGGCAGTGTAATAATAACATAATGCGTTAGATTCAGACTCTTGCTAAATTACCTACTTCAACGCGACAGCGAGAAATTATTTCAATGTTCTCAACATGATTTTCCAATAAAATAAGTGTAGACTGATTGCAGATAGTCCTGTTAATTACTCAACAGCGTCCGTATCCCCACCTCCTAATAAAAAATTGAGCCGAAAGTTCATTCTTGAACGCTGCTTACAGTGGCAAATTGAAAGTCAGTTTATCGACGATCGCATCGGTGTAAGCGTAAAATTGTTACCAGCTTATCATGCGTAAAACACGCGCATGGGTTTGATGAATTTGCAAAGTGGATACTAGGTGCGGCTGTGGGGGAAATTTTCTTGATGATTAGCTTTATCCCGAAAGTTGAGTGCAGCAGTTACTGTAAACCGAGCGCATCAGAGTACACGGATCACTTATTACGTCCACCCCTGCAACAACACCCACAACAATTGACCTTTGATCATGAAGCTTAAAATTCAGTTTGAAAGCGATATACGGGGAGATGAACCGAGGAACATCTCGCGCGATTTTCCCACGGATGTTAACGGAAAATTAAACTACTTTTTATTGTTAGTCATGTAAAATCAATTACATTTCATAAATGAAATACTTAAGTAACGGGAAAATAATCCTGGCTTTTATTAGTGAAATGTCTTTCCTTTATTATTTGTTCCATTAGATTCCATGTCATCTATGTATTACAGCGTTTCGTAGTAAAGCTGTGCCCGTTATATAGCTTGACTGATGTAAATTAACCGTGCGGTCTGGTTTGGACGAGACAGAGATTGAAAGGAACGAGGGTACGGAACTTTATATTCGTCGAAACAATTGAGAGGTTTGCGGTAATTGAGTTAGGAAGACTCGATTTCCTGTCTAAACATTGCCGCAGTATCGCCGGCCAAATAGCCGTCAATGGCCGCAAGGGCCTTTACTTTGGCTTCACTTTTCGGAAAGGAAAATACGAGAACGCGTCCCTTATCTCCTGAGGGAATTCGTGAGCCATCGTGACTAGAGTTACAAAGTACATTGCAGGAACTTAACGTGACCGCACACTGAAATATAATCCGATTTACGCGGAATAATCTTCTCCTACTGTCACGTAATCAAAATCTCTCGAACAGGCGGCAATGTTCACTAAAACGCTGAATGCCACGTGAATTTTCGACGATTTATTTTAGGCGCCATTGCTATACATGCGACTGTAAATGATTGCGCGGTATAATTAACTAAGGCTACACTGTAATACGTACGTACGTTTACTTGACCCATTCCTTACCTACACTGGAAAGAATAAATCGATAGGATGACGTATCTACACACTCTGAGCAAGTACATGCAGTGTCACTGTGCAGATACAAGCTCGGGGATAAAAAATACACTGTCGTAGTCATATACAATGTTTATTCGGGGCTTTAATAAGTGTTCACGAACGCCGTGAATAACGTGTACGAATGTACCAAACATCGTAGTGCGTTGAATGTTGTCGCACTATTGTTTACACTCGATCATAGGCACATGAGTTTCGCGCTAGTAATACTACCGATATCTGTTACATAAAGATTAAATCAGAGAAATCTTATGGTAGTTTAACAATGCACCGGATCAATAAATGAACCAGAGATGTTACATGTACACATACATGTATGTATAATGTGCATAGTATGTACGGTGTGTAACTCCTCGCTTCCGTGTGAACCAAGTTACAGGAATTACGATTGTCCACTTTACAGCGCTAAAAATTAGTCCATGAAATGTTTATATTTAGTAAGGTATCACGGTATCAGTAGTTCTGCTTTCTTATATCGAATACATGTTATACATTTTTGCATCTCAGATGTATGTACAGAGACGTTACTTTTTTTTTAACCGTATATACAAACCCTCCGGTATATGAATAAACGCAAAGGCGTCACATAACGATTTTATCGGTCCTGTAAAATTATTTGGGCTTAAAATCGAAGGTGCGGCTTGTTCTTAATCATGTGCCTAAAAAGAGTACAATACATGCGGTTATCGGTTATCATAATTGATCCTTTTTAAAGGAATTAAGAAGAAAGTATTATATGTGAAGGTACGTACTTGTCCAGGTGCTCCCAAAATATCATCAGTGCTGCCCTATCTAAGTGCCTTTTCGTCCTGCTTAATTCTATTACCGTGACAGCCCAACGTGCCACGTTTGCGTCCAGTCTCATTTCGTCGTATTTCAAATGAAATGCACAAACTGGAAGAACGACTTGCTTGTATATATAGGGAGATTTAACGAGTTAAGATGAGGGCATAAAAATAGTTTCTTCTCTTACTTTTGGAGAAAATTTCAACGGGGTTTCCGTCGAATGGCCAGCCTTTAAACTGCCATGCGGGTCCCATGACGAAGACCGCGACGACTCGTTCCCAATCGGCGTTCGTCAATTTTTGTGGATTGTCAACGACTCTGTAAGGTACGGTAAGACCACCTTCCTTACGGCGCTGCAACAGCACCTCATTCTCTCGTTTCGAACCTTGGGCTCGTTTCTCCTCGTTACTAAAGTATTTGAGATCCTGCAGTATGTCTTTTGCGTTGTACATCGTAATGAGGGAGGTATTCGCGCTTGGAATGATAATAATGGGTGTTCGGCTGGGTCGTTTGTTTTGCGCCGCTTGCTGGGGTGTCAATTTTGCAGCGGATGTTGGGAGCAAACCAGAGGTCGGTGTCGTAGACGGGTTTGGTTGAGGTTTCCTCACCGCAGGATTAGTGCCTTCCGTTACGGATTTTAGCGTCATACCGTGGTACGTGCCCATCGTGTCGATCTTAAAGCCTTCGGTCTCCTCTTTTTGACGGATGAATCTTTCCTGATCGTAACGATTGTAGACGGCGGGCTGTGGCATCGGTCTCATCGGGGTTGACCGCGGAGTGACCATCGGTGTCGGAGCGGCCGGACCTTTTTGTCTGCCCTCTTCGCGGGCCTTGATACTCTGCAGGATGGCGAAGATATTTTTCGCGAATATCTTCCCGCTGCTCTGTAAGATCGTGGCGCGCGTTCGCCACTGCCTTTCCCGCGAGACGATATCCTTAGTGTCGTCGACGTCCATGTCCAATATGACGCGCAAATCCGAGCCCATGCCGATGTCATCGTTTTCTTTTATGGTGGTACGTTTTTTCGCCAGACGTTTCGCTTTTATGGCAGCGATTTTTTCGACTGACATCGCTTCGGACAGAGACTTAATGTTGTCTACGGTGACGGATGCTTCTTTCGGAGCGTCTAACCTTGCAGCTAGTTGTTCCTTCACCTTTTGAACGTGTGTCTCTTCAAAACGTGGTTTCTTCGAGGAACCGCTGTCTAGCCCATCTTCGGCCGTACGTTTTACTTGTGTCGGTATTTCTAAAGGAGCAGACTTGTCTATGGCGGCTGACGTCGCCGTTTCGCCATTAAGGTAAGCCAAGAGATCCTTTCTGTCTGGCCGACGGACCACCGGTATGTTTTCTGCGGCAGCTTGCCGCACATATACAGGATGCGTGAGTTGCACATGTTTCAATAAAAATAACAGGCACTCTAATGTGTAATATTCTTTTGGCGTGCCTTCTTTCCCAGACCTGTGGTAACACGATACTTCAATAAAAAAAAAGTATAATCATATTAAAATGTTAGCGGCTTATCTAACTTCATATTTCTATGTATATGGGAATTCTCATGGAAGTTTGAAGAACAAGCTTGAAATAACTTGAAGCTTAAACTCTTAAACTCTTAAGGCTCTTAACCATTTATGAGTTTAAGATGCACTAAGTAGCCAAAAAGAGAGCTTCGTTCATCAGTAAAAAAAACTTTTAACTTCATATTTCTTATTTTTATTTTATCGTAAGATCGGGGAATGAAAAATTCCAGCTTGGATGACATTCAGACCGTTTTTCTACCACTGAGAGGAAAATAATTTATTTTGTTATTTACTTCTACCGAGATGTACAATGAATGCGAAGGAAATGAAATTTCTCGTTGTGTGTCAATAAATAAAAGATCACGCACACAATCACGTACGATATTTACACAGTTGTTTATTGTTTTTGGGCTAGTAGGCATCTGTACCAAACGGATCCCGTTTAATGGTGGAAATGATCAACAGATTGCGACTATCCGATGCTACCTCGAAATTATCCGTGCGGCAACTCACCCGTATGTCAAATAGTTTGTCTTCACGTTCTTCGGCCACGAAAATTCACCGAATATAATCTGATTCTCTCGCTCAATTATCTCCTTTTTATTAACATTGTATTGTCGAAGCAAACTCAACGGGTCCGCCATGATTACGCACTAGTACTCCACCTTTCGGAAAATCACTGAAACGGTACATAAAATATCGTACATACGTCGCAATTAAATGCATCGTTTCTAATACGCTCATTCAATTTCCAAGTTCTTTTGCAGCTTCGTTTTTAATTGTTAATTGCCGGTCTTCATTGTTTACTTAATTGACTTATGAGAGATGATATCCGAGAGTTTATGAACATCATGCAAACTCATACGTACATAAAAGACGATTCTGGACATATTTATTTCTGGAACATGACTTGCAACGAGTGTATGGCCTTTAGGTTGATAGTGACGTAGACATATTCTCCATTGTAACTCTGCTGTTGCACTGAAACGTTTTGTTTACAATACAACGGACTTACGTGAACTTCGTGTCTGACCAATTTTGACAATTGCAATATCGTTGATAATGCTTTCGAATTATGATAAAAAAGAAGTGTTAACATCTCAATTTATGGATTCGATGTGGTTGTCGAGTCACTAATCGAGTAAGTTCTTGTCAAACGATATTTCGTATTTACGTTGAAATGTTCACGAACGTTTACATTCTAGGTTCAATTAACAGGATCTGTAAGCGAATAACCGTTTAGTTCTCACTGTCTAATTCTTCTTTGAGACAGTTTATGACAAATAAACAATGAGTTTCCCAGAAAAACAGGACAGTATATCTAAGGACGAATGGGTTGCCAAGCTGGAAGAAGGATCTCACATGCAAAGAGTGTCAATGAACAATTTAATCATGAATTATCTCGTCACAGGTAATATGGCAACATGCAATACGACGTGCAAAATGCAAGACCGATTCTAGCTGCAAAATGCATATCTGTTTCGAAGCAGTTACAGTACGTCAAGGATTAACTGAACACAAACGTTGATACTAATAAATTGAATCGATTATTGTAGCATGTAAAGATATTGTTATGAAATTGATTTGTCTCGAAAAGAAAATTGATTACAAATAAAATATGACTTGTTTCTGATTTGATGTAGCGGAAATAGATATGCATACTTTGTTGCGGTATATTAGAGTTTTGGATGTGTTTAATGTAATATGTTAGCGTTAAATTATTTTTTTTATTATTTAGAGGGCTTCAAAGAAGCAGCTGAAAAGTTTCAACAAGAATCTGGTGTAGGGCCAACCATAGAGTTAAGTTCTTTAGACGATAGGATTCGTATTCGTGACGCTATACAAAATGGTCGTATCCAAGAAGCCACAGACTTAGTCAATCAACTGCACCCTGAGCTTTTGGACAATGACAGATATCTGTACTTCCACCTACAGCAGTTACACCTAATTGAACTCATTCGAACCGGTAGAATTGAAGAAGCATTACTATTTGCTCAAGATCAACTGAGCGAAGCTGGAGAGTCTGATGACAATATACTATGTGAATTAGAACGTACCTTAGCTTTACTGGCATTTGATGAGCCCCACAAAAGTCCCTTCAGTGATTTGCTACACCCTACACACAGGCAAAAGGTAATGTAACGTATTTTGATAAACGATGATGCATTCTTCTCAATCAATACATGTTACAGATTGCAAGCGAGTTGAATGCCGCCATTTTGAAAATGGAACACAGAGAATCTACGAGCCCGCGTTTAAATAACCTTTTGAAAATGATCCTATGGGCTCAGGATGAGTTGGATAAAAAGAAGGTTAAATATCCGAAAATGACGGATTTAGGGAGCGCCACGATTGAAAGTCCAAAGTAAACTTAGTTTAATGCATCAGTGAAACTTGTCATGACTGTATTTATTAGCACATTGAATGGATATGAGATTATATTGTATTGACTTGTATTCCTCCCCCCCGCCCCCCCCTGTACAGAGTGGTAATTGGAATGATATACGGCACCCGACCACTGTAACATATTCTTGGAATAGTACTTGTTAATTCTTTTTTTTATAAAAATTATGTAAAATTTTATGTATGGAAAAGTAATAAAGACAAATAATACATTGTTTAAAATAATAGTACAATTTCTATGGATAATGATTCCACATAAGGTTATATGCTCGCGTAATCGCTATAAAATATTGATACAAATCCATTTTTCATGTTCAACCGAACATGAAAAGTTTTGTACTGCATTTAATAATACACGTCTTTGTCATAATAACATGATACGATAGCAAAAGCTAGATTAATCAATATTAAATTACCTAATCACCCTTTTTACAATGCACAGCATTCCACGAGAAAATATCTACAATATTGTATGTTGTTATTGTTCTTGTTTAATGTTTCAATTGAGTTTGCTGCTTGCTACCATCTAAACACGTATTCCAGTGCTTTCGGAACTAAGCCGGTAGCCTTTTGCGGTAAATTTTCGGGTGACTTGACAGACTGTGCGTTAAGATGCTGGTTGTAACCAACCGCGAGTGGTCTTGCAGTTTGTATTTTCGGCGTGCGCGGTGTAGTATTAAAATCTGGCGACTGAATCGACTTGTTGAGTGCTGTAATGGAACGCATGCTTCCACTCAGCTTCGTTCGGTTCTCCTTGTCCGTGTCTAGAAGAACGCCTTCGTCCGTACATGGAATAACACCGATCATAATTGATCCTGAAACGATGCTTCCATTGCAAGCGAGCGCCCTTTGAGCTTCCTGCTCAGAGGCACATTTCAAGTGTATCCAATTGCTCTGTGCCTGCGGCGCTGCATGCTTATCGATTATGCGCACTCGGCTTGATATATGAGAAAGAACTGTATTCATGGCAGAGGGAGGGAATCCAAAGACAGTTACCCACTGCAGTAGCCCCTGAGATTCAGCTGTGCTTAAGTTTAGCGGGCTATCCAGAAATAGCGAGTTGTTTCCGGCGTTGATTAACATTCTTGGTTGGTTCGGATACGCATTGAGCGAACTTTGATTCGGACTTGTTACTTGAGGCGCTGATGTCTCTGATGTGTCCAGAGCGTCGAATAGACCCCGAGTCGGAGGACCTCCAGAATGAGTTTCAATGCCAATTTGAGATGTGTTCAATGTCGCCGCATTGCCAAATACAGCTTTTTGTCTATTACTTCGGTAATCAGGTGTGCCATGATGCGACAGCGGTGATGAGAAGTTTGAGTTACTCATGTTTAAATGGCTTATATCGTGGGGACTTGTTAATCCTATTTTTGCAGGCTGTGCCAAGAAGATTAAATACATTAATAGCGATATACCGATAGGTTAGAAGTTTCGGAGACAAATTTATGCTTACCATATTGGCATCACCTAATAAGAAGCCTGGTAGATACGCCGAAGTATTGCCTGGAGGGCTGGGTGTTTGCACCGGTCTACCCACAGGAGGAGATCCTAATACCATAGGTTCCATCTGCCTGACAGATAAACAGTCCTAATAACATGGAGTAACATTTATAGGAAAGAAGTTATTTCGCTTTAATACATAAATACAACATGCAGTATATATTCCACGCTAAATAACAGTTAAATATAACCTCTATTCAGGTATTCTCATGTGTTCTATTACTTATAATCCTAACCGCAAACGTTAACTCTATTTTTACATTTCACAAGCTGTATTTCCTCTTAAATATTAAACATTTCATTAAAACGTAAGTAGCTACTTACTTCTTTTTTTGCACTACTGAACAATTCTGAATTTGTGTAACAAGTCGTTTGATATAGTTCGGTAGGCTTTAAAACTGCAACGGCGGTCGAAACATTTTAATTAATCGTGTCAAGTGTGTTCACCAGCTGTTTAATAGGTGGCACCAGTATTTCTTATGTGTTCATCAATTGTTTCATAGATGACACAAGCGTCGCTTTCCATGGCGGCAATTTTAAACCTATGGGAAGCGATGAGTCCTTCAATTATTCTGCAGTGCAACGATCTTTTGTTTATAACAAATGTGTTCAATTTCGAAACATGACACGAATCAACAGATAACAGGTTCTTCAATAAGTTTTGTCGTTCGATAAGAAAAACACAATGTTATGGTTCAAAATACACTTTATTATTCAGTATAATCTCCCTGAACATTAATGCATTTGCTCCAACAATCCTCCAATCTGTGGATCCCATCCCTGAAGTGAGATTCCGGAAGGTCTGCAAAATACGCTTCAACAGCCGTTATGACCTCTTCATTTGACGAAAAATGCTTGCCACGCATAAATTTTTTGAGTTCTGGAAACAAATGGAAGTCGTTGGGGGCCAAATCTGGTGAATACAGCGGATGCTCCAACAATTCGAACTTTAATTCATGGATTTTAGCCATTGTCAAAATGCTCTTGTGACACGGTGCGTTGTCCTGATGAAAAAGGATTTTTTTCTTCTGCAAACCGGGTCTTTTTTCACGAATTTTTTCCTTCACCTGGTCCAAAAGGTTGCAATAATATTCAGAATTAATTGTTTTACCAGTTTGCAAGTAATCCACAAATAAAAATCCTTTCGCATCCGAAAAAACTGATGCCAGAACCTTCTTGGCCGATTTCTGGACACGAACTCGTTTCGAAGCCGAACAACCAGGTTCACACCACTCTTTAGCCTCTTGTTTTGATTTAGGATCATGGCGATAGACCCAAGTCTCATCCATAGTGATGAATCGACGCATAAAATCCACTTTATCCTTTTTAAAACGCTCCAAATGTTGTTGAGAAAGTCGCATTCGAATGTGTTTTTGTTCAATTGTTAGCGAATGCGGCACCCATTGTGCACACAGCTTTTTAAAACTCAAAATTTCATTTAAAATATGACTCACACCGCCTAATGAGATGTGTAGAGCCTCTACTAAATCCCTCTCAGTCAATCGACGATCTTCCAAAACTATATCCTGTACTTTGGCTACGATTTCTGGTGTTGATGCGGTTTTTGGACGTCCTTCACGTGGATCGTCTTCAAGGCTTGTACGACCACGTTTAAATTCAGCAACCCATCTTTCTACTGTTCTAATTGAAGGTGAACGTTCATTATACACTCTTAACATTCGTTCGTGAATTTCATTTGGTGCTACACCTTCCAAAAATACGAATTTTATCACTGCACGATATTCAATTTTTTCCATTGTCAAAAATACTGTGACATGGCGACACTAAATGGCTTGTAAACAAAGAATGAATTGACTGATTGAAATGAACCTTCACATACGTTGATAAGAAGAGTGAACCAACAAAACAAAAACAAATTTGGACTAGTAGCAACGCCCTCAACAAAACAAAACAAAACTTATTGAACAACCTGGTACGTTTTAACGAAATTTCTATCGAATAGATGCATTCGATGAACCTGATGTACCGCAAGAAAATATATTGTTCGTTATATTTCGAATTTATAAAAGTGTTTAGTCTAACACGATATATTGTTAAATCAATTTTAATGCTATCTTAACATTATCTGATATCGAAGGAATGTAACATAGGAGAAAAGCGATATCATATAAGAATATGAATCCAACTTTATTGATGGATGCGTTTTCGCTGTAGAACGCATTAAAAAAGTAAAATCATTTCTGTTGTTGATATTACCAACGTACAAACTTCAGATCACTCGTGGAATGTGTGGCGATGTTTTTATAACAGATTTACAACTGAACGGAATTACTGTTTCTTCGTTGCTTATGATGCGCGGGATAAAATAGACTGTTTATATTATAATAATGAATAGTTTTAATAACGATGAAAATTATTTACATATTTACATTAATACCGCAAGCATCCATTCGCTTGCATATTTGTGCCGCGTACGCTTCAAAAGTATAAAGCAAGACGAGACGTTCGATTCGTTCGCAAATAAGAAAGAAGATCGATACCTACGTAACAAATAATGTCATGCAATTTTACTTCGCTGGCAGTTTTTCGTTCGCAAATATTCATTTACGAGCCGTTCCGCGTCCATTCGATATTATGTTATAATTTAGATATGTTGAAGTTACAGGAAAGAATTTTCGTACGTCCGTTTCTACGCTTTAAAAATTCGAAACGAGACACTTAACAGAATTTCCCTTGATATCTTTTGTCATTCCCTGACAATGTTTTGCTTCCTATTGTCATAAAAATGTTGCATTTCACACTCTGCTTATTCTTACTGCATCTAATTCGTAGATGCTCGATGGATTTCCTTCGCATGCTATAGAAAATGTAATAATTTAATGATTACATCCTATTGAGATCCTTGCACGTGGGCGTTTCTAGCAATGAAATTAGATCGTTACTCGCGATTTCTACGATTTCACTGGTAAAACGGTGGGTGATCGTAGAAAAACGAGGAGTTGTTTATAAAATCGTTGCAAAAATAACTTCGACATATCGGGAGCAATAGAAAAATTCGCTAGGCTTCGTTTGTTTCTGGATCAGTGTGGGAAGAGAGTGAACAAACGTACATGTGGATAAAACTCCGTGACTAGAGAGGAATAAACGGATGAAAAAAGATTAATATAAAAGTCGGAGATAGAGAATAAGATATGGAAAGGGAAGAAGTTACATATGGTTGGAGAAAAAAAATATACGGATATGAAGGAAAATATCGAGAGTGTAGAAAAAGGGAAGGGATGCGCATAGAGAGACGGATTGTTCGTTTTCTTCGAGATATGTCGAGGGAGAGATCGATTGCCATTGTTTCATCTTCGCGATTTGTGCACAGTGAATAGATTTAGAGCCTAGAGAACATACATAGGTACTCCTTCGCGTGTACGCCTATGCAACTGACGGCCTCACCGATCGACGTACACACTTATTTATACGTATCGATATAGCATTATACGATATACGCTGCCTTAGGAATTAATGTTATACTCGATGGAATGTTCATCTATCCGTACTCGCTTACATCTTAGAAAGCAATATGGAAAAAATTCGTTTATTATCGCGCGAGAATAGTCCCTGCAATGAGAAGAATAATAGTCCACTTGGTTGCCTCTCTGCTTATGGAACCTGAAAATATGCATGGGTTACCGAATCTGTCATTTGACGTTAAACAAATTCACCTAATACTATTAGAATGAAAATGAAATTGAAATGCGCAAAAGATACGTTGCAGCCATTGTAAAAGATTTAGATAGGTTAAATAGGTCTAGAATGAAGGAATGTGCGTTGATTTTGATATGCCGGGCGGTCTCGGGCCATCCGCTGAACATAAAAGAAAAGAAGCGTTCGAAATGGATTTAAGAACCGATCGAAATGTCGTTGTGTTAGAGGTTGAAATGAAAAGGCGGCTGAAATATAAGGTTTACCATTCGGAAGATCGTTACGTGTATGACTCTGTGCTCTAGTTTCGCGGCTTTCCATAACGGGTGCTTTCAAAATTCTGTCGTCGCCTTCCACGCTCTCCTCTTTGCTCCGCAGATAGACGGTCGCTATTGTCGCTAAACACTTTAGTTTCATGTCGCCCCCTTTGAAGTGCTTGTTGGCGGCGCGAAATTGAAGGCCCAACACCGCCGTTTCGAGTCCCTTCGCGTCGACGGCTGTGATGTGGGGTCCTCTCAGGTACTGCGTATCGGCCTACGAATTTCGCGCGATCAACTAGCGATCACACCTATCCGAACATTTCTCCTGCTTACCGGTTCGTCGTTGATGTACCATTGCAAAAGGGCAGCGGGTTTTGAAGGTGCGGACGTACAATTCATGCGCACGACGTCCCCAACGTGGTATACCGAATGACCGCTGGATATCCGTGGGCCCTCGTCGGGTAATACTAAAAAAAATGTTCACGATTAGCCTAGGCGGGTGGAACTTTGAACCTACCGAACTTACCGACCACAGTCATGTCCGAATGATCGGACACAGTCTGAAAGGCTGGTGCTTCGGCTGACACCTCGCACCGATATCTTCCCGAACTCAAGAGGTCGACGTTATTTAGCACGACGGACCGTTCGGTTGACTCGTGTACCTGCGAAAATAAGTCCGATCGTTCCTCGACTTATCCTATCAAATTCCTCTTAATAACTCACGTTGACGTTGACGCCGGGCACCAGAAATGTTTGGACAGTCGGCACATCCCTCGGCACGTAACGGTAAAACTCGTGCCCGTCTTTGTACCACTTCACCGAGTACAATAGTTCTTTGTCTAAGTTGAATTTACATTGCATTCGGACCGTTTCATTCAGTACGACATGCTGAGGTATCTGCAAGGCCGTCATGCGAAGAGCGACGATGCCTGGAAAAAGTTTTCGTTGATAAAGAAACCGCTGGATCCTGTTGTGCTACGGCGGAGCAATGTTGCTCATCGATTTTCCGCCGCCTTTTTCCGGCTAGTTCTGCCATTTCCTTCTTTATGCTTTCTGCCGGATTAATTCGTTCCACTGAATGGGCAATTGTATCGCGCCGACTAGGTTACTCTCCTGCAATCTACAATTCAGTGCGACAATTTTCTCTCTCTTTTTTCACTCCTAGATCTTTTACTCTTGTCGCGCTTATTGTTTTCATTCAAACGGCTTGCCGCCAGTTTTCTTTTTCAACGAAGCGCTGCTTCTCGGATATAAATAAAAAGCGGGGCTTTGCGCTCGTTTTGCCTGTGTTACCAATGGAAACAGAACATTTTTCATGAAAAAGTTTCCTTCTTAGAACTGACCGTTATAGATCGATCGGCTTTTCCTATTACACAAAAAGTTATTTTTACCCTTACTTTTCGAAAAACGGAAACGTACGTGAAAGATCGTTATCGTTCATGCCCACAGCGTAGGTACAAAATCTGAAGTATGAGAATGGAAGAGTATGTAAATAATGCTTGACTACGATAGGACGTTTTGTCAGTTCCTATTACTTCTCCCTCATATTATCTCGATTGTTGCACATTTACAAGATGCATACTTTTACGTGACCTTAATTAGGTTTACGTTGAGGCATAAGTGCATACCTTTGTGTCAGAGCGAGTACAATGATATCATGTGTTGACGCGTGCTTCTGATACAAATTAGATAAATAACTACGGGCAACAATCGTTTCTTTTTTTCGCAGGTTCCCGTGCCTGACACGAGCACCCACACATATTATCGGCCGAGATCTTTACCTGATATCATTGTACATTTCACTGTTCTCTGCGCTCGTACTAATGAAACATTTACAATTATGGCGCTGTATCTTTTTGGCGCATCAGACCCCGACGCGTGATGTCACGAAGTATCTTGCACGTGCTTGTGACGAACACGTAGATGTGGTCGATTTAATTAAGCGCAATTCGGGAATGGGGCGGATGATAGTAGTATAGTAGAAATAGACAGGAAGAAAAGCGAAAGTGAGTTAGGTAGATGGAGGAGACCGAGATGGTATATAGAAACGTTAGCATTATGAAGATTGCTGCTCCCCATAATTCATATGAAGCAGTGAGCTCACAGTAAGGAAGTGACTGGAGTTTCTAGTGCAAAGAATTAGTAAGTTGATAAGATGTGGAAAGGATAAATGGATTTAAATCTAGATTAAGTAATGAACAGAAGATGGAGAGCTAAGAGCTAGAAGATGTTAGTATGTGCTCCCGATGATCAGTGTAGAGGGACTGTTCATTGTACATTTGTCATATACATTCTAGCTCTATATTACACGATACAAATAATTGAATATGTATGATGAATTAGATAAGAATGAAGGAAAAAATATTAGACATAAATGTCTAATCTAAGTCGTCTTGTTAAAGCGGATTGAACCCATCGTCTCCGCAAAGTGCTTGAGAACAGTTAGAAAGAAAACATATCTTTTTTGAAATGGTTCGAAGCCCAACATGGGACGAGCTTTATTGGAAATTGAGCCAATTAGGGTACTTGAGTTAACGACCTATCGTAATACGGTTTCGCGAGGGCTGCTCGCCAGTTACTACGGTGCTCTGTCTTTAAACGAGCATGACATCACGAACAGTTTTACGTGCCCGTATACGCGCTCCTTTTTACATCACTTAAGCGCATCCCTAAAGATACTTAATGTAACTTATCGCGGCGACAAATTAATAGACGCATTGACACCTTCGCACTCTCAGCGTCCCTTCAGATCGTGGTTAGCTTCCTTAATTCTCGAATCGACTAATTGACAAATTGCTTCAATTTCAAATGGATGACGATAGGATACTGACATGGACTTTTGATAGGATTTCCTTTTGCAAAGCAGATTACAAACACTTGATCGCTGATTGTTAATTGTTATTGGGAGAAAATTGTTGATCCGTTGTATTTGAAGAACCTCGATGATTGTAAATCTGTTTGCTGTGTGCCCTACTGATTTTCAACCCAGTAGCTATGTTAATGGGCTGAAAATCAATTCTGCCCGCGCGCACGAGTGCAACGGAACTTCACGAGCGGTGGCTATATCTTTGCCTAGCCTACTATTACTTTTATGTTCACTGTCACTGCCGGGGTTCGTTCGTTAACACTCTAACCGCCGGATTCTACGCGCTTTCCCACGTGCTGAAGCTCCTGAAAGGAGATAAAGAAGAGGCACGCGTGCAAGCACATGCAATTATTCGATGAAAGCTACCTGATCGCTCTCTCGCTTCCTCTTTTTCTCATTCTCTCGGCCTACTTCGCCCTACTTCACCCGCGCATACACATATCCACCCGGGCCTGCATAATTCGTCGAGTGTGTGTACAAACCTGATGGTAGGAGGATGAGCGGTAAAATGAGAAAACGTATGAGTAAAATCCGGCCGCAGCTCGGGCGCAGCATCCTAGCGAGTGGTCGTTGTTCTCTAAGATCCGCGTCGAGCTGATCATGGACGACCAGAGTGGCGCCCGTCACACTCCCGAGTCCTTCCTTTACATCAGTCACTGACCGATTACCATCGTCATTTCGATATTCGATTTGCCCGACTTTCGACGCTGCGTCTTACTCTCACTTCTGCCTCGATCACTCCCGAGCACCTTCTTTTTAGCTTCGCACTGACGATGAACACGGAAGCGCTCGTCGTCGGTCGTTGTCGTGCGACAGCCGAAAGGAGAGACACACGTTGACACACGCGTGCACAAAAATCCGAACGACAGACAGCCCCCGGTAGTAGCAGCAGGTGTTTCAGGTGTTCGTAGGTGGTACTCGCGGGCAACACATAATTTTCTCCGCTTCCTGGCCACCCCCCCGCGACTAATTGAAAATCTATATATACGTGGCCGCGTTACACGGGTTTCCACCTTCCACGGAAAGTAGTCGCTACTGCGGCATCGGTACGGAGGAGGAAGAGGAGAAGGTGACGGCGGCGGCGGTGGCGGTGGTGGTGGTGGTGATGGTGGTGGTGATGGTGGTGGCGATGGCGGCGGCGGCGGTGGAGGCAGTGCTGCTGCCGTTGCTGAAGCTGCTCCCGGTAGTGAGGCTGACGGTGGTGGTAGTGGGTGGTGGTAGTGGATGGCGGATGGTGGAGGTGGTGGCTGTGGTGGTAGCGCCTGTGGTGGTGGTGGCGGCGGCGCTTGCCGAGGGTAGAGGACCACCCGGGAGTAGAATCGAAAGAGGGAGAAAGAGGCTTCCTGGGCGACTGCGCCGTTCTCCGAGTCGATGATCGCTGCAAAATCTTCCATCTCGCTCTTTCGTCGCGACGCCGCGACGCCGCTACACGACGCCGCTACACGACGCCACTACACGACGACGCCGCCAGTCTCTTTCGTACACTCCGGTATACATAGCGAACAGGCGTACGCGTACCTAAGCACTCAAGGTATACGTACGCACGCATATATTGGGAGGAGAGGGTGTGCGACTAGGTGTGTGGCTAGGTGTGCGAGCTAACGAAATTGGCGGAATACGCTCCGTTCCAACCCTCTGCATCCACTCCATCTTGCCACCTCTTCGAGTCTCTGCTTTCGCACACACACCCCCCTCTGTCTCTGTCGATCCTTCTCCACCGCTTACGGCTTTCGCAGAGTTTCGCCGCCAGAATCCGGGAAAACGGACGGCGGGCAGTAAGATAACAGGAAAGTTTGTTCACGATCGTACCGCATGATCGTCTCTATACTGTCATTAACCCCTCTGCCGAATGACAGGAGACGTAACGGACTAATCTTAACAGTTCTCTAGGTTCTGACAGGAGTCTGTAGTGAGTTGAGGACATTTCGCAGGTTTAAAGCGATTCGCCTCGGTGCAAGGTTCAATGCTAGAAATCCCATGGTATCCAAAATTCAAGGACCGCTTGGGAGGCTTTAGTTCTTTTGCGATTGAACCTTAACTGAGAACATCGCTGACAGAACGATATCAATTCGCGATTGAAGCGGTTAAACCGATCACAGAGATTATCGAATAATTACGATTCAATAACACGCGTAGAGACAGAGTTTTTAAATAATGCATGACCAAGTTAATAGAGTAAGTTAGATTTCGTTTTCTCCCTTATCGGGTCACAGATTTTATTAACCGTCAGGTTCAATATATATTTGCATACTAGAGGACGTTCGAAATAGTTGCCTTAAATGTCGGAGTCAACGAACGTTATCGTTTCTGACAGATAAGGAGAACCGTGTGTTTTACGCGTGAAGAAGAAATGGCGAGATAAATCGGGTCGCGGGAATAACTTAATTTTCTCTCTTCGCGTCCTCTACATGACGCTTTATTTCACGGTGTTATTCTACTCATTCACCGGGGTTGGGTTAAAATCGCTAGGAGTAAAATCCGTTGTCCCGTTAATTTTATTAAACCGTCAAAGAAGATTTCGGGTCAGTCGAGTAGGAGAGAAGAATGCAGCAATTGAATTTTCCTGATTTCCACGGGCGACGGTGTTTAAACGTCTACTGGAATTGCCAATATTGCAAGGAAAGTATTTCATTCGGAGTAACACTGTTCTACCGATAACTTAATAAGAGAAACGTTACGGCTATTGATTCAAACGGCTATTGTTACAAAGGCCAATCTCATTCGATTCAGTGAAAAACTCGATGCGGTCTGCGCGCCCGTACTCAAAGAGCTACGAAAAATCACGTTACTCCATTTCTGTCGCGGTTTGTCAATTGATAGGTGCCAATGAATCGTGTAGCTACGTCGCGCGGGAGAGTGACACTGTCGACTCTTCTTTCGTCCGAGTATTACGGCAGAATTAGCCAAATTTCCCTATTGAGGAGCTATTCTCTCTGTGCATTCTGCGCGCAGCCAAGCCATGGATCACAAACAATGCTGGCTGGTTTGTCGAATAATGTTCCGACCGATGCTTTTATACTACCGTTAGACGTGCAACGAGCTCCATTCCAAAATGGCTCTGACGATCAATTTGTGATGGTTCATTGTTATTCGGCCGTGGCGATTCGAACGGTCCGATGTAAATCGAGCACAGACTTTCATCGATTTTCTCATAGAAGCCAGGACTTTGAAGAGTTAATTGTAATTATTTCACTTGCACACCGTCTGCATGCCGATAACATTGAATCAGTATAGAAAGAGTATCCAGGGCTTTTCATGTTACATTGATACAGCGTGTTCATTCAATTTGTTATTTTAACAAATTTTTAATGGTACAATAACATTGTTATGTTAACATTCATTTGACATCCTTTGAAGATTTCCTCTATCTCTCTTTTTCATTTTTATGAGCATCTATTCGCTATCATAGTCGTCAAACAGTGGAAATGCCGCCCACTCGTCAGGCTTAATAATTGTCGACCGCAGAACTTTCACCTTAATAAGACTACATTCAAAATCTCACCCTATTATGAGAAATAAAGAAGTTACCCTAAATATCAAGTTGCATTCCACAGGAGTCACGGTGAAACGTATTACTGAACGTGCGTTTGAATTCATTTTTACACAGCAATAATATGAGCATCAAGTACATTTTATACTATGCACTTTTATCTCTGAATGAGGCATATTTATTCCCGATAGAAGATTTCCAAATAATATTGTATAGGTTGCAATGTGTGCCAGAATTATATAGAGGAAAATTGAAATAGTCCGATACCGGTGACAATAATGCAAGGAGGAAAATCAACTGAAGAAAGTTCTGACACTTGGTGCGGTTGAAAAGAAAATGACGCAAAAGGTGGGTAACAGTTTAAAGCCGAAGGAAGCAGCAGTATCGACAATGATACCATCAGCAGCGAACATTGTACTCGTGGCACCTTCGAGAGTATCGTGCTGCGGCAATGGGGAGCTAAAGAACACAATAATACCAGATATCGCGATGATTATTGTTTCTCGCCAGTTTCTCTATCACTTCACTCGCATTACTTTTCTTCTCGACGATGTAATTGTCGCTGTTGTTTCGGATAATACCTTCAGTCTGTTTCGGTTATTATTGTGTCAGACGGTGCATCGAAAAGCACATCGGTGAACAGATATTTTGAATTTCTATTCGCTCACCTACGAAGTCGCGCAGAAGACAGATAACTGTCTGAAAATGTTTTATCGTGAAGGTGTTTTTTTTTCGAAACATCAATGAAAATAGATAAATCACGGTTTAAGTTTTTAGCTTTCTGGGAGATTTAAACACGTGAGAAAGTCCGTGCCGTCCGAAGGTTTGATGAGTACAGATTTATAAAATCGTCTGAGGAAAATACTAGTTACGAGCCGGAATAATATCTGCGTGGTAATCTACAATATTACGTCATGTTAGAAAGTTTCAGGAATTTGTATTATTCATATCGGGCGAAAAATATCTAGTTTGACGAACAGTGGTCGACACGAGGCATTAAAATACCGTTTTCTGCCAAGCGGACTAATTTTCCGTCTCGCTATTCGGTTGACGGAATGGTCGAATGAACCGTAAAGTTGAGATAACCGTATGCACGTTTATACCCCATTTAGCCGGAGAACAGCAGCTCGTCTTTTGATCGTGGGTGTTTATTATTCGCGTCTATTAAACGCGCCTTCTGCCCCTAACTTTAGATCATCCGATAAGTTCGTGTAGCATATAAAATAGGCTGTTTCATAACTGTAGGGGTACAATTAAGAACGTGGAAAGTTCGGTCGAAAAGCAAATCCGAAATGGAAAATTGTGTTTTTCTTCGAGCGGGGCTTCGTTTAAAAAGACAAAGTAAAATACTGGAAAAAATTAATTTTTTTTTTGTTTCCCCGGGACCGGGGCTACTATTACTATTAATATTTAGACAACTTTTGAAAATCCTCAAGTTCTGCGTTTCTGATGGTTTGGATGGGCGGTATCGTATGATAACATATTTAATTACTTGAATCTGTTTCTTCAATGGCCGGTATAAAGGAGAAGATACGGTGGTAAAAGAAAAGCAGAATTTGGAGCTCCTCGGTGTCTAGTCTAATTTCGGTAGGCGATCTTTGCCAAAGCGATTCTGACATAGCGATTCTGACATAGCTTTTGGGCATCATGAAGCGATACGGATCTGAATTAGTGCGATCCGCCGATATGTTGCACGCGATACGTTACCTTACGTTAAACCCGGACAATAATTTGGCGTATGATCGCAACACGCTGCGAAGGCCTTAGGCGATGTCGCGCTTGGGGTTCCACCGTTCACGAAGGGCTGCACGAGGGTCGAATGGAACAAACGGGCTAATCAACTTCTTCCAGAAGTTCGTCACGAGAGTCACATAATTCTATATTAAATTATGCAAACGTCGTCGGGGAAAGTTTGCCGGATTTCTGTTTTGAATTATCTCGACTTCCACGAGCGATGTCGCGCTGGCCGTCAACGGGCACGCGAGTTATTTATTTCGTGAGACTGTCCGAGACCGAGACTACTCCGTAGGACCGCAATCTGCTCCTACATTTTTTTCTTGCCAACCGCAATGATTTATACGCGGGGCCGGTATCTGTCTTGCGGCAGAAATTTACTTTCTTTCACATGAATGCGCAATCAATGTCACCTTGTTTGTACGTCGCTACAGAAAGCTCGGTCATTTACCGTCAGTATATTACCTACTATTCACGGCGAGTTTATTATACAGGCATTTAAACGGGAACACCTCAATACCTTCGTTGCTTATGAACGTATGAGAGAAAGCCCTGGGCAAAGAATTCGACCGTTCGACGAAGCGACGTCGTCAGACAAAAAATTTCACTTCAACATTATTTTCTCTCATTACACGTTTTTCTCTAACTATTCAGACGGTAACAAGATCAATTTCATATGGCTACGTCTCGTATCGGACAAGATCTCCATTTTTCCCTTTACGTCGCTTTATAACCCTATTCGTATTTCAATAGATGCGACGAATATTGGGTACGTAGCGGCGCAGCACTTATTACCGAGGGCTCTCTTCTGCGGAGTACATATTGCACAAATTTGGATATTATCGAAATACATTCGCGGTTGACACAGCAAACAGGGTAAAATAATGTGGTTTCGCTTTACACGCGAATTATATTTGTCATGTGGGTCAGAGATTGATCAGTTACGGAACTAGCTTTGATTTGAACGTATCGGCTATTCCTAGACTCGCTTATCAGTTTTCAGTTGCGGAACCCGGTAAGAGTAGGAAAATTTGACTATAATTTGGTTTCCGATCGATTGTTATTTCATCTATCATTTTCATTGCGCTACTCCGCCTTGACGAACGTGTAAACTCTGTCTGCCCCAGTACGAGTGGGCGAGATTTTTCACGGAAGAGTATGCGAAAACGATATGGAAAGCATATATATCCAATGCTCGATAATCTTTCCAATTTATTCAACTACTCCGCTTACAGTTGAAGTGCGCGCTATCGTGCTTTGACGTAATTCGTTCCGCATCTCGAAAAGCATCGGTGCAGAGAACTGCTGAGAGTACGCGACTCGGGCAAACACATTCAGATTACTCCTATACACCGCTTACGCGCATACATCGCGACGGGTTACGACAAAGGAGAAAGTGAAAGAGGCAGTGAACAAAGAAACGCGGATGCATAGAGGGTGCGAGGGGGACATCTCGATGGTTCAGCTAGAGAAGCGTAAAGAAAAGCAAAGAGGAAAAGACAGATAATCTCTGAATAAGTGGAGGAAAAGAGAAAGGGAAATGGAAATGGGAAGACGGAATATGGAAAAAGAGGAGAAAATTGGGGCAACAGAGTAGTAGCGCTTAACGAGGCTCGTCAAGTAATTGGGGTAGCAGTACCAGTTGCACGCGCCAGGATGAATGTTGTCCCAGGAAGAGTAGGCGATTTGCGGCGTTCACCCTTTCTGGATCGCACCCTTTCTGGATAGTTCGTGCGTACTGCTCGCGACTGCCCACCATTTTCCACGCCTTATCTTTCAACTCTTTCTCTTCTTTCTCTCTTCTACAACGGGAAATTGCATCAAACGTCATCTGATCGCTCTTCGCCGTGCTTCATGAGATTACGTGCATCCCGGTGGAGTGCTATGAGATGCAGTTTACGATTTAGTCGCGCACAAACAAATCAATAAGAGACCTTTCAATGACTGAGGTTAGGCTTGAAGCGTTAGACTTACTATTTGACTGGATCCGATGTATTATGTTACGCCCCGGACGGATTCAAAGAAAATTCTCATTTCTGTATATTGATCTAGTTCAGCCGGAGGTGGCCGGGTGCGTATCGAAATGGCTTCGATCTGCTAGCAACAACAACAGCAACAACACAGGAGCTAGCAAATTGAGAATAATGGGACGAATATAAAAGTAGTCTTTCTACGCTAACTTAGGATATCGCTACTTTCCTGTTTTCGCATACGTGTTACTAGGACTCGCAGAATGAGAAACGCGGTCAACGTTTGTTCAGGCATGTCAGGCTGCGTCTGGTAACGTAGGTGATTCTCTCCTATTGTGCGTGACACCTACGAAGAATCGCGACAAATCGCCGGAGGATTGGACAATAATGTTCGAACACATAAAAGGCTTGACGAGTTCGGCGTTTGCTTCGGTGTTTTTCGGGCGCTGGATACGAACTCAGGACAGGACGCATGCGCTTATTTATTAGCGCGACCGAAAATCGATATTTCCTCCTTCTCTTTCTCTCCCACGCCGGCGACCCAATATTTATTCCGATTTCGTCTTTTCGCACGAAAGATAAAACGTACATGCATACCTCTGTATACAGGGTGGCCCGACAATCAAGATGCAACTGCAAAAGAAACGTCTTCTCCCTATTCGACTAATGCACGGGACTTGTTGCGAGATTCCGATAAATTGCACAATGAAAATGCCGCTTGCTCTTATGCTCTCAGCCGGGCTTTTACTTTCTCTGATACTTTCGGGAAATTAGCGAATATTCCGCGGCGTTATTTGCATTAATTGCCGTAGCGGGCTGGATTTTTCTTCGCGCTTATGCTTAAGTTGGAAGGTGTATTCGCAAAATGACGCTGCTTATACGTATGTAAATCGTTTGATGTACGCCTGGACTATTGTGTGTCATTAATCAATCGGCATCAAATGGGATGACAATATTTTTATAGGAATTATCGGTTGAAACGGAGCTACACATATTTGAAAGGTTGGCTTGACGGGATTTGGCATTATAGAATGTTGACCGACGACACCTAGAACGATCACATAATCGGTCGTTCATGCAAAACTGAGAATAAGCGAAATTGGGCAAAATTGGACGTAACGCTGGTCCAGTTTTCGTGAAGCAGCAGCGCGCGTAGTCGGTGGAAAAGTTTGACGTTCCAACAAGGGACAGACGCAAACTTTTGCCACGTTCTGCCAGTCGTTATTTTACTTTTTCGCCCTTCCGCTTCCGCGAAGCTGCGCCGCGACTTTATACATTTATTTTACAACGTAAATCATTTCATACTCCTCTTACGCCCGGGCACCGTTGTTATCATTTTCGTCTCAAAGAAATGAGAGCGCAAACGTAGCAACCACTTCCTCTACGGTCAGTCATCATTTCATTCCTCCGAATTAGGGGTAGCGCGCGTGTTTAGCCGGACGGGGGGACAAAAGACCTGGAAGAAGAATCGATTTAATAGCTTTAAACTTGAGAAGGAAATTCGTACCGTTTCACCCGGTAAGAGTGGTTAAACATACGTCTGCAAAGTCTGTTAAATGAGGCCTGTAACCGGGTCCTCCCCGAAATAGTGTCAATTCGGGGTGACACCCTGTAGATATGCTCGTCCGTTTCCTCTATTCCCATGAGATTCCCTCCATCGGTTCGATCTCGTCGTTCTTACGTGCGTTTTGAATTTTTCCGAAGACAGGCCGTATCTCTCTTATGATCTCCCCCGACGTGGGAGACCCGTGACGCGTTTACCCGAGAGAGGACAAATGAAAGGTCGCGATCACTGTCGCTCTAATGTTCTCGATATTTAATGCGAGAACCCACATTTTGCCTAATGCGAATGTTTCAGCTCGAAAATCTTCTCCGAGTAATTCTCGATTCGTTTCTTTTAATGCACTCCTATTGAAAGTAGACCGCGGATAGTCGTCGCACTTTTTACTCCTCAAAGAATAAGTCTTCCGCCGCTCTGCGGAGCGTTATCAGAATTTTCATTAAGATCTTGAAATAAGGGTGTTCAATGATGCCGTAAGGAGGCGTACGCCGTCTCTGCCTAAACAAAAACGTTAAGAATGAAAAGGGCAAAGGGTGAAAAGTGTGCGCGGAGCTATTCGCGCAATAACTGAAAAAGCCGGGGTTCTTTTCTTCATCAAAAAATAGATTGAATACGTGTAATAAAACCCTTTCATAGGAGGCTTCATTGCCGAAAGAGGTGGAGAGGCGAAAACTGATCGACTTTTATGGTGGATGGAGAAATCTTGGAAATATCGCGGGATAACAAGCCATACGCGGTGCTTCGGTGTACACAAAATAAATTGAAAATATAGGCGAAGAAGTCGATTTTTCTGCAATATTTTGTCAGAATCGCAGAAGAACTTGAGGTATCATATGTAGACGCTTGTTCTGTCGCTAGGCTCATCTTTTAAAATTGCAGTACTTTTTTTCGAGGTTCACACGGTTATTGTCACCGTCATTGTCGGTGATAATCGACATTCGATCGAGAACGTGCAGAAGAGCCGCGGAAAAAAATGGCAACTGCCCGTAGCGCAGTAATACGCGAGTAATTGAAAGCACGCGATCGTCGTTTTAATCTACCGGAATTAATTGGCACATTAACGCGGTGTCCGATGGGGCCATCGTTAACAACGTTACGTCGTTAAACGCTCACAGTGCACTTTTGCTTTTGCAGACGCGCTTCCGACGTAGAAACTATCGCGCGCCTTACTGCAGCAAATTGATTAGCGTTAAGAGAAAATGCAAAGGCGATTCATCGTAAAAAGGTGATGCGACAAATTGTCACTCGCTCAGCTTAGACGATTTTTATGCTCGCCGGATTACCATTTACGGATCGAGTTTTACTCAATCCTTTGTCGACAAATTTCTATGTATTACTAACGAGGTATGAGCATAGATAGATCACCTTTTAGAAGCTTATATCTGTGCAAAAAGAAATGGGAAAATGACGAAGAATGTCACGTTCTTTTTTTTCAAACCCTTTACAATTTTGGTGAAAAAATAATGGACCTCCGATTTAATTACCCTTTTACTTTTTCGAAGTCGAAGTGAAGAATTTGCAACAATTTCGTAGATACAGCCAGAAATGTGTGAAAAACCAATTGTCTCTAACCGACTCAGCCATTAAGTCATACACTCGGAAATACGACATACTTTCAAAGATATGACTAAAAGTATGCGAAAACATACGAAGAACTGAGTCGCAAAATAGATTTAACAAATAAAACCCTCTTCATTACCTTGCCCCTTACAGTTATGCTAAGATGTTCATAACAATATAGGAGATACGACAGAAGATAGATAGAAAATGAATGAAAAATGTGGATAAACCTAAAATAAAGAAAATATGCAGTCTATAATATACTCACACACATATGTTATCGCTTTCCATATGGGTCTTTAACTAAGTAAGAGAAGAAAACGCTGTGTCCGATTAGCACTCATTAGATATTACGTACGTTTGAGATGGAATAACTGAACAAGTGCCAAAGACAAAGTACAAATAACTCATATACGCAGGTGGCGTTGTTATGTACATATTATGTTTTTGCATCGCTAATTATATTTACGCTTACATACGATAATGCATTCGTAAATGTGAAGGCAAACTCAGTAAACAATTGAACACCGAATTGACGTTATTATTAATATGTAGGGTACAGAGGTTGTGTTTAATAATATAAATTTTTATTAAAACGGGCAATATTTACCGCACTGCAGCGTTTATTCAATTAATTTATTGACAAATATATAACTCTACTCGGAACAATAGCTAAGCATTATTTTATCAGTAGGAACGTGCATATTTTTTCGAATTAAACATACGGAAATTCTTTAATTTTTTAGTTACTAGATAGTTAGATTCACACAGCATTTATAACTGCAAATTTCTTTTAGAACCTGATGAAACCGACGTGAAAGGTCCAAAAAAAATCTTTAATTGAACATGCACATGTAGCACTGACAACTGAAGAGATAATTGTTGACTCGATCATTTAATCAATAATGTGAACTTTGCAAACATCGAGTTATTTAACGGGTTTGTGGTATAACAAAGGAAAGATTCTTCTTCGAGGGATTTGTCGGCATAATAATAGCTTTACGACTGTATCGTATGTTGAGAGACATTATGCGAGCATTAGGACAAAGTATAAAGAGAAATGCCAAGATACATTTTATCCTAAAAGTTCAAGAGGGTTCACCATTCGATTCAACTGCCACCTACGTATGTGCAGTTTTATAACTAGATATGTAGTGTCTCATTCCCTATACATGACTGGTTAGATTAAAGCTTCTAAAGGAATAAACGAGAGCATGCATTTATTTGCCACAAAAATTGCGTGTACGAAAGCGTCTTTAGTAAAAAAATCATATATCGTTAAGATTTATAGACGATATAACTTGACTGTTCTGTCATAATTCTTTTCTCGGGTGCCGCAGCAAAATAAATGAATACACCCACTTTGGCAAGCTTGCATTCAAATTCATGACATACTCAGAATCGCGTATATCGACGTCATGTTTACATTTGCGTCCATCAAATGTACGTTACTTTATGCGCAAATGTGTGTATAGAATTACATGAATGACATACACAGTGTGACCCATTTTGTTGAATAAATCCAGGCATCATTGATGTTATTGGAGATAGGAAAAATGTTGCGCTTGAGAGCCGGAGAATTTGAAGGGACCATCAGGTTGTAGTTTTCATTCTTTTACCATATTTCTTTATATTTTGGGAATCATTTATTAGTCACAAGTCAGCTGACGCCAAATTGTTTTCTTTGCCAGTCTTTAAATTGATTCATAAAATCACTCTCTTGAGGATGGGACGCAATACACACTGAAACGCCAAGATTTCTTAGGTTTATAGACATTTTTACCGGTATAGATTAACAGTATACGTGGGCAGTCCGATAAGTACTTAGCCTACAAAAGAAAAACGAAAATTTTGGAAAATTGACGATTTATTTTTCAACATAGTCTCCTTTTGACTCGATACACTTGATTCAGCGGTGCTCAAACTTCTTCAACCCGTCTGAAAAATACGTTTTCTGGAGATCTGCAAAATAAGCTTCCGTGGCGGCGATAACCTCCTCATTCGACTCAAATTTCTGCCCAGCGAGTGACTTTTTCAAGTTTGGGAGCAAAAAGAAGTCACACGGGGCCAAATCTGGAGAATACGATGGATGGGGCAACTGTTCATAGCCTAATTCAACGAATTTGGCTGTAGCTTGGGCAGAGGTGTGAGCCGTTGCGTTATCGTGGTGAAAGAGCACTTTTTTCTTCACCAAATGGGGCCGTGTTTTCCTTAATTCGGCGTCGAATCGGCTCAATAATTCGGCATAGTGCAGCCCTGTGACTGTTTTGCCCTTCTCCAGGTAGTCTATGTAGACCACACCTTGTGAATCCCAGAAAACGGTGGCCATCACCTTTCCAGCCGATAGGACAGTCTTCGCCTTTTTCGGAGCACATTCGCCGGGCACAGTCCACTGTTTCGACTGTTCCTTGGTCTCTGGTGTGTACCAGTGGATCCACGTTTCGTCGACAGTCACAAAATGACGTAGAAACTCTTTCGGATTGCGCTTAAACAGTGTCAAACACTGCTCTGAAGTGGTCTCAGGGATGCGCTTGTTATCCGGAGTGAGCAAACGCGGCACCCATCGAGCAGAAAGCTTTCTCATGCCCAATATTTCATGCAGGATATGCCCAGATTTCATCGCTGGATCAAGTGTATCGAGTTAAAAGGAGACTGTGTTGAAAAATAAATCGTCAATTTTCCAAAATTTTTGATTTTCTTTTGTAGGCTAAGTACTTATCGGATTGCCCACGTACACTGAAACGCCAAGATTTCTTAGGTTTATAGACATTTTTACCGGTATAGATTAACAGTATATACATTGTGTGAGATCTATACACCGTACACATGACGCGCGTTATCTTTTCCGGTATTCCCCAATTATACCAACCCGTCATAGTGTTGAAAGTGTGCTAAATATATAATCGCCTCTCATTAACATGCCCCGCGTGAAAGTTTACGCTATGAATAAATGCGAGCATACAATAGGAGTTCGGCGAGTTTGGCAGGGCGAGATTTGATAATCCGTTCTTGAATCGAATATAGACGTTAGTTTGTTAATCAGCCAATTAAGTTGAGAAAACATTGATACGCTGAGGTGCGTCGAAAATGAGCGGCATTTGAGTTATGATGGGACGTAGAATGCGCGCAGGCCAATCTCCCGCTGGGCCTCCTATATATTACCGTATCTAGTATTTACCGTTCTGAAAATTGATGTTTTCCGCAAGGAGCCGAGCGGGAACGTGAGCCGCGAAAATAGCGCCTATTCAAAAGATTATTATGTGCGCGTGTAGTTTAACGTGGGCGGTAGCCAGTGCGGAGTTATTTGGGAAGCTAAATTAGAGGTGTAACGAGTTAGCGAAAATTGTTTTCCTATAGATACCGTTTAAATGAATTATTTTTGCGGTTACATCCGTTTCCCCAAGAATAGCCCTGATAATATTACTGAGCTATAAAGCGCGCCTTCATTTATTCCGCCGGCAGTACCGCTTAAAACTTTCTTCAATTAAAAGTCTGAAAATCCTAAAGAAAGATAAACTGTTTATCTTAGGTTATGAAACATCTTTAATCGGAGCGGCGTTATTTATTCATTGTTCTAAATGCGACTAAATGGAGGGTGAGATTTCGTTAGGTATTCTAGCATACGACAGGGAAGACGTGCAAACGCATCGCCTTTTTCCAACGGCAGTGACTCCGACGTAATCATTTTAGCCCCGCTCCTGCCTTCCTCATCGTCGAAATCTTATCCCTGCACTAACGAACAAAACGGAACTTCGAACGATCTTCTTTGCTCGCTTCCTTTCCGGGGCCTGCCTTGCCTTTTTTCTTATTTATTCGCCGTGCCTCTTTTTCCCCGTCTCAGGAAGAACGCAGGAACAAAGGACGTTAGGAAAAGTTTAGGAAGAAGGTGGGTGGGAAAGTGGCGAACGGAGAAACGAAGAGAGAGAAAAAATACGGAGACCGGCTCCTACGGGATTCCGTAGATTTCCCATTGAGAAGACGCAAAGTGGGTCATCTAGAGGAAAAGTTGGTAAAAGCGTGAAATGTAAAAGTAAAACGACACGCTGGCAGAGTCGACTGGGGCACCGCTCCTGCTGTACTTCGCAATGATTTGCATAAAATTCTCTCGCGATCCGAGGACATCGGTCATTTCTCCTCTAAGAATCTTTCTATCAAACGGTTGTCTATCGAACGGTTGCCTATCGAACGGTTCGACGACTCAACTTTTGAAGAGCTCGGGATGTCAAAAATAAACGTGAAGAGTCGTTGCCAGAGGAAAACAGGCTCCGTGTCGGTAAACGGGTAGCGCAAAAATAGCATTGCGCCGCCGTGCATTCGACAGATCCGCAGAAGCGAATGAAGCGAATCCTTAAAGCGTCAAGTGAGAGAATTAGCGGTCTCTCGCCTGGCCATTTTCTAAATGTCATCATTTTTTACGCATAATTGATCGTGAGCTGAGAATAAATAAACATCGGTTAAAGGTCTACCGTGTCGGCGATATCCGCAGCGTATCGGTCACGAGTATTTACACATATCCCTGTAATTTGGTCAATTTGGAATCAGTGATTTTCGATGAGTCAGTTTACGAACGACGAATTGGTAATAACGGCTACAATTTTCGATGAAGAGCGCAGAATATTGACGCACCGATTCAATCGGATGCTCGACATCCGTCTGTATGAGAACGAAAACGGCTATGTGAAAATAGATAGAAACGTACTGGCGAATACTGACCACCGTACGCGTTCGTGAAAAACGGAAATATCGTTGGCAATGCATACTACGTCACGATGCAGATATCGAATTGTCACCGAAGCTTGCAAAGACGGCATCGAACGCGTATGAAGGCGTCGAAAAAAAATTCACCGACCGAAAATCGCGCATCTTGAGAGTTCCGTGCAATTCAGAAGTACTGAAATCGGACGGAGCGTTTTTTAGACATAGCCCACTGAGGAGATCTACGAAATCCTGGATAACCGTTTAATTGGATCCGCTGACCCTTATGGCAATTGAGTTTCCACGTATCGGACATTACGTTCTGCCGGGCCGCCTGGTCAAAATTAGGCAGCTGCCACTCGGTACGGAGTTAGAGGAGGGTCAGGGACACGAATTCAGAATGGCAGATGCTCGGCACGAACTAATTGTCCTCGTCCACTCCATTCCGTCTGACACGCATACGTATCTTTCTTTCACGTCTTTCATTGGCTTCTTTATTCTTCCACTCGCATTTCCTTTGCATTTTTAAAAGACCACTCGTCACGTACCGGCACTCAAAAGTATGGAATGTTATTGATATAGTTATACGGGTACACGCACGGAAAGTCTTCATCGGTAGCGCCTAACAATAAAACTATCTTTACTACGGTCTATAATGTTACGGCGTCACAAAAATGTGCGTCTACTGGGTTACCGTGGAAGGTATAGTTCGAGAAACTGTGGAGATTGACGATGATCGTTCCTTCTCTTCTTATCCTTCCGATCCAATTGTCCGTCTAATTTCATTAAAACGAAAGAAACCTACCGATGATACATGGATCTTCCCCGGAAACGTCAATACAAAAGCTGGCCTCTTTCCTCCTAAGTCATATTCCGATAAAATGGTAATGTGCATAATAGTGCAAAGTAGCCACTGAAACTTCCTTCAACGTTTAAGCACGTCGGTTTGTATTTGATCGAGTGAACGTATTGAAAGATATACTATTATCAAGAAGAGCCAATAACTGTCATCGATCCACTTTTGTTAGAGTAAGCGGCTGGGCAAGCAGTCGTCGAGAAAGTTTCCGAAAAAAGTTCAATCTTTTATATGGAACGCGAACAGGGTTGAAAATGCCTTCTGCGTAATTGTACGACATGCGGGTTCTTCGAGATGTGCGCTTAAATGCGAGGCGGGGAGGAGAAAATAAAAGTCCCACGAATGCACACGTTTTCAATCGACTCGTGTCTGTATACGGGCAATGGTCGTATAAAGTATTGCCCCAGGCCACTAAAAGAATTCTTAAAGTGCTCGTAGAATTACAAAACATGGAAGCCACTAGCTCTATTACGGGACTATTCCTACCACCTGGACACGGTGGTCGCCAAGTTTCTGTAAATTTAATAACCGTAATTAACGGCGAAACAATATTTTTCCTCGAAACAGTTCGCTTATTTAGTTTACTGCCGACGAATCTATGGCTACTTTTAACAGAACAGCTTTCATGCGGTGAGTAATGTCCCTGGCTTCACAGTTCTACGTTCGTGTCATTTCTGATAATATACCATACGCCCCTTTACGTAACTTTCTGTAGACTATCTTTGATAGAGAACGAAAAAAGTAATGCAAAAGTAGCAACGCTTACCTCAAACCGACTTCTTCATTATTCGTAGACGGTGAAAGGACGGCGCGTATCTTGAAATGACAGGGTGATTTTGACCGACTTGTCAATTCTCAAAATATCCCATTCATTCGAATAAGCGATTTAGTCAGATTTTTAGCCACTCGCGTATTCGGAACATGCAGTCGAACACACAAGTTCGAAATCTCCTATGGAACACTGACGCCGCGTGTATGAGGGTGTATTTCCGTTGCACGCACGATCACGCCTGCCATGTAAGGTATTTAAATGCATATGGCTGGTCCACAGACATAAATGCAGAGTTCGCCAAGCGTACGGTATGCGTAACATAGCCTCCTGCTAGGTGGCAGGATAATAGCTACGTGATCGTTATAATATCAATGCGCTGCACCGTGCACCAACTGGTCACCTCCCGCCCTCATTATTTTGCAAAAAAACATCGCGTGTCATGAGGCAATATCGTTCGATGAGAAGTCACTGCTCAATACGACCTGTTCGTCCGAACTTACGTGAAATGATGCCGCAATTAGGTATAAATGATCAGTGCAGAACAACTGGCGATACCGTAATAAAGCGAGCTATAGCTTACGATGTGAAAAACGCGAGATCGAACGTAAGCGATAAGGGATAACAAATTGTTGGATGACGTGAAAATAAAATATTCTCGTTGCATCGTTTCACTTCTGATAGCTTGAAAGAAGAAGCGTGTCGAAGCGGCTTCGCTGTTCGATGATCGCGGATAAATCTTCTCGGAGTCACATGCGCTCTTCTTTTTCTTTCCGCGCATATGCTTCCCGGAAAATATAAGTTAACGGCGGAAAGGGCGATCGTTTAATAGGGAGGAGTATATAGGGACAGGGCGGGCCAGCGGCCACCGTGGACGAGCGATTAATTTAACGCGAGTCTATCGAATAAGTGTCAAGGCGCGATTAATTAACATCTAGCTCGTTCGTACGCACGCTCACAGGCCTGTTCAGGTTCAGGCCTCTGCACACAGCTGTCGACGTACATAGATACGTAGATACGCGCATATGTCGATAGGTGAATAGATAGACGGACGGCGGTAGTTGTGCCAGTGGTAGCGGTCGCGGCCCACGGTGAGTATAAAGTTAATCCTCACCAGGGGTTTGCTGACTTAACTCATCCCACTTCAGCGAGGGTGCCTCCTTTTACCCCCACACCCCCGCCGCTTCCAACTTTTCCGTGGTTACTTTTCCGCTTAAAATAACTTCCCTTAACTCAATTATTTCTCATTAACTTAGCGGGCGCACTGGAATTCTTTTTCTTCTTCTCGAGTTTTCACTATGGCGCACACAATAGATAGGCACCGGAAAGGGAGTATACAGGATAGAAGCGAGGGCGGTAGCCGGTTGACGGTGCCGGCGCTGGAGGTAGAAGTAGAATTAAAGTGGTAGTGGTAGTAGTAGTAGTAGTAGTTTTAGCGATAGTAGTCGTAAGTAGCATTAGTAGTAGTAGAGCGTGCAGGATTCACGGGAGAGGGAGAAAAGGTAGCGGCGAATTGGGGGTGGCAGACAGGGAATAGGGATGGCGGGGTTAAATAGGGGTACACGCGTGTAGGATGGATCGTTGGTGCGCATGCGCGGAGCGTTCTTCGACCGTGGGTCAGAGAGACGCTCGTCGACCCAACGTTCCGTATACGAATATCAACCGAGATTTATTATTTCAATTTCGCGGTAAACTCGCAGGAGAAAGGGCCAGAAGAAGTTTTATCCGTTTCGACGATAAAGCTGAGTCTTAGCGGATTTTGATCAGATTCCTTCCTATGTACACCGGATGGGCATGGGGCGTTATTGCGTGCGATGCGCGAGAGATGGACGCGATTTCAATGAATTCTCACCCTTTGCAACGTTTTACAACGCTTACTACTGCACGTCCGCTCCTCTTCTTCTTCTAGGTGTCATTGGATGCTCTCGTTACTTACTTCTTTCAATTAAGCGCATACCTACTTGTTAAAATTAGCAGCGCAGACCCTTACGTTGCCGGTTCTAAATGAAAATAGTCGGAGCCGAAAATACTCGTAGACCGGGGAGCAAGAAAATTTCGCCGACATTTTTGTGGTTCCATCATTTGTCCGGATGATGCTCGAGCACAAAGACGCGATAGGGGATAAAACGAGACAAAACGGGGCATGGTGTATTATTTGCGCTGTACCGTTCGTGTACCGTTTTACCTTACGTTTCCTTGCTCATTTCTAGTATCCGGATAGCGGTATATGTACGGTATATAACTCGCTGGTACAAGAAATAACTAGTAATTCTTTCTCTCGGGCAGTCGTGATTGGTTAGTAGATTTCGACGACATATACAACGGGGATAAAATAAACAAGATACCCCTTCGTGCAGTTTTAAGAAAAAGTATTAAAATCTTCCACAGCGACTCCGTTTTAAACATTTTTCTTAATACACGTTTTGCGTTTAAAATGCTCGAAGTGTGCAATTTTGTCAGCTATATTTTTAGCGATTACTTCGAATAATTTAATCAAGTTGCGCAGTTGTTACATAATGCAACAATCATGTATTTCGTTCGAAATCGTATCACGTTTGTAATGTGTTCAATTCGTTATGCGTATGTTCTGCATGAAACATTCGTAGCTGATGAGTAACGAATGGAAATTAATCGTTGTCATCTTGCATGTACAAATTCCATGCTCCATCACGCAGGCAATTAACTCCTACCTATATTAATTAACAATTTTAACCTGGGGTGTACAGTGTACACTCATACTCTCGGTATGACTCAATATCTGCGTCATGCAAACATCTTATCCTATGGAATCGCATGGGGTGGCCAATCGCTTATTATGATAAAGCGTATTTCTGCAACGACTGAATTTCATTCTGCCGAGAAATATTTTACATAAAGATGTATCTGACTGAAGCGTAGACTCTCGGTGACGATTGTTTAAGTACTGCAGCACCTTACGAATTTCAACAATTTTACTCAGATCTTAGTCGTCCCACGTATAGAAGGCAAATGTAATTAAACGAATGGAACTCTGTAAATATTTGTTCCATCTTTAGAAGCTACCGTTCAAAATTTCTTCAGAATGTGAACTATCAGATTTTGGAGAAACGATAAGGAAAACAAAGCGCTTATTTGTCTAACTGTGCAGTACAATATACGTTCAGTCGTAAGTAGGTATAAATCACGCATACATGTATATAGTTTGATGAGGCCCCTACTAGGCAGTTTTGGCGGTGCCTTCAGAGTGCGCTCAATTGGAAAAGGTAGTACTTGCTGTATTATGTTATATGAAATCCAATAACAGTAATATGGCACACCTTGTGCCAATAACCGCGTGATGTCCTGCGAAACTGTATAGCGTGCACCGTTTCACAACTAGCCGGTTTATTTTGTTTTACCGTTCTGTTAAGTTTGGCCGACTCTTATGAATGTTAATATAGAAGGCAAATGTAATCGTTGATAGTTCTCTATCGCTGCGCTGATTATACAGTTCCCTATAACATTGCGCTTCGTTGAGGTTCGGAAGCGCGCGCTGCTCGTCGCGTCTATCTCACTTCCTGCGCCGATATGAGAGCAGGGTGAACGCATTTAGGGAGACGAAGAGCGGCTGCGCGAGAACTACGGGCAAAAGGGAAAGACAGGAAAGTCGAAAGTAGAAGCCAGCGCTGGAACCGCCGCGACAGAGAGGACGAGCCAACGAAGAGGACGTATTTTGTCCTCGTATTTCGAGAATCGAACGGAGCACGGGCAAGGAAGGGGTTGAGTGTAAGGAATAAAGGATAGGTGACTAATAAGTGTGATGAAGGGAATAACGAGAGATAGGGGGTGAAAAAGAGGGACAAAGGGAGTGACCGGTAATAGGGAAGTGAAGGGGGTGGTACGGGGTGGCAGGGGGTGAAAGGCAGTGGGAGGTAGTGGGAGGAAGATAGAAGAAGGAGGGGCGCCATTAGCTCGTAGGCCGGTCGTAGGCTGCTCGTAGGCCGTGTGTGGGAGCACACGTTTTCCCGAAATGCCTCGCCACCAGCCGCTATTTCCGCACGACGCGTGCTCGACGCACGTTCGTCGACCGGTGGCGCGCGTCCCGTGACTGCTTCGCCAGAGAGAGAGTTGCTCGGGGAGCAGGCATCTGGAAGAACGCTTCGACGCGGTGGCGTTCGACGCGTTGGCGTTCGACGCGGTGGCGTTCGACAAAGAGTTCGGTGGCGGCGGTGCTGGTGGTGTGCTTTGTGTCACGGATACCCGCTGAACTTGTAAGTGGCAAAAAGGTGGCCGCGGAGGTGGCTTTCGAGGTGGCTGTCGAGGTGGCTCTCGAGGTGACCGTCGAGGTGGCTCTCGAGGTGGCTGTCGAGGTGACTGTCGAGCTAGCTGTCGAGGTGCCCGGGGAGGCGATAACGCTGTGACAGAACGCCCCGACGGCTCGGTCAGATTCTCCAAGAAGCTTCCTTCCCCGCCAACATGGATTGGCTCAAGAAGGTCGCTCTGCTTGGCGTGCTTCTGTTGGTCTGCTTCGGCGCCGAGGGTAAGTCAACGAGCTCTTTCACTAGCGTGCGATACGTGTGCCATTGCGTCTTCGGTCTCTATGTTCGCGGTGTATGACCGCGGTGTATAGCCTGTGAACTGACGTGCGTGTAATGCCCCGCTAGGCATCTCTTACTCTCTCGTCTGTGAATCGAGCTCTTTGTTATTGCGAAGTCCAAGAAAGAGCGCCGACCTCGGTCATGTTCGGGGTCGTCGAGGCAGGGAATCACGCCTTTCTGACCGTCATCCCCGCTTTTTTCCGCCTACAGCTCGTCGGGACGGCAGACCTGACGTTATTTGCTGGGACGTCGATGCGCGCGGCCACTTTCGGTGCAATCGCTTTGCCAAACTCATTTTCAAATTGTTCGTTTTACGACAAAAAGCTTCATTCACGTCGCTTTTGCGGCCGCTGAAATTTCGCGGTGAAAAGCTCTAGTGAAACGCATTTTCCAATACAATGCTTGACATAACGCGGTAAAGTAGCAATTCAATCTGTGAAGCCTGTCAAACTCACCGAAACGTGCATTTACTCCGTCCATTTTAAACCATTATAGAACAATATACGCTGGGTATGGGCTATGGGATGGGAGTTTCTACTGATACGGTTTTTTCTCGCACCGGTTGACCGCTTTGAGAATACATATCGCTGCTAAGCGAGAATTTCAACAGAACGCAGTAAACCTTGTCTTTACGAAATTATTCCAATAAATAAGGCTAAAGGAGCACTCTGCTATTCCAACTAACCGACAATACTCGGGAAAATAAAAAGACAAAATCGCTCGTTGAGTACAAATTATTTTGGAAGCGTGCAAAGAAATACGTTGATAGCGGAGTTGAGAAAGAGGTTACTGTCTTAAAGACGCAATAAACAATGCTTCGCACAGAGAGCAAAGCATCTTTCGACCAAACTGAGAATAGCGTAAAATATTCCTTAATAAAGTATGTGTAGCATAAAGCGTGTATACTCGAAAGACTATCGCCTTTGGCCCTGCTTATGAGGGAATATCACGGAAGTACAGTTTTCCATTAGTATGCGTTTACAGAACACTTTGAAATGAAAAGCCGTTCTGGTTCCATTAAATCAGTAAAGACCCATTCTGTTGAAAATAAGGTGTACGTAGCTTAAAGGAATCTCTAATAAGATTTCTTAAAGAACGATACCTACCCGTTCCTATATTAGTCGCGAATGATCAATTATTATTATAAGATGATACCGATACAACCTCTCACCTTTAACTAGAATTATTTTACAGTTACGCTGTGCACGCTGTTAATCATTCAGATAAATGCAATTTATAATACGTGAAACGGGCATAATGAATGCGGCAGAACGAATTTTCTCTTTTTATTAGGGAACACTACTACTATAATCGGAAGAAAGAAACGCACTCTGATGTACCGTATTTTCCGACTAACGAGAAAAACCTCATATCGAATGAAACAACCAGCGCAAACAGCTATTTGACGAGAGTGCACAAGCGGTATAAAAGACAATTTCATAAAGTTAAATCAGTATTGATCGCCGTTGCAGTGTAAAATTTCATAAACGTAGACGCATTTTCATCATCCATTGACAGGGTCCAGCCGAAGGAATAAATAGTCTTCCATATGAAAAAGCGAGTCATTTTACATACGTTGATCTGCGTTCATGCGCTTGATTCAATATTCTGGGGATGTACATAGTATGAAACATGGGCTGCAGTTCCCCGGGAGAAGGTGTGCTTTAGTACGCTTCGCACAGGCCTTAATGTGCCTCCTCCCATAAGTACGTTGCTCGTGCACAGTAGTCAAGCGAATTTATTCGCGAATTGAGGTTTACCGGTGGCACGTTCGACGAGAAAAAAATTCGCATCGCGGCAATCGTGTTTCACGCAAATTCCACACTCGGATCGAACGAGCAACGGCAGCGACAGAAGCGAAATCGGGAGAGAGAGAGAGGAATAGTGAGATGGCGAAAGAGATATATGTGTATGTATAGAGGAGAAGGAAAGGAAAGTGAGGGGGACGATTTATTAGGCGCGTTGCTGAATCGTAAAGTGCGTGAAATATGCACATCCCCTTCTAATTTCGAGGCGAATTGAGCATTTTTTACGCTTTCATGGGATGACCAGCCACGAGTGTGACGTTACTCTTGAATGCATGAAACGATTGCGCATACCGATTCACAGACATGGAAGGCGCGCACTAGGATAACACGCATAGGCGTTCGTGCGTAGATATGCAGGTATGCCCCGGTGAAGCTTCACTTTCGGGCTAGATTTTTCACCGTCCTTTCGGGGTAGATTTTTTTTCTCGTCGGCCACATCGCTCTCGCTTCGAAACTCATTTGGCGATACGGGATAAACGAGCGTTGCGTCGAAAAACGCGCGCTCGTGGACTAGACTTGACGAAACGCGTCGAGCTTTCAGGGGCAGTGCCGTCTGACCCAATTACCGCGTTGAAAAACTCGCTTTTCCGTTCCCGCACGGTCCGCCTGTTCCACGGACGAACACGACAATGCATACTGTTCTGCCGTAAGCACAGAATCTCGACTTTTACTTTGCCCACTGACTCCGAACTAACAGCGCGAAGCGTAGGCGAGACTGATGAAGAACCCTTAGTCTGAATCGCAACACTCCGACGACGGATCGAAAGGATTACGAGCAGTCCTCGCTACGGCCTTCTCTCCTACAATGTTCCGAGTAAGAGAAAACGTGAGGCACGTCGCGTGATAAGGCCGCGGCATAACAATGCACCGGCAATGACGAAGGCGACGAGCACGCTTCAAAATTCGTCTATTTTCCTTGGACACGCGCGCGAAAGCCAAGGATCGATATGAAAGTGTGTCCAACGGTACTCCGAGTGTGCACCCGCTCTCTTTCCATTCGCGCACTGCGCCTTTTTCTCCTCTTTTCCTACGCCTGCTTCTACGCCTGCTCCTACGACTGCCCCAGCTCCAATTTCACCCTCAAAGTGGATTAATGCAATTAGACGCTCCTCCTACCTCGGGAGAATTATACACGTCGACGTCTCCTATGAAAGCTCTCGTATGAAAGCTCTGGCCCTACCCCCCTATCTCCACGGCACTCTCAGCGAGCGCGTATTTACGTCCTTCCTCGCAGCAGCCCGCGAACGTAAACAGCCGTGTACGCACGTGGCAAGGGCAATGATAACAGCGACGACGAGAGTGATTATAATAATGACGGGAACGATGATAATTTAATCCAATAGCGGCCGCGCGGAAAGCGGGAAAGAGGTCAACGTCACGCATTGATCCCCTCGAGCTCCTCGCTACCTACAACCTACATATATTAAAGAGCTGCCTCGTGTTTTTCACCCCCGACGCGAGCACTGCGCGAACAACATCAAACAATTCACTGACAGATTCGCCTACGTCTGCCCGTACCCCCTACAAAAAAAAGCGGCGAACATGCCTGAGAATGATTGGCTGCGGTATCGGTTATTTCTATCTTTCCGAGCTTTGCGCCCATTTCCATGCGACAAATTTATATGTCAATATGTTCAATATTTACCACGCTTTCGCTTGCACAACGGAAATGTTAATATTAGTCTCTATGAAAGGCAGGGCGACAACGCAACAGCAAAAAATTACCCCTAGCTTTACCTAAGACAGGGTAGATGCTTCGAATTTTACATATATTACCGAGATAAATGTATTTTATTTACGGAATTTTGCTGAAAAACGCAACGGTATTGAGATGCTAATGTAACTTTTTACATCGTGCAGAAAATGCATTCAGAAAGAGGATGAAAAAACCATTGTGTTTGTAAGCCCGGTAAACCATTGTGGTTGTAAAGCAGATACCTTTTGCGAGTGACGTGTACGGAAACATATCTAATCCGGTTATGAACCGTTCTTACAACCGTGCGACCGTCTTAACCGTTCAAAAATATTTCAAGTTAAAGAGTATTCCTTACAGCATTAAAGTGAGTTTGATCGTTTTAATCGCGAATGCAAAACTGATTTTATTTACACCGCCAAATCCAATGATTCAGACAGATTTTGCAGTTCATTTTCGTACACATGGCCATTCGCCTGGTACCGACAAAAAACAATCTGTGTAACATTTCAAAAGCAATATAACAGAGAGAGCAAATTTAATCTATGGTTACTTTGAACGAAACAATATGTGTTTCTATTAACATATAAAATTCCATTTTGAGTTGAAATGAAATAAGTGCCTTCGTAAAATATGATTCCACTCGTTACGACAGTGCTATCATTCGTTTCAAACCACTAGGAATGTATTACATGCGTAAATGGATTACATTGGCGAATGGTGAATATTTTTTGTAAATGAACAGATGGTACGGAGCAACTGCTGGGAACAAGGCATGTCATAAAAATAACATGAACACCATCATCGTTGGCCAGCTGCCCAACGTGCAACGCAATGCCATTACACGTTACCTAATATGGCAGTTCCGAATGAAAGTGACGGCGCACTATTTTGCATTCGCTAACATTAATGGACGCCCGATATTTCTTTCCTGACGAACAATTATTCGAATAATTATTCGAACAATTATTCGGAAAGACTTAAGCGTTCTCATGAATTGCGTCGTAACGAGTACGCGGAGATCTCAAGAGTTTTACGATTTGTGTACCCTTTCGGCAGTCGTATTCGAACTAAGGAACAAAAGTATTCGATGTACTTTGTCATCTTCCTACTCCGTGGGCCTTTACTCTCTGTCGTCGTTAACGCTTCCTTTAAATACCGCTTACTTTGAAAAGTCTACTCCAGCAGTAGACAAGTTGCCGATGACAATCGAGCGGACAACCTGAAATATTAAAGATGTTGCAATTCTTTTCGGTGCGTTCGAGCCAGTTATTCCTATTCTTTATTCTATTTCTTCAAATGTAGACAATGATGTTCAATATGTAGATCATGAAAGTAAAGAAAAAATTGCAACGTGTGTCTGAAGTATTCTTGGTCGGTTAATAAAGAGCTAATGGAAATTGATGAAATGTTGTTGGAAAACATCACTGTATGGTATACCAGCATATTATACCGATCGATTACTATCCGGCGTTATTCAGCTTTTTTAATATTTGAGGCAAAGTTTGAAGCGTTAAAAGCTATGTTAATTCATTAGTAACAAAACGGATCGTAGCAAAGAATTTATCTTCTCGATCCCGGAAGATACTCGAAAGTTCCTTTAACTGAGCATAACATTTTAAATACTCGAAGATAACGTTAGCCAACAGGGAAGAAAGTTCATTTGGCGAAGATATACGGAAATGAAAGGGGGCAATGATATTGCCGCTATTTCGGAAATTCCAGTTCGGCGAACAACGAGCTTACTACATAGAGTAGTTTCCACACGAAATGGTGAGCCATTTTTCCTGTACCGACATTACTAACCGAGCGCCGATACTCAAAACCCTGATGAACAATTATTTGGGAAAGGTTTCGCATCCATGTAGAATGTTAGAAAAGCAAGTCGCGAATAGATCCATAAAGCCATAATTATTTATAAAAATTGTACGATTCTTTATATTCGCGAATGCTCTTGTTGCATTTATTTTTGTACTGGCCATTGTAAGCTAAAATGCAGCAGTTCCCTCGACCAGCATGCTCTTACGGGAATAAAAGGCAATTCGACTTTAATAGATCGAATATTGAAGCCATTGCATGAATGATAGAAAAGTGTAAAAGCAAAGACTGGAGCCATCAGCGGTCCTTGCGTAACTCTTGCGACAAAAGCGACTCTACACATGAAACAATGCATTTATATTAGTAAATTTCTGGAAATGGGATAAGCCGTTAAAATATACACAAGTCGTAATTTTCAGGTTTTATACGAGGTAAAATGCTCGCACGAACTCTCATGCGCAGAAATGTTTACCACAGCCATCTCTGCGACATGAAGTCTCGTGTACCCGTTTTATCTGCATTTGGAAAATTAGAAGAGCTTTAGAGGCAAATGCGAAATCTAGGCGAATGTGACGGACGGCTGACAGACGGTCATTCGTAAGTGAGTCGATATCGTGGAATAAGCGGTTCAACAAGTATCATCTGTTTATCGAGTGACATTTTTCTCGTATTTCATCAGATCTTCTCCACGTCAGTATGCTTAATTATGCCCAATTATATTTTATTCCATTCCGTATTCGATTCTCCAGCGTCGTATTATCCTGCATATCGTTGCGTTTCATTGTACGTCCTTTTATTTCACTATGCTGCGCTCTATCTGCACGCTGGATCAAGAAATATGATCTGTTTATCAGATCGGAAAAATTGATGCGATCTGCCGGCTGCGAGCATAAAAAGTGTTCTAATGACATTTACGTCGATGATAAACGGGCGAAACGATTGCGATAATAATTGCGATACGCTCGGGTGCCGGTGCGAGGATGGAATAGAAGAGGGGTTGGCTAGGTGGTGGCTGTAAGTGGAAGAAACTCGTGTCACGCGCGACGAGTCTCTATCGGCCCCTTTCATCATTCCAACGGGGACAATGATTTCATTTCCCAACTAGCGGCTAGTCTATATCCTTTAAGTGTAGCAAATTTTTCCATTTTACTCACGACACTCACTATATACTTCGGGCGGATATATATGCGTACGCGCGACGATGTCACGCGCAGCGGACGAAAACTTTCCCGCAATTTGTCTGCCCCTGTTCCTCTGAGATCGAGGGATATTAATTATAATGATGATAGTTCATTCAAGATCTTAGTTACGCGATAACGCGCTCTTCAATCTTCTCTATCAACTATTCAGCGGTTCATGATTACGCGAACCTATTTTGATGCGAGGATGCCTCTTGACCTTTGATTATGCGCTATTTTCAATAATGCCCTACACAACTGCACACAGCTGCTTTTTATCATCTATTAGAGTTCTATTTGAAAATAAATTGTTATCGCGTTGACACGGAAATTGAACGATAGCAGACGGAATTAACATATCGTTTACCCAGAGATAACAATTTTTCTGGGTTTATATTTGAAGGCAAGTTGAACGTTAAGTAGTTTGCAGTGTTTTAAAACGTTTCTGCATTGCAGAAGAAACTTCTTCGAAAAGTTTTCGGAAAGCATCGGTTCTGAGGTCGAAAAGTAGGAAAACGCGCCTCAAGTCTGCCATCGAACGAAACCGTCCTTAACAATTCGACTTTCCAGAAAGAAGATGAAAGGCGAGAAATAAAAAATGGAAGAGAGCAAAATAAAAGCTCCTGAAGGAATAGGGCAAGGAGACCGAGGATGGTTACGAAACATCCACTTCGTCTCACCCCTCAGGTGAAGGAGTTAGAAGTGACGCAATTAGACACTCGCCATGTTTTAAGTAGTTCAATGAAAAATTGTATGTTATACCGTATACACGTCTAAAATGGATGAGGCCTCTACAGTTTCATTATGAGGAGGCATTTGCCCGAGCACGATTTATGACGAGAATCGAGACGCCATTATGAATTCGAGTTTCTTAAAGTTTAGCCTGCTCGCTCGACCGTCGGCGAGTAAATTTTTAACTAGGCGGGTGCATACGGAACAATGCGCTTTAACGACTCCGTATTATCGCCCGAGAGGTATGACTTCCTTTTTTTTTGGCAGCCTGGGATGCTGGGGCGAAGACGGGCGCGGCGGAATTGCGGGCAAATTAACGGAGAGTGCGGAAGCTCAACTTTGGCTCGACGAAAATGAACACTTTTTGCGAAACGCCGACGACAGCGGGAAGGCGTGAGAGTGCGCGGACGCGGCGCCAAACTTTTCCGAATATTACAGCTTAGCCGGGTAAATCTAGCGTGATAACTTCATCAAACAAAGTCAATGACTCGTCGAAAAACCGCACCGGAGATACACCGCTAATGTAGAAAACGATACTAAAAATCGCACTGGCACGTAGTTGAACGCGTTAACAACTCTCGCGGTAACGGCAAATTAATAATATGAACGCAAATCAAAATATTCATCTACGTAATTATCGATAACAAACTAGGGTGCGCGCGAATGAATCTGCGTAGGTGAAATGCGCGGTCCCCAATCGGTTATATCTGTGAATGAAGCACATTCAGCCGACGTTAATACAGTAACGAATCGCCCACATTAAATGAGAACAAAATGAAACTTAAATAACAACTGATAAACGCGACGTTACGCAGACGTTACGTAGGCTGATATAAATCGACGAAACGCACAGGTTTCGAAGATTTCCAAATGAACACTTAGATGTCAGACAAATCAAGACACGTCGGCTGTTGTCGTCTTTATGATCATCGTGAATATCATTTAATAAGTCGCTAAATTTATTTTATGATATTATCGAGCTTTGACTAGCAAAAGTGATTTTCGTTATTTCCTTTCACGCATATAAGAACAGTATACTTTTAACATGCTACATTACATGCGGAGCGTAACGACATTTTGTAACAAATATGGCCTTTCATAATATATTATTATTATTATTATTAGGCTAAGTTGAATATATTAGTAAAACGCAACCGCATCAACATTGGATCTCTCAAGTAATTGGCTAATTTCAACGTTCAAAGGATAAAATATCCGTTGCGGGGAGAGGACGATAATCGCGGTGCAAATAGGAGCAATCAGTACAGGCGAAACGAGTAATTTATCGGTGCATCCGTCTATATTCCGATCGCATCAACGATAAAGTTCACCGTTCCTCCCGCGTATCGCGTCAATCAAAACGCGGCGACGAATAAGATCGTGTGTCGCGTCATTAATATTCGTGTTTTGCGAGAGAAACGGTGTAGTTTGGATAATGAAGCTTTCATTTTTAATGGCATTTACCGCGAGATCGGCGCTCTGTCGTTTTCGGCTGAAAAGCCATCGTAATATTTCGAATTAATTATACGAGCGTGAAGACGCAATTCCGCGCGATTTCCATCGAGTCGCCTGTCGAATATCAATTAACGCTTTTCTGAGAATGCGTTAAATATTTTCCGCGCGCGCACTTACCGCGCCCGCATAAATATAGCCGCGCGCTTCTAATGATGAGAGAGAGCCTACTCGTCAAGGTGATCACGTTTTCACGAGATGGAAAAAAATACGACGGAAGGAGAAAAGACAAAGACATTAGTAGGCATCGTTCGCTTAAACTTTAATATTCCGAGGGCGGAATCGTGCGTGCCCGTGTTTGTGCCTGTCCGACACACGTCCGACACACGGCCGACACACGTTCGACAGACGTCCGACACACGTCCAACAGACCTTGTAGACACGTCAAACCATTAGGGCATCTCAAGTTACTTCCATAAATTGACCAATTTTCAATTAACGACGATTTTCAACAATTAAACCCGGTGACTCGATATGCCACACCTACGCCGTTTCCGAACATCTGCTCTGAGTTACCGGACAGACCTACGGTCACTACTGAAAAATCTACACATTTTTCCTGCTATAGGTTAACCCTTAACGCTCCGGCACATTTTCGCAGCGGAACGAGTGAAACGGAGTTTTATTTTAAGTGAGAAGAATTACATGCTTGTGAATGTTTTTAATTATATTTATTTTATACATATGCAGTTTCTTCTTGCAAATGAAAGATAAATTTTAAATTTTGTAATTCACCATGGTGTGATATCTTTGGAAACAATCTCCCATGTGCATCCTGGGTTTACTTGGGCAAGTGTTACAGTAATCACTTGTTTGACGTTTGCCATCCTTTTGTTTCCTTGTAGAAGACACAACACAGTCCCTCTTTCATGTAGTATAATTTCGGAACCAGTATTTGAAGTGTCAGAGTTATAATCAACATTGTCTTTCGCAATAGCTTTTAACACTTGAAAATCAAACACGTCTTCACTATCACTCTAAATTCTTATCATAATAATTATTTTTCTCCATGTTGCTAACTATAAAAAAGGTCAAAAAATGGTTTAATCGTAACAGTGCAGAGACTGATCACGTTTTAACTACAGTTATCAATTGCCAACGCCGACGATACCGCAGCATTTTAAGCGCAATCATGTTAAAAACATTCGGCTCCGCAGCGGAGCCTACGGAGCGCTAAGAGTTAAAATACTATTAACGAAAATAAATCTGCACTTAGTCAATTACCGCTCTGCCGAAAGTGAAGGAAGCCCCAGTGCGACTGTTCCCTTTCTCTCTTCGAAATACTTCCGTGTTTATGAAATAAACGAGGGGACAGGGAAAGAGGACGATCTCCTCGACATTGGCCACGCTTTCGTTCTGTCGCTTTTATACGTCAAACAGAACAGGCGGCGAGCGGTGCACGCAATCTCCTGGGCGCTTTTCTAAATATTTTCCTGACGAGTGCGCCTTTGCAATCATTTACCCTGCGCCAGGGGCAAAAGTATGCGCCAAACTACGGCTTCTTCGTGAATAGCTCTGTACAACGATGTAGGATATTGTTGAAATCGAATAAAATGAAACGAGTAAAATACAGCAAAGCCGCCTGCAATCGGATGCCTGTTATCTAAATAGCTTAATATCCGAATGCTCTTCTGTCGAAAACAGAATGTTTCCAGCGAACCCTGTCTCCTATGTCAAAGCATTTACTTCCTTTGTAATCGTGTAATTGTAATCATAACGATTTGGTATTTGAAATGAACGCTCTAACCATTCATACAGTATGAAAATGACAACAAAGCGGGCGAGCCAACATTAGCCTATCGAACAACATTATCACGGTGTTAGCAATTAAATTCGGACCGCTCCTAAACGATTTCTTTTCGACTGTCTAATATCGTATAATTAGATTATCACTTTAACTGTATCTTACTCTCCAGCAATATTACTTAAGGAGAACTCGATTTTCAGGAGAACTAGAATGCGTGTGATTTTTTCAGTCACTGTCGTTGCCTACCTATCTCTACCGACTTTTTTCAACTTGTGCCTTCGCAATCGAGGCCTTAGAGAACTTCTGATAAAGCGACACAGTTCATTTTACAAGCGAGTGTAGACGGAGGGCATGTTAGTTGGAACGTATCTGCAGGAATGAACTGCCGAATTGTACGAGATAGGGCAGGAGTTACGAAACTTTTCACTCTCACGCCCCTTTTACCATTTCACCTACGCTCATGTTTATTTCGTATGGCGTAACAAAATTGTCGAACCGGACGAAATTTATGAGAGGAGAGAAAAAATTCAGTAATGCGTAATATAGCTGTCCGTTTGATAATGAACGTATGTAAGATCACTGGGCAGAACGTTAGAAGAGAAGGAGTTATATTATATATATAACATTTCGTCGAATTAATAGAACGCGCCATTATAAAAAGCAAGTGACGAACGGCGAGGTGGGCAGGAGCGAATTTGATCGTACGATTATTAAAATTTACACCCTCGAACGTAGGGCATGTCTGTACGCGCGCCCTCTCAACCTCTGCGAGGCTTGATTTACGCTGACATCATTTTTTGTCCTCGACTGCGTGCACGCTCTCGCATCCCTTCTATTCCCTTCTATTCCCGGAGAGGCGCGAAGGTTGCCGCGTCTGTATGCGACGCGCTCCTTTTTTTATCGCCAGATTTACGGCATGTAATTTTACAAGTCTATTTATTGCGCTTCATTATATAAATCACGTATTTTCCCTCTTCCATCTTTCCGAAGCGTTCTTTTACATAAGCACGCCTGGACTGGCCGGTTCTTGCCCGGTTTTTCGTCGGTTCTTTCCATTCCCGTCGCTTTCATTCTCTTTCGATAGACTTTTTGCGTGGTAGACGGTTATTTGTCGTCGTTACTATCGTCGTTGGTCGCGCGACGTCGGTATGGCAAAGGACGCAGTTACAGTCGAAACTTCAAATTGAAGGACAGCGAAGAAAGGTAAGTGGCGATGTCTCTAACATTAGTCACCGGTACGATTTACAAATATTGCCTTATGATATTACTGCTTTGTTTCGTATCGGGGCCGAGCGTTACGCGGCGTCTCATAATGGATCTTTTGAGAGGCATTTAAAATCTTTTAAAATGAAACTCTCGGGGCTTCCCTCAGACCGCAATTTATCAGAGCTTCGTAATACTTTGTGATTAAACTGGCCGTACAGATTTATTCTAAAAATAAAGACAATAACTTCCGGATTTATCGGAAGTAAGCGTTATTTATCGTAACTAAAATGTTTACGAACATCGGTCTATCTAAATAAAAGCAACAAAATAAATTTTGGAAAATCAGCAAGATGAAAAAGCAGGAACAGCGTTTATCGAAAATAGAGGGGTTTCACGTCTTATGTTACATCCTACAGAGAGAAAATTCTGATGACTTTGTCTCCTTCTTCGATACTCGGATCCATTTGCATACATGCCAATGACCTGATTTCGGTCGATCCAAAAATGTAGCAGCATGGGAATGTACATGTTACACGTATGCGAATGTATCAATACATGGCCGATGTGTAATTCACATTGGCAACCTGCGCTATTGCATCGCTTGAACATTTCAATCTGTGCAAATAACTCGATTAAACCGAACGCTTCGTTTCAGATATGACACATACAATAGCGTCGGTCCGCGGTAAATATGCGTTCGATAACCCTTACCATGCTCATTTAAGCTTCGTCGTGTGAAGAGTCTGACGGGACGCGCGTTACAATCGTCAACAGGATCATTTTGAAGAATTAAAGGAAGAATTTGCTTCCGAAAGAAACAACTACAGATCTGTTTACTTCGGTTAATAGAGAGAGAATGCAAAGAAAATCTCTGACCTTACTAAAAGCAGGTTTGACCCATTAGCTCAGGATTTGGCATACTGGACAATCATAATAGGTACGGTAAACGTATATCATAATAGTCAATCAAAGTGCCCGCTTTTTGCCGGTGCGATAATTAACCGAATGCAGATCGATCAATCGCCAGGCGGTTACCGACCGCAAAGGGTTGAGATATTTCAGTGTCGAACTACTCTGTCCGCGGTTGTATTGGTCTTTTTGCCGCAGCCTGTGTTTCGCAAGAGCTTTCCCCACGGACAAATGAGATTATATACTGACATTGGCGTCTCATCTGACAAGAAATCGGGGCGAAAAGTCGCAACTTACGTGCCAGGTCCGATTTAGAGAAGGGCCTCGTTAGGTCGAAGGAACGGCGTGCGTTACTAGGTTGGCAAATTAAGGCGGCGCCTACGAGCCGCTCGAGAGATATCCCTCTCGATCGACGGCTCGAAATTACACTGCTCTCCTTCCTACGAGAATAACCGAGAATCGAGTTTCCGGCGAACTCTCCTTCCAGACTTTTTGCTTGTTTCATTGTCGCCGAGCTCGCCATTTCCAGTCCAACGGTGATTTCGAGGAAACGTTTATTAATACCGTTTCTCAGTAACGATCGGAGCCCACTTTCATTAGATGGACTTTTTCACTCTTCAAATGTTGCGAATGGCAGACTTGACGCTGTACGCGAAAAAGTCCGCATAATGACGAGAAGCTGGAAATCTAATAGAATATGTGAGGAAAGTTGAGGGGATTTGCGAATTATTTACTCGCCATTAAAGTACTCAGTAAATTTGAGAAAGAATGATGCAAAGAAGAGGAAGATAGTTGGAGAATAATTAAGATTCTATTGAATTAGCGGTATATGAGTAACGCTTAGTGCATAGGTAGCGAGAGGGAGGGTTGAGGGGTTCGGGCAAAGGTGCGATGAGACCGGTTACGCATCCGGGAAGAGTTGGACGGGAAGAGTTGAACGTGGCGAAGAGGCTTATCGACAAACAACGATGTACGCATTTCCGGTGGCGGCGCGAGAGTCTGCAGGAGAGTGTGCGCAAAGGTATCGCGTGTGACCGAGGTTGTTCGAGCCGCCCGTTCACACATCGATACCGCTTAAACATAAATAAAGTGGATTCCGCATCTAACGCAGCGAACATCTGGAAACCGTCTCTGATATTGCGAATATTTCGCGATATTAACGAAGGAAAAAGTGTGATCGAAGGAAAAAGGTGAATCGAAGAAAGAAAGAAAGATGATGATGATAAGAGGTACACCCTGTGTATGAGAGGGCGGAGTAGCGCGAGGACGATGGGGAATAACGTGGAGAGTCGGAAGTTCCGGTCGACGAGTGATCAGTTTTGCGGATGCAGTGTATCCGGCGATTTGGCATTGTTGCCCACTATGCGAGGACATCATGAATGGACGCAGGCAGCTAGAACGAATGACACACACGCCGCGCCTGTGCCCACTCACGGCTGAACCTTCTTTCTCGTCCAAATTTTCTTCCCCTCTATCTCTTTTCTTCTTTATCTTTCGACTAGCTCTCTTTTTTTCCTTTCCCTCCCTTCTCGCGTCATTTTCCTCTTTCCGGTCATTCTTTTCTACTTCCCTCCTACACCAGCTTTCATTCACTCGGTATGAGCTGGCCTCGTCTAATTTCACGGACCGTTTATGCCACCATCTATAATTACTTTTTTTTCTACTTCAATGCGGGCAATTCTTCTCTATACGCTTCTGTTTGACAATTTTCTACTTTGAGGAAGAACAGAAATGATCACTATTTCAATCTCCGTTTTCAACTCGATTTTTCTATAGTTTGCTTTTATCTTTCTCTCGGTATTTCGGTGCTTTTTCATCGAAATGTTCGTCTCGTAACGCGTTTTAACAATGCGTTTTTGGCTGACATTCATGTAACACTTTTTTCGTATTTCAATCTGTAGAATACGCTCCCACGAATTTTGTTCAGGGAAGCCACAGGGTGTTCCATTAAACCGAATGATTTTGAGTGGTCAGTATATCATTGAAAGGCTGTTCCCGGTTTTACCGCGATTACCGGGCCACCCCGTAGAATCTACAATTGAGGGTATACGGGTTGTCTCTACAGGGAACCTCAGTACAGAGCGTGTTGCTTTGCATAACGAGAAACGTGCCGGAATTTGAAACATTGAAAAGAGCGAAAGGTCATGCCTGTGTTGGACGATGAGTTTCACCCAATATCGATCGTTACGCATGGCGAACCGAGGATAGTTGTCACACTTTTCATATCTTTATATTTGTACGTAGAGTAGTGTGGAAAAAAAAATTGTGACGTTCAACGACACGTGGACCGTCGTAACGGTTATATAAATGCGGTCCTTTATCTAAAAATGATGTAATGCTTTTGCGTCGTCGTTCGCTTATCTCGTTGCGGTATCATTGAATGATTACGCGACGAGCAAAGCGACATTCGCACTAACGTAACCATGCCCGAGCAACCTACAATATTAAGACGTATAAACGAAAAAATGTATATACGTGCAGATCCGGTATGAATATATGACTCAGCACTTAATTAGAAGATTCTATTAGTTTGGAAAAAGGCTTTACGCAAAGTAATTTGAACCGATGTGAAATTAGTATCGAAACCTGTCAGGCTACGAACGTCTCAGACGGATTTGGACAATCAAAAAGTTGACGAACGTTGGATATTTGTGTCGGAAGTTTCATTGAGTCCGTCGCGCCTCGTTATTCGAAATTTTGTCACGTTTTCTCCGGTAATGCGGAGTGCGCGAGAATAGCGGGAGAGCGGGCTTGTCGGAAATACATTAATTTTGCGTAACGAGAGACGTGTTAGAATTTCGGACATTTAAAAAAGCCAACGATACTGCGCAGTCAGACAATGGAATAGAAGGCGTCACATTCCGCCCCTGTCAATAAACGTTCCACTATGCTTGGAAATGTTTAGAATCTCCCGCTTCATTTAATATTATTGTTGACGGCGCTGTCAAATATAACTTCTCCGCACGGCGTCCTCATTATTTATTGAAAATACTGTATTTTCGGTGTCCCCGGTTAATGCCACTGTTATCTTTACCCCCGGCAGCTAATAAACGTCCGTATATTTCGATGCCAGAGCATTTCTAAATTTAATCACGGCATTGATATGCAACGTCTCCGCAGGTGGACGTGTGATTAAATCGTGAATGTTTAAACAGCGACGTGGCTGTTGGGAACGGAGCTTAAAATTAGAGCATCGTCTCCAGAGGTGCTCAATTCTGATACTTAGGTTAACCTGATAGATTTTATTATCGCTCTCGACACCTAGGCTGACTTAAATATGAAGCGCCAGGTGAGAAAGTTAAGACGTCGAGTCTACACAGGCAAAATATCTCTCGTTAGAAAGTTCCTTCTTCGATTGGAAATTGGAAATGTTGACCCGCTATGATTAAAAGAAACGAGAGGTCCGAAAGGAACGGACATGTTCGGAAAAACATGAAAAACGCGGCGGGAGAAAAGGTAACGACGCGCGACGCTCGTTTTTCATATTTTAAAAATGCCTTAAATGATATTACCGAGTGTGCGCATGGCACGGCGCCCGTCAGTGGAAAATGCTCGCGGAAAATGTTCGCGGAAAATGCTCGCGGAATATTTTCAACACTCCGATAGGCGGAAAGAGAGCGTAACACAGAGGGATCTGAAATTTATACGGTACACTGTATGCGCGCCGCGCGTAGTCTGAATATCAATAAATATGGAAAATCGGCTTTAGTTCACTAAAGCTGTTAGTTCATCCGCGCGGATAAATCGCTCCTGGTCTTTTTTCCTCGCGCGTGTACAAGCGTACCAAGTCCCGTTGGCAGTCGACTTTTTTCACTTCATTCACCTGTCGCGTTGCACAGCTACGCGCACACCTATTATGTACTCATGTCTAATCAAGCTACTCGCGCGTTGCTCTTCTCAAACTTGCCGCTTCTTAACGTAAATCAATCTGAAGACTAAACTGCTTGCTGATCAACTCTATGTGTTTGCCTATTAAACTGTCGCCAGCACCGTAAAGATACTATAGGAAACTCTCTTTGAGTCAATAGAGTGAACTGACGACGAAAATTAATAGATGCAACCCAAACATTTATATACATGCATGTACATCACATGACTGAATTTACAAACATGTCACATCGCCGTTGCCTAAAGAAACGGCTATATTCGAAGAATTTTTCAATTCCTCCAATTCTTCCGCGTTTAAATATCCCGAGCGAAAAAATATGAATTTACTACGTCTACTGATTCAATATGAAATCCAGCAGATCGTTCGTAGAAACGGAATAACGTTGCGTCGTATCGGTGATAAACAATTTATGAGGCACTAAAATTAAGCGCATTGTTTACTATCTGTTAATTTACATCGATAATATCTGCCTGGCGGTGTACAGTTATTATCGTCACACCGTATTCTCACGATAACGTTTGCACACTCAGGCGTATATAGCTTAAATCAGGGGCCATAACCGTAACTCCTCTGACTACATGCCACTGTTTGTTAGTGCATCATTTTATTTTCGAAAATGAACAATCATCAGGCAGTCCATGCACATTTTTATGTTATCACTGCAAGTAAGGAACAATATGGGGAACTTTACGAGAGTTTGTATCCCACGAGCTGAAGTACCGATTGGCTGAAAATCAAACATATCTGAAGCTATTTTGCATCTGAAAGCAGTGGAAAGGGGAAAACTCGACATATCCTAATTTTGCCCAATTTTACTATAATACTGCTGTAGAATAGACATTCCCATAGTTCTCGGAGACATAACGAAAATGTAGTGGCTACCAGATAAAGATTCTTATGTTTACTAACTGAAACTACTACTGAAACTAATACAGGTTTCTTTTTTGGTTTACCAATTGAAACACTATCGTCCGACTTGCCGCCCTATAAGTAATGAAAGGGAATCCAAGAGATAAGAAGAACGCAAACTGCAACCCAAAATTCGCAATAGTTCTGTAGTTATAAGCAAAATACATTGATGGATAACGAAAAATAAGCCGAAAATAGGCGAAAAATTGTGAAAAATGTCAAATTTTTTTTTTGTTTCGGATCGATACCATTCGATAGAGGGTAATTTACCCTGAAGATACACCACTTTCCGCGGACTGAACTCTTCATAGTTTCCAAGATATGGCAATTTTAAGGAAGTGCAAAAAATTTTTTTCAAAAACGCTAATTGCGATTAACCCCACGTGAAAGTACGTGCAAAGAGCTTTAAGAAAACCTATATTAGTTACAGGTTTCGTTCACTAGTTTAGACGGGACAGGGCCTTGAAGAAATCGCGAAAATCTTAAGGTGCCTTGCCATTTTTGCCAAAAAATGATGGGTCACCGATTTACTCGCCCTTCTAGTGTATCAAAGAGGGTCGAAAATAACTCGGAAAATGCAAGGCGCACCCCGAAATTCGCAATAGTTTTGGAGATATTGCCAAAAATGTGTGGAAAAATCGTGAAAAACGAGCCTGAAAATGGGGTCAAAAATGAAAACCCTATCGATCAATTTGCAATTGTGCCAGATGAAAGAGGGTACAAAGAGACTTGAAAAAAATGCAACCACACCGAAGAATTCAAAATAGTTTCCAAGATATGATTAAAAATAGATGGAAAAATGAAGAAAAGCACGAGAAAATATGCTTCGAGCATATTTCGAAAAAGGCGAGGACAATGCGCATCCCTTTGTATTGAGTAATTGAAGGTATTCGATGTAACGTCTATGGAAAGAACTAATTGCATCCCATCGTTTGGAAATCCTCCTACGGTAAATGAAACCGAGACGGTCCGAAAGAAATGGAAAAGTGTATTTATATATAAAATACTGTTGGAAAGGAAAAGTTGAAAGTTCCCCCGTCTTGACAAAGGCTCTCGCGGGACGGAAGAGGTATTTTTTGTCTTCCTTGAGATCATACATTATTATGGTTATGAGAATGTCTTTTGCGAGCGTTCGTGGAAGTGCCGTTCAGTAGTAGAAGTACGTTCGTGAGCATACGAATGGGAGGGTAGAAAAATCCGCAGTGCTTCTGGCCTTAGCATGACTTATAGCAGTCCTATCCCCAGCGAAACATTCCTTTCTCTTACTCACACTGGCTCCACTCCTCTTTGCATAGATATAGCAAATTCATCGGCATCGGCTGAAGACGCGTCGCCTTCGAAACTGAGCTGCGAGATAAAAAAGCAGTGGCCGATGCATTTTAAGGAGCATTCGTCCGTTTGGAACTTTTCCTACTCTCCCTCTGCTGTCTATGAAAGCCCTCTGTTTCTCTGGTGTCTCCCCTGTGACGATGATAGGTCTGCGTGAGGTGAATAAAAGGGTGGAAAGGTCTCGAGAAGAGCTTCCCATTTACGCACGGCTTATGGTTTCGCCTATCAACTGATCCACTTTATATCTCTTCATTATTTAACCAGCCGATGAACGGAGGTGTTATCGATTTCGTTCGATCGTTAGGTCAGTGCATTATGTTTAGTAAAAGTATTAAAAATAATGATTGATCTTGTATATTTTTGTACATGGAAAGAGACCTTTTGGCCGTGGCTCGATCCCGTATAACCCGACAGACGACACCTCTTGCCCTTTCCACCCTAGGTGGGTAGAACGAAGTGGAGTCCGGTTGGCAGATTGCTGGCTTCGTTCGTCCCGGTGTACGATTTCCGCCGTGTAAGCTAATGCCGAAAAGAAATTAAGCGAGCGTCGTAGACACAAGGGTTCGCCGCTGATGACACCTGCAATTCTCTTCTTTTTCTCTGGCCTTATCACTCCGTTGCCTCCCGGCCCTTTTCTCCCCTACATCATGTCCGCCTCAAGCTTTCACTCTCTTTATCCGATACTCGCTACCCTCGGAAATTGGAGACTCGTTCTCTGTGAATTTTTTGCGGCACACAACTTGCTGTAATCTCTAATCTAACCTTTACGTTCTTTACGTTCTTCAATCTAGCCAATGAGCATGTTTCCTTCGACACCTTCTCCTCTATCTTAAACTATAGACAGCTGCCTCCCGGCAACACTCGCATAATATTCTCTCTTTAATACCTGTCAGGCTTCGCACCGTTACACTAGTTACGGACTCTTGTAATAGGGCACGGAAATGGTACTACTTTAAAATACACCGTAAATATGGCTTCTCCTTCTCCCTTGTTTCTGCATCCATACATAAGTGTTTCTGTCTGTTTACCCCTTGACCCCTGCCCCCCTCATTACCTTCCGTATATCCTCTCGTTATTTCCGCTACCTGAAACCCTTACCTTTAACACAATTCTCACTCGATAATTGTCCTGTCTACCCCACTCATTTTCGACACAATCTTCTTACCCTCCGGTGTCACATGCCTTATGCAAGTTACGCCCCTTCACCTTCTTATCGAACGATACAGTGTACTTCGTTACAGAACAGGAAGTCCACAAGACTGACCTAATGGCATGGCCAACCAAATAGATGCTACTTCATTTTTTCAAGAAAGTCGTCTGAGCTGCAATATCATTGTCTGCGGTATTGCTTTCAAGTCAACCCTACTGTTACGAGAATAATAATAATAACTCTAGTGACGCGAAAATTAGTAACTATTAATATAATCAACGAAAGCTTTTTTAGTGAAATTAAATTTCGGGCTGTGATATCTGCGGTGGACGTACTAAATTTAATTTGTGACTACATAACGCAGATTCTCTCAAATACATCTGAATAATATTCGGTTTAATGATAATTTATGCTTGATCCAAAGGGACATACACAGTTAGCGATCTCATCAAATTAACCTAAATAATGATAATACAACGTAAATTACACAAAAATGTCTCCACCGTGGGAAGAAATAAATTTCACTAGTTTGCCGTGGCACCGACATCTATCATTATTTTCGAATGAAAAAATAAATCATTTATATCGTTACTATACAGAGTCATTTTTATTCGTCCTTAAAAATATGATGTTTTCATTTAATGATTAAAAATAAATTGATTTAGTCGAAATAGAAGGTCAATTAGGTTCATTGAATTAACGGTACCAAATGGCGGCAGGAATATGCAGGATATTGTATAGCATTCTTAAATCACTCTCTCTAGAAATATTTTAGTGGCGGATGGGTCGTTTGAAATCTTATTGACAGTTTCCTTCTAGAAATGCGCATCGTAAGTTAGCTATTTGCATAAACTGTCTTCACGCAACGGATCTAATGACAGACGATAATGTATAATATGAAATAAGAGTTTGATTGATTGACCGAATGATAATATAACGAATAATAGGGATAAAGGTGATAGAAATTCTTTTGAATAAGCAACTTTTCGGATAAGCGGTGGAGCGAGCCGCGAAGTAAATTGAAGTACGGCAAGCTTATGCGAGGTATCACGGAATTGCCTACCCAGATAGATCGGGCGCACCGTTATCCTGAGGGCAAACCAACTCTTTCGGAGTGTCGTTCGATCAGCAACCTTCCATCGAACGGTTTGCGGCCGCACCACGCGGCATTGCTATCTACCGCAAAATTATGCATCTGCATATCCGTCGAACGATCGATAAAGTAATGCATGCAACCGAAACTAACCATATTTCAGATAGAGACAAAAATACCAAATTGCGCACACTCGAAAATGTCGAAAGGCTACATTAAATAAATAAATCGAAAACGTAAAGGAAACTGCTTGACCGTTTTACTGGCTACGCGTCCAGACGTACGTGGGCAGTCCGATAAGTACTTAGCCTACAAAAGAAAAACGAAAATTTTGGAAAATTTACGATTTATTTTTCAACATAGTCTTCTTTTAACTCGATACACTTGATCCAGCTATGAAATCTGGGCATATCCTGCATGAAATATTGGGCATGATGCAGCTTTCTGCTCGATGGGTGCCGCGTTTGCTCACTCCGGATAACAAGCGCATCCGTGAGACCACTTCAGAGCAGTGTTTGACACTGTTTAAGCGCAATCCGAAAGAGTTTCTACGTCGTTTTGTGACTGTCGACAAAACGTGGATCCACTGGTACACACCAGAGACCAAGGAACAGTCGAAACAGTGGACTGCGCCCGGCGAATGTGCTCCGAAGAAGGCGAAGACTGTCCTATCGGCCGGAAAGGTGATGGCTACCGTTTTCTGGGATTCACAAGGTGTGATCTACATAGATTACCTGGAGAAGGGCAAAACAGTCACAGGGCTGTACTATGCCGAATTATTGAGCCGATTCGACGCCGAATTAAGGAAAAAACGGCCCCATTTGGTGAAGAAAAAAGTGCTCTTTCACCACGATAACGCACCGGCTCACACCTCTGCCCAAGCTACAGCCAAATTCGTTGAATTAGGCTACGAACAGCTGCCCCATCCACCGTATTCTCCAGATTTGGCCCCGTGTCACTTCTTTTTCTTCCCAAACTTGAAAAAGTCACTCGCTGGACAGAAATTTGAGTCGAATGAGGAGGTTATCGCCGCCACGGAGGCCTACTTTGCAGATCTCCGGAAAACGTATATTTCAAACGGGTTGAAGAAGTTGGAGCATCGCTGGATCAAGTGTATCGCGTTAAAAGGAGACTATGTTGAAAAATAAATCGTCAATTTTCCAAAATTTTCGTTTTTCTTTTGTAGGCTAAGTACTTATCGGACTGCCCTCGTATCTTCTAACAATATATGCCTGAATTATACAAACTAATTCCTGCTTTTCGAAGGAAGATTTACGAGTATCAATACGAAGGTGTAACTGAAGGATAGAAAAGGTCCGATGACGAAAGAAGACGCGCGCAGTGCGAAGTGCGTCGAAATGAACCATCGTCGCGGAAACAGTAAGTGCAGAAAGAATGGAAAGAAACAGCTGGAACGAAGTTGCAGTCGACTAAAAGCGAACTAGCGCACGTGCGACCATCATTTTTGCGAGACTGCTGTACACGCTGCACCTCTCAACTGCGTTATAAGTCCGGCCTCAACGATTCTCAATCTGCAATTAAATGCTCGTTAACTTTCCCCAAGTCACGTAAGCACCTGTGTCTAAGCACTAAGAATGATCAGTACTCCGGAAAGCGTATAACTTTATCCTATCGTGCGAAAAGCATGGCAACCTGTGCTCCTGACTGCATTAAGTCAAAGAGCGATTCTCTAGCTGCTTCTTTCATTTTTTTTCGAGTTTTCTTTTGAACAAATCTTCATTTTCAATTTATCAATGTTCTACATGGATATAACAAAGTAATAACGTCCCGCGTTATTTAATATGCGTAAAAATCTGGAATATTCTTTGGACTTGAACAGTTTTCATTTGGACAACACATGAAAATGAACATATGGAAGGTAGTTACCCGTACTAAAATATAAAAAAAATACAGTGATCGGATAAAAGATCGGCGAAATATCGAAAGATATGACTTTATGAAAAAGTATTATTTGAAGTTATAAATTTCTGCTTAACGAGAACGCTTCTGGGAACACAAAGTGACAAACTAGCCGGTTATCGTTGAATGTGTCAGTTGCGGACAAATATTCGTTTTGAAGAAAATAAAAGGAGTCTCAAGTATTCTGATCTACTGCACCTGGCCTTTGTTAACGCTTAACCGAGCCATAGTTTCACCAGTGAAAAATGGTATTACGCGTGTACATACCACTTGCAATAGCTCGCCAGCACCTGCAACGTTTTAATGTTCGAAGAAGCGCAATGTTTGATAGCGCATCTGATGAAGAAAAAAAGGGAGAGGAAAAAAGAATGGAGGAATGCGAAGAGGACGTTGACCGAAGTACATAGATCCGCCCTGAGCCCTTTCATACTCGCCTCGAATGTGATTTGTCGTTCGGTTTAGCCCAGATACGTGGCAAATCGCGGGCTGGCTCGATTCGACGAGATCACTGTTTACGAGCTCTCCACTACCGGCATCGTCACCGCATCTCGGTTCAATCGACGAGAGGCGGCTTCCCGACGGTTTTATCGTTGAAAGAGAAACAAGAAATGAGGCACAGCGGGGTGATAAAGAGAATCAGCGGGAAGGAGAGAAGAAGACGCCAATGAATGACGGAATGAGCGCGAGAACGGCAGATAATGGTAAGAATGCTTCTGGAAAACATCAGTGGGCGATAGTAAATTATTGGAAAAGTAATAACAGAAAGATACGGATGCCATTAATGGTTTACGGGTAAGCTATTTATTGGAATTAATGACCGCGTGAAGAACGCTTGATCTTCGTGTACGCCGAGTGCAGTATTACCGGGAAAATATAAAACACAGGCATACGGTATGAATAACGACTGGGAAGAAAGGTGGAAAGAAAGATGGTATGAAAAGACGAGGGAAATACATGAAAGGGAAGGGCAAAGCTGATATGTTGGGGGTGAGAAAGTCGAGATAAAAGAGAAAAGGAGAGAGGGTGAAATAACGAGTGCGGACGTAGAACGCGACGAATATATATGATTCATTCCCGGTGCGTTACGAATGATAACTCATGCATATTGAACAGCGGGAGGTGGGTGCTGAAATTGTTCGCCGTGAGTCAGTCGGTGTGTGCACGCGTCAACTGGGGCAACATGGATTGGGGCAACGTGGATTGGGCCAACGTGGATTGGGCCAACGTCGAGTGAGAGTTGTGCCGTTGGCGGTGACTCTAGTGCGCGATGAATAAGAGCCAGAGATACGCCCTTTCGCTATGGCGAGATCGCCTGCATTCTCCTCTCTCCAAAGGGAATTGGAAGGTCTCGAACGAGCAAGCCGGCGTCGGGACGCGAAACGCAAAGACAAGGATGCAGTCTTCATCTTTCCTACCTTCCCGACTTACCCTTCTCGTCTGCCACGTCGACCTCGTCGTCGTCGTTGTCGTCGTCGTCGTCGTCGTCGTTGTCGTCACCGTTAATTAGGTCGACGGTGTCTGCTGCCAGTGCAACGCAACGCCTCTTCTGTCTAACGCCCCTTGCAACTAGGCTTATCAGAAAGAAAAATGAAAAAAGACAAACTCAAACAATTTTTATAGACCACCCATGCCACATCTGCAAAGACTTGAATCTTGAAATAATAACCTTCAGTAATAAGGAAATGAAAAGAAGTAAGTTTATATTTGTATTCCCTCTTTCTTAGTAAAGACTGTCGGAATACAGGACAGCGCTGTATCTTAAATAATTCAGCCGCTTCGTAGCCGTATTGAACATGTCATTGAATCGACATGACATAAAAACTGTTGTTAAAAGATCGCAGAGAGGATCGTAATTCAGTGCATCCCCGAAGCGAGAGAATGGCGCAGGTTGCTTTTAACCGATTGCTTGACACGAAAGGCTCTCAGGGGTACCTACCGCTGTTGTGTGATGGAAGGCGGTGAGCGATGCTATTTTTAACAGTCATGAGACAGAATAAACACGGATGAGTAAAATTGAATTTCAAGGTTTCGCTTGAAACGTCAAACAGAAGGTGCTCTCTCTGCGTAGTGCATTTTGAAGATATTCCGTCGAATCTGAATTAATTTGTTAAAACCATCGCGACAGTATATTTAATTATAGATACTTTGATCGGTTGTAGGGCAGAAGGTGTAGAGGTGAAAATAAAAAGCTTCATAGAAATAAGGATGTAAGTATTTAGTCGTTAGTGAAAGACGTTGAGGTGAAAGGTCCCACTTACTTGTGTTAATTGCAAGAGAAGCCCCTTAGAAGGTAACCGGAGTTGAATAAAAGCGGAATTTTGGGATCAACGGTGGCTTCTGTGTAACGAACAACACAGGCCATTGTTGGAGGGTTTCCGTGTCAATCGAAGTTCAAGCATTGGATCGTTTGACATTCTCCCGACGAGCAGCGCCTTAACATAGCCCCGTGTTGTGTGTGCGAGCACTTACGATGTTGTTCCTTATCTCTTGCTAGGATAATGCAACGCTACGAGGAGGCATTGTGCCGCGCGTCAGAAGGAAACGAATAATCTGGTTAATAGCGTCGCACCCTGATACTAAACTCCCACGTAATAGACCTCGTTACGGCTACCGTTAATTCACCCAACACGCCGCGTTGCGCGTCTCCTTTTCCTCACCGACTACCAACTACCAGCTTTCCCTATTAATGGCTAACTACGCTTCGGTATAAACGATGGACAAGAAAGAATATTAATATAAATATTTTCGACGACGCAATTATAAGTGGTCAGTGTTAATTGAAGCGCAATGACGAACGTCAATTAGCGGGATCGCGCGGTTAGGTGAGCAACGCGGCGTAGGAAATGAAATAACGCGAAAGCGGAGAGGTGAGGGAAGCAATTCGATGAGCGGACTAATCTTCCTAGATGAGCCGTCCCTCTTCGACTTTTTAATGTCGATCGTTTGCCTTTGTCCCGTAACTCTTCCTGGACAAGAAAGAATATTAATATAAATATTTTCGACGACGCAATTATAAGTGGTCAAATGCAATGACGAACGTCAATTAGCCGCGCGGTTCAACGCGGCGTCGCGAAAGCGGAGAGGTCTTCGATGAGCTTTTTCCTAGGTAGAAATGCATCCCCTTCGCCGTCCCTCTTCGGCTTTTTACTCCACATGTCGATCGTTTGCCTTTGTCCCGTTGGCGTGCACCGTATGCGATTGAGTCCCACGTTAATTATCAGCATCACGCATCGCGCATCGTGCCCGCTCCAACGTCATCACATCGCGGTCGCTCGGACTTTTTCCACTTTTCAACGATTCTCCATTGGCCCGACTGCTACTCTTCATTTTACACGCGATCTGTCATATCCATGTATCCATACAGCGTACACGAGCGAATTCACGATTGAAATTAAAAACTTTCCGACCAACGGATTCATTCCGATTAAATGAAATTCCTGCGCGAGGAACGGTATACCAATTGTTTCATACGGCATCGGAACGACTATCTAATTAACCTGTAATGTTGGAAATACAAAAATGAACTTGATCAAACTATATATGCCATATTACAACGATGTGCAAACCGATTTTACATATACATCATTAAATAATTGACTCTATAACGTTTTAGGTCAATCAGACTCATATTGTAATGAAAATGAAGACGTGATTAACTTTGTAAAAAGATTCAGATGATGCTGTATAGCGAGCACACGCTGCCTAGTGTAGTTATAATAAACATATGCATCGTCAAGTGTATAATAGGAGGCGCAAACTGACCAATACGGAAATAATGTATGCACGGTTATGTACAATCCCTATACACGTTCGAAACTGTTCATCCAATTCAACATATCTGGAACGCGCTATCGATTTTCACTAACAGATGATTCCGTCAAAAGGTGATATATAAATTCTAGGTAAATCCGTCAATCATCTTTCGTGCTTTAGCACGAGTAGCATCGCCGTGCAGTGCGCATAAATGCATTCAGTTATAAGGAGCATTCGATGTGTTCTAATTTATGCCCCGAATTTCTCTGAAAACCTGACACCTTTTTAAACTGTTTCTTTTTCCGATCTTCTTGCAGAAATATACGCGTTGAGGATGCTGGAGCTGGTGATACCGAAGTACGTTGGCCGCGGGCAAAACATACGTCTCGAGTGTAACTTCAATCTGGACGGCGAGATACTCTACTCAGTAAAATGGTATAAGGACGGTAACGAATTCTACCGATATGTACCGAGGGACATGCCACCTGTACTCGTCTTTCCACTTCCTGGTGTAACTGTGGATGTAAGAAATCAACGATTTTCTCTAAGCGACAAACGATTCCGCACGTAATCGTATAAATCGGTCCTATTTTAAAAATAAAACGAACTCCCTTCAGATGATTCTATGTTACACGAGATATTGAATATTAAAGAGAGTAATGAAACTATGAACAGCATTAATTACTTCGAACGATTCGAATCAGGGAGAAGAGAGGGAAATATTAACGTGGAATTTGATAAATTTCTAATGAATCTAAAAAATCTTAAACTTTGATCGGCCGTAAACAGACTCAAACTCTATTCAAAGCGTAACTCAAAACAACGAAGACTTGAGAGCATCGCAGGGAATAACAATTTTGCACTGCCTAAATATCAGCGGAAAGAGTGATGCCTATTTCATTAGTTTGTTGATAAATAAATTCGAAATTGGCATAAATGTTAATTTAAATGCCTTGTAGCCCACTAGCCCTACGAAAGTATTCAGGGTGGTACAGTCAACATCCCACCCGGAGTTGCCTTCTAACTTTATACTTTACCATCTTCCTTCTGACCAGAAGCAACTATCCCAAGCGACTCGTAAGAATGACACTCAATGAGCACCTCAAACGTCAATGCTTTAAGAAGCTCGCCTCGAAAGCGCACGTCTTCGACGAGCTCTGCATAAAAGAATTAATCGCCAAGGGCAAAGCTTTTTGTTGCTGTGTTAAAGTGCAACGTCTTTCTTTCGCGGGCATATCGATGTCCTTGTCCTTGTGAAAACACTAATACATACATATCGTGAAAGTGCCAACCTATATTAACTGAAATGGGCTGTTCCGTTTTGATATAAAACACGGTTCATTTAATATTTCTCGAATAGCATAGCGATATTAATATTTAAAAATGAAATATAACTTTTCCATGTAATATTGAGGGAAAAAGAAACGTATTTAAAAATTGAAAGGCCGCGTCTGCCCTTTCTACGCCACATAACTACAGCGATCGTAATAAATATATATATTGCGCGTCTGTTAGAAAGATTAAATTTACGTTGACATTTGCCCCCTTTATAGATACACAATTCCACTGAGAGGTCGGTGGTCCTAAGTTCTGTGAATCTCATGAGCTCGGGAAGATACCGATGCGAAGTGTCGGCAGAGGCGCCGTCCTTTCAAACTGTGTCGGATCATTCAGACATGCAAGTAGTCGGTAAGAATCATTGAAAGAACATTTGTGAGAGAAAGCATAGTATCTTTGGTTGCGGATTATGTCTATATACCGTGAAGAAGAAGCATGGAATGTGCAAATGAATTTTCTCCTCGTGTTTCCAGCACTTCCCGAAGACGGACCTGTTATTACCGGAAGACCTGGAAGACATCGTTATCAAGTTTCCGACGTGGTACGGTTTAATTGCACATCAGCCAAGTCAAAACCAGCTGCGATGCTTAGCTGGTTCATCAACGGAGAACCTGTAAGTGAATCTGCTCTCCGCGTTCAGCTCTATTTTTTCTCGTCCTCGTCTGTGCGGGAAATAAATTCTGCCTATTTTTATTTCCCGCGCGCCACTGCTTCTAACAAAAAGTTACCTCTGGGGATGTAAATATGAAAAAAATAGCGTAAATAGTTTGTCGCTTGAAAAAACTATATATTCGACGCGTTTAAAGTACAATTTTAGAGCGGCGTGGTTGAAGGTAAATTGGAAAATGATCGTTCTTTGAAAGCGTATTAATGCATTTCGTTGAGTAACCCCTGACGAATACTCGTTCCCTATGTCGCACGGCAGTGTGATAATAGTTCGTCGCATGTTCTGCGGCACTCTGGCATCCTCTTTGTAAGCGTCCTCTTTCATTACTCGGCTCGCATGTTTGAGAAAGTACGACACTCGTTAGTACATAGAGAGCAGCGCGAGCCTGTTTATTGTAGTTAGTCATCACTTGGGAGACAACGTCTAATAAGCAATAAAGAATGGCATCAATTTTCGAGGCTCAATTCTTGAAAGCGTGTTTTCGTCCGCGTTCAATCTCTTCAGATGCCGTCTAAGGAATTGACTGATCTAAACTGTCACAGTAGATGTATACTAGCTTCGATTGAATATTTTTGAAAGATCGAATCGCCGCCTGATCAAGCTAGTTGTACACTGTTAGACGCGTCTTCTTTATGATTATGCCACCTGGTAACGCAGCTTTGAGCGACACGCGAGCAAGCCTGGCAGAACGTGCTCGAAACGCGATTGTCGCGTGTCCTACACTCAATCCGGACATTCCCAGTTCGCAGGGGAGTAGGCTTCTACGAAACGAAGCGATCTGATATACATATTCACCTCATGTTTTAGATAATTCCGCCGCTAACAGAGGAATAACGTGTTCAAATCACGTTCACCTAACTGATTGTTACCTTTTCACTACAAAGTGCTGACTGGCGCACAATTAGTCGGGAAGTTCCTGTTTATCAAATACGGAGATAGGTCACTTTCAAATAACAGCAATTTCTCAACGACCCGTCTACTTCTGATATTAAATTACGATAAATACGGATATTACCAAAATGATGACACACCTTCTATGTATACGTACATCAATTTTTCTAGCACCGTTGCTATACATATGCGGAAGTATAATTTTTTAGGTTTCCTACAAGTCAAGCCCATGTTCAATAGACATAATAGGTAGTTGCGATAGCTAGCGAGATATGGAAAGAAAGAATATTGATCTCCCTCCCAACTCGTCTGACACTTGAAATATTTGAATGAGACTAGAAAAGGTGATATAAATGTCGCTTAACTACCGGGAACGATCTGCCTGCTTCCAATTAGGTTGATGCGCAATACTTAAGAGGACCTCACATCACAGAGGTGGATCGGGAAGGCCTGGAGACTGCCGTACTTGGTCTGGAGTTTCGTCTGCATACGAAGCACTTCAAGAGGGGAGACATGAAGATCAAATGCCTGGCGACGATAGCGACCGTATATTGGAAATCGAACGAGCTCAGCATAGAGGGTGAAAGGCCTCTCAAGATGCCGGTTATGGAGAGTAGAGAGACAAGGGCGCAAGGGCACACGCACGCAGAACATATCCTAGGTAAGAGGGTGAATGGGTAGACGAATTGAAGCAGACAGTCACTTTGCTTACGACGGAAAAATCTTTCCCTTCCTATATTAGTCGAGATAAAACTGATTGAAATGCTTTTCTGTTTCAGCAAGTAGCAGTGGTAGATCGTTAGAATCAAGCATTCCGCTAGTACTCGCAGTGTTATTCACGCTCCGGTAAAAAAAAAAAGAAGAAGGTTCAGAACGTCCTTCATGCTCATCCTTTTGGCCTGAACGGGTCAAGCTCGTGTGAAATTACTATGTACTAAATTATCCACGTTGTTTCTATTTTTTATAATTGCAATTAGTCAATCGCCTAGCGACCGCGATAAAACGTAGTTCGATGTAATTGCGTGTATGTGTACGTTGTACGTTAGATATGAAACCGGAGTAATAACAAAAGTTCCGAATTTCGATAAGAAAAGGGAAGAAACGGGAATGACAATTACGAAGGGATGCTAGAAACGTTAGGTTGTGCGACATCAAATTTTCCTTTCCACGTGCGAGAATGAAGATAAATCTTCTCTAATGGCCATTCATTATTTTCCCATTCTACCGTTCATTTGATATTTCCGAAGTTAACTAACTCACAATCACATACGATAAAAACTCAATATGGAAATATAAACGAAGCGGGTACAATAGTTACCCTTATCGATTCTAAATAGGTTAATCCGATCGCATAAATAGGTCTAACTGATGAGAACTCGAGAATTTCATACGGCACAACCTAATGCAATACGAGTTAAACGTAAAGTATGTCAAGAGATCGAGCCCAAGTATTGGCGATAAGCGGCGTTGAAAACGCATCCGAAACTTGGTCCATTCATTTTTCAAAGTATACAGATTGAAGGCAATACAATACAGCTTTTGAGGTTGTATCGTTTCAAGAATATACTGCTCCGCGGGCTAATGTCCTCCATAATGAAAATTCTGTGAAATCTTCGTCACCGAATATTATATGTTGAACGCACTGTGAAAAAAAAATCCGTAAACGCGCTGCGCTTCTACAATTGCGCTGTCGTCGTCAGACACGTGTATTTAATTTCACATGTAATTGTATCACCGACAATTCGAGCAATTAACTGCATGAGGCAACTCGCGCGGTCCGTATATGATCGCGCGTACATATCGTTTAAATGAATCGTTACCTAACAATTTAGCATAACCCATGCGGCAACAGTGCTGTTTCGTTCTCTTCATTGTAGCTTTTAACAGTCTAGTCCCTATTAATTATCCACGACGATATTATATCATAGATTAATTATAAGGTGTGTGATTTTAGCGTGTGTCTACCAAAGATATTTGAACTTTCGCGCTAACCATTCCTAATTGTTCAATACAACGGTAGAGCGTGTAGGTACTACAACGTGCATACAGATACAATCTTGTTTATGGTAATTATAAGAATACTTTGTACATATGTACATAAAATAAATGTACTTTCCTTTAATGTTCATGGATAAGAAAAGGATTAACTTGTAAACGATAGCGATATGGATAAAAATAAATCGAAGACATCATGGAAAGTGATGTATAATTGAAACGATCGAGATCACATATAACTGGAACCTCTGTCAAAATGTCTTGTATAATAAAATCAAATAAATTCGTCGCAGAGGACACAAAATATGATATTGGACTCGTGTAGGCTTATACCATATTGCAACTCATAGATAAGAGTCACAAACTAGTGGCATTCGAAATGCAACGTTCGGTAAAGAACGCATGATGTGCTTTATGCTGATTTAAACGATGCGGTGGAGATTTTGCAAAAAATTTTAATATCTTTTGGTCATTCTGTGATTCCGATTCCTCTACGTCCTCCCATTCCACAGTCAATGATTCTGCCTCAATTATCTTTTCAGCGGTGGACCAACTAAATCGGACGATCTGAGGGAATCCAAATACTGAATTCACATTTGATGATAACCATTTCTTTGTAACTGGGTCATTAGGATAACCACTTCCATATTCAGCCTCAAATGAACCTTCGCGAAACTGCCAAGCTCTTACAGCGTGATCCCTGGCTACTTTTGCGCATATACTTGCTGCGCTCACAATTGGATACGTTGAATCAGCCTTCTTTGCCACTACTATTTTCAGCTCTGGGAAAATCTGCTTTAATTTGGCTTGATATTTTTCTGGTTTACCTACGGTATCCACGTAAACTTCTGTAATTCGAACACCAGCTTCTATGGTACTTTTTATAAGACCAATCGCAGAATTCATTGACACTTCGTTCAATGAAGTTTTGCTACGACGGTACATGCTGTTGGCAATGACGTTTGGCGATATAGCCTCAATCGCCCAACCCATTTTGTCCTTATTAATACATATTTCATCAAATATCTCATCCCTTTTCTGCTCTGTCAAACTCTTAGAATCTGCACAACCCAAATCTACCAACAACTGTTTATTGGAAAGAGGTGCATATGCTATACCATAAACCATTGCACCGAGGACTGGACCACGACCGGCTTCGTCTACGCCCAATTGACAGGGTTCTTCTTTGCATATTTGCGGAACCTGATGTAAGCGTATAGAAATCTTTACAAAATTGTATATATATGACATTGAAAAGCTATAAATGTTCAATATAGATTTTGCCGTTCAAAGTACTTTGTTGCCATCTAATACTCTTTTAACACTAGATTGCCCAAGGCAGTCATTTTGACTGTTTTTTAATTTCAATTAGAAAAATAATTATGAAATTGATGACACAATTTCTTACAATTTGGTGGCTTTTTCTATAACATATAAATGGGTTTATGAATAATTGTAGTTACTTCCGCCCTCCTTTATTTCCGTATATATATATGTGTTATACCTATATTGCCCAGAAGCAGTCATTTTGACTGCTTGGTAAATTTTAAATAATCAAAAGATTTTTATTTATTGAATTGAGTAAATTTCTTATATGACCTGTCCGGCTTTGTATTGAAATATGATGCATGATAAATTGTCGATTTGGGCGAATACTTGATAAGTGTCAGTTGCTCAATAAGCTAAAGTAGTACTAGTTATTCGAATCTTTATAAAGTGTTGTTCTAACAAGTTCTTTATTTTATTTCTTTTGCGCCCTAACTTTATGAAAAAAATGCAAACAGAAATGAGTTCTTGGAAAAGCTAACAAACATAAGTGAAGAGTGCTCCGATATAGAATCAAATGCAACAAATTCTGAACTATCATCTGAAGATGAAGCGGATTATATTCAAAGTGAAACATCTGATGCTGAAGATAGTGATGAAGAGTCGATCACCAATGATGAAAATGAAAGTGTCATCAATATGCCCAGGAAAAGGTAAATTTTAAATAATCAAAAGATTTTTATTTATTGAATTGAGTAAATTTCTTATATGACCTGTCCGGCTTTGTATTGAAATATGATGCATGATAAATTGTCGATTTGGGCGTATACTTGATAAGTGTCAGTTGCTCAATAAGCTAAAGTAGTACTAGTTATTCGAATCTTTATAAAGTGTTGTTCTAACAAGTTGTTTATTTTATTTCTTTTGCGCCCTAACTTTATGAAAAAAATGTCGAACAGAAATGAGTTCTTGGAAAAGCGAAGAGTGCTCCGATATAGAATCAAATGCAACAAATTCTGAAAAAAATGTTGAACAGAAATGAGTTCTGATGGAAAAGCTAACAAAAGATTTTTATTTATTGAATTGAGTAAATTTCATAAGTGAAGATGTGATAAATTGTCGATTTGATACTAGAATCAAATGCAACAAATTCTTTTGAACTATCATCTGAAGATTAAGAGTGCGGATTATATTCAAAAATGTGTGAAACATCTGATGCTGAAGATAGTGATGAAGAGTCGATCACCAATGATGAAAATGAAAGTGTCATCAATATGCCCAGGAAAAATTGTAGGGTGCTAACTAGTTCAGATTCTGATGAAGAAACTGAAAATACGTTTCAGGAGGTTGAAACAGCTGCTGATGGTACTGTGTGGACAAAAATTGACGAAGGTGGTATTCCTGGAAGAATACCATCTGCTTGTATTTTCAAGAGTGTGAAAGGGCCAACAGGCTACGCAAAAAGGAACATTGTGGCAGATAATCTTATCAGTGCATTATCGTCGATAATAGATAACTATATTATCAAACATATAAGAAAGTACACAGAAGAATGTCGCCGAATTTTGCGGAACGGTTGGACAATATCATTACCGGAAATACGTGCATTTATTGGGATTCTATATGCTCGTGGAGCTTACAAGGCAACAAATTTTAAATTGAGTTATTTATGGTCAGCGAAGTGGGGTTCCGAATCTTTTAGAAAAACTATGGCCAGAGAAAAGTTCAAGCAAATCCTACGATTTATTCATTTTGACAAAAGAACCGAATGCAGTAGGCGCCTACAATCAAATAAATTTGCCTTGCTTTCAGAAATATGGGTTCAGTTCATTGAAAACATATGTACAGTTAATATTTACTAATAACCTGTTATATAACTGTAAATAACATAAAAAATATTAAAAATTAATTTTAAACAAATTTCTTTACATATTTGTTATTTTTTCACAATGCAGTAATTTTGACTGTTTTTGGGCAATATAGGTATACAAGAAATCTCGGGCAATCTAGTGTTAATACAAGATGCACTGATTAACATACCTCTGATGAGTGAACTTTATTGACACTATGATCACTCTGTTTAAACAGTGATGTGAAATCCTTTCTACATGTAATATGAACCTGTCCTTTTTCATCCACATTTAAATCTGTATCACACTTATCCTCCTCTTCTGATTTATAACTTACATCACTCTCGTTATTACTCATAGTTTAATACGAAACGAAAGCGTCTGCACTGGTCACATTCAAATAAAAATAACCTCAACTACGCATTACGCTACTTTCAGACAAACCGCCAAAACAAAGGAGAGTCGACTGTATAAACGGGAGTCGAATGTCGCATTCGATAGATTGCGATTTGTTGCCAGTATCAGAAACAGAATCGAGAATCGAAATGTTAATGAATACGATTAATAATTAACTCAAGCGTAAATTGTATGCGACACTAGAGTCTTGTGGTAAATATGTATGCGGATACTTCGAATCGAAGACCTTGATTCCGTTTTAACCTTTACTCTATTTTTAAGTTTATCAACAAAATAAACGTTATAACCAATAAAAATCAATCTCTTCCGTTCTCGAATTCTGTCCAATTTCCCTCTTATTTTTCGTTATAAAAAAACGAATTTCCTTAAAAGAAAATCAAACTAGAATGTCCTTTAGAGAAAATAGAAGATTTAAAAAAGATGTTCAAAGAATAAAATTGGCTTCCGAATTCGGAATTAACACTAGATTGCCCAAGGAGGTCATTTTGACTGCTTTTTAATTTCAATTAGAAAAAAAATGGTGTATATAATGATACAATTTCTTAGAATTCTGTGACTTTTTGTACAACATATAACTGCGTTTATTAATAATTGTAGTTACCTCCCCCCTCCTTCATTTCCGGTATATATATGTGTTATACCTATATTGCCCAAAAATAGTCATTTTGACTGCATGGGAACTTTAAAATAATCAAATGACTCTTAATACTGAATTGGGTCCTATCCCCCCTGTCCTATTTCTCCTACTTTTTTTCGTGACACTAGCATGAAAAACTTAATCGTGTAAATAGGCCCGTTGCTCAATAAACTAAAGTAGTGCTTGTTATTCGTATATTTATGCAGTTATACTTGTTATAACAAGTTGTTTATTTTGTATCATTTGCGCCGTCAATTCATGAAAGAAATGTCGAATAGAAGTGAGTTATTAGAAAAGCTAACGAATATAAGTGAAGAGTGCTCCGATATAGAATCAGATGCAATAAATTCTGAACTATCATCTGAAGATGAAACGGTTCATATTCAAAGTGAAACATCTGAAACTGAAGATAGCGATGAAGAGTTGATCGCCAATGATGAAAATGAAAGTGTCATCAATATGCCCAGGAAAAGGTGTAGGGTACTAAGTACCAGGTTGTTCAATAAGTTTTGTTTTGTTTTGTTGAGGGCGTTGCTACTAGTCCAAATTTGTTTTTGTTTTGTTGGTTCACTCTTCTTATCAACGTATGTGAAGGTTCATTTCAATCAGTCAATTCATTCTTTATTTACAAGCCATTTAGTGTCGTCGTGTCACAGTATTTTCGACAATGGAAAAAATTGAATATCGCGCAGTGACAAAATTCTTATTTTTGGAAGGTGTAGCACCAAAAGAAATTCACGAACGAATGTTAAAAGTGTATAATGAACGTTCACCTTCAATTAGAACAGTAGAAAGATGGGTTGCTGAATTTAAACATGGTCGTACAAGCCTTGAAGACGATCCACGTGAAGGACGTCCAAAAACCGCATCAACACCATAAATCGTAGCCAAAGTACAGGATATGGTTTTGGAAGATCGTCGATTGACTGAGAGGGATTTAGTAGAGGCTCTACACATCTCATTAGGCAGTGTGAGTCATATTTTAAATGAAATTTTGAGTTTTAAAAAGCTGTGTGCACAATGGATGCCGCATTCGCTAACAATTGAACAAAAACACATTCGAATGCGACTTTCTCAACAACATTTGGAGCGTTTTAAAAAGGATAAAGTGGATTTTGTGCGTCGATTCAACACTATGGATGAGACTTGGATCTATCACCATGATCCTAAATCAAAACAAGAGGCTAAAGAGTGGTGTTCGGCTGGTTGTTCGGCTTCGAAACGAGTTCGTGTCCAGAAATCGGCCAAGAAGGTTCTGGCATCAGTTTTTTGGGATGCGAAAGGAATTTTATTTGTGGATTACTTGCAAACTGGTAAAACAATTAATTCTGAATATTATTGCAACCTTTTGGACCAGTTGAAGGAAAAAATTGGTAAAAAAAGACCCGGTTTGCAGAAGAAAAAAATCCTTTTTCATCAGGACAACGCACCGTGTCACAAGAGCATTTTGACAATGGCTAAAATCCATGAATTAAAGTTCGAATTGTTGGAGCATCCGCCGTATTCACCAGATTTGGCCCCCAGCGACTTCCATTTGTTTCCAGAACTCAAAAAATGTATGCGTGGCAAGCGTTTTTCGTCAAATGAAGAGGTCATAACGGCTGTTGAAGCGTATTTTGCAGACCTTCCGGAATCTCACTTCAGGGATGGGATCCACAGATTGGAGGATCGTTGGAGCAAGTGTATTAATGTTCAGGGAGATTATACTGAATAATAAAGTGTATTTTGAACCATAACATTGTGTTTTTCTTATCGAACGACAATACTTACTGAACAACCTAGTAGTTCAGACTCTGATGAAGAAACTGAAAACACCTTTCAGGAGACCGAAACAGCTGTCGATGGTACTGTGTGGTGAAAATTTGACGAAGGTGGCGTTCCTGGAAGGTTACCATCTACTTGTATTTTCAAGGATGTGAAAGGGCCAACAGGCTACGCAAAAAGGAACATTATGGCAGATAATCTTATCAGTGCATTCTCGTTGATAATACGAGGGCAGTCCGATAAGTACTTAGCCTACAAAAGAAAAACGAAAATTTTGGAAAATTGACGACTTATTTTTCAACATAGTCTCCTTTTAACTCGATACACTTGATCCGGCGATGAAATCTGGGCATATCCTGCATGAAATGTTGGGCATGAGAAAGCTTCCTGCTCGATGGGTGCCGCGTTTGCTCACTCCGGATAACAAGCGCATCTGTGAGACCACTTCAGAGCAGTGTTTGACACTGTTTAAGCGCAATCCGAAAGAGTTTCTACGTCGTTTTGTGACTGTCCACGAAACGTGGATCCACTGATATACACCAGAGACCAAGGAACAGTCGAAACAGTGGACTGTGCCCGGCGAATGTGTTCCGAAGAAGGCGAAGACTGTCCTATCGGCCGGAAAGGTGATGGCCACCGTTTTGTGGGATTCACAAGGTGTGATCTACATAGACTACCTGGAGAAGGGCAAAACAGTCACAGGGCTGTACTATGCCGAACTATTGAGCCGATTCCACGCCGAATTAAGAAAAAAACGGGCCCCATTTGGCGAAGAAAAAAGTGCTCTTTCACCACGATAACGCACCGGCTCACACCTCTGCCCAAGCTACAAATTGGTTGAATTAGGCTACGAACAGCTGCCCCATCCACCGTATTCTCCAGATTTGGCCCCGTGTGACTTCTTTTTCTTCCCAAACTTGAAAAAGTCACTCGCTGGGCAGAAATTTGAGTCGAATGAGGAGGTTATCACCGCCACGGAGGCCTACTTTGTAGATTTCCAGAAAACGTATTTTTCAGACGGGTTGAGGAAGTTGGAGCATCGCTGGATCAAGTGTATCGAGTTAAAAGGAGACTATGTTGAAAAATAAAACGTCAATTTTCCAAAATTTTCGTTTTTGTTTTGTAGGCTAAGTACTTATCGGACTGCCCACGTAGATAACCATGTTATCAAACATATAAGAAAGTGCACAGAAGAATGTCGCCGAATTTTGCGGAACGATTGGACAATATCATTACCGGAAATACGTGCATTTATTGGGATTTTATATGCTCGTGGAGCTTACAAGGCAAACAATTTTAAATTGAGTTATTTATGGTCAGCAAAGTGGGGTCCCGAATTTTTTAGAAAAACTATGGCCAGAGAAAAGTTCAAGCAAATCCTACGATTATATTCGTTTTGACAAAAGAACCGAAAGAAATAGGCGCCTACAAATAAATAAATTTGCCTTGCTTTCGGATATATGGGATAAGTTCATTGAAAACAGTCAATATTTACGGTTAATATTTACTAATAACCTGTTATATAACTGTAAATAATATAAAAAAAATATTAAAAATTAGTTTTAAATAATTTTCTTTACACATTAATTATTCTTTCACAATGCAGTCATTTTGACTGATTTTGGGCAATATAGGTATATACTAAGTTTCAGTCTTTCTAGTGTTAACAAAAGCTAACTCTAAATGACAGTACGACTTCCGGTATAATTTTGAAGGCAAAAAGTTTAGCGTTAATCCTGAACTGCATGTCCTTGCTTGGAATGATTAATGACGTCAGCCGTGATCGGCGGAGGGGTAGAAATGAAAGAAAAATGTGAATGATGAATTCAAAGTATCCGCGTATCAGAAGAAAGGGAGACTTCGGTGCCGCATGCGGAATAGCACTGAATTAATATTAATTGAGTGAAGTTGGGCGGCGACACATTATTTTATAGAGTGTATTTTCATTTCACAGTCATGTTGTGTGTTTAATCGGGAGAGTTTTGACGACACGGTATTGCACCAGCCGTATGTCAAATCTAACCTCATAGTAAACAAAACCCTGATGAGCATCGCTCATCATTTCAATGATTATAGGAATTTGATTCTACCTCTTCAACTGTTCTTTAACGTGCTAATAAATATTCTACAAGATGAAAGTGACTGTGAAAAAGATTCTGGGAAATGAATGTGTGGTTGATGTAAGTACTATGAATACTATGTGTTTACCCTTTCGAATACTTAAAAGTTCAATTAATTTGCAGACAATTAATCATTTCGGTACATCATAAGTAATTACATGCCTTATCGTTTATGTCAACTAACATTTCTCTTCCTAAAATTATGAAATGTCATCTACGCATTTACATTTTTCTGCCATCTTTCAAATAACCTAATACGAAAATCTCCGTTAATATTTTCTCCATTCTTTGATGGCATGCTTCGGTTCTATTACGTATAATCGATGCGTATTTAGAATTGATTATAATTTCAGATCATGCCAACAAACACAGTTTTAGAATTAAAGAACAAAGTGAAGGACCCATTAGGTATTGATGTCCCACATCAAAGATTACTTTTTAATGGAAAAATATTAGCTGGTGAGACCTGCTTAATTCTGATTAAATTCTTAATAATGAAGCATTTGATTAACCGACGTGTTATTTAGTTAATGTCATATTTTAGATGAGAATACTATAAGTTTCTACCCTGGAATCAAAGAAGGAAGCAAATTACATGTAATACATTTGAAGAAACCGGAAAAGGGTTCTAGCAATGGCAGATTGACGCATCAAAGATCTAGCATACAGATTTTCAGGAGTGAACTGTCAAGAGTCTTAAGACATTATTATACAGAGTCTGAAACAGAATCAATTGTGAACGAGTTGGTAAAAGATTTAAAGCACAAAGTGAATAACCTCAGTTATGATGATTTGGAGAGACTAGCGACCGCACTGCTTCAGGACCAAGAAAATTTAGCATAAGATCGTTTCAATTTTCCATTTCTGCTTACCTATCTAATACAATAAAACAATTTTATTTAATCAAAATTCTGCCTTATTCATATTCTGGCTGACAACGCATTTGTGTATGCAGGTGAATGGATCAATAACTGTAATATGTGAAGTAACTGATGAGGCCATATCATATGGTAAATCGTTGTTTTTTATTATTATTAAAATCTGAGTCTTTCATTAAAATATGTTAATGCAATGAGAGGTCCTTAAGTGATAGTGATATATCACGGATCAGCTAAATCCAATTGACGAAAATATCTCGCTACCAGACAGATCAATAAATTCAATGCCCCTATCTCGTGTACTTCCAACTTCTAAACAAAATACAATGCAACATTGAAAAATAGTTTACATTTTACTAGGCAGGGTAAACTAAGAAAAGTTCAGTTGTTCATTACGGTACACTGCTACAACTGAATAAAGGGCCATCCATCGAAAGGACAAATGTTTATTTTAGTACGTGATACCTCCGTAAATCACGTCATGATTAACACTTTGACTGCCAAGCGTATTTTACTATATTCGAACGGCGATGCTATGAAATTCTACAGCGTTCGACTGAATTATGTAAAATGTAAATAATGTGCAGGTATTGCAGACCAAAGAACCGAATCACTATTCTAATAACAACTGCAGTTACAAATTAATAATTGCTACCCATTGCGAATATTTTGGATCTTCAGTAAAATTTCTTGCGTCGGTCACCTGTGACCATCATGGCAGTCAAAGTGTTAAGATTACATAGACTTCTAACCTTCCCAATCCTGGAAATAGGGTACAGTCTTTCATTGTTGCCCCATATTAAAAAGCCATCGAAAACTGAACTTTTCTTTCTGAAAAATGACAATCTGAACTAAAGCACTTTACAGAGTTAGAACGGATGACAGAACATGTTCTTGCTAGAGAACGTAAGCATGAACATGCATCCGGATTCAGTGGTAGTTCGAGAACAACTAGTAGAGCATATAACCACTGCCCTAATCCATGTTTGATTTTTCCTGAAGACTCAAGGAACTCCACTAAATATTCCAACACTTGTTCAATAGTTGGATGACTAAGACAGAGAATGGTGTTTAACATTGGGCTATTGATTAAGTATCCTTCACTGTCTGTACCCGTACAAAAGTTAATCCATCCATCTTGATTGTCAATACTTGGCTGTAATATTAGAATGAAAATAATAAAACAAATCTTTATTATGTGAATACAACTGGGTTATATCTACTCAAGCTTGATAAGAGTTGATATACCAAATCAATTTTTGGAGGGGTCCATTTCCGCTTCAGCGTTTGTATTTCATTTTTCAACTGACTTACAAACAATCTGACATTGGCAAAGTCAGAAACTTGACACTGTTGCCATTCCAATGTAGGGGCAAAATGGAATGATTGCACAGTAGGTCCTGCCGACTTTTTTGTTACATTAACAGCAATATATTTTTAACATCGTGTGAAGAAAGTTGCTTCACCTTTGTTACGCTAATATGTTCAAATAACTTACTGATTCAACGGGAATTGATGAAGTCTTTTTATAAATATCCCCAATATCCGCTACAACCACATTTGCGCATTGTTGTGCTTCTAAACTGTAACGTTAATCAACGCACCGTAAATGACAAACAAACTGACTGTAAACCTAAAGTAATCTCTTACATTACTCTCTTTATATATTCTTCGCCGGAACTCGGTAATTGTGTGAGGTTAACATCATCATCTATTTCTCCTACAAAGAGAGCTGGTTCCATCATTTTAATTCAGCTGCAAAACAATTATTATTCTTTTGATACGAGATTAGTCGAAGAATGTAAACCATTGAAAGGGGATTAATCGTGCCAAGGTGCTTCAACAGGACGTTCACAACATTAGTGAATGGGTACTGGAAAGAGACCTGTAAACGACGAAACTTAATATAGCTCATATCCTAAAATGTGCATACATACGCTGGAAATCGACAACAAATGATAACGTATCAAAACGCTGCTTAACGTCATTATCGTTTCATATTCCGTTAAGTGTCAATCATATAAATAGATCGTTGTAACTCACTATGCTTATACCATTTTGTTACCAGGTTGTAACTAAACGGTGTATGCCCACAGATGAGGTAGTATAAGATAGACCTATCGTCCAGTTACTATTTTCGCGCCACAAACAACGATATCGGTTGAATGCAATATAAAATACTGATGTTCAACTATTCACGGTAAGTGATACAGTAAAACCTGTTTTTGTGCGGTCCTTTTTTGCGCGATTGGTTTTGTGCGATTTTATTTTTGTGCGGTCCTCTTTTGTGCGATTTTTTTTTATGCGGTATATGAATCTAAGCGGCTAAGTATATTGTTGGTGTACACTTCAAGTACAAAAATATTTTTTGTTCTCTCAAAATTTCCAGTGCCTGTGAGGAGGTACTTCGAGTGCAAAAACAAAAAAGGAACTCCTCGCAGGTAATTCGGAATCGCCTGAGTATATAAACAATAAAACAAAGTGTTTCCAAATATATGAGATATATGCTCTCTATGTCCATTGTCCATTTTGAAAAATAAAAAACTAGGTGTAACTTTAAATCTTGTTTGCATCGCATAAGAATGACATCAAAGTCCAACGAACTCTTATCGTAATGTAGTTCAATCTTACCTAGCTGTTACAGAAGCGGCAACTAATTTTTATTTCAACGTTTTAAAAGCATTTATTTCGTCTTCTGCAAAATGAAACTTGCCGTCCTTCGACAATAATTCTCTCGGCGTCCTTTCTCATAAAGGTTCTGCTATTAGAGAGAACTCCTGAACACACTTACAAAAGTATGAACAAAGTCCTTTGAAGGTCTGCACATTTCGCATCGTTCCGGGTACTGGTAATTTTACTACTGCGGCTTGCCCGCTCTTGGTGGGACTTATACCTCCCTCTGTTATTAAGTAGCCTAGTTATTCAATTTTTGAAAACAGAAATTTGCATCTGTTGACAAGCAAATTAAGTTTGTTTTGTACTAACTAATTCGAGGCTTTCGCGGCTGTGATTGTTTATATTACAGTAAAACCTGTTTTTGTGCGGTCCTTTTTTGTGCGATTTTTTTTATGCGGTATATGAATCTAAGCGGCGTTAGCACCAGTTTAATGTTTCCTATCAATGTACATATACATGTTGTGGACGAAATATATGAATGTGTAATTAATCGAAACGTTACCGAAAACGCGTCAACGTTATTATCTGAAATCAGTGCGCTCGCACATAACATCGGCGGAGAAGGCTTTGATTCTTTTGGCGATAATGACCTGGACGAGATGATTGAGAACCAAACTGTCGATGATAGTGACATTATCAATAGTTTGATAGATTATGAAAATGGACAAGAAGAACCGGAATCCATTACAGCAGATAAAATATATGCAGGGATCCAAATCTCGAAAAAATTGGAAACGCATTTTCTTAAAATAGATACCAATGCGGAAAGACGCTTAAAATTCCAAAAAGAACTGAGATTATGCATGTCTCACTATCGTGGCGTTTACAAGCAACTGACCAGTCGACCGTCGTCACAAAAACTGATCACTGAGTTTATGGTACCAAAAAACAAATCAATTGAAATCCTATCTTCAAGCGACGAAAGCGATTTTCAACCAATCCATCACAAGATGCGCGTTTTGGATTACGACGAGTAGCAGCAAACTATTTAATGTATAATGTGAAAATGCACAATTCTGCATTGTGTATATGCACAATGAAGATTTAAATATTTTTACAATTTCTTTAGGTCTAATTTAATTATTTAATTTAATTGAAAGCATTCTCTCATCTATTTCATAAATCATTGATGTATTTTCTAAGTCCGACTTTTTTTATGCGGTCCCATATCCACCGCATAAAAAAATTTTTGTAAAATATCACACAAAATTGTTTATTATATGTAAGAATTTATAAAATTTTCGAATATTTTTTTGTACGATTTCTTTTATGCGGTCCCTATCCACCGCACAAAAACAGGCTTTACTGTAATAAATTCTCTGCTTTTACTTTGTATTTTTGAAAAGAAATGACTAGCAATATATTTAACACGTTGACTGCCATGCGTATTTTGCTATGTTAGAACTGCGATGCGATGAAATACTGCAGAGCATGATTAAATCGTGGAAAATGAAGATAACGCAAAGACGTCGGAAGCCAAAGTATTGAAGCACCGTTCCAATATCAACTGCTTTTACAAAATTGCAAATAGGCTTCATTGTGAATTTTTCGTATTTTTAGTAAAATATGACCACCGTGGCAGTCAAAGTGTTAAGTATAATTCTCTCCGTGGGTAGCGTTGCGATGTCAAGTTGGGTATAATCGATAATGTTGCATGCGACAGGAAAAAGAAAAAAGGGCCTAGTAAGTCTAAACAATGGAGTAGAACTATCTGTTTTGCTCGACGTCTATCAGTGCCTTGTCTGCGAAGCAGTAATGTCGTTTCAATTATCGATTTCTGCGGTTCGTATAATTGTAGCAGTGTGTAGTTTCTCCAAGTGAGGACGCTGTACGAGTAGAAATCCATGGCTGCGGCACTCCATCTAAACTATTCTTGTTGTTTATCGGTTGTGCCAATAAGATACCCACGTGCGAAATATTTACACTTGTAGATTAGACCTAACCTTCAGTTAATGTTAGTTAATTAAAAGAAAATCACATTATTGAGCGTTGAAGAGAAGTCTTACCATGTCATTGTGTAAGATACATAATATCAGATTTTATAATTTAGAACCTAAATCTATAACATGTCTGTGCTATGAAGGAAAGAGCCAAAAGTTAGCCCTTGCCAGGTTAGTTTTTGAAGTTTGTTAATATGTCACGCTTATAATATGTGCATACAAAAACGAATTGTATCTTTGACAGGAATGACAATTCAATTGAAATTTGGAACGTAGCAAATGCACCATTTGTGGAATGTGTTATTTATGGCCACACAGATATTTCTATTGAAAGTATCCTGTGGATCGGCCCAAGACTATTTTCAACAGGGCTCCATGGCATGATTACAGAATATGACATAGTTGCCTTGAGCGTTAAATATGAAGTTGCTGTTACCGGAGGTGCAGCATGGTGCATGGATGCAAACAATGAGAAAACTCATATTGCAGTTGGTACTGAAGATGGATATATAAATATCTTCCTCATTAAAGCAGAGACATTGCTCTTTGAACGAATATTTGACAAACAAAAGGGCAGAATTTTGTGTATTAAATGGGACAATACTGGGGAGATGATTTATACAGGCTCCACAGACACTATTAGAGTGTGGAGAACTATATCAGGTCATGCCATTCATAAAATGACTACTTCAAGAAAAGAAGCAAAAAAGGAAACTATAGTTTGGTGTCTTGCTGTCACTGATGACAATGTTATCATTTCTGGAGACTCTACAGGTTGCCTTTCGTTCTGGGATCCACAATTGGGAATGTTAATTGAATCTCATGAAAGTCACACAGCTGACATATTAGCTGTTACTTTATCCCATGATATGAACACCGTGTATTGTGCAGGTGTCGATCCTGTTGTACGAAGCTTCAGTAGAGTTACGTTGAAATCGACTAATAGAGCACAATGGGTGAAAGGAATTGAAAGGAGACTCCACGTACACGATGTTAGAGCATTAGTTGACGCTGACAGTAAATTATATTCCGCCGGTGTGGATGGATACCTAGCGCAATCTAGTTACCCACCCAAAATACTTGTTAAGTATCCACCGTTACTTCAACCACCTTGTGTAACTGTTTGCAAAAAATCAAGATGTATACTGTTACGGTATACAAATTTTCTAGAATTATGGAGGCTTGGGTCACCAACGAAAGTACCATCAGATTCAGTAAGCAATGGGATAGTGCACCAGTTGGAAGAAAACCCTATAAAATTATTGCTTTTGAAGACAAAATCAGATGAAAGTATTATTTCATGTGCAATAAACAAAGACTCGAAAACAATTGTATATTCAACAAACAGTCATGTTAGAGTATTTAATTTTGATGTGGTTGAAGGAGATGCACAATTATCAAGGAATGATACAGATGTTTTGTTACCTAGAGTGCAGAAAATGCAATTTAGCCCAAACGGAAAATTGTTTGTAGCTATTAATAATGATGGCAACGACAACAATGTGACTTTATACAAAGTGGACAAGAAACAATTGAGATTCATCGCCTCATTTCAGACTAAGAATCAGTCACTCACAAGTATCAATTTAATATGTTTCTCGCCGGATAGTAAATATCTAGTCTGCGCTGACTGTAAAAGTGTCATTACAATCTATAAACTAGATGCCGATATTTCTCAAGAATCGCCAAAATCGTGGCAATTGCCCAAGTACAATTGTCCGCCAACTGCTATAGCAGTACAAAAAGGCACATTAAATTTGGTTGTAGTTTATTCTGATCATAAGGTGAGGAAGATCAAATTTAATTATTTATAAGATATAAGCAAGAGTAAATATTTAAGTCATCTACAGAGTACTTTTGAGGGGCTCAAGGGTATCGCAATCGTCACATTTAACACTTGGCATGCGGGCAACGTATTTTTACGTTTTATGTAGTCTGTCACTGGAGCGGGGGTCACGTAAAAATACGTATTTAGTTGATTTGGTGTGTGTGGATATCCACCACAAATTTACTAAATACGTATAATTACATGAATGTGTGACATTATATGCGTGTTATTCGCGTTGCTAGGCAACGCTTTGCATTTTTTTTCCCATAAGTTATGATTGTTGAGTTACTCGATCTTTTGCTGAGTTATTTCGTTTTCAATAGAATTCTTAGCTCCAGAACGTGTTTCATCAATTTGAAGCTTGATTTTTTATTATTGATTACAAAATTGATCAAATGAGCCGTTGTGACAAAGATAGTGATGAAGAAATATGCGCTGACAAATTATCGGCCTTTGGTGTGATAGTGTGGAAAACTTTAAAAATCGCTTATTTTTATGATTTCGTGAAAATATCGTTTGTTTTTTGTTAAATAATCATACAGTATATATTTAAGTGTGAAATAAAAAAAAGTTTCGTTCATAAAAACGAAGTAGTTTTCGATTTACAGCGATTTTTCTGAATAACCAAACTTCCGCGCGATTCAAGAAAAAACGCCCGCTGCACGCGAAATTCGGCGGCGAAGTATGCCCGCATACCAAGTGTTAAAACACAATGAAAATATCAATCTATATTATGTACTCTCATACTCTTTCATACGGCAGTAATGAATTGTTTGAATGAAATCTTGCATTGTTTCCAGATTATAGAGTACAATATATTACGAAGAAGATATACTGAGTTTTCCAAGAACTTACAAAGTCATCTTCCGAAGCAATGGCTAGCGCGACCGTTCCCTATTACTAATATAACTTTTCATCCGCATAATGAGAATATCATAATTATGCATGACGATTCAACAGTATATGTTATCAATAAGACGAACGAATATCCGGAAAAAGACGCAAAAATTCAAAAGCGTGAAAATGACTACATCACTGAGGACAGTAATTCCATTTTAAGTTCTCAATCTCCACACACTTTTCAAGTTGTTAAAAAGTACAAGGTAATATTGATTTTCCTCTTCTTACAATTTATACATTTTCTTGCGCCCATAAATCGTATATTTTTTTTGTAACACATAAAGTAGCAAAAAATTTGGGAAAATTTGAAAATATTAAAGTAGGTAATGTTAAAGTAGATTTAATGTAAAAAATTAATTTTTTTCAGCATCTTGTATATTTAAATTGGTTAAATAATGAAGAAATGGTAGCAGTAGAGGTAAATCCTACATCATTGACAGAAAAATTACCACCGACACTTAAGCAGAAATGGTTTGGCGTGTAAAGGAAAGAGTATATGGTTCCATTACAACAGAATATATTTTTATCAATATATGAATGCTGCTCTAGTATGGTGTTAAGCACAATTCAAAAGTCTGTTTTAATTAAATTTAAGGTAATTTATTTTTTCATCTCTCTTTCTCTCTGTCTGTCTTTACACACACACACCCACGTATATATATGTCTTATTGCCAAGAAAGTATGCTTTTATTACAAAATACAATAATCTCATAAAAACCGACACTTAGGTAAGGCAGAAAGCTGTCAATACCGAATAAAATGTTAAAATTGAAATGAAATGTATCGCAGTTGTAAAAAAGCGACATTTTCTATGGTATGGATATCGAGTTTCCTTCTAATTTCCCAGTTCATTCTCGTAACGCAACCAATGTATTAGCCTCACATCCACAATTAATTTCTTTTCTTTAATTTAAGTGCCAAGTATGTACAACATGTTGTAAATATGTATTGAAATTTTAGCAAAACTTACATTTTCTTCCAACCTGCATAGTATAAATTAACGGTATAAGCTGAAAATTAAGCGATATTTAACAAATTTGCCTGGCACAAAATTAAGTGTATGTTTTTTTCTAAGCGGAAGTGTTCGAATCCTTTTGTATATGGACTCGTCAGAAGCTTTGTAAATATTATATATCTTATTTTCTAAGTAGTATGTTTTAACCAAGAAATATAAAATTCTGCCTTCCTTGATGGAAGTCACTTGACATGAAAGATGGCTCATGCATTGATGTTTGTATGGCACCCACGCGTTTTGGAAATTCGAGATTACATTCTGCTCGGCTAGACCTCCAACCTACTTCTGCAGACGTTGTTTTAGGAACAGGTGTTGAAGCTTGCAACGATATCCAGGAATGGTCAGTTAGTTTTTTTGGTATCCTACCTTTAAATATGTTTTCAGGAAGTCCTACTTTGGTACATTCTCGATTGAGTAACTACAATTCATCGTACAGATGTTAGTAAGTGTAATGGGGACTTTGTCACGCGTACATAAATAGATTTATTTACAGAAAACATTATAAGCACCTCTTTAAAAAAATGTCCTGTGAAGCATTCGTACCTCTTTGGCCAATCGTACCTTAGTTTCCTTTCACGCAGGTTTATTTCTTTCCTGAAAGTATGTAATAATCGTTGCACTATTTTCGTCTGTGGAAGATTACCGTTGTACAGTTTATGCAAGTTATGTGCCATTATGTCTAATAGGGCTATTAAACACACTTGTATTATTTTCTATGCATGAGAGAACAGGAGAGAAATTTAATTTCTGTGGAATATTTACAATATATTATCAACAACGATTGGTTTCTTTATGCCCGGTAAATGTTTAATGTAGTTGACCCTATCAGCTTTTTTCGCGTCCGTTTTATCTGGCATTTCTTCTGACATCTTGTACGTTTTTAAGAACAGTAAGTTTGCAGAACTGTACTTTCTGTGTAACGCGATGACCTTGGTAATAACAGGTGGAGGATATTAAAACTACTGTGCGGCTTTTCATGACTACTTTGACGTCGACCTGTTTGTTCGATGGTCGCGCGTTTCTGTAGCAATCGAATAAAGCTTCCTAGAGGGGTTCGGTTTGAAATCTTTAATATATTTTTAGGTCAGGAAGTTCCTTGTTAAAAAAGAAAAAAAGAATGTTAATACGAATTTGCCAATTTTGCAAAAGAACTTACTCGCTGAGCAATTAATTCAAATCGTCGAACAACCTTTTATTGGCTGGACATATAATGTAAAAATTTCGGTCTGTGTAGTATTGCTAGGAGTTTCGGAAAATTTGTGCATATAAGTGGCATTAGGATGGAGCGCAGTGTGGGAATTAAAAATAATTATTAAATTTTTCTGAGAAATAATCGGGCTGTGTGACGAAACGAATCTCGCAAAAGTGAGAAGGAAATAGGGTGATAGATAGAGAAAGAGAGAGAGATAGAGCTGGTCGAAATAGGAATAGGGATGGGAAGAGATAAAGAGGAAATGGGTGAGAGAGTTCGGCGGTGAAGCTGAGGGGAATGGAGGAACGAAACTGTGGGATCGTGGATGTAGAGACACGGCGGGGCGTGCTGTAAATTACAAGCGGAGCGCCAAACCGCTATGGTCTTCTCTCGGTGGCACAGGGGTGTCTAGACGTATAGATAATATCGAGTTTCTGCGAGGTAGAAGCGGCCCCTGGTTCATCTAGCCACCTAGACGATCTCGTAAGCTAGCCACCAAGTCGGACGGTCAGCTAGATCTTCCTTTTCTTCCTACTCTTATCTATATCTGCACTAATTACGCATTTCTCCTTTCATCGAATTGTTGAAAATAAGAGAGATATAGACATTTTTTATAATACTGTCACAAGGGTATAGACTACCTTAGTAAATAAACGACGCCTCTCATTCGTATACGATTGAAAAATATCGTTAAAGTTTCACTTTTTATGCGCGCATTTTATTTCTCAAGATATCTTTCTAAAGCTTTGAATATCTGACGGAAAGTCATTTTCAATAACATAAAAAAGATCTGGCAAATGGATAGACGTTTCCATAGAGACGGGACTAGGATAAATGAGAGAGACCGAATGTAGATACGGAAATGAAAAAGAAATGAAGAGGTAGTGGAGAGACGAATGCAGTGCAGGTGGACGGAATTTTAATAGATTCGTGGACATTGGAAAAAAGAAATTTCATGAAAAAAAAATCACATAAAATCGGAGACGTGAGAGAGCCGCATTTCTCTCTATTCTTACTGAAACTCGTGGACCACCCTTTCGTACGGAGACTGACGTAGGTCATACATATTCACAGAGAGAATTTGCACGCGCGCACCGAGTCCTCAAATTGAGAAGATGCGAAGAAGGTTTAAAAATGTGATTTTGGGAAAAATGCATTTAACTATTTCGAATACTGTCTTAACTTTTTTGTCCCATGATTTTTATCCCATGATCCTACATGAAGTGTGTAGATGAAAAGAAGGAAATATGAATGACTTTTGGTAATTATAGTAATTGTCATTGAACGTACTGGCAGTGGTGCCGGTCTTGGAGAGAAATCTAAGAGAGGATCGTTGCGCTGTCGATGGGAGCGTCGATGGGACCGTCGATGGCACCCTACCGCTGTCTGATCCCACCCCCGTAGGTCACTATCCTCCTAGCCACCCTTCGAGCAGCTCCCTCCCTCACTCTTCTTGGTAGCACACCGTCGAGCCCCTTCCTTCCATCGCAACCCTACGAAACTCGTCGGCACTCCAGACGGCAGCTATGCCGGTAACCCCCTCTCCGAACCTCCAACAAGGCCGTTACGTCCGTTTTTTCGAACAACTAATCAACATACACGTGTCGCATCTGTCCAAGGTCACGCTGCCAGATCTTTTTCTTCATACACTCAAATCATTCAATTCCTTACTTTCCCAGTTATAACTAACATTTCTCCGCGTCTTTCCTTTCTGCAAATACAGTTTCGTTTCTACAGACGAAAACGCTACGTTTAAGGGCAGCTCACTTGAATAAGGCCGTTCTGTGTATCATCGGAATCACAAGAATATTCGTTTGTGCACGCAAAGACAATCAAACAGTTCGTTCAAGGGTGAGAACGATGAGAAGGAACAGTAACGACATACACAACTGCATACATGAACATATAGGTTCGCAGAAAATATTGTATATTACATGAAATTAAAAGACAACTGTACATTCTCCTCAACTCTGAACAATATCCTTTTAATTGTGCGCGTCTGCACGTCCGTTTGTCTATTTGACTGACTTTTTGTTGACCTGTGTTTTACAATGTATCCATGTTAGGGGTTCAATATCTTCTTCCTGTCCAATTACAATTGGCAACCGGTCATGTGTCTCTTCATTTATCTACTTATCTGTTTGTTTACCAACGCTCCATAATTCCAAACAGTTTGCCTAGCAATGTATTATTGTTAAATAACACATATACTGCGTATTAGTCAAGCGTGAGGACACATTAATTTATAACAAGAAGCTCATCATACAAAACTGTGGTGCGAGTATTCGATTTTTTTTAAATATGAATAAAGAGGAAAGAACGAACAGTAAAAAAATGAAGTAACGAAGAGTCGAATATTCCTCGTGTAGCACAACTTTAATCACACCCTGAAGTTGGTTTCACTTCTAACATCCGCATAATTTAGCCGAAAAAGTAAACGCAATACGTTGAAATCCCGGTTAAGATAGTTTTTTCAAAAAGAAAGAAAAATGAAGAAGGTACAGGCAAGGCAGTAACGAACTTTAGGATTTGGCGATATGGTGATAGAAGCGAATAACAACCGATGTGTGGTCTAGACTTGCTAAAATTCGACTCGACTCAATCCAACTCAACTTTCGACTCTCTACGGACTGCAGTCATTCGATAAAAAACAGTCCGCCGCTTTTCTGGCCATCCGATGCATTGGCGTAATGCATCGACGAACAGGGGAAGGCAGTACGTAAACTGCTCTGGCCGGGTTACACTCTCTAACCGAAGACGTTGCAGACATTAGAAAGCGTAGAAAGTATGAAAATGGAAGGAAAAATGGAAGGGAAAATGGAATGGAAAATGGAATAGGAATAAAGGATAAGTGGATGAGACGTAAATAAAAAAAAGATGAGAAAAATGGGAGTTGTGTATTAACTGTGAGCGGGTTGCGACGCCAATGCAGAAATTACCCCCTGCGGCCCCCTGGGCCGTCTGAGCGGTGTCTAGCCAGTGCCCCCTACCTCCTACTGTCAGCCGGCGCTCCTGCTACACAGCCTTTCTCCTCCTCTCTCCACCTCTCTCCTCCTCTCTCCTTCTCTCTCGCCCTCCCGCGCATACGTTAACCCGGCCTCTTTCGGACTATTTCTTCTTTTCTCTCTTTTCTTCCTTTTCTTTCTTTCTCCTTTACTATCTTATTCTCTCGCTCTCTTGTTCTCTCGCCCTACCACAATCGTGTCTGCCTCTCCAACCTTCCCTCCCTCGCCAGTCTGCATCCCCAACCTCTCGCTCCTCGATTCCAGCCGACCTTCCCCCCCGGTCGGCGGGGGTGCAGTCTAGCCAGCATCTATAGTCCTCGCAGCAGAGAAAAGCTATACTATTATGCCATTGAGCATACAGATGCTTTCTGCCCACCGTAAACTGTACGCCTTCTACGGAAAACCTATTGCAAACTTTTCGATATAAGCGATCGGACAAATATTCTTTTTTTCCACATTTCCGCTTCCATAAAACGTACATCCAAATTAATAACTCCTGTCTTATACTTCTGCTTTCCGTTCATTTTCCAAAATTCGATCTATCCACATTTTGCACATTTTTCAGTCAAAACATACAATAAAATGAATGAAAGGATATGAGAGCAGCGAATGAGAAAATATCGACGGAGACTAAATATAACGCTTGCAGGGTATCTAATAGGAATTCAATTTTAACAGATGTCCGACTAATTCCATCATTTTACATAACCTTAATAGATACTGGATTCATTCATACCAATTACATTTATTGCTCGCGGCTCAATAAATCCAGGCATAATTCAATATTTAATCTATTGTAATTATATATCCATCTTGTTATTGCATCGTTTATTCGACCTAACAGTAAGAGAAAGAGAATAGTTTATGCGAATATGGGGACGCAGAGAAACATAGAGCTGACCTACTTATATCATAATGCCGAATAAACGAATAATTTGTCACTTCTCTCTGAAATGAGAAATTGAAACATTTATTTCACAGTTAGAAACGGAACGGCGATATTTCTGTTATTTTACATTTTATATGATATATATATATATATATTATTGCATTAACTGATAAGTTTGCGTATTTTTTGTGTTCTCACAAGAAATCAAAGTTTTTCAAAGAAAAGCAGTTCTTCCTTCAGAACGTTTTTTTAAACATAAACCGTTTTCCGATTATTCTTTGTTGAAGGTAAAATATTTGCGTGAAGGTCAGAAATATATCGGATGACCTCCCCACCTTTAAACTTCAATTGTATTGTAAGCAAGTGCCAGATAATATAATGTTTTAATTCGGTAGTCTATAACATTGGCTTGAAAAAATGTCTGTTCCTATGTAAAATGATAAGAATGAATATTTTTATAGAGGAAATGTAAAAAGCTAATATTACATCGTATTGCACATACCCGAAATGCAACTCATTCCAAGAGAAATTTTTGAAGAAAAAAAAGTCGTACGAATTTATGCACCGACTCAATGACTAAGGATTGTATGGCACTAGCTTCTTAAAATAAAATTTGCTCGAGTCTGGTCTGAAGTCGTAACTCACGTAAGTCTACGTGACGTAATTCGAATACGTGAATGCACACGTAAGAAAAGATGAAAAATTAAAAGGGGGAAGGTGAATCGAGATGATGAGAGGAGCACAGAAAAGTAAAGTGGATACACGGAGCTTGTAAAAGGAGAGAAAAGTGAACAGTGTCAGCATAACCATACATTATGTACGTATATGCGTATGTACGAATATTCCGGTACGTGGACGCGAACGAAAACACGCAGGTTCCAAAAATAACCGCATATGAGTCAACTGAAGAGTCCAAATAGAAAATTCATTGTATTTTGAGCTCGTCTTTAGCCTATATGCGGTGCACGCGTAAAATAGCTTACAATGAAAAATAATTGCCAAACGGTCCGTTTATCTTCGGATATCTGAAAATACCTATATTATTAAACAAGTTGCTCTTCCATTATCACAGTAAAGGGATGCAATATTAACGTTAACAATTAAATGGTGATTTAGCATTAAAGAACTCGTTCTGGTCAACTATAATAATATGTTTAATTTTATATAGTTAAAATGACTAAGAGGAAAAGCGATGGCAACGTGTTTAAAGACATTTCCTTATTCGTATTGTATCTCTGACTTTCCTGGGACGATATGAAAGTATATAGTGGCAACAAAAATTGTACGCTTCTAAACCAACAAGTTTTCATGTTACCCATGAATTGATCGATAGACGTTTCGCTGTATTATTAAACAGAAAACATACGAGTGTTGCAAGATGGTAAATTGCATGACACGGTGTAAAACTGCGACGACGGACTATGGACGAAGATGAAAGGTGTCGAAAGAAAAAGGTAGGGGAAAAGGTCTGAGTTACACGTGCCCCGGGGAAAACTGAATTCACGGCCACTTTGACGTACTCTTCATCTTTCGTATAGTTGGTCGCAATACGTGTTGTTGCAAATCCGTAAGACACACTTCTCTCTCTCTTGAACAGCGTTCTCTGTCTTATTCATTCTTCGTCACGGCATGCAACCTGTAGTATTATCATATTCGCTACTTTATGCAGAGACGAAAGTAAAGCGCATGCTTAGCACACGCGTATATGCAGATTCATGGATTGTGCAGGAGTACACACGCATACATGGCCTAGAAGCAGCAGCACGTGCGCGGAGCGGCAACAATTCCTGACCAAAAAGCCGGAGTCACCCTTACCTCGCCGTTCCCCTCCCACGGCTGCTGTTGCCACCGTTACCACCGCCACCGCCACCGCCACCACCACCAGCACCACCACCACCATCGCCACCACCATCATCACCACCGCCACCACCACCACCACCACCACCACCACCACCGTCACCACCAGCACCAGCTGGAGCAGCACACTACCGCCACCGCCGTCGTCGCTGATGGTGGTGCTGCCGATGGTGGTGCTGCTGATGGTGGTGCTGCTGCTGCCATGAAAACCCCTTCCCTTCCTCTTTGCCCGATGCGGAGTGTCTGGCTCCGAGCGTCATCTCGACAAGGCGTCGACGAAGCGAGAAGAGCGAGAGAGCAAAACAGCCGACAGAACAACGTGTGGTGTGCGAGGTTACGGAGGTAGGGGCTGAAGTCGGACGAGAGTGTGGGGATCGGCGAGAGTCAGTGGCGTCCAGGGGGGAAGCTACGTACTCGTGACGTTGCGTCTAGACTCCCCTTCCACCTCAATTCGAAACGACATCTACACAACGAACGATGAGCCAGCGTGGAAGAACCTTTCGACTTTCTCCGCCTCGCATCAGCGTCAATGGCCGAACATACCCAAAATGCCTTTCGTCTACGCGCCTACAGATGGCGACATCATCGAATCTTTGCCACTTCATATCCGCGACTTTTTCAACATTTCCCCTCATCCAAGTAAAATCCTCTTCCTATTTTATTATCGGCCTCATGCATAATTGCATTTTTTCAACTTTCCTTTTATCGATACGCTGCCAGTTGAATCATCAGCAGCGTCGAACACACGACGCTCGATTCAGTCTGCAGTTCAATGATACTCGTATAAAATAATCGGACCGAAGATTATGTTCAGTGAAATATTCATTACCGAACAGTGTACTGCTGCTTCATTTTATCTCAAGAAAGATAATAACATTCGATAAAATGACGAATTTCATTACGATAAAATTATGTTCTCAAATCTAATCGTACCATTTTTTTATATCTGTTTCTACTATTTGCAGTCTGAAATCTTTTTACATGTACATAGAAGTTATGAACTACAGACACACGATCCGCGGATCACGATATCTCTTTAATGCTAACGTTACCGAGAATGAGAATATTTTTCAACTTACGTACATATTAAGCGAATAGTGTCAGACAAACCTGCCGTAACCTTGACGATTTACCACTGACAATACTGACGGTTCATATGTAAAAACAACTGCTTTTAGCATAGAAACTAAGGCTGCACCCGTGATATTGGTTGTGTTTTATATGATCTGATGGCAAAGATAGTACTGAATAACAGACGTAGTGTTCAGTGAAAAGCAGGTTCCAAGTCAGTATCGGAGGATGAAAGTAGGATGTTGCGAAGTTAGCTTAAATGATTTTGAATTGAGAAGAAAATTAGTTGATTTCGATGCGTGAGTATTTTCCATAATTATTTGAACTCCGTTAGACTGTCTCCGGAGTTTTTGTGCCTGTAGTTTGTTTTGCGTTCTTCACCGTTATCTGCATCCATCGCTTCCTTGTCTGGCTGCTCTCGCCGTTCGTTTTGCTCGCTTTTTATACATTCACTCGAGCGCCGCGTTGAAGAGGGACGGTTAAGAGATTTTGGACTGGGCATTGGAAAAGTTGACGGAGCGGAGAAGCAGGAGGAGCAGAATGGCGACGAGGTGGCTACGACACTGGCTACAACCTGTCTGCTCGTAGTGTGTGGGTGTCGATGGTGGTGGTGGTGGTAGTGGTGGTGGTGATGGTGGCGGCGTGGTAATGGTAGAGGCGGCGGCAGTGTTGCGCTGTAGGGAGGAGATAGGGTTGGAAGAGGGGAAGGGCGGAGGTTGGGGGACACCCGTCTAGACTAACCCCCGATCCACCCCGGCAGACAAGCCAACCAAACTGTTCGAGTGAACTGCACCGCTTCTACGGCGGCTCTCTCTACCCCCTTAAAAAGTTCAAATACTCTCTTCTCTCGCCACTTTCTTTTTACTACGATTTTCTAACCCCCTCCCGTTAGCATCTTCCTATTTTATTATCATTTCTAGTTTACATCCCCGCTCACTTCCTATTTCTCTTCTATCCTCTCCAATAGTTTTCCACCCCTTTACTTTCCTCGGCTCTCTACTTTCCGCCGCGACCTTCATACTTCTTTCCCCTCTTTTTCACTTTCTGTTCTCGCCGCCTTTTTTATTCGTCTCTCGACTAACCCGTGATCACTTGTATTTTCCTTCTTTATGTAAACCAACGTCGGGATTCTTCATTCGTCAAATTATAATTCGAACGGAGCATATGCGGGATAGTATTCGAAAGAACCTGTTGCTATGGATAAATTGGCACTTTATATTTGTTACAAGACCACCCTTACACACGGCGATAACATAGTGTAGAGTATCTCATTACGAAGGAAGACTTATTATGTACAACGCTTAACGAGAAGTATTAATATTAGATCACTCGAGCGACTATCGGTGGCCAGTCAGATTTATATCCCGCTTTTATACGTCGCATTCACCATGTTGCGTTAGTTCAGACCCGCGCAACATTTAACTAGCCAACAATTGACGTCAACAGAACCGTATAAATGGTACCCCAAAGTAATTTCGCGTTAGCGGTACTAAATTCATCGTGGATTGACAGTAAGTCAGTAAGTAGATTGATAAAGAAAGAAGCATTCAACAATTCAACATTCATCCGTGCATCCTTATGGTACACGTGTTCGCACGGTCCACCCACACGTCGATGGATACCTACGGAACGAAGCCAAAGAAGAATAATCGAATTGGTAGGTTGACCTCACCTACAAACTGCTACCCACTTTTGCATCCGAAAAGGGTGGCGTAGGGGAGAGATTGACGGTGTATATAACCGTGGAGCGGAAGCAGCAGCGTTGCATTTAAACGACGATAAGTCTCGAAGCTTTGAAGACACCGGTCGACTGGATAAGAGAGGCAAGAGGGGGTTCAACGACCCGTTGACAGCCAGACAGGCGGACGTAGGCCAGACCAGTGCATCATCTCACGTGCGCGCGCGCCTATATATATATATATATATATATATATATATATTATATATATATATATATATATATATATACATATATACATATATATATATATATATATATATCTACGCGCACTAGACCGCAAGTGAACGAGAGATAGAAAGAGGTGAAGAAAGAGTAAGGGAAAGAGCGAACGAAACGAGATTGCAAAAAGGGTATGAAAGAAGATTGGTGAGGGAGGTGTATATCGCCGTTATTATCGCCAACGACTTTTATCGCCGCGCGATAACTCGCGACTTCTGGCGGATATCTAGCTGTATTGACGATATTTTCGTCCTTCTCTTCATCTTTCTTCCAGTTGTCCCTTTTCCCACTTGTTTACCAGACGCTCTGTTCCCATTGCATTAACTTACTCGCAAAGATGCGTCTTGTCCAAACGACACATGTCTTCCAACAATTTGCCGCTTCCGTAAATTGACTAGGCGACACCGCGTGACACCGCAATGACCCTAGCCAACACTTTTGCGCTAAGCGTTGCGTTACGTTTCATACTCCTCCCTTAAAATTCTTTCAAAAGAATTCTTTTATTATTTGAGCAGTGCAGCGTCATCTTGTCCGTCTTAACTGAACTCATGTTCCTTGCGAGCAATTAGCTCGAAGAACGTCGATTCCCCCATAACATCATACTATTGATCATCAATAACCGCAAGGTCGTCTCAGCGCCAGACATTCTTCTCTGCGACTTACATCGTCTACGAAGCGGGCCATAAATTTGTCAAAGTCCGAATAACATCGAGCCAACTGTCTTCGGCTCCGCTCCCACCTATTGCTGTTAATACGGGCAACCTGACAAGCTTCACGCCCTCGGGAAGCATCCACTCATTCAACCCTTTTTCTTAACTACTTTCTCTCTCATTCGTACCTTTTACCGCACATACCCTGGAATCCACACGATTTGGCAAACCAATGAACCAATGAAAGAACAGATGGCCAGAACTAACTGGCCGAACAAGCATTTGCAAATAGTCAATATAAAATGACACTTTTACCGAATCAATTTGTACAGACAACTCGTAATCCATAAGAAACATATTTTCAGACTTCTGTGCATTATCCGAGTTCCTCTGCTCTTATTTATAAAGCGATAAGAAAATGGATCAATAAACGACTTACTACTACTTTCGACCATAATATCAGGAAGCATATCGTGAATTAGATACTAATATGTATAGCGTTCCCGAATAATGGGTAATAGATACCAAATTCAAGATATCAGTAAAAGACACTGTGATAACACACATCGAGTCATGAATCATACGGAAAAAAGAAAGAGCTGTCGTTTAAAATGTCGTCAAATAGAAACAACTTATTTCTCTTTTTTTACATGCGACTGTCTGTCGTATTAGGGTTTCTGGCCGACTATCGCTTCATCTTTATGGTCTTTGAGGATGTTTTAAACTTATCCGCAACTAACGTTCCTAAGCGAACATTCCAGCATCATTTTGTCAGTTTTACGTGCATACGTGTGCTTTAACTAATAGAACAAACTCCTGTAGTAACTCCTTAAAAATTCTCTTTGAGCAGACTCAATTAATTAAATCCGATAATTCATGGAGGTCGCAGTAGTAGAGTTCTCCCAAAATTCTCCCGAAGAAACAATTGGAGAAATAAAGAGTAGGCTGTAAGAGGGAGGACGGGCTGAAGAAGGGGAGAAAGGTATTATAATCAGAAAGAAAGGAGAGACAAAGAGAAAGATACTGAGGAGGAATAACACATAGCCTGGACGAAAGGTCGACAAAGGTTGATAACGGGAACAGGGTACTCCGCAGTGTCCCGTACAGGTCTCTTTAAATAGCGTAGTTCTCGGGTGACCGTCTCGGTTCTGCGAACTCGGTGTCTGGTTCTAAGTATCTACGTAGAATACCTTGAACAACAAGAAAAAAATGCATTCCTATGTTTTTTTCTTACATCCTCATGCTTATAGGCAGGAACATATTTGCATTCAAGTCATACGTTTTACATTTTCCTGTATATTTCACATTTCAGATGAAAACTGACTGATATGTTAACTGGATAGACAATGTCACACAATCAGATAATGCAAACTTGTTATTATTAATATCGTATGTTATTTAACTAGGTATGTCTTTGGTATGCCTAATTTAAAATATGGTTCATGAATGATCACCGGTAAATTAGTTGCACTATTAATGTCTATAGTCTTGTTTAACTGTACCGTACAATAATTTACCAGTGCATACCTATAGCGATGAAAAATTAATTATGGTTGCAAAAGGGAAGACAAACAAAGTTTATGTGGTAGCGAACATGCTGAAATGTATGAACGTTGGTCCTGTGAAACTGGTTACGGAGTGGAAATAAATACAGTATCTTCTAGTAAGTGTACATCGTCTACCGCAAACCTTTCATTTAAACAATTTCTTAAATGTATCAATATTGTAATTCAGTGACGCTAACTCATATCCAGACTTATTTTCTGACGGATTAATATAAAGTAACTGTCAAACTTGCTGTGATTATATTATTTACTACAATTAACAAGTACTTTCAGACGCATGCCGGTATTTATTTTATTGCATAATCTTTTGTACATAAATTATCGCATGTGCAAAGTTTCCACGCAAACAAGGTTTGATTTCCAGACCATAATCTTACTGAAAGGGTTTGCTTTCCTTTATTTCACTTTTATTCGTAACACAATAATTGCATTAGTATATATGCGCATGTATACATAATTTTTTTACACTCAAACGTAGGAATAGCTATATTGTCCTATAGAAATTGCAACGATACATACGATTGACAAGCACAAGGAGTGCATTTTATGCTTCTGACGTTTAAAAGAAGGAATCGTGTCGTATGGAATGAAACGACGCTGTTAATTTTTTTCCCAAAATAAAAATATACATAGATATGCGAGGGAGGCAGTAAAGATTGTTAGCAGAAGGGCAGGGAAAAATTCAACTACTGACAAGAAAAGTCAACGGTTGGAAGAATATGGATTTCTAATAAATTATAATACGTGCTTTTAGACCGAAAGTAAAGTGATATATAATAGGGCGTTTTTTCCCAACAGTTATCGTTTTCATGATAATTATAAACAAGCGGCAAGACGTGAGCAATACGCGTCAGAAATTGAATTTTCAAATGAATTCGTTTTTGAAAATGAAGGCTCACGAAGGAAACACTGAAATACAAGTTCTCTCATTTATCGGTTGGAAACACCGCCGAAAATGTAAATGAAATGCACGTTCCTTCAAGCTGCTCCACACGCTTTTCCTTGTTCGCTATAATAGACGATTTCATTGATAAAAACACTTGTACGTTCGACTGAAACTCACAGTCAGTTCAAGAACCGTCGCTGTGTGTTAAAGATCTTCCGGTTGCAATGAGCACCTTTTCCAGAGAACGGTAGCGAAATGATGAGGAGCAATCGAAGAACGGCCAATCGTGTGTAGAACGAAAAGAATGAGAAAAAGATGAAAAACGGGGTGAATTTGAAGAGTAAGAAAGTGTCTGACAGAGTGTAATATTTCACGACGGGACTTGAACGTGCTGAGACGAGTTTGAAAAGAAAACTAGGTACTAGTCAGACGACAGACTGACGGGAAAGAAATAGGTGAGCGGTGCCGGAGGCACGGAAAGGGGCGGAAAGGGGCGGAAAGGGACGAGCGACGCCGAGATGGGACGAGGCGAGACGAGGAACGACGAGGAAAGACGATGAAGGCCGAAGGGGGTCGTGTACCGCGGCGCTGAACGCAGTGCCATCCGATAGGCAGTACCGCTTGCTCCGTGAATTCTTCACTTGCCTGTTTCAATATTCTCCTTCGTTTCGTATTTACGTTGGTGCGTTCGCCCGTTTCCTTTCCTCCAGGACGTTCCGTTGCGGTGCTGCTAGCCAAGAAGAGAGAAATCTTGAAGGGTCGCGGAAAAGAGTGGAAAATACGGCATTACCGGCAGGGACGCGAGCACGGGATCGTGTGTATTGTTGCCGCGCGCCGTTTACGTGTCTGTGCTGCTGCGGCGTATACACGCTTACTCCGTCCGAACGAGCCACCCCCCTCCCCGTCGTCTTCAGGCCGACGCGTGGTGGTCAACACGGTGCGTGTGCTTGTCTTCTTTCCCTCTCATTCTCTCTTTCGTCTACTTACCTCTTCTCCACACACGACACTCTCTTTTATTATCATTCCCCTATTTCCTTCGATATCTCCCGGAATATAATGCACCTTCGCCACTCGTTTCGCTAAATAGCTATATTTTGGCGATAAGTAACGCGTATATATGACAGAGTCGCGTAGAGAGGCGCGCACGCACGTGAACACACGGACGTGAACACACGCGCGCACACAGGAATTCGGAGTGAAGGGCTAAAGTAAGTCTGCAGCGCGTATTCAAAAGGTACCCATTCTTGGAACATGGAGCAGACGCAGTATGGCCGCTCAACACATCGAACGAGTTAGGCTATCTCACCGGTGTCCGCGCGCCAACCGACTACTCTTTTCTATCTCTACAAAATTCTCCTCTTTCTACAAAATTACCTTCCCGTTTCCTCCCAAGTGCTTGTCTCGTGTACTTCGTTCCTACCTTTATCTCACTCCTTCTCTGTTCCTTTATTTTTCTCTATCTCCCCCATTCTCCGTCTCTTTCTTCTTCCCTTTCTCTTCTGTCTTCTGCATCCTCTCCTTCCTATCCCCTCATCAGGCATTTCATTCGAAAATAGAACGTCAGCACGCGTGCCGTGCACATTTTTCTACGTGAAAACAGCAAATTCCCACTCACTGACACGGCGGGGGGGCACGCGTTCTTTCTCTCTCTCTCTCTCTGTATAAGCAAGCTAAACAACGAGTAATCGAACAAGCACTTGTCTACTAGACGACCTAACCTCACTTTTCGCCAAACTTGTCAGATCACTTGAGATCTCTGGACGAATCTTCTTTACTACCTTCATAGAACTTTAGTTCAGCGTTATTATTCTTTTCAATTACACCTATCAACGTTTACTCCTTAACCCCTTAACGACGAATGAGGATAATTCGCGACATACTGCTTCGCATGTCGCATATGGGTTTAAAATTGAGAATTTCATAAAAGTGTCGGTTGTAGCGAATAGGATACATTCCTACTACCAATATATACTAGTGCACAAGCACAGTACACAAATAAAAATTGTTGACGGATTTAAATGTGCATAATAACAGGATATATACTATGTAATTATTTTTTCATCAGAAAAAAATTCAGGCGTTAAGGGGTTAAATAATTTCCATGCGTGTCGCTTACCCATGCTTTTTTCTGTCTTTCTTTGCATTCTTTTTCGTTCAATCATTATTGATTGCATTAACGATTGAATAAACGAATTCGGGAAGTGTAGAAAAAATGTAAACATTTGATCTTCATACTAGCCTGTGCCACTGGTGATTCGTAGACTGCGTACGTATGGGGTGGCGTGAGCTACTATTATTTCCAGCAATCGGTCATTTACAGTGCTCACTTTCATTTTTTTGGAAAATGCTGTGTTTTCGAGAATTTTCTTTAGACACTTTCTATATTAGCCATTCTTGAAATACAGTTAAAAATATTTTTATTTAAAGATATAAAATGTGCGTGGATATAGGAGAAAATGAAACTTTGATGAGAGACACTAATTTACTATGACGAAAAGATCAGTTTTTAGATATTGAATATATTCTACGGCTTTATATTTCAATAATATCAACTTATGGGTTGAATGCGAAAGTGTAAAGATTTGTGCGAAACGCGTTTAACGTTGCAGACGCACTTTTAGACGTAATGATATTATTGTCCTTTCCACTACTAGTTTTTCCTTCCGAATTTGCGATGTGTGCATTCATTATGCGAACGGCTATGATGCCAAAGTGTGGAGCAGATCAAGCGCAACAATGTCCGCGCAGCATGTGTTCGTAAAAATAGGATTTTCGCAGTTTCCCTCTCCCCGTTGTTATATTTAGCCAGGCCGCGTGTCTCTTACGTAGTAAACAAATTTCAGAAAGCCCGGCCCTCGTGTAACGAACGGCGGTTTCCTTCTTAATCTAACCATCCATCTTTCCGGATGAATCGTACGAGTTGCTCGATCTAGGTAGATATCATTGAATGAAACCGTTGATTATGAATTCGATAACATTCCCGATTATTATTGTCTGGCGATTTCTATCGGATTATATTATCTGTATTTGTAATCTTATCGCGAGATTCTTTCTCTTTTCGTTTCTGCCTTCCTGCCTTTTGTTCTCTCCTTTGATTTTTGGCTATTTACTGAAATTCTATTGTTTACGTAAAAAGATGTTTGGAAAGTATCGCTAAATACAAATTATCGATATAAGTCTTGATTCGATCTACAAGTTTTGCAGCATTAAAGAGGTTTCTTCATTTTGTTATACAGATAGATCCGTTAAAGAAAATTTCAATTGCAATAAAAATAGCTTGGGTCGTTACGTTAGATGCATAAAAGCAAGTTTGCGTTATCTATGCTAAGAAAAACATTTGTTCGCGGAATTACTTACGTTACTATCTAGTCTAGAATTGGAACATGCTTAAGCCTTATTTTCCTTCTTCCAATGAACTACACTTATAGCATGTATCAGGTCGGTCTGTGACAAACGCGTGTAAGATTTGGAAAGGTGGACGTCGGGAGAAAGGGGAAGAAATGTAGAGCGCTGAGAAAGAGTGAAAGAAAGAGGAAGGCGGACACAACAGAGATCAAAACAAGCTTCCCGAAACCCGTTTCTGGACTATTTCATAGGGGGATAGTATTTTAAGAAGGTGTAGGAAGCATGAGTCTACAGGCCAGAATAAAGCATTGTGTATGTGTAACTTGCCTGTTCTCCCGTTCCCCCCGCACATTATACTTTTCTCCATTAAGGCTTTTCTACGCAAGCTAATTTGAAACTTCATTACGTACATTTCAACGTTTCATCTTTATTGATATACACCGGTGCTAAAATGAATGATCATTAAAGAACATGCCTCAGATAATACCTACAGCCGATTGTGTTTTTTTTTTTCTCGATAAAAACGAGCTTATGAGAAATATTGAAATGACCGCCTTGTTTTATAACCTTCCCCAACGCGTACGTGTGACGTTGATTTTTATATAAAACTTTGAAGAAAAATGTTCGCTGTCTATTACGTTAAAATAATATGCTCTTTTATCCCCGTTGCAGATTTGCCAAACGGTGTTGACATCATCGCGTTCTCGACGTTACGTCTGCCACTGCTAGCATTACTTTCCGAGCATTGACTTATGACGAGATCCACGATAAAATAGGTTGGAAGAGAGAAGGATGAGGCGGTGCGATGTATCAAGAGCGAGTTGATGCGTGAGTCCCATCGTATTACTTGCGTCCTGCAACTATCCACATGGCTCGTGGCTATGACGGGGGAGGTACGGGCAGCAGTCAATTCTACAGCAGCTCAGCTGATCCGTTTCCTCGTTGAACGATATTATCGGCCCTTTTTACTCCTCAAGACGCCAACGTAATACGATGATCGGTTAATACCGCAAGATTAATGCAAGATCAGGATAGTTTACGGCGAAGCGGAAGAGGAGGAGAGGGAGGAGGCAAAAAGAAAAAAGAATAGCGACTAAAGTGAGAACAGCCGGTACGGTTCAATTGGAAAGATGAATAGGAAGGATGTAAATTGCACCTAAAGCGGAAAGAAGAAAGGAGATTTGCGCGTGTATTGGAATAAAGTGGAGGACCCGTTGTAGGCACTGTTAGGACAACGTTCCGGAAATAAAAGGAAAATTCGTATCTGCAACGAGAAGCGACTGGATTGGACAGTCTCGCGAGATTTCCTGCAAAGGTGAAGGGGTGTGGGGGTCACCACGGGGGCGGGGGTGGGCTTACCCCTGCTTCTTCTCGTCGTCGCTCTCTTCGGTGATCGAAGGTGCTCGTCGACGACTGCCGTGTCCGTTCTGCCCAATACATACGTGTCCGTTGATACCGCCTTCTCCCGTTTTTCGCTTCGATTTTTCAACCGATCCGTCTTTCCGTCGTCCCTGCCGTCATTACCGTCGCTGTCCCTGTTGAGACGCGTGCATCAGAGAGGGCTCCGACGTTTCTTAAACTCAACTCAACAGACGTATCGACGTTATCGAGAAACAGTGGATCGTCCAGACGCGTTCGCGTCCTCGTCGTCAGCATCGTCGAACACGATCACGAATGGCTTGACGGATGACAACCCAGATGATCTCGCGAACGCGGACGGTCGGTTGATTCAGTGGCGCAACCTTGCGACGATCAACGTTCTCGAAGGTGAATCAACTGCCGAGCCCGCTCCCCTCACGGAAACAAACATTTCGAGAAACGAGAGAGGCCTGTTGTATGCTACGAAGACTCGGTTCCGGCGTCGACCGATCGGCGTCAGTTTATTGGAAAGTGAAAGATCAAAATTCATCATTGGGCAGGCATCGCTAACGGAGGGCGAAGTTGCCATTTCATCCGTCCAACAGCCGCACGAGGCGACTCCGTTTTCAACAGCCTCGGCAAGAAAAGAAGAAGAAAGGTCGCGCGCCGTTGTCAGACGCGAACAATCCGTAGGTTCGCTAGCTCGGCCTGAAAATATACTCGAAAGATTGTTAGTGAACGGAAGTTCGTTGAGGAGAGGAGCGATAACGAGAACGACAAGGAGAAGAACGGCGGCGGCGGCGGCGGCGGCGGCGGCAGCGGCAGCAGCAGCAGCAGCAGCGGCGGCAGCAGCAGCAGCTGCAGCTGCAGCAGTGGCAGTCTCGACGACGACAACCGCGACGCCGGCGACGACCAGCGCCGCAACCGCAACGACGACGACGACTACCACAACCGCGACAACGACGACAGCAGCAGCTCCGCCAACGGCCCCGCCTATAGCCCCGCCAAACGCCTCGGCGATAATTCCCGCGATAATTCCAACAGCAACAGCCTCCAAAAACTCAGAATCTCGACTTTTCGGCCTTCCTAATGCCACTCTAGAAGAACTTGACAGTGCAACAAGTCGAAACGAAGAAAGATCGGTGCACAATAAGGATACCAGTGGTGAACTCGTAGTGGGTGGTGGTGTCGTTAAGTGGATCACAACAACAGTCGTCGGGCCGATGTCATCGCGGTCGTATCCCGGAGATGAGGAGTTGGGAGTTGGACGCTTAAGGGCACGTCCGAGTCCCGAAGAGAAAAAGAGCGAGACGACAGTGACGCGGGTACCGGCAGCAGCACTAACGCAGCCCCGCACACCTCCTCCAGCATCGCCAGCGTCACCGACAGCATCACCGGCAGCATCACCAGCAGCATCACCAGCATCATCACCAGCATCCTCGAGGTTAAGTAAAAAGGCTAAAGACGCAGAAGAGGAAGACGCGAAAGTTATCGTTACACGAACCAAGAATCTATCTGCATCGACCTCAACAACGACGCAGTTGCCACCACCAACGCAAGGCACCTCTATGGAAGCACGTAAGTAGAAAGAATAATTTTCATTATCTCACATGGGTACCGCGTCGCATCAGGGAATGTCGGACAGCGAAAAGTCGAAGGAAATTCTCATTTATAGGAAGATAAAACGTTTTCTTTTTCAACTCGTTATTGCCATTATAAATTTTCCACCGGTAGGGTGACACGTGCAGCGATATCGGAAAAGAACCATTGCTCGGAGACCGTACGGTTTTAAATTTATCTAATAGTTTGAGAGCAGGTGCGACCTAAAAGGTAAGCACGTAGGAATAGGTCAACGCCAGAGAGACGAAAGGGATGCGAAAGGGCTTCGTCACCATGGAAACCCTGGCGCAGCGCGCTGACTGTAGGGTGCCTAAAGTTTTTTATGGCCTGAGCGATTGTCGGAGGGTCAGGACTCTAAAAATCGTTACACAAACCTAGATACATCACGCTGCTTCTGCATTCTTTTTATTCGCCATCCTCCTCTTTTTTCACTTCACCAATGCCAATACGTAGTCCTCTTGTTTGTTCATTTTCATTTATGTTTGTCACTGCGGTGGCTTCTGATATAACTGCGAAGAGACGATAACGCTAGATCAAAAAAATTAGTCAACAATGCAGTTTCTATCAGATCGAGCCTTTAAGAAAATCGAGATTGAATATTTGCCGGGTACGTAACACAGCAGCGTTGTCTAGTTAACGTACGCTGGAAAGGGTTGAGATTATCCTGACATATCGCGCTGGTATCGTTCCATCCTACCTTGCCCTCGTATGCTTGGAATGAGGAAATACGCGTAAAAGAAAAAGATATACCGTGAAGTAGTAAAGATGGAGGGAAAGAAGAGAGGAAGGAGTGCGACGAGTTAAATAGGAAAATGGTGCCAAGTGCAAAGCATTGGGGCATCGACCAGCTATTATTTGCTCCTGTCGTTCGTCCAATACTCTTGGCCATCTTCCACGATATCCTTATCGTTTCGAACGTTACATTCGACAGGTATAACGTAAAAAGCAAAATGATAACCTCGTATGATTGAATATGTAAAAAGCGTGGGAGAAAAAGTCCGTGCCTCTTAGATATTTGCCAAAGTTAAGATCGGTTCCGGATACTTGCCTACTACTACTACGATCGCTTGTCAGTAAGCGAACGCGTCAGACCGTCAGCCTACTTGCATGTTATCCTACTGTAACGGCACACGCTGTCTCACGTACGTCAGACGAGAATGCACGTTCCCTACGTTTATACCTGAGCGCGGGCTAAATGCAGTAGTAGCTGTTTCGGACGGGTAGGCAGACTAAACAAAAATAATCTTTCGCCGTGCATACAATTCACCGACGCAGTCGGCTGCTGCGAGAAAAAGTATGATGTAAGAATGCGTCTTGAGCGGTGAAATTTATCGTTTTTACATTATTGCCACGCGTCGACCTAACTCTCTATGTCCCCAATTTTCATTCAAACTCTATTGTATTTTAAATAAGCGCGTCCTTTCGGATAAACTTTTGTCAAATTCACTTTAGTATTTATTTTATATTCTACACGATTCCACATGACTTTATATCAAGTCCATCAAGCGATGGGATCGAAATGTAGTTCGCCAGATTTGAGGATAAACATTTGATCTTATAAGTCTGATTGTCTTTTAACATCAGTATGGCTCTTATTCGAACAGGAAATGAACCTTGGATTAGTGTTGCACACAATTGAATACGGTTTTGGAACAATCATTAAAAAGAAAAAATCAATAGATGAGGAAGAACTAACCGTAATGTCGTCTACTAGCACATTCTTATCTGTTATCGAATGTCTCGCGTACGTCTGGCAGAAATCATTTGAATGAACGACTATTTTTAAAAACTTACACAACTGAATAAACAACAGGACAGCAGATACGAAGACTATAGTCGTTTCGTTAGCTGTTTTACTACTTCGGTCAAGTTACGAAATAGAAGTCGGCAAGTGATTTTGGTATTGGTCATACGTGTAACTACGTTTTTCGTCACTTGTACCGAGTGCTACGGTTACCAGGTCACACAGTTTTACATTTCTTCTTTCCCCCTTTTTTTTACTTCGTTTTTTATTTGTCACAATGTCAAATGAATGATTAATATTGACTCGTATCATACTTTCATATCAATTTTCACAGTTATTTCATTGCGCCAAGTTATTTGCCCTTCTCGCTATATTCATATAAATTATTATGTACGTTTACAAATTGTTTCGTTGCGCGAAGTAACCTACATTTTTTTTATCAGATTAAAAATCCAATAGTAATGTTGTTCATATTTTTTTAACAGTACACTCATTAGTCGCTATTCTTTAGAACCGTGTCAAATACGCCTAGCGCAGTTGGGCCTATTTTTTGGACACGCCCTCCGATAAAAGGAGTAAAATGAAATAATGAAAAGTTCCGTGGCATTCTACTATTTTAATTGATGGAATTGTGTGGTGGTGCTGATTGGCAATGACTAATCATCAGCGTAGTGAACGGAGAAGTTGAGAGATATGTTGCCGAATGAGGGGAAATTATCGGCGTTATAACAGAAATGCACACGGCGTAACTGTATACCCATCGCTCCGTAATATGACCAAGGACATACCTTTGCAACGGTGGCTGAACGCGTAACAGCACGATAATGTTACGTGCCAATGTAAAGCACGCGTGGGGATTACGTTGCGCCACATCGACGCAGTTGATTCGATTGGCACGTGGCAATATTTCACGCTGACCATTGATTTAGGCGATTAGAAATGGTGAAAGAGCGTTTGAAGAATATACGGGAGCCGCTTTGCGTATAGAATGCCTACGTAGGCAGTGCATGCTGTTGGGAGCGTATGCACGTGTCACAGTCCGTCGACGAAATGCGTGCGCTGCACGAATATTGCCCGAACGCACTCTTGCATACAGATATACGGAGCTCCGCCTACATAAGAGAGTCGGTTATAAGAAGGCCCTGTGCTTTCGGGCCCGTTGCGTGTTTTTGCCCCCCGTCTGGCTTCCACCGTAGCTTATCGTTTTTTGCCTCATTCACTGCATGAGTTGCACCATCGTAGCCCAACCGTTCGTCAGTCGTCGCCCTTTCCTCTGCAAACCCTTTCGTTTCTCCGATCTCCGTCCCCGTCTTCATCTTTCCCGCCAGCTTCGCGCATCGCCACTCCACAATTCTTTCCTGGGCATCGTTCACTTCCATCCGTGAGGCCAAGTGCATACATTACGTGTAAACATGTACGTGCCCACGCTTCTGCTCTTCTTCATTGCCTGTGCATATTCTTCGGCAGGAAGAGCAGCAGCAGGAAGAATGATACACCACTTTCAGCTTCTTGGCAACAAATGAGCACGGAGACGATACGAACGAAATTACCTGCTAACCTTTCTCTCAAATACATTTTTTCTTTCTTCTTTCCCGTTAATATACCTCGTTGCGACTATGGGAACATAGATGATAGCTGCAGTTCGTAGAGCGTTTAACGAGCGATGGGTGACGAGCATTTGAAACTGTTGGACCGGCGATGATGAACCTTGATAAGGTTTTATGATCGTGTCTCATCCTGTCCTACCAATCGCTATTTCCACGTCGCGCATACCTCTTTCTACATGTACATGCATCTCTACGCACATATGCACGTTTGCACTGCGTGCTCCCAGCTCTCTTCCTCTATTTTCCCCTTGCCCTCTTTTCTTTTCTCGTCTATCTATTAGACGCATTAAAATTCTTTTCGTTCCGTTCTTCAACCGGTCAATGTATCTACTATCTAATATATCTACCCGCTTCTCGTTCTTTGCATATTATTTTTTATTTGACATGTTCTAGAAGGCGATCCTTTTCTTTTCATTTCCAGTGAGTGCAAGTGGCTACGTTGTGTCAGTGGTGCTCGTCCTGATAGTCGGAGCACTGGTGGGCGTTCTAGCTACGGTTTCTCATCATCTGCATCACCGTCGGCTGTTACTGCACGAGTCAACCACCTCCTCGATTTTGCATCACCATCACCATCGGCATCATCATCACCGTTATTACAATCACCGTGAGGAGCCGCCACCGTCATTGTCCTCGTCGTCGCAGCAACATTTTCTCTTGCAAGATCATCTTCACCATCCTGGCACGCCAGTGAGTAACTCTCGACAAACGTTCTTCATTACGCTCGATCTTAAACGATTGTACGTAATCGTTCTAATGGCCTGGCACGCCTTTTAAATCGAACCGTCGATGATTCTCCGCGACTCGGCACTGGCCGAGCTCTGCCGATCATAAATGAATAAAGAGTTCGCAGCGATGGAGCGAGGACATTGACTCACGCTCTGTTAGAATTTAGGCCAATCGATACGGATATCTGCGCAAATCGAAAATTGAGCAACGATTCGGTCTACCTGCCGAACTGTTGTTTTACGCTTTCGATAGAATAGCGCACGCTGCCTCTGATCCACTCATTGCACAGGGACTTCTACTATTCTTATCTCTAGACTACACACACACGCACACACACACAAATCTTGCATTAAGCTCGAAAAGAACTTTTTCGAACTCTTTCAGACTTTCCACTTTTTAATTTCGAATATCTTACGACTCTCATTAGTAAATTTTTCACTTAGTTACTTGTCGATTAATGGATTCTTCGACTGAATCTGGGGGGAAACTGATTTTGCACCTAATCGACGTATAGACAGATTATCGTGTGATTCATGGAACGGCTGGCTGTCTGGAAAAAAGCTGTTGTTATCTAATCTTGAACGGTATACACGGTCGGCTGCAGATGCAACCTTCGGTTTGCTGCTATTGGCGAGAACATTGATAGGCGACAATGCGTTCCTGTACTATTTCTCTTCAATTTATGCTTCAACCTTTCTGCCGATTAGACGAAAATAGGATTACAAAGTAGATGACATTACTAAAAAGATTCGTGAATACGCCATTAGGAGCAATGGTCGTGTTGCATGCGCATCACCCATTGCTCTTTCACTATTGTAGAGGAACGATACTTTCACGCGGAAATATGGACATACGTTTCGGTCTACTTACACGCTCGCGCTATCGATATCCGATTCTCTACCGTTACGTTCGCTTGGAAAATTGAATTTTCGAACATTCGTCCCCTACGTGAGCGGCATTTACGAGTAGTTCTACAAATCCACTGATAGTTGTCGTCATCTTTCGTACCCTTTTGCAGAGCCAACTTTTTTTCCTCTTCTACGTCCTTCCTGGTTTCTTCATTTATATATAAACTTACTGCTTTTCTGTTAACCTTTACATAGGGTGTAGTACGCTGGAACAATAGCTTAAACGCGTATGTGTTGAAGGCACAGTGTAGCACGGTGTGTACATATGTATACGCATGCCGACGTAACCACTATTCGATGAAACTAGTCCACTCGGTAGAACGAAGTTGCATATACGAACTAAGCTGTAGAGCTATTCGAGGATTGAAAAATAACGAATTCATCTAAATTTGGCTCGATCAGTCGAATCAATCCGAGTACTTGAACATTTCGAGTAGTACGGCTATTTAATTGCCCTACAAAATTGTCCTTGCTAAATACGGTGCTACTTCAACACTGTATCTGTTGTTAAACCACACTGCCGCGTTGCACCGATGCTTTCTCATTTGAAGAATCGAAGAAATCGTTAACAATAGGTACGTACTCTTTGAAGCTTCTGTCAAAACTGACATTCTATGCCCGAGCTAAGTGAAGATTTGGCAAAAAAATATTTGGGACGTACCAATACTGATTTTATCGCAAGATTAGGATCTTTAGGAAAACAATGTTATCTTATCGTAGCAGAGAGAAGATTCTGAGTGGAATGAAAGAGAGTCGTATCTCTGTACTCTTTGAAGGTAATTGAATCGATCACTAGGACTACATGTAAGATTATCTCTGTAGTTGGGAATTAACGGTGGGTGCTTTTAGTGTTTGGAAAAGCGAAATATGGGAAGCGTCGTGTCCTTTTCTCGCGGTCTTTCCGTGACGCCATGTCTGGCCAGACGTTTGGCTGGCAGACGTTTGGCGGCCAGACCTTTGGCGGCCTCGTCGCGCAGACTCTCAGGAGCACAGGTGGAGAAGGAGTAAATATTATGTCTAGCCCGGCAGCCGGAGTCTTCGGTTACGGCACGTTTGCCCTTCTTTTTTCTTTTCTTTCCTTTTCTTACCTCCTCTGTTTATCGTTAACTACCTTTCACCCTCTTTCCTTCATACAGATCGGAAAAGAGCGATAGTAGATAAGATTTTTATTTTCCATCTTAAGAAATGTGAATAATTTCTCATCGTCATCCTCGGTGTTTTCTTCTTCGCAGATGTGTTCCTATCCTGTTTCGTTAGCTCTTACGTTTCAAGGGCTCGTGTCCAGCCAGCGTGTGACTCGAATTTAGAAAATTTAATGACTTAGAAAGAGCGTCGTTCGGTATCTTTTCGTTTGAGAATGGGTTGCAGCAGTGAGTATCGTTGACCGATAGCCCCGAGAGGCGGTCTTGCTCAGATGACCTTGATAGAGAAGTATAGGTGTATTCCTCGGCTATTACCGTTCTCGTTTCTGAGCACACTCGCGTGAATGAATTAACAATGAAAATACGAGGGCGAATCGATAATGCATACGTCCGCTCCTTTCATATCATCCACGTGTAAAGTTACGTCTGGACGTGAGAAACAGGAGCGGCGGAGGGCGTTGGACTATGTCGCGGCGCCGAACGGAACGAGAGGAAAAAGCGCTACGCGGACCCGAGAATACAAGACGTATGACGACTCGACCGGGGAACGTGCTATTTTAAAAGATACTTTGCATAAGCGATGAATGCCAGTCGAGAGAAGGAATTACGTCGTCGCAATGCCTTTTATTCCACTCAGATCCACAAAGAGCGTCATCGGAGATGGACAAACGCTAATCGATTCGTCGTTTAAATACTAACCGACGCGTCCTTTTAATTACCGGCAAATAATTACGAAATCCCCTCGAATATGCTCGATAATGCCGCTTTACGTCGCGTCTTACGTACTTACGCGTCGGCGTGACGCAAAACGAAGTATGAGCAAGCCGAGTTTACGCTTTTTCACATTTTCTTCCTTCACTTTGCGACTTCTTCCTCGTTGCTCATTAAACAAAGCTGCAAGCCCATGGCTGTGCAGTTAGTTTGTTCAAAGAGAAATTGAAAGGGGAGAGAAAGGAAATGCATTACTGCGGCAAGTGTTCGGTAAGCCCTCGAGCAAGTAACTTTTCAGTCGGAGAAGCAACAGCGCAGAAACAGTTGCGCAGTTACAAATGTTCGCTAAACAAATCGAGCCTTATTTTTTCGATTTGCACAAATCTCTATGACTCTCCCCTCTAGTGCCTAAGTATATTCGTCCGCTGATGCGCAACTGGCTCATCGGACGTTCTACGTGCTTAGCAGTCAAAGAGGAATTTCGAAACGTTTCTCGCATTTTCTATATTACGCCACCGACCACGATCGTCGCCTCATACAAAAATAGGTAATTTTACCGGTGTAAAAGCGATTCATTTTTTCAAATTTTAGGACGCGGTTACAGGAGCCGACGATACCCTTAATTGACGAATCCACACATAATTCGGTATTATTCGGTGGAAAAATAAATGGGGCCAACAATTATAAGGAAAATTTCTTTCAAACGATCAACTGATATTGACTCGCGTCAATACCTCAACACTACTGTATATTCTAATTAGTCGTGGCACTCGATTATGGTTATTTTTACGTGGCAACCTGAACAGCCTCGACCCAGTCCTTGACGAGGTAATCGGGTCTTAACCTCGACCTCCTCCACGGTTGCTGTGCACGCTGGTTGTCTTTCAACGTACGTGTACGTACACGAGTCGCAAGCAAAATAGGGTCGACAGAGCATTTACATAAGAGAACGAAACGGTAAAACTCACAGGACAACATGTCACTCATTTCTTACATCGCCCGCACGTATCCCATTTAGACTGCCAATAGAACTCTCTTTCTCAAAGAACGCCTGGGAAACTTTCCGCCTATCAACGATGAACGCCCGAAAGGATAGACCTTACGGTTGACAACCTTTTCATTTCACTTCTTCACATTTTACAGAAAAAATATCATTGCCCAATATTGCACCTATTGATGAACCAGACTTATTTACAGGAAGAACATTTTTCTTCTATGTACACAAATTCATTTTTTTTTTTGTTTTTTTTTTTTTTTTTTTTTTTTTTTTTTTTTTTTTTTTTTTTTTTTTTTTTTTTTTTAAGAATACGTAAAAGCTTCGCCAATTATTTGTTAATTTTGCCAAGAATGTTCTTCCATTGTCACGTATGCTTATGCGAATATGCATAAACTAGCAATGTTCGGTACGATAAATGCTTATTTCTGTTGAAGTACACCAACCTCTTCTTATTTCACAAGGATGAAAAATTCCATACATTCGTGAGAACCTAGTTACAATTACTGTTCTCTTGATTTCCCAAGTGTTATGTGAACCACGCACTTCTTTAGCTAACCCCGGTCGCGAATAGAATGAAGGAAATTGTGATAAAACGCCTTACACCCCCTTTGGCAAAAATATAAACATTTTGAAACAATCTTCTTCAGCGCCTACTAGCGAAAAAGCACTGACTAGAGACACAGTATAGATAATTGACTCTTAGATGCTCTGGACTAATGTCCTAGCAAATTTTGACCGGAATCGAAATATTTGCATGAAGACTTTAAAATCAGATCAACTGATTATATCTTTTCTTTCGTCATTGTTCGGTATAACAAAAACATCGTATATATGATCGTAGCGAGGTTTAATCTGTAGTAAAGGTAAGGAAGAAAGCAATGGTCATTTCCACTAACCAGTCAGTTACGTCATCGTGATAACGCGGTAAATAGTTTCGAATGATTTGTGGGTTACAGGTACTTGTTTTATTCTGTATTTAGACTTGCAAGTACTGAAACAGTTGTGCATTTCATATGGTTTGGTTACACGACACCGCCGTCGGCGTACCGTTCCCGTTGTTGTCCGCTGTGTGAGTCAACCTTGGCAAACTGATAAGAACAGTAAAGAGGTCGACTAGTCTAGACGATTACGCAATCCCCTGAAAAGGCATTGATTGACATTCCTTTGAGGTAAGAGGTTTCCCTTGGTTGCTCCGCGTCGTGTTTTCAGGGTCCTTTTCTTTTTCCATTCGATCCTTCTTCCCGTCTCTGATTTTATATTTCAACCGTCTTGCCTGTGACGATCTCTAGTACCGAGAGACCTTCTTCGTCTTCACTTGCGCATTTTCATTCGGGCAAACGATACGAAAGATTTTCTCTCGTGCACATTGCTCTACACTCTGTTTAGAATGTGTTAACTGTGGAAGGAGAGAGATAGAAAGAAATGACATGTTTTGAAAAAATTCGGAAGTTGATGAGAGAAACGATAACGAAAAATGGTAAAGTAGCCTGACGCAATAAAAATGACTCCTTCCTCGGTAGAAGAGGACAATATCGATAAAAAAAGGTGTCTAGGGATAGGATAAATGAGTCGTGCATACTGCGAACGATCTTTTGTTCAGTCAGCGTTATGGCAGGAATGTAAATTTTTCAGATCAGGGGCGCAGGAAATTGTGGGCCGTTTTAATGTCTCACTTATCCACTTGTGATCTCGAGACAGCAGTCATTGTGACTAAGCTCCGCGAAATAAGGGCGCAGGGAAAAGGGGGAAATGAGAAGCTGCAAAAAGACGTCAAGTGAATCAAAGCCAAGTACACGCGCTGCGTGCGACGCGTCTTCTCACTTATTATGCTTAATGACTCAGTCGCTGACTATATATTCCATCTGTCTTTCTCCATCTGACAGAGAGTGAGAAAGAGAGGAGCATCACGCACATTCTCCTCCTCCGTTCTCCCCGTCTTTCTCTGTCCTTTGCTTCGCTTTCACCTCCTCTTTCTTCGACCGCGCGCGACAGAGAGACCGTGAGGGACCGAGTGAGACAGAGAAAGAGAGAGAAGGAGAGAGAGAGAGAGAGGCAGCCAGACAGTGACCAGACAGTAGTACGTTCGCTTTGTTTTGCCCCTTAGCCCCGTCGGCCATTTAGGTCATCGTCAAACAGTCGCATTCTTTTTCGCAACCACACACACACACACACGCATACAGAAACAGTTTATATTGAACGTCAATTTCTTACTTTGTTAATCGCACCGATGACTAATTTAACGTACCGTACCGTTCTCCGAAGAATCTACGTAACATAGGTAAATACGGATCTTGAACGAATCACTTTCCGATACTGTGAAACACTATTTTCTTGCGTCTGGAAGCTTATCAACAAGTGTACTTGTACTCACCGCTCGCAATATTACCATATTATTTGTTAGCGAGAATACGCGAACGATGAATAATGTTGAGACGCGCCGAGTTCGCTTCGATGAAAGAAGATTGTGTTTTTCTTCGATTTTGTAGAGCGCTCGCTTTATTTGCTCCTTGGTTTAGGATAAGGAATAAAGGTGGTTGAAAAATTCCATTTCCGCCGTACTCGCACTATAGATTGCGAAGAAGAAGGATGGATACTGTTGATCCGGTTCTCGTATACCTCGGCAGACGCAATGTACAGGTCGGTCACCCTGAAGAACGTCAGGGGAGGAAGAGGAAGAAAGTAAAAAAGAATCACTAGTTGTGTCCACTCGCTGTGTTTGCAATCAAGTGCACTGGCAACCGCCTCCCGCTCCACTCTCCCTACCTTCCTTCTTTGGCTTCTCCCCCGTCCTATTGTCCCCTTTCTCCTCCCTTGTTTGTTGTAATTGTCATCGTAGTCTTCGCCATCGTCGTCGTCGTCGTCGTCGTCGTCGTCGAGACTTCCTTGCATTCGCTCAATCACATTGGCCCATCTCGAAAATAATTTACGTACATTCGAATATGTGCCGAATAAAATCTTCTCAGTTATGGGATCCAATGACGTCAGCGGCGACGGTCAAAGCATTAACATACGAAAAATTCCCTCCTTCTCGTTGCTTCGTTATTTCTATCTATCGATAAGTTAATCTCAGTTGAAAAAGTAACGGAGCAAAATGGCAACGGCGATAATTCCGGCTGCTTGCGATTAGAAGTGAGTGACGATCGAAGAAGTGAGTCTAGATTCTTTCGTTATAATATTGCCTTTTTTATACTCTCGATGCACTTTCGAACCTGGTTCGATTTCATTTGCCAAAAGCGTGTACGTCTATTTACGATGATATTTTTATTCTTAACATTTAGTATCTCGAAAGCGTGTCGTGTCGAGTTTTCGCTTCGAGTTCATTTGCGCACTCGTTCCGTTATAAGCATTGGCCATTTTTTGTGCACGCTTAATTGTCTATGTCTCTACGCTATTTTCACTCAGGTATTAATATTCTTATCTCGTGACGACACCGTTATGGCCAATTCAAACGACGTCTGCTAGACATAAATATAGCATCGTCTGATGTTGCAAGTAATCCATAAGGCGATTTCCTTCGGACACGTGTCCTTTCGAAATGGCTTGACCAGACTAGTACGATTTCAAAGGCTACGTCTCCCCCTGAGAATTTCTTCCGATAGTTGCTCTCGAGAGTGTTCCACGCTCAGATGTGAAAGCCAACTCTCGGACAGTACTCTCAGGAATGTGCCGACTTAAATTTTGCATACCAGGCTGTTCGATGAACTTTCAACTGTACAAATAAAGGCCATATACCGAGAGTTGTTTTCCGAGAAACAAGTTCGAAGGTGTCGACTCGTTGCTTTCGAACTCTCCGCTTACTCTCCGTATACTGATCTCTGCGATTCTCTCAGGTAAAAAAGGAGCTTAAGAAAATGATTGTTACATACCCCTGTCAATGTTAGAGCGATCTGTTTCTTCATAACATTCTTAGAGAGCATTTCACGGAAAGTCAATCAGTCGCTGAATAATCGTTTTGCATTCTATCGCTGTTATCAGGGTGACCCCGCAATACGTCATGGTGTGAAAGTGCTCCCTAATTACGATTTCTGACACCGTAATCAGTATTTCATTGAGACGCGGCGGTAGGCAAAGAAGAAAAAAAATGTGGTACACTGCGGTTCCTGTAATCGGAATCATTATCTGTGACCCTTATGTATCTTGAAGTTATCATTACCCGCCATGAGAAATTGTTGCTACGACGTCTGTTCGTTTCTTCAGCTCGTGTAATACGATCCGTTCTCAAACGCTTTAGGTTGTCCGTGCGCGGCTTGATGTTTCTACTAAACTGTCCAGACATGTCCGACCAACTATCTAACGATACCACGATTCTCTAGCGAACCTTTGCATATCGAACTTTTTCTCCTTATACTTCATCTTCATCTTTCGTTCCTTTAGTTTCTTTTCGTCTGTCGCTGTTTCTCCGCATTTTGTTGCCACTGTTTGTTCGTTTGTTTTTTTCTCCTTCCCGCTTAGTCTCTAGTACTGAGATATACGTTCATACCTGGTAACAATTCATTACGATTATTATTCTTAGAAACTAAAAAATCGGACGTCAATTTCCTCGGTTTGATGCATTATTTTTGCAAATAAACATTACATAATAATGAATAAAGACTCCCGTGAAATAAAAAAATACTACCGGCTTAAAAGATAAAAAAGAACTATATACGGTTGTTCATCGGAATATTCGAAAAATATGCACGAAAAAATGATTAGGACTTTAAAGCAGATGAATTTTGGACGAGGAAGAATTGGATAAATTGGGAGAAAAGGAAGAAAAAAAAGTAGAAAATAGAAGTCGGGGAAGTGATAATACAAATGAGTGTAACGATGCAAGAATGGTATTGGCTATAGTGAAGTTTGCCGTGCATCGATCGGTCCAGCATAAAGTCTAGTGCGAGCAGCAGGAAGACGAGTGCAGAGGAGAAGGCGGAGGTGAGGTAACGGCGGCTAGCTGGGGCGATGAAGTTAGAGATGGAGGCGGTTGACGACGGAGAAGAAAGGGGAAAGCAGAGGACTCATAGCAGCGGCCCTGAGATATGATAGCCGGTTATCATAGCTCCCCACCCGTCCGCATCCCCGTCGCCATCATCATCCCCATTGCTATCCCTCGATCCAGCCGTCGCCGTCTTTCATGCGTCCTTCCCCTTCTACGGTTGGCGGCTTGGCGGCGGCGGCGGTGGCGGCACCAGCAGCAGTACGAGCACCAGCAGCAGCACGGGCACCAGCACGAGCAGCAGCAAACCTCCATAGCCCCCGTCCGCCTCTCGCGCGGCGGCGGCCCCAACAACCTCCTGTCTAGACGGCGCATACGTATACACGTGCAGGCAGACGTAGGACATAGGCGGAGAGACTGCTGCGCTCGTCGAGCGAGATCATGCGCGAATCGTACATAACGTGTGTCTGAGTACGCCTGCACATCCGCCTCGTTCCGCTCTCTTCGTCTCTCTATTAAACCGCGTCCACGCACACACCTGACTACACTGATAAAACTACCACGCGCGCTGTCCTTGTCATCGTCATCATTGAATTTCGAGGCAGCGTCGTTAATGTCCTCGTTTACGCCACAATGCAGTCGAACGCGGCATATTTGCCTTTTTTATTTCGCAACTTTGTCAACGGACATATTACCTCATTTTTCGTCCCGATAAAAAGCACTTTTCAATGCTATTTATGGAAAAGAGTATTATGACGGTGATAACGTGCAAGCTCGACGACTTCGCTTTTTTTCTTTTTTCTCTCTTTTCAGCCACTTGTTCCGTGTCAAGTCTTATCGCGTTAACTGAACAGTCTCTTACTTTCCTCAGCAGCACTCTGGCGACTTTCAATTCTAACGTTTACATTCGAATCTTCGTTCTTCAAATTATACATTTTTCAAACTATAACGTACACCGTTTTCTGCCTTCTGCCTCTCAAAGTGCAATACTTTGAGGGTAGAAAGAAAATGATACCGTCGATCATAGTTACCGGAACGTATGTAGAAGATTTCGCCGTTGTCAATGACGGATATTGCGAAAGAATTAGATTAAAGTCTGACGCACCTAGGCGAAAAGAATGTGGCTTCCATGAATGACCCACAGGTGCGTCTATATACGTGTGTACGTTCAATGGCCAAACACACCTCAGTCAATGAAAACATTAGGCGCAGTCGTTTAGCCATGATTCGACCTTGGTCAAGGTAAAATTGCCTTTTGACGTAGTTTAAGGAACGACACCGTATCTAAACTTACGGTACACTACCGATGGAGTTAGCAGACAATTTATAACGGAGATCTTACCAGAGTTTGCCTCATCCTTTCTCTCATTTACTTCTCTGCCTGTCCTCGTCTCTCTCTCTCTCCCTCTTTTCTCAGTTACCTTCGCTTGTCTTTCTTTCTCGGCAGTAGAACTTGCCTGTGAGACTTTGGCCTTTAGGTACGCAGGTAGACACTTGGTGGGGATCACGAATGTCTCGGATCACCCCCATCGTTGTGTGCATGCTCATATGCCGCGTGCCATCCTTACTTGTGTATACGCTCAAATCGCCTGAATCACCGCCGAAATCAGCTCTTTTTTTTCACCGATTCACATTTTCTACAGAAGAAAAAATACATTTAGGATTTAGTCGGTCAATCGTTTCATCGTTCAACTTTGAAGAATGCAGTTCGTTCAAATCGCGCTCTCGTCTGATTAGTATACTAGCTCGTAGGACAAGGATAATAATATTTTCAGCTAACTTATCAGGCATGCCAACAGTTATAGGCTTCCGCCGTCTTCTGCTCTTTTTACAATCATATCCCGAAGTTCTTCACTTGAAACTGTTATCGCAACATCAATAATTTCGCCAATACCTGGCAGAGGTTAAAGGTACTTTTGTTGAAAAGAATTGCAATGCAATGATGAGATTGAATTGACAGTGGCTGCTATACGGTGGCGGGAGGTAGGCAAAAGCAGGCAGGCAGAAGCAGGCAGGCAGAAGTAGGCAGGCAGGCAGGCAAGCAGTCAGTCAGCAGGCAGGTTTCGTGGCGGCGGTGACGACGGCGCGCGACTGCGTTTCCACGGTGCCCATATTGCCTCGAACAAGTGGTATCGATCCAACCGACCTGACGGTCGATACCGGTGCGCGACTTCAAGTATCAACCTGTTATAATTTCAAGGGTAATTTCACCCTTCGCCGAGTCGAGTGGTATACTCAAATTAATAGAACCGGCTCGAGCGTTCTCGATCAGAATAATTCCTCTCAATGAATATATGTAACTAGAATTTTCTCTTCTCGCTCGATATTAAAAAATAATTCTTATTCGATTCATTCTTATCTCGGACGATCTACGAATTGATGGATTATCAAACTGCTCGGTCACTTATCCTCTCTCGGCGTGCCATATGAGAAGTCACAAGTACATTTGTGCAATGCCTCTTAACTGACAGCATTTACATTGCGTACGACGAAGCCGCATAGAGAAGATCGAAGCCTTGAGACTCCCGATCCTCTCACTACTAGGATATACCGTGCAGCTTATCACGAAGAGATATCTGCGAGTCCGCCGTAGCGATGATTTTTAAGTTGCCCACTGCTCATACCGGCTGCTCAACCAGCTGGTCACTTAAGTAGTCATGCACGCTCGTAGCAGATTCTCTGCGTACGCGTGTAGGTGCACGCTTACTTCATATATAGCCGACATAGTTGGTCGCATGACGCGTAACGACGCTCAAATGGCTGCGTGCGCGCGCGTCGTCTCTGCACGCTGCCAATGCACACGATCGCAAGACACTTCAATGTGCAGCTCAAAAGGGTGAGGAGAGGCGTAAATGTGACCGCCGTGTCGTCATGTCACCAGCGACAGCAGTAGCGCTATCACCGTCGCCACTACTACCACTACTACACTATCGCTATCACTACCTCTATCACTACTACTACCACACCACCAGCAACACTACCACCACCACCACCACTAGCAGCACAACGAGCGTCAACACCGCAAGGACCGGCGGCGGTGGGAGAAGTCTTGGCATTCTGCTACGCTGCCGGATCGAGCAGGGAAGAGAGGGCAGACGTTTGCAGAGAGGGTGCGACGGAAGAGACAGAAGAGAAAAGAGAAAGAACGAGTGAGTGAGCGAGGTGAGTGGCGACGGTGCTGCGGTCTGACAGCCACCGGATGAATTCAGTCTGCCGCCGGACTTGGAACGTGTCGGTTGCGCTGCGAACCTTACTTACGGCAAAACCTTTATATTTTTCCTTCTTCTCGAACTCGACGAACGATCTTTTCGTTCGAAACGAAAAGCAGCCAAGGAAATAGCGCAAAACGTTGCTGGCGAGGAACGACAAGAAAGAATTGTCAGATTATGCAGAGAAGTACGCACGATTTCTCCCCGATCCTGAACAACGTAGTGCGTAGAGCTACCAAAAGCGGTATGCGGTTCTTGCAAAGACGCCATTGACATTTCTATTCCCTGAGCTATCGTCAAGGAGTTAGCCAATGGCACGTACGATATCTCACTTTCACCGCAATATCGTTCAACCTAGAGGAAGATACAAGATTGAGGAACGACACGGTGGTGCGGCGACGAACGTGATGTGCATCGTCAAATGTGAATTGTGACTAAGTGCATCGTGGAACGTGAGTCGCAAGACTTAAGAAAAATCAGAGCAAATTACTGGCAGACTTTGATTTCTTCTAGTGACGCCGGAACTTTTTCTACCGCAGAATGTATCTCATTATCTACGCGTACAATGTAGGAGGAAATAACGCTGAACAGTGCTATTTCAGATGCCATTCTGAAGTAAAGAATTCTAATGTAGACTTTAACGCGACGGTCGACACTCTATGACTCTGCGAAAAAAGAAATCGTTCACATATCCTTTGAAATTCATCGAAATAACGCTTTTGGCTGAGGAGATGAAAAGCGATGTGCAGATTATCTTCGGTCGAGTATAAAGGACTTCTGGAAGGACGTTGGAAGCGATCTGCACCTGTTAACCACCGATGAAATTGGACTGAGTCAAAGGGAAAAGTGGATGAAAAGACACAAGTTCCTCGGTACATTGTGCTGTGCTGCAGAGGAGAGTGGGAAGCGAGTGAACGTAATTTGTGCAGTGACAGATAAATGAAGAGGTATAGAACGGCAGACGCGCGTTAAAGGGAGAGGCCAACGGAAGAGAGTCAAGGTGTTAATGCCAGCTTGACAGCTGACGATCAGTGCTTTCCAGCTCATCGGCAACCTGGCGGTTCCGTTCAAATGAAGTTGAGGCGTCGCTGCATGCAGACGCTCGGCGTCTCGGTAAAACAATTGCGGAGAAAGTTACTCGAGTTAGGCACACGAATCCTTCACGTGCAGGGTTCGAAATCGCGCGACATGGCCCTGGTGGTACGTTCATCTTCATACTTGTCCTACTTTACATATCTCTCATAGCTAGAAACCTCTTACCCATGTCAATATGCACGCGTAACGTCATACTTCATATTGCAATATTTTAAACAGCCCCAATTTTGATTCGACGAAAAATTCTTAACTGACGTTCTGCGCATACGTGTACGAGAAGGCATCCAACGATAATTGCTTTCTAGAGAATAGGAGAAAGAAAGAGACGGGGAAGGAAAAAGGGGGGAGGGAGAAAAAAAGGAGGTTATTACACTATCTGCCTCGTCTGTCTTCCTTCTGGCCCAGAATGCAGGGAAGGCTTTCACTACGGTTTTCTCGTCTGGAGGTCGATATTACTCCTCTCCGTCATTCCCGACATCGACCGACCTCTCTTTCTACTTCTTAGTCTGCAGCCTTCTCACGCTGCCTTTCTCGCCTCCTTTCTCTATTTTTCCCCCTCCTCGTTTCTTCTACTTCTATTCTCGCGTTCCTCATTATCTTTGCCCGCTCCGAAAATGAGCAATCTGTCCTCAATTAACACGTTAGGCGTCCACCATAAATTGAGTAAGTTTCCCGCGAGGCCGGAATTTGCGCTTCGCTATCTAGAAAATTGACAACGATGCTTTTATTCTTCAAACATAGATTAAACAGCTTCGGAAAAAGCCACCTATAATACGATCGTTGAACATAAGAAGGAAAGAATGTGATAAAGGGCGAATCTAATATTATATAATGTTGTTGCAGTTAAATAACTTATAGCTGCTTGTATAGTTTTAACGCTCTGTCATCTGTCATCGAGAGATGGATGACGTGGCGTTAAGCTTCTTGTTAATATAGATAGATAGTATAAAGACGGTTCATGACCCGAACCGTTCCTATGTACATATTCACTTGCCCAACCGTCACACCAGAATATAGCGCGTGGCGAATACGTCAAAGTATAAGTAATTAGAATGAGAAGAAAAGCACGTGTACTGGCATATCTACGAATAAATCCAGCGGCTCGTCTATTACAGCTCATTAGTATGAAAAGCACGCCTTATACGTTACACGTGCCGTGAGACTATGCGTGCGTTTCTTCTATACTGTCTTCTACACATTGTTACAAACATCAATTGCGTTGTTAGCTATGCCTTTTTACGAGCACGTTTAAGCTTGCGCTATGCTCTGCTATGCGTCCGCAAATTACAAGCATGTCAGTGCACGTGCTTTTAGCATCCGGCCAGGATAAATATTTTTTCAACACGGGATTAAGGTCACTTCTCTCTCTCTCTCTCTCCCCCCCAATACCTATCTGTGCCGCCTCTCTTTCTCTCTCTTTCTCTCTATTGAATGACGCCAGACAAGCTTGAGCCGTGGGAAAAGTGCGAAAATCTATGTGACAGTTTACACAAGTGGATTTAGCAATATTCTTTGACATATAAAATCAATACCTTTTACACGCAGTTTAGGCATCGTTTATTACGAACGGTATTCTCTAATTCTACATTTTTGAAGCTCTTCTTATGATCATACGATCGATTAGTTTCACCTATCTATTATTTTTTCGGTGTAGGTGCACAGGAGAGTTTTATACAGTTCAGTATTGTTCTAGAATAATTGATAGCTTCTGTGTTTGTTCTGTATCGCCCTTATTGTGTCTCGAAATTGACATAAAAAAGAAATTCATTGCAACGGTCCATTACTATTACTACGTATCTACTCGTTGAAGTAGAGGCTTGTAGTTTGTCTTTATAACGGGGCCAAACTACGGGCGGCATCCGCTGCATCATCTTATCCGAATTTTAGTCCGCTAACTAAACATTACGTTCTCGTGTTAACATTTGACGTGAGACGAACATTTAATTGTAAGAAGCTTACCGTAGGTGTTGCTTTGCACTTGGTCGTGTGTCAAGGTACACACCTATAGATACAATAAGTATATAATCCGCGCGCACGCAAGACACTTTAAAGGTCTTCTTATAATTAACTGTCTAGACACCCGACGCTATTATCTGGGCCTCGTTAGCGTTATCTCCGTCAAACGGGAAGCGTTTGTGCTGGGAAGTTACGCAAGCGTCGAGACATGTGTGTGGGGACATGTGTGTGGGGACATGTGTGTGGGCACGTCCGTCCTACACACCCACACAGCCTACGTCACGTCCGACATTTTTTACAACTAAACAATTTCAGCTATGTTTTTATTAAAGTAGTATTATCGACATGCGTGCAACACCACTTACGAGCTTCCGTTCGCTTTCACCGCCGGAACTAATACTGAAGTCATGTTTACATTAGTAATGTCTTGAGAGTTAGAGTTGAAAGTTTACGGGAATCGAAAATGAGGAAGCAGTATTAATGACTCGGTCTCAATAGGTTATTGCCGAAAATGATGCGATTCGTTCATTATTTTCCACGGATGGACGAAGAAAAGTATGTGTTTTCCTTGAAAATAGTGATGATACGTTTGATGATGAAAAAGGGAGAGGAATGAGCATATTGTCTGTGCAACTAGATTGTTATGGGTAGACCGATTTATGGGCATATGCATGTTTCGTTGAGTTGAGCGTTTTCATGATTCGAAAAGTGTACTCAAATCAACGTAATCGAACCAATCGATCTGTTATCATGTGTCCTCGCCAACCAGTTGCTATTATTTGCAGACCACAAGCTCGAGCAACATTTAGATATCAAACCGTTATCGACGCTCTTTATTTCTTCTTTTGACTTTGTTGGCACGGAGCGAAACAAACAGTTGGTGTGAATTTTTTAATTGACTGCAAAACGGAAAGCATTCTAATAGTCTGACATTCGAAATAGATTGAGGAAAGACGTGCAATACCGTATAAATATAGTGCTTGGCACGTAGACACTTGCCGTTATTATTCTATTGACATTGTTGTATTACGAGACAGATCGCGGAAGGCAGACAGGCAAACAAACATGCACAGTCAGTAATGTAAATAGCCAGGCAGTACGGTTTATGTTGTTATCGGTAGTTTAGTATTAAATAATCATTGCCCGGCTGTGCAATCCTAGTCGCGGTATAGACTCGCTTCGTTTTAAGCGCTATGCAGATACTTAAAGATAGAGGAAATAAAGTGTGAGACGCAACTACTTGCGTAGTAGTGAACTTTCCGCGTAGAAGCGACTAGATAGCAGCGATCTATTGCGTCTTTCTCACCGCTCTTCACCACTTAAACGATTCTCTATGAACACTGCCTACAGAGTGTCTTATGCAATTGTAGAAGGAAATGACGGAGAAAAGAACTTTCTTAACTTCAGTTTATTCACCGCTTACAAAGGTGATCAACGTACATTCATGTACTTATAATGAAAATATGCAATGTCACGCATTCTAGCGATATCAGACTGCAGCGGGGAAGTTAGAAGCTTAGTCAGCGAGTGTCAGACAGGTATTACGATCGTTTCAATCAGTTCGCTTCAGTTATTCTCTGTCAATTCCGTTGACTCGCTCCCGTAATGACAACATTTCTCCGCACCCTTAGTTTTGTTGTGTCGCTTTTTTTTTTATCGCCACCTCTCGTTGTCAACGTTAATGCATTTCAGCATGGCAAAGTTGACAGATCAACACTGCACAGACAGTACAACGAGGTGGTCGATCTGCGGCCCGTGACCTTCAGCGATAAGAATAATTGGCGGCCTGATTACACCAGTGTGACGCTAAATGTGCATGTGACAGATCCATTTAGGTATCACACGTATAGCTTTCCTCTCGCTGATCAGGCAAATATATTACAAATAAGCATTCACGAAGCGATATTTCATTTTTTCATTAACCAATTTCGCAATACTCGCCTCATGGCAATATTTCAATTATTTGCGTGTACCGGCCACTTATTACTTTCTTCGTTACTTCTTATATACGCTTCCGGAGAAAGAGCAGAAGAAAGAGAAGGATTTTTTTTCTTTTCTTCCTATTATCTTATATACTCATTTTCCCTCTGACATCGCCAGTATAAAGAGAGCATCGCGCGGAGCTTTTCTTTTAATAAATCTCTATTAACGTATCGATAGTTGAAGCGGCAAGATGCACCGATGAATCACAGTATGTTATGTCTAGTGGCTATCATCGATGAGAAGAAAATGTTTTATGAAATTCTTTATGTTCGATTTTCCCTTAGCACGCGCTACTATTAATACATATTATTGAAAGTTCTACATAGACTATTTTACGTGAATATTTCTATTGAAGTATTGACATTAGCCATATTTGTGTTTGATGCAACGTGAACTAGCGGATAAAATCCACGGCAATTCCATTTATATCCCATTACTGCTATATTAGAGTTCATAATCTCCTCGTATTTCATTATTCAATGATAAGTCAAGGGGGTCATGCGTTTCCAGTTTCATTCCACAAACAGCGGAGTAAATTCTTTGACGCAATATGTCACTAATGCTTAGTCTACGAAAACGACCCTAGCGCTGATTATCATTGTTTCTCGTTTCTGCACAAATTTCAACTCTCCCGATAATGCGTCATTAGACAGTGAAACGCGACGCGATAACCCCGGAATTCGCACAACATACTGTATGGCCGATAAGGAATCTGTAACGAAAGAGTCACCGGACTTTTCAGTTAACGCCTTCTTGCCTTCTTGTCGATTGTCTATTAGCGAGCGTAGAAATCTTTCTATTATACGCGCTCTATAGAGATTCTCTGAAAGAATAGAGGTGTAAGGTGAAAAGAAAAGCGCGGCCTCTTCGTGTCTTCTCTTGGTATACGACCTCATTCTAGCATCGGCCGCTCGTCTGCACTCTGGGCTCGTACGACCTTCTCTCTTTACCTCGACGGCCTATCCTACGTTCTCGTGCCAATTGTCGCCGCAGCGCTTTTTCTTACGCTTTTACGTTTCCCTCGTCCTACGTCCTACTCCGATGCGTACTACATACTATGCGCCTAACCGCTTGACAATACTTGCCAAATCATTCTATAAGATCAATGAAAAATCAGCTACATAGTCAACGCATCGTCATCATCACCTTTCAATTCTTCTTTTATTTCATAGAATTGTACACAATGCGCCCTCTCGCGTCAGAAGCAGAAACTCAAAATTGCAATATACCCACTCCTCCATTACGAATGAGTAACAATAACATGTTAGAACGGTGTCGTCGATGAGACTAGTATTCAAATACTTATAATCGATTTGTTGAAACTTATCGCGGTGTCGCAGGGTAACGAACGAACGTTAAGGGTTAAGAGAAGCGGCTTATCCACAACTTGTTAATGATTAATTGCCTTCCTCGACGTCGTACATTTATCACCGAGCATTTCTTTCTTAATATTGCGCAGCACATTTCCCACGACGTGGACAGAATTTCCCAGATGAGACGCTGTTTGAATTGTAGTAGTCTGTACTCACTATGCATCCGTGAAAGAATGGATTTACGTCAATCGGGTAGACACTTGACGCAAGTCGTATCCATCGTACGATCCGCTGTTTTGCGCATTAACGCGCAAAGACGTTGCGGACGTTAGAAAGGAATTATTGCTTCGATGAAAATGATCGGGTGCAATAGACGCGGCAAGGTCTATATTTTATTGATTTCGCAAGCTCACCAGGGCGCGCTCGTCGTATACGCTATGAAATCTGTGCGTCCAGGATATGACATAATTACGTCACATGGAGTTACGTGACGCTTATTAAACCGGAAACTTTTTAGGTTGGGGCAGTCAATAGCGATAGCCAGGCGGGGGGGTACATGTTACCGTTCGCATCTCCCCGCAAAATATATCAAAGAAGTATGACGATTTAAAGATTATGTCCTGAATTTGCCCTATATGAGAAAAAAAAGAAGGAGGCGCAAATGCTTGCTGTTTAACGAAATGATTTGTGATGAAATAACAGATGCTGTCGGTGAGCCCAGGAATGGAGGTCGGCAGTGGCGGTCACAGCGGTCTTGGAGGTGGACTCGACGGTGGAGTGGCTGGCGGCGGCGGCGGCGGCGGTCAAACGGCTGTCGGTGGTGTCGGAATCGGCGGTGTCGGAGGCGGTGAAGGCGGTATCGGCCGGGGAGGAGCTCCCGCCGATAGCATGCAGGAGGCGATGGTAGCCGCCGCTAGGGATCGAGCCATCAGGGCCGGAAGTGTTCGACAGGATCTCGCCCTCGACTTGCCTCCGCGACTTCAACTTCCGGACGGTGAAGAACGCCCCTATGGGGCGCATACGACACTCCATCTTCGTGACCCTGAACAGGTGAGCTTATACATAAACGCGCGCGTCAACTCCCAATTAATCGCGATTCTAATGAATATTTTTTTTCCCTCCCAGGAGAGCGAAATCTACCAAAAATGTGTTCGACCACCGCCCAATCGAACGGTATTCGACAGTGAAAGTCCACCGCCTTACCGGAGCCAGTCAGCATTGCTCGACGCACCGGAGCGGATAGTGCGTTGCCACAGCGCTGGCAGTTCCTTATTGAGGGTGTTTCGAAAATTTCCGAGCCCTAGCAGCTCTACGCCTGCGGTTGTTGTGCCACCGAGAAGGCCCGCCCTGTCCAATTATTCCGAATCCAGTAGCAATTTGAGTAACTTGTCCAGTTTGACTGTAGTGCCCTGTGAGACTGACGAGAGTCATTCACACCAGCAGCAGCAGCAGCAGCAACAGCAGCAACAACAACATCAGTATCAGCAACACGTCTGATCCGCGGCGAGACCCAGGAAAACAGCTCTTCAAGTCAACTGGCACAGCAGGATCTTGCGGATGAAGGAACGGAATGCCATTTGTAAAGCATTGGGCAAAAAGAAGAAGGAGAAGAGGAGTTACGCGAACCATGGGGGTTGGCTAGAAGAAAGAGTCGTCAATGATGAGCGAGTGGAAATGATCGTCGTCTTCTTCGTCGCCGTCGTGCCTTCGAGTCCTCAAGATGCAAAGAATCCTTCAAGACTGATTTGCAGGCCGAACTCGGGAAACAGTTTAGACAGTTGTAGGCGCTTCATTATGGACAAATGAAACTGTATGCAACGTGGAAAGGGCCGAATTGAAAAAGGACTTCGCGTTCGAGCTCTCCGTCGGATGAATGGATCGAAGACTGCCCGTATGAGCGCGTTGAAGGAACAGAAAATGGAAATGAGTTGGAGCGGCCGTTCTCCTTGCCGTGAGCTGCTTCTAAATATGTATATCATTCGTATATCTCTATAGATACATATACATATTTTTATGCGCCAATGGTAATGCATCAGTCCACTGGTCACAGAGCAATCCTAAAAGGCCAGTCTCTAGCCTAGATCTCAGATTATTCCAAAGCACTGAAGAGGGGGAGGAGGGGGATGATGGGGAGCCTAAAGGAGGCGGGGGGGGGGGGGGGGGGGGGGGGGGGGGGGTAAATCGTATACATAATGATAGTGAAACAATGGACAATACGGTTAGAGAAAAAATAACGAGGCGAGTAATAAAGCGGTAGGCTGACGAAGTAACGAGAAGGGAGATAAGGAGGAAGGCAAACAATGAAAGAGGGAAACGTAACGACAAGTTGAACGGCAAATTCTCGACTGTGAGGAGATGCAATTTAACTGGTGGCGCGTGGACAAGAGAAGACGCGGCTGCGAATGCTCTGTTCTAGGACAACATACGACCGCTTGAAAGTTTAACGCGTGCATATGAGAGGAACGCTTGTGACGACAAGACGACGGCGACAGTGGACATTATGCAAGCGTCAGTATGGAGCCAGCGACACATCATCGCTTCTGCCTCATCTCCTCCCCAGCATTGAAAAATGACAATGCTCGCTAATCTAAAGTGAAAGTTCGTTCTACACAGAAGAAAAGACTTAGTAAATTATTTATTGGCAAAGTTATTCGCTGCCTGTGTGCTCTGTCGTACCAATGTTGGACGTACGAGCACGGAGGATTTGCAGTTTTCTAGCGCGTCGAGAAATGCGAGAGTGACGATGCGCGTGCAAGTGTATGGATCTACGTGTGTATGTGTGAAATTAAAGGAAACGCGGATGGGGAAACGATGCTGACGGCAAAACTAAGAGAAATGAAGAAACCAAAAAACGAGTGGCTATTAAGCGGAAGAAAATCTTTTTACGACAAAACGGCTGCGGGCTACTAAACGGTGTACAGAAAATCACTAGTAGAAGATGAAAAAATGTGACTTTGTATGAATGGTTGTGTACGTGCGTGCGTGCGTGCGTGCGTACGTATGCTGGTGAAAAAGGTGATACGAGAAAGTCGGGGAGGGGACAAGTAGTGCCAAGAGCGGAAAAGAAAACTCTGTAAATATTAGGTTAGGTAGTTCAATATCAATATAATTATTACAACTAAAAATGATATGCTAATACCGATTAAAAGTAAACATCCGACATACGTTACAACACAGACACACACACGCACTCACACACATACAGGTACCATAAACACAATCTGGCGGACTGTATGATTGAGCCTTGGGCTTCGAGATACGAGGCTCGAGAGTTGAGGCAAGTTTGCGTCTCGCTATCTCGATCAACTTTGTTGAAGCAAGGTTTTCGTCGAACGGGGCAATAAGCAAGAGCAATCTTCACGTTTTAGTGAATGGTCTCGCTCGATGCAGACATTGTTATCGAAGGATGCTCCTTTTTCATTCGGCGTGGCTCTCCTGGAGGCGCCACAGCGAAGAAAAACGCGTATCTCCTGCATTCGTGTCTCGAATGACCTGCGCGATGTCCGATATAGCATTACTTTTATTATTGTTCAAATAGATAAGGCCTCAGTTTTGACGAAATAGGACGAGGTCTACCTTGGTAATGAATCGAAATCGACGATGTCAGTCGCGCTATCATTAGCCTTCCTCCGATTTACGACAAAATTTTAATGGAATCGATTAGTCAGGTTGCAGAGCAGACATCACTACCGAAAATCTTATCGCAGCTCATCTATAGATAATCGGAGTGTTAAAGATTAGCTAATCTAATTGTATATCATCGGGGTGATACTGGATTATAGAGTCCTACGTATTCTTTTATAATCAATGTCCCGCTAGCTGCACTCAATTTCATTTCGAGGAGAATTAAAAGAGGAAAGAGGACAGGCGATAACTAAAAGTATCTTAACAATTATATAATAAAAGGATCATTTTTTGAGGGAAATGCACTTGTTCGGAACGTAACGACAACGACGATTTCGCTTCTAAGCTTTAAGGTAGAGCGAATCACCGAAGTAACTCACGAAAAGTCACCAATTATTGTAATATTTACTGAAAACGAAGGGGTTAAAAAATAAAAAACGGAAAGAATACGCATTATGTTTTCCATTAGTGGTTACGGTGGTCGTGCCGCGCAGACGGTGCTGCTGCAAGGAAACTTTTCTTTCAATATTTTCATTCGATTCTTTTTCTTTTCAACTACGCATACACGTGTCTGCGCGGCAGGACACCGAAATCGCCGAACATAATTGAATAATGGAGACAAAGACAAGTAATATACAAAATGTGTATAACGTTTAATGAAAAAGAGACTGATAGAAAGATGAGTGTATCACGGAAGCATCATCGAAAAAGTATCCGAGCAGTTTTACGTACGGCATTTTTGATAGTTTTTCTCGACATGTTGCAATCGTTAGATGCGTGTGGCGGTGTGAGAGGAATCATTGTTTTCCATCATTGAAAATGTGTTCAGGCGCATGCAATATTAAATGATGAGGAATAAACGTATTGTATTTAACGTGGGGAATAGAGCTGGCGAGCGAGGAAGCGTGAAGTAATCGAACGCGGTAGGTAGGTAGGAGGTAGGAGCGCAGGAAATAGCGGGAAGAAGGAAAAGGAGTGGAAAATATCGAATTCCATGGGTCTTGTGCAAGTCTCGGTTAAATTTTAAATGTTATTGGCTTGGATTGAATTTTAAAGATGAATGCCAATGCGGTACATAGATACGCGTAAGAATAGGCTTTCGCTAGACAAGCTAAAATTCTGTAGACGAAATATTTCATTATTATGAGTCTTATTAAATACTATTGCGGTATATAATGATTTGTTAATTGAACTTTTGAAAAGATTCAAGGCGAACGAAGGTAATTGTGGCCTTTTGTTAAATAAGAAAGAAAAGGTGATATGGCAGGAAAAGGTGGGTAAACCTTCTCTTCTGAATTCAATTCGAAGAGGAAGAATCGGTGTGTTCGATCTGAAAGGACACGGGGATTAATTGTTGGAATTGAGAAGGTAGACCTATCTTGCCCTGGACATCTTCCGATTAATCTAGTCATACTGAGTCGTGCGCGCTATGGTTGGTACCGAATCAGTCGTGATGTATGTTATCTGTCGTCGCCGATCTTGACTGTAAAATATACTCTTTATTGAATTCGGCCCAGAGACGAGGCTAAGTCGTGTTCGTTAAGCGTAATGTGATTTCATGTAGTTTTCGAAAATATCATAAGAGTACGATCGATACGAGCTGGCGTGCATTTCTGCGTCGAACGAAACTTTCCACGCTTTTACCTAAAAGCTGCTCCAATCGTATCGTACTGTTATTAAGGTTGGCATCTCTAGTCCCTCGCGGCGAAACGATTCTTCACAGGATAATTGTCCTTTTCAAATACGCTCTCCGTCCCTCTCCTCTCTTTCTTGCGATCCTCTTTCCTTCCAACCTCTTTCTTTCGGTCCTCTTTCTTTCGATCCTCTCCCTCAGTCAGTGCGGAGCGCGTATTTTCGTTACGAACGAAACGAAAAACAAACATTCGAAAGAGCGAACTAGGATGACGGACAAAAGAATGCACAGACTCGTAGACTGATAGGAATGTCAAATTGAGAATGAACATTTTTTAATACCACGTCATTCCTCGAAAATAGCCTATGTCCGAAGAAAGTCCACCGTTCTATCAGGATGAGAGGAAGAAGGGGATTTTAACGATACTGACATATAAAATGCATGCGTGCGAAAGAATGTATGAGCGCGAGAAGAAAAAGAAGAAGAAGAAGAAGAAGAAGAAAGGCGATACGCGAGACTCTACGATCGAACATTTGCTGTTTCATTCGGAGTAATCACTTTTCTTTGTCGTGACGTACTACAAGCAAGAAGAAAGAATTGGAGAAACTTTTGTCAAAATAATCGTTCGATGTTGTAGGAACAGTGTCATTTAAAGTAGTAGATCGCTTCTACAAGATAAAAAGGAAACGAAATTTCACGTTACTCGAAAGTCCTCGCGATCCTGTGGATGCGCTCGGAGAAGTTGATCATCACATTGAACTTTTCATCCATTTCCTTTATATTTCCTCATTTTTCCTCTTACCATTATAATTCGCACGCCTAACATTTCATTGGAACTTCTTCGAGCGTCCTCCGTGCTGAGGCAAAAACTAAATGGTTTTTATACAGTAGAATTGTACCATTTCCACATAGAAGAAGAATGTTCGTTGTTCACTGCTCTGGCTTGATAGAAAGAATGCAAAATAACTCGGGTCTCTCAGGAGGCTGTTCGGACCGGGGAAGGGCAGGAGCCGAAAAAAAAACATCATAAACGAATGTTACGATCACGTTAATTCGTCAAAGAGAAAAGAAATACTTGCTCCGGACAGTCCCCTTCGCGCCCTCAATATAAATCGGCAACATTTCGACATTGCAAGATTATTGGTGTACTTATCACGCAGTTTTCTACAAAATAAAGAAAACGATTTTAAAATGTTTTCGAACGGTCTTTTTTCTTCATCACCTATAGGAAGTAAAATGACGTGCATATTCACGTGCAACGTGTATTTTTGCCAGTTTGTAGATCCCGCCAGTTTGTAAGTCGCCTAGATGTAAGAACGTTTAGTGGAATTCCCGTGAGATGGCGCCTCATCAGAATTCCCTCGATATTTTCGCCACAAGCTAACGCACTCTGGAGGAATGATCTGAAAATTGCTAAGGTCTAACACATAGTTGCCAAAAGGCTCGAAAATAGATTTCAACATGATACGTGACAACGTTGCGCAGTAACGTCAAACTCCGTCCTCCGTAAGATAAATTCGTCATCAGAAATAATAGACTGCCAGTAGAGGACCGGTGAAGACACCCATGTAACACGGGGATCAAACCGATTTCATCATTCGATCTTTCTACAAAGATTCTCCTTTTACCTCTTTTGCAAGAGTATGTCGCTCCCCGAATTTTTCAATTTCCTTTATCGTTCACTTATAACCTGTAAAGCAGCGATTCGCGCGCCATGCATAAGCTTTTTTTACATTATCTCCAGATCCTATTTACTTTCATATTCTCATCCGCAGCCTCTTATACACGTATATTGTTGAAACATATCTCTGAAGTAGTCTGTTGAAAATGAAGAGAATGGCTAGAATATAGTGCAGTTTGCAGCGAAAGCCAACCTCGGATGACAGTTGGCGATCGTAGAGAAAAGTAAGTGATGCACTGTAAACACAGCTGATCTTCAAGTACTCTCTGCCTACAAGAAGGCAGAAGGAATTTCAACGGACTTCGATAACGATCACCTCGAGCCCTTGAATACAACTATTAGTTTGAAAGATAAAAGCAACCTTATATGTGCCCATAATTATGAAAGTGGTCTAAGTCATATATTTCTTGTTTCGAGATATTTAATGAATTGCATTTGAATAAATTAAAAAATATTTTTACATTATGCGACATTTTAATTTATAATTTTATTAGTCTTAATTAATGGAAATTTACTATGAATATGAAATTTTGTGTGAATTCTATACGATAATATTATTTTTAAAGATTGAATTGACTTAGACCATTTTCAAAATTAACTGAATGTCCTATAAATGACTTAAAGCAATAAAGAACTTTGAGTTTTATTTGAAACAATAATTTGATTGAAATAATTCGTGAACATTTATTACATTTATTAATTATTTTTAAACAGTAATCCATTTTTATCATTATTTCGAGTATTTAAGATTCTTAAAATGTTCCTGAAAAACTGGAGGGATGTACGGTAGTAAACTCATAATATCTTTATGTTTTTCTTCCGATACTGGTCTAATGGTGGTGTATAATGGAAGTAATTTAATATTTCCGTATATTTTTGGTCTACCTTTTTTAGGTGAAAGATCCAAAACGTGAAATTTAGAATCATCTAAAGATGTTTTATAGAACATTTTATAAGGTTCATTTTTCAAGAATCTCATCCATTGAATTTGTAGCCAAGAGACAGATTCACCCGCGGTATTTTTTACTCTTCTTGTTATTGATTCTTCTAGTGATTTCGTTAAAAATGAAGTTGTCGTTATTATTAAAATTTGATTGTCATTTATTTTATTATGTAGTTCAGAAACGCGTCAAAGAAGGCCACGTGCCATTTTCAAGTTGTTTATATAATTTATTTAAATTGTTGACTTAGACCACTTTCATAATTAAAACTAAATGAATTCCATATAATGTTGAAATTACAACCACTATCTAATGGTTCATTTTTGACAATTTCGTAAAAATTACATTGAATAAATTTAGTTAAAAATAATGTGGTATGAAATAACTGATAAACTCATTTTTTTTAAATTTTGACTTAGACCACTTTCATAATTATGGGCACATATATATTTTGTCTTTTGCGATATCGGCTTTGCGCATTGCGGTTTATCGCAAATTAGGCAAGAGTCTTTTCGTGAGGAAGCATCCCTCTCGCATTCTTGCCATTTAAGATGAACGGCCGATGGATAGATTTTACGAAAAGGAAGGAAGCGAGAGCCGGTGCACTCCGTCATAAAAGCGGGTGGAGTCGCTTAAATTTGGAGCACCGTGTGTTCCGAAATAGACATCTCTCTCCCTTTCTTTCTATTTCTTCGTTTTCTTCGGATCTTAATCCTATGAAAGAGATCTCTGCTCGCCTTCGTTCGCTTCTATGCAAATTCTTTCCGTTTCCCTTCTTTTTCGCATGTCTCGATACCAATTGCATACGACTACCGGATATTCTTTCTTTTTTTTTCTCTATAGGGGACCGTTCGCGCACACATTTATATATATGTGAAGGAAGAGAAATAAGTGTAATTTTCAGTGAAATACGATACTTTCTCCTTTGTCGGTTCCTGCGCATTTTCCACGATTTGGAAACGCGGAGCGAAATAAGTGAGGATCTTGTCGCCAGAATGATTCTCTAGATCGTCGCAACAGGAAAGTTTAGGTAAAAGACGTAGATTCATTCTGTTGCGAGACATTCAGCAGAGGTTTACGTCTTCGCATAATCGACGAAACGGCTGCACGTTTTATTTCGGTGACACTAAAATATTACGGTATCCGCTTCCCTGTATCATTCCATGGCTATTTTTAACGGGCGAACCTTCTCGCCTTGGGTTTTCCCTCAACTTCATTTCTATAGTGTTTGTATTTCCATGTGTTCTTCCTCCTACGCTTCCTCGCTAGTAGTTCTACTTTTGACTTAACTAGCCGTCATTGCGATAGCAGGCGTTACCGTCAATGATCAGTGTCGCTGATAGTTCGATGAATGCAATTTTTTAGTGGAAAACAGTAGGGGGCCAGTACGGGTGAGTATCGGTAAGAGGAAGTCTCTTCTAACGCTCTTAATAGATTCTTCCTCGAAATTGGCTGCGCTTTGTGCATTCTCCCTTGCGCTACTCCCCTTTCCTTTCTGAAGCCGGAAGTGAGATGTGTCGCGCAACGCCTATTAATATCGGCATATATATCAATTAATCCGAGTAGATCGGCAGGAGACGGGTGCGTGAGTGCGCTTGCGCTTGCGCTTTCAAAGGAAAAGGAAAGGAAGGAAAATACATTGGGTTTGGGGCGCGTGCGCGCGAACCGTCGCGACGACTGTCGACGACTGTCGACGCCTTCTTGAATGAAACCGAACCAGCTAGTTCACATCAAGACGTCTACCTTCGCCCCTGCGCTTTCATACATTCTCTATCAGCCAACGTAAATGAACTGTCAGTGTTTTTACTCGGATAAATACTTTCATCCTCCCTATCGGCGATATACCTTCCAGGTAAGGCCGTCCTTCGATTCATTCAATCGCGATACTATCGACTATTAAAACGTTTCTTCTTATTTCCGTTCGCGCCTTCGACATCGCCTCCCGCCTTTCCTTCGGATCTCCTCGAAACTCTATCTCTCCCCATAGATACTCTCTTCCATAGATAATCCTAATCTCATCTCCAAGCGAAATAACACCATTTTTCTGTTACAACTCGCAAGCAACGGGACCGGATCAGTGAATTTTCATCATCTTCTAACAAGTTATATATAGCTTTCTCACGTTACTCCCTACCTTTGCTGACGTAAGATCGTACGATCAAAACCGTTTTTCACATCTTTCGGGGAACGACTCGTTTGTCGGTGGTGAAAATCGTCTATCGCTTTCTACGGCAAGTGTTACTCTTCTTTTCACGGTACGCGCTGCTTAAAGCATAATCGTCTCTATGCGATAAATGCCGATAAAGAAATAAAAATTGCCGCCTATCAAGTTACTTTGTCAAAGGTATTTCGTATTAAAAAAGTATTCGATGTATTTGCGATGAGCGGTAGAAGTGTGATTCAGTGACGGGTAGCGGCGCCGCGGTGCCAAGCCAAACAAACTGAAAGCTTCGGCCAGAAGAAAGTATAAACGCTGAGATCGCGAGGAAATAAACAATCGATCGTTTGAAGGAAGCCAGAGATTCTTTCGTTCGTTAAATCTGTAGAAAAGGAAGCGGTGAGTGAAGAATCGCTTACTACCGAGGCAAATGTCGAGTTAACGGTTGCGCGAACCGCGAAACTTGGCCAATGTCATTTGGGTGCAACCCCGGCCGGTGCTGCTGCGCCCCTAACTACTACTCGAGTAACGTTCAATTAAGCGAATAACACGAAAGGAATAAGACGACTAGAGACGACGGTTGGCGCCAAGAAGATGGAAGAGCCGGGATCGGAAGAGACGGGATTGGAATAGCCGAGGCAACTCGACTAAGCGGAAGCTACCCCTCGACAAATTCTCTCATTCATCTGGGAGAAGCTAGTTAAACGCTAGTTAATAAACGCTGGTTAAACGCCAGTTAAACCTCTCATGGGAATTATCCTAGCGGTTGGGAAAAGGTCGAAGATCTCTGCATGTCCTGCCGATCGACGATATCAAGGGTCGGTAGGTACAACACGGATCTGACTAAAAGTTATATAAGGCGGCGGTCTTAATATAGCAAACACTCCCTGGACCTTAGCCATATTCATAGGAATACAAACTCAGGCGATAGGCGACTCTGATGCAGAGACGTTATACCTATAGCTGACGCTTGCACTCTGGAAGAAATACATCTTGGAATCGAAGTGTTGGCCGAGGGTGTGTCTTTTTCCGCTTTGCTGCCGCTGAGTTGGAGTTCGCCAGCAAAGGGGAACAGGCCGACTCTCCCGCACGAAAATAATACTTTTTCATACGTACCCCCTACCTCCCTACTCTCACTCCGACGCGGACCGTTTCCAAAATCTTTTCAACTTCCAACCAACGGTTCGTCTTTCTCTATCAGCTGTGTATCAAGTATCAACTTTAAAAACCGAAAGAACTCTGTACTCTACGACTATCGGTATTTAGGTTAAAAGATTCTGTAAACCAGTCATTTTCCTAATAAATTCGGTCTAACAGATCTTATTTGACGCTGTGATATTTGAATAAGGTAAGTATATACGTCTCATCTTAGCTAGAACGGTTGGAAAGCTGTGTAGATGCTTTTCGGCGGAAGGAATTCGTAAATATTTCACCCTGACGCTAAAATTGCGCTCCTTGCCGAATGCGTCATCCGCGGGAACGGCTCTGTGCCTGAATCACCAGATTTTGCAAGTGAAACGATACATTCGGATAAGAGGGGAGTTTATATCGCTTTTGAGACTTGTCAGAATGTTGGTTAGAATTGTCAAAGTGAAGTTTCATTTTTGAGAGAGAAAGTGATTGATAGAAAGAGATATGTAGGGTGTGAGGGCGCGCAAAGAGAGGCGCAAGTAGCGCCATCTCTGAACAGCACTTCCGGTCTATTGAGTAGGAAGAAAATGGCAGTTAGGCGCAAAAGGCTGTTTATTTACGTGTCGTCAGTGATTAATTGATCGCAAAGCTTGCCCCCCACGGGTTGCGACTGTGTCGCGTGGAGACTTCTATAACAACTATGTGCGAAAAAGGCCCGTGTAATATCACGGGGATGGCTCGAATGAATTGAATTAATTGAATGCATCCAACGCCGCAATTTGCGAGACCAAAACATCGACATCTGTTCTCGCGTTAACCTATTTCACAGTGCACCAAGCTATTCGTTCTCGAATTTTCCGAACCGCTGTCAATGTTTGTTTGCCAACAGTGACCCGGCATGATGCCATGTTTCCGCAAGCACTGAACTCTCGAGACGGCAAAATATCGAGTATGGCTGACGAAGTATTGCCGGCAAGTCTGGAGAAGCTCGAAATTGATCGACTGTCCTCAACTTGTCCCCAGTAAGAATTCTCTCATTCGACCCTCTATTTCTCAATACTTCTCTCACTCTAGCAGAACTTTTTCATTACCGTTTCTTGCTCTAAACCGTTTCATTCCACCCTTTTAATACACTCTCTGCAACCGCTTCCAACCAGTGTCGCCGAGCCAGTTCTTTAATTCCCTATTTTCTTTTCACTTCTACCTTCGCATCTTTCCCATACGCGAGATTACTCAAACGCTACGCAGTGTAGTCAAACGATCAACAGGGTTTACCGATATAAATGTACGTCACAGAATTTAGCTAAGTTAAATTTATCTGCTTTTACGCATTCTATGTGAAAGTTTAAAAGCATCGTATTACCTTGGCGCGCTTGAAGCCTTTCTTCATCATGCAAGATATCGGCGTTATATCAATTATATCTCTCTGACCTATTACTTGGCCACGCTTATTACTTTATAGCGTACTCGTTTGTTAAAAATGAATTATTCGTCTCTGTAGCTCAGTTTACTTCTAGTTACGCGTACGTTCTCGATTCATTTTATCGTATTAAACGCTTTTCTTTCTTCTCCCAGTAGTACATCAACCGACACGTCAAAATCAGCAAATCCGTTTAGAACGACGAGCAGAAACGTTGGCTCTGACTGTAGTTACCTGTTCCGGAGAAGGTCGATGCCAAGTGGAACAACATCACTGCGCGTTAGCCCTCGTGGTATAAAAAGCACAACGAACTTTAAACCATCCAAAAATGAAAGAGCGATTGACAAGCCAAAAAAGAATTCAATTATCAAGGAAGCTGTTTTGAAACTAAACGATCCATCTACAAATTGTCTTTGTGATAACTTAACAGGTACCTTGCTCAAACAAACCTGTAAGCTTAGTATTTCAGGAAAAAGTATGAAGGCATTCGGTCATGGCTCGGTTACAAAAGATTTTAAAGCGCTAAATATTAGTCCAAATAATAGGCAAGTTAAAGATGACATCGGCGTTCAAGAGAATTATCAGTCAGGTAGCTTCCAGAGAGCACGTAGTAATACAATGCCAAGTTTAAAAAGGGGACCTGGCCCTGGTGGAGGTAGTAGTAGCAACCATAGTAGCGGCAACAATAGCGGCAACAATAGCGGCAACAATAGCGGCACCAATAGCGGTAATAGCGGCGGCAGTAACAGTCAATCTGATATATCCACATCATCTGGTCAGCCATCGAGTTCAAACACTTGTTCAGCGCAAGCACGAATATCGCCACCTTCTTGTGACGTTACTATAGACGAACTCGCAAGTTATTTTGAAGAGTTTGTCCATATTCCAAAGAAGATGTCACATATGGCGGAAATGATGTACATTTAATTGCAGTCGACTTGAAATGCTGAATGAATAATTTTATGCAAATTCTCAGAAACCATCATGTATCATTTGTGCGTTGTTGCTCTCTTTACGATACTGTGTGTTTATAATAAGTTTAACTTAATTTCATACGTAAATTATATATAATATAAAATAAAAATTTATAAAGGTTATTTATACATTTTTCTTCAATAGAATACCAAAATCTCCAAAATTGTCTACCCCAGGAGTTATTGTCCAACGTTCGCGCATACATCAATTGACAAATCTAAATAGGTTTTATCTTTTCTAAATCGAATAAATTCACTTCACACACATGCACAGAAATGAGTCGTAATCGAGTATGGTCACTACCGCGATGGTAATGATGCAACTCAATAGAATGCACAATATAATCATCTCTCGCTTCCAGCAACTAATCTAATGACACGAACTAATCGCTAAATTACCTATTGACGATCACGATCACTTCTACTAATATAATCATAATAATAATAATAGTAATGACAAGCTTTGGTAGATAAATAATATCGATGGTACATCAAATCTTTCTTTTCTTTTAGAAGAGGGAGTGTAACCCTTAACGCGTCATCTATGCCGAGAACTCTGTACGAATGTACTTGTCTTTGAGTGCAGCACACAGGTATAAAGCACGATCCTCCTTGCAGCCAAAACTTCGCCAAAACACGACAATCGTTTTCGATGAAAGTTCAATACGATGATAAGAAGAAACACATATCAGTAATTATCGTTCACTTGGAATATTTAATAACAATTTCTTTGGTTACACGTAAGGGTGTTATTAACCATCTGATATACTGGAAAATTGAAGGGTCAATATTCTCCTAGTTATTGTAATAATTTTGTCATTTCCGAGTATTACAAAAATCATTTAACATGGATCAGTATCAACCGGTAATATGAATCTCTTTCGGATGATGTGACAACGGAACAGTATTCTTATTTCTTATAATACTATCATTATAATAAATACATAAAAAATGTTTCTGGACTGTAACACTTAAAATCTATCGTTACTGTAGCAGGAGGAACAGCAAATATTTGAAAAAATACGACTGCTGGGTTGTACGTGTGTCTATATATGTCGGATTGAGAAATGACGAGGCCACTGTAACTTATGTCATCCACGCAAATTTCATTCTTCCCTCGATCAAGACCGATTAAATCTATAAATAACCTCGACGGTATAAAAAGTCATCAAATTTCTCGGTATTCTCACATTTATATGCGCTACTCATATTTGACACGAGTACCGTAAAACCTGAATTTTGCATCTTCTCTTGGCAGCTATAATACTCGCCCGTTTGAAACATCATTTATCATTGTTATCACGTCAAAAGTAATCGAACAAATAATTAGAATGCAATTGTGATACACTTTTTATAAATATGGAATGTAGCCAATGTTAACATTTCTCCATTCCTTAATGCATCAATGAAAGTAAGCAATTTTGCTATCGATTTGATTCAATCACCTATCCGTATGTTCATGTAAGAGATCTTATCACAAACTAACATAAAAAACAATGTACACTGCTCTGTCACCTAAGACGATCTTTTAGTTCACGCGTTTTATTTAGTGTAATCTGAAAATTGATTTTCCTATAGTATTTATTGAGAGTACACGTCGGTTCAATCTAATTCAATGTAGTGCCTCCGAGCGATTAAATGAACATAAAAATGAGTTGGAAAAGAAAAAGAGAGAGAAAAAGCGTGTAGAATGCATCGTAAACTGTGAATAGCCAGGGACCAGTCTGTAGAAAAGGCCACGCAATGCCCTTACCAGAATGATACGAAAACTCTGACATTAATCCAAATAAAATGTTACAATTGCAGAATTCATATGACGGTGTTTCGTAAGAAATAAAGAGAGAACAAGAAGAAGGAGAGAGAGAAAGAAGAAGAAGAAGAAGACGAAGAAGGTGAATTACTGCGTCTGTACACCCAGCCCGTTCGTTTTTTGCATTCCTCTTTGTTGAGAAAATGAACTTACGTAGAAATACTCTGTGGATCACGGCAGCAACATCTTTACTAGCGAATTTTCGAAATGACAGTGCCGCTTAACAATAAACAGAATTGTTTTTAGTGGTATAAAATGTTCATAGAAAAATGTATTGGACGTAGTAGCTATCTTACAACCGCTACAGAAGTTTGATGTTTTTCACATGCATTTTTTCGCGTTACCTCCTATAGAATACTTTTATTGGTCTGTCAGTATAACGAAAATAGGTGTCCATTTGAATAGAACACTTGTCATAGAAAAATTATACCTTTACAATTTGCTACTAAGAACGTTAATATTAGTATGTCAGCTTATCAAGTTGCAATAGCACAGAAAGTGTTCACCACCGCCGTCGCGGGTAGCAGCAGAACTTAACGAACTCTTTATGTTTCTTCGACACGAGAAATTTCTTCTAATCATTCGAATGAGGCAGCGCGTATTCTTCATACGGCTAATAATGATAATAATCGGGCATACGGATATCATAATCTTCTGTCGGTTGCACTTTACATCTTGGAAAGCTCACGATAAGATGCGCGTGAAAAAATATTACATGGGCATAAATATAATATAGCATGTTGTTATACACGTCGTGATTTCAATCCACTCACTTCTCATCCCTTCTTTCCTCCTGCCCACCGCAGCTACTTTCCCTCACTGTACTTTACATCCGTCGCGGTATAATGCTTCAACTGTCTTTATCACGATATAAATAACGTTATGCCTAGAAACTTTACATCTAACGATACGTTCCGCAGGGGACAACCACGACAACGATAAGTCTCTCAAATCGGAGGATTTTTTCACCTTAAGAACACTTTTACACGACGAACTAAAAAGGACACGCAAAGGTGGCCTCCGACTCTGAGTAGATTAACACCTACTTTTCTAAGACCTATTTTAACTCGTCGCCTGTATTCTTAGTAAAAAATTTACAATTCTTCAGACATTTTGTACGAATAACATCGATGGCTTAAATTTATATTAAGTTATGTCGCATCTTGCCTCAAATCTCCATTACCTTTTGTGTCTTTTAGCAACGTACATAAGATGGATACGAATTATTCGCTTTAATCGTGCGCGTCTCGCTCCATTCCATTGTTAAACGTAACGTTACCTTTGTAGAGACTCCCTTATATATATATATATTTGAAAGAAAAACTTCATATTCAATCTCATGAAAGTACGCAATTATTCTAATCGTATTCGTCGTAGGCACATACGACGGTAATACGTTCATAATTCGGAACTAGAAGTCAAAAATATTACTTTTGAATCCATCAAAATATTATTTCAGCCCTAGTTTCGTAAACATCTTCTGTACGTACACGTTTATATAAAGGGGCGAACTGAATAAAATATTCTGCTGTTATCAAAAGGAAGCTACGCTCACTATGCACCACGTTACGTTACGAAAAGAATTTTCACTAAAAGTTACATACGTAGAGATTAATTAATGAATCGATCAATCAATCAATTGAATACTTCCTTGCTTTCGGCAGATAATGTTCACTGAACGGATACCGTACATGCTATTTCTTTCATTACAGATAAATCACAGGAAAAAGATAAGAATACGAGCAATAAATTGGATAAATGCTTAATGTTGATGCAGGTTCCCTGCCGGGAAAAGATATTTTTGCGAAGGTAGATTTCTATCAAACCGAATGTCTGATTAAATAGAAATAGGTTAAAAAGCATAGTTATATCACTCAATACGTTACTACTTCGTAATCGCGAAGTTTTGGCCTCCCTTATATACGGATTAGGAGATAATGACGTCGATTCCTGTCTCTAATATAACACTTCTTTTTATGGCGTATCTCTGTACTATCGTAAATTTGTGCAATCGTTATAGTACTTTAATACGACGGTGCACAAATGATACCCGAATTTTCGAGGACTCTATCCAAAAATTGGATTTTAGGAATTAATCGGCTACAGAACCGATCCGAGATCATTAAGAAGTACTTACTGCAACTTTTACGTGAACCGTATTTTTTAACGCAAAACGCTCCTCTCTTTGTAAGTCGTCACCACGTAATAACGCACGCTATTATATTATCGATTATATCGTCTACATTAAACAGCTACATTCTTCGGCTCTCAACCCAGTCCACACTAAATTCTAGACACATCCTTACGATTAGTAATATTTCGAAGAATAGTTCGTCCTCTGCGCAAAATTGCAAAACTTTTGTTTCTCGAGTAGTTCGCGTAGAATGCAAGTTACTATTTTAAAAGGTATGACAAACGATGAATATGTATATCGTCGGCAGGAATTCTAAAAGTGACGCGCTGGTCGAAAGGTTTAATGAAAAATGTCCGGCAGTTAGAGACGATTCGTCAGAATGATTACCTCCCCAATAATATTACATCGTTTCACGCAATGAGACTTATTATTTTACAACTGTCGATGGCACACAAGTCTTCAGATCTCATGTAAGAAATTTTCGCAAAATTTTCTCTCGTGCCTAGCGCTATCGTAAAAAAATGATGATTGTACGCCGTCTGTTCCATCTTGTGGAAAGTATACTGTGGCGCGTACGAAAACGGTACGCAAAGTGCGTTTACCACCTCTGATCGGTATGGAATCTTAACAATAGATACCATAAAATTCCATAGCACAATTAATGTGTGCCGAATGGAAGTGACCGTGCGGTATGAAGTGACTTTGCATGTGGGCTGTGTATCAGTCCGTCGGTGGTTCGAGATAAGGTATTTCACTAGTGACGTTAAACGACTCGAAGTAATGATTAAGGAACTCGAACGTGGGTCGTTTCTCAGGACTAGCATCCCAGCATTGTAACATCAATCGATAAATGCTATCTGGCAGTGGATGATTCAACGGTTTTGGCATCCGGTAGCCTTTGTCCACTTGTTCGATCACCTCACGTCCATGCATACCTGAAGAGTAGTTAGAGTAAGTATATAGCGATCGAAAAATCGCAGCGTGAAGTATCTATCCGATTTGTTAATTCTACTATCAGTTTTGATCATACCGGGATAAGGAACTTGTCCGTATGTGAAGAGCTCCATAAGTAAGATTCCGTATGACCAGACGTCGCTCTTGATGCTAAATCTGCCATAAACGATAGCTTCCGGAGCAGTCCATTTGACAGGGAAACGGCTTCCTTGCTTCGGACAATATTCGTCATCCTCGATTACCCTGGCTAAACCAAAGTCACAGATCTTCGCTTTGTTCTTCTCGCCGATGAGGACGTTCCTTGCGGCTAAATCTCGGTGTATCAGCTGTTTACTCTCAAGGTGTTCCATACCGGAAGCTACCTGAGCAGCTATATATATCAAATCTTCAAACTGCATGTACTTCCCATCGCCCGTTCTTAAGAAGTCCAATAAGCTTCCGTTGCACATATACTCCTGCACAATGTAAATCGGCTCTTCCTTCGAGCAGACAGCGTACAACGCTACTAAATGTCTGTGCCTAAACTGTTTCATTATAGCAGCTTCCTGGAGGAAGGCTTCCGTTGACATTGTGCCCGGACGCAACGTTTTCACGGCCACTTCTATCTTGTTCCGCCACTTCCCGTAATAGACTTCACCGAAATTCCCGTGGCCCAGCTTCCTGATCAACTGTATCTCGTTTCTGTTGATTTCCCATTTATCGCGTAACTCCGGCCCGAGATCCCACATATCCGGCTGCGGCTTCGGGCAAGGTTTTGAAAGTACGTGACAGAGACCAAGCGCATTTTCTAAAATTTCCATATTGCAAAGAATCGATCATCAGCGTTTCTTTGCGCCAATCGTTCAATATATTCGACCGTTTATTACTTACTGCTATAAGCCATTACGAGAGCTGGCAAAGTAGGGAATGTCTGGTTTGTTGCTATAAAAAAGCCCCCGTTATCGAGAGGTTTGATCTTGTAATGCTTCACATGATGACCTCTGCCTTCTTCCCAATCCTTCACGGACAAACTGTAGCCCCTAGGGTTGTGTTCGCTCGGCCTCACTAGGAACGTACCACGGGGATTTTCATCGACCAGCAACAATTTGCCCGCTTCTTTGCGAGAAACATTCTCAAAGAACCAACTGCAGGGAAGAAAGTGTAATAACTTTGTATCCTCTCTATCATACCTTTTTTTACTTACTCTTCACTTTCTACCGAACGTTCAACCGCAACAAAGTTCCAAGGGATCAGTCCTTCTTGTAAAGTTGTCAAATGCAGTACTTTCCACCAGTCTGGTTCCGAGTCATCGAGAACTTCCATACGGTCACCCTTTACGAAACTGACATCGGTGCTCTCCCGGGCAGTGTAATTGTAAAGAGCCACAACAATTTTGTTGGCTCTTTGCGAATGTGCTGTGTAAAAGGTGTGTAAAAGGTAAATTGCAATCAATTTATCATTCCGCAGTTATCATTTAAAAAAAAAAAAAGCACGCATACATAAAGAAATATAACAACGTAATAACTGAAAAGAAAATAACGAAAGTACACACATGCAGGTACAACAACGGGTGAACTTGTTTTACGTGGCTGATGCGATATCTGTAGCTTACAAGGTGTCGGTCTTGGTCGAATAATGTCTGCCCTTGCTTGCACGCCCCTTTGGTTCGGGTCTGCAGTGTATCTATCCAAGGAACCTCCATTACTGTGCTTTGAATTAAGCGCCGTTTCTGCTTTCTTGTAGCCTGAACAATGTAGAATATGGCTATTTGAATTATCCATTAGAAATGATCGTCAGAATATAAATGAATGTTGTAAGATAAAATGTATACTGACCGATCGGCTGGGGATCTTGTCGTTTACTACAGCACTTGCCCATCTTCACCTTTTCTCTGCGACCTCTCTGTTCGTCTCAATTTTACCCTATGCGCCGTCTCTCCTTCTAGTCACTCTGATTCCGCTATTAATATCAGTCCTACTATCAACGCTGGTATTGTAATCGATGCCGCTGCTAATATTCCTTACAAAGATCGACTCCATCTCGTTAACTCACAATTGCCTATTGCCCAAATTTCATGTCGCTGCAATTTTAACGCCTCCATTCTTTCTCCATTCTGAACGTACGCGCGACAAGCCTGCAAAATAATCACGCTCATTTACACATCTTCCAAATAAAATATTATCATTTTGTTCTTCGGCTAATTCGATCAATTTCATCACAATTTTCAATTGTAATTAATTCGGATTAATTATCCATGCCGCCTCTCCTCATATCATTTGATCCAGCATAACGCTATCCGCGTCAAAATCTATCGTCAAGTGAAGGTAAACGCAGCTATTGAAATTAAGTACAAGGACAATGCGAATGTCACCGATCACGTTGTAGCCGATGTAAGCGAAGAATAAGTCAAGATCATGATTAGAATCTCGATTAGGGCCAAGGCCAAGGTCAAGCTCAAGGTCAAGCTCAAGAACGGGGATGAAAGTTGATGTCAGAATCAAGGTTATAGGCTGGGTCAGTCACATTCTGACCCAAAATCACTTTTCGGTAGATGTTAGTTTTGGACTTAACACATTGTTGACCGGTCACGAGTTAACTCGTGTTTTCATGGCCAAACGTTGTTGACCGGTCACGAGTTAACTCGTGTTTGCATTTGCGTCGGCTATTTTATTTTTTGAAACGCAGGGCAATATAGAATATAGCAAAATTTTGTTCATTGTGTTCAATCGTATCTACTTTATTATAAAAAAGTATACTTTTCTTGGCACTGAGGCTTTTATTACAATTCTAGTATTAGAAAGTGTCAAGAACGACGGAACGTGACGCTGAAGCATTTTTCAATCAATTATACGTAAATACTTTATATAGTTGCCCGAGTGATTTTTAAATAAGTTATAGTCAATTTGGAAAATGATTATTGAAAATGAAATAACAAGGCTATAATCTAGCTCTTTAAAAGGAAAGCGCAACGAAATAAGATATATGTGCAAAACCTGCTGTCTACATCTACGCGTAAATGATTGCTGTACAGTTAATCGTATGAAAAAATATTAGAAGTTACAAAAAATTTATGTCCAAAGTTCAATTTGAATTCATTATGCACGAACAAACTTTATTAAAGGTTATTTACATCGTTTCACTTCCATATTCAATTACGAAATAATAGCCGGTGACTTGAGACAGCTTTTGCCGAAAATTGCCGGTCAACAATGTGTTAAGTAAACAAAAAAAATTAAAATTTGAGGTAAAAAAATATATATATATATATCATGTTCTAGTAATGAAATAGAGTCAAAGAATGTAACATAATGTAAAGAAGTCGTGAGAACATTTTTGTTTGGAATTGGAATTGGAATGATTGCAACGTTCTGTGAATGACTAGAATGTGGATTGGGATGGTGCTGACGTAAATGAGTGACTTCATCACGATAAGAAGTATAATAATACATTAGCTTTTGATAACAATACTGTGGTCATGTTACGGGTATTGTATAAACTCGATCGTTGCTTTTTTCATTTTTCACTTAAATCGAGAACGGCTCAGGGACATTCCAATATGAAAAGAAGAACATGTTAAAATGAATTAATACAATAAAGGCGCTATACACTGTACATCGCGATCAATAATACAACACAGTCACATGAATATTATATGTACGTCAACAACATTTATTTATAGGAATTCAATGTTATATCCGCGTATCTGCTTGCAACATGGAACAGCGAGTATGCAGTTGATTGTGATCTTTCTTTAGAATGATGCAGAAAACATCGATTCCCGTCTGTAATGTCTGTTTGCATCGTAAAAAAAGTATAAACGCAAAGATCATTAGAATCGAATTCGATCTTTCTCTGAGGTTCTTTCTTTTATGTTTCCCAGTTCATGAGAGACGGTAAGGTTTACCTTTGGAAAAGAGTGACTCGTAAGTATGATGTTTGCAATTTCAAAACTGGCCGCATTAGATGTAGAAGTAGGACTTTTTACGGAAATTGCGTGCTTACCAGAACGTTGCGAACTACCGGAACTCTGCCTCACACAGCCTGGCGACATTGCCTGAAAAAGGAAATTCCCCTTTTATCATAGCCATCTGCATGGTTACTTCTTGATAGCTACGTATCAAAAGGATACTTTCCGAAGGGCATTTTCGCGTTTGTTTTCGCTAACTTGACGAATCTCTTGATATTCTGCACTTATCTGTCGTAGCACGTGTCAAACATTTCTACGTAACAAGAAATATCGCAACTTGGGAAAGTAAGAAGTTATCACGGCCCTTTTCTTACATTAGGATTCAGTAGCGGTCAACTAGTGACTGGTTGTTCCTTTAATAAGAGGGGAAAAAAGGTGGAAAGAAAGAGAGAAATACAAAGAAATATCGGCGTCTTAGCAACGACTTGTTCGGCGGATGCATATTTATCTATTCCTCGTTTAGTCCAACATCCCGTATGCGGACGGCATACCGTCAGGGACTTCCTTCATGTACTTTACACAACGAATCATCATCACAATCGCCTATACCAACGCAGACATTTTCACTGACTCTCGCTAGTTTACGCAAAGTCTCGAAAGAAAACAGTTGCATTACCCTTTTTAATCAGTACCGATACGTCTTATACTTACACACGGTGCATACCGGCTATTATCCTATATCTCTACGATTACCTATAATTGACGATAATAATCGAGGTATTCATTTCGAGTGAGAAAACGAGCATGTAAGGATTAATGGAATTCTCGAGAATAGGTAGGAAACTCTTGCCTGGTATTTGTATGGTGCTGACACCTATCAATACTACTTCGAAGATTGAAGAATGAGGACAGATCGATTGATTCTTCCGGGTATCAGGGAGTTTACACATTTCCCTTGGTGATGGCCATCAGTAGAAGCCAACCCTCGTTACGGAGGTCTACTCTCCTAAAGTAAGAGTAAGTAGGGGCGGAACGAGGCGCTACCCATAGAAAGTATGGCTTATTGTCCAAAACAGATGTTTCCTAGCCGGCTGAAGTGTTTATTCTATAATGAACTCCGTCTCGTCTCTGAGCTACCCAGCACTTCGCACAAAGGACCATAACCGTGCAACTCTAACTTCATACTAGAATATAGACAGAAATGATTTTCCATTCTGTCCTTTGCAGCGTTTCACTTTACGACTCCGCGCAAAGGTTGAAATAGGTAAAGGTTTAGTTGACGTTAAGTTAAAATAATACGAAGCGAAGCGTCATACGGACGAATAGCTTGTAACACAAAGGAAGCTATTCGAACAAAGGGTGACCAACCCCATTCTCCGCTAAGACCTTGTCGCCAGGAGCAGAGTGGCGCAGTGGAAGCGTGCTGGGCCCATAACCCAGAGGTCCGTGGATCGAAACCATGCTCTGCTATAATAGAAACTCTTCTTTTTTTTCCTTCTTTTTCCACAAACAAACTCTATTCTTTTAATCAGGCAAAATAGTATTCATATTGTATCAGTATCATCTGTCTGTCATCATCATATATCTGTTAGAAAATATTTATAAGGGATAGCAAAATTATCGGAATAAATCGTGCAACGACACAACTACTTTCATTGGATACGAGTGAAAAATTATTGTGCGACACGTACACGCACGTCTTCCTTCCGGGAGCAGATAAACTTTGCTTCATATTATGACATTTTTCAAATATATACTGACAAGATAGTCTTTCTTTCATGAAATTTGACTAAATAATTAGAAAATACAATCTAACTGTAATAGTAGGAAGCGGTAAAAAAATGAATCGTAACCTCTTATCGAGGAGGAGCTTTTTGCAGCCAGAATGTTGACCAAGCAACAAGAGCGACCGATAAAAGCTATTTGACCCCGCAGAAGTGTAATTTATGTCAATATACGCAACAATCGAAGTATAGAAGTGTGAAGTGGAGGTGAAGGGACGGGAGGGAAAAAGAAGACGGAAGTGCGAGAAAGAGAAAATGAACGGATTGCGGAACGAGCGACGTATTGAACGTCGACTGTCTTCCATTGGCCCGTGCTAATTTCGAAGCTGCTCATCGGTCCGGTCAGTAGACCGATAAACCTTTGACGGTCTTCGATATAGTTGAAAACAGCTAGAGAAAGGAGAAAAGAAGAGAAGAAAGTAACGGTAACACGGTAACGGTAACAACAATAGCGTCTCTTTGGATTTGAAAAATGCCATTTTTTTCCTTCTCCTTCCTAATTCAGTCTCTACACTAGGTTAAAACTGAATTTCTGAAATTGAATTTCTCTCACTCTCTTCCTATTATAGGGAATTTCTGCAATTTACCCCTGAATAGCGTCTCTTTGGATTTAAAAAATGCCATTTTTTTCCTTCTCCTTCCTAATTCAGTCTCTACACTAGGTTAAAACTGAATTTCTGAAATTGAATTTCTCTCACTCTCTTCCTATTATAGGGAATTTCTGCAATTTACCCCTGAATAGCGTCTCTTTGGATTTTAAAAATGCCATTTTTTTCCTTCTCCTTCCTAATTCAGTCTCTACACTAGGTTAAAACTGAATTTCTGAAATTGAATTTCTCTCACTCTCTTCCTATTATAGGGAATTTCTGCAATTTACCCCTGAAACGTCTAACATTGAGCAAAGAAGAAAAGAAGAGAAGAGAAGAGAAGAAAGTAACGGTAACACGGTAACGGTAACAACAATAGAGTCTCTTTGGATTTGAAAAATGCCATTTTTTTCCTTCTCCTTCCTAATTCAGTCTCTACACTAGGTTAAAACTGAATTTCTGAAATTGAATTTCTCTCACTCTCTTCCTATTATAGGGAATTTCTGCAATTTACCCCTGAATAGCGTCTCTTTGGATTTAAAAAATGCCATTTTTTTCCTTCTCCTTCCTAATTCAGTCTCTACACTAGGTTAAAACTGAATTTCTGAAATTGAATTTCTCTCACTCTCTTCCTATTATAGGGAATTTCTGCAATTTACCCCTGAATAGCGTCTCTTTGGATTTAAAAAATGCCATTTTTTTCCTTCTCCTTCCTAATTCAGTCTCTACACTAGGTTAAAACTGAATTTCTCAAATTGAATTTCTCTCACTCTCTTCCTGTTATAGGGAATTTCTGCAATTTACCCCTGAATAGCGTCTCTTTGGATTTAAAAAATGCCATTTTTTTCCTTCTCCTTCCTAATTCAGTCTCTACACTAGGTTAAAACTGAATTTCTGAAATTGAATTTCTCTCACTCTCTTCCTATTATAGGGAATTTCTGCAATTTACCCCTGAATAGCGTCTCTTTGGATTTAAAAAATGCCATTTTTTTCCTTCTCCTTCCTAATTCAGTCTCTGCACTAGGTTAAAACTGAATTTCTGAAATTGAATTTCTCTCACTCTCTTCCTATTATAGGGAATTTCTGCAATTTACCCCTGAATAGCGTCTCTTTGGATTTAAAAAATGCCATTTTTTTCCTTCCCCTTCCTAATTCAGACTCTACACTAGGTTAAAACTGAATTTCTGAAATTGAATTTCTCTCACTCTCTTCCTGTTATAGGGAATTTCTGCAATTTACCCCTGAATAGCGTCTCTTTGGATTTAAAAAATGCCATTTTTTTCCTTCTCCTGCCTAATTCAGTCTCTACACTAGGTTAAAACTGAATTTCTGAAATTGAATTTCTCTCACTCTCTTCCTATTATAGGGAATTTCTGCAATTTACCCCTGAATAGCGTCTCTTTGGATTTGAAAAATGCCATTTTTTTCCTTCTCCTTCCTAATTCAGTCTCTACACTAGGTTAAAACTGAATTTCTGAAATTGAATTTCTCTCACTCTCTTCCTGTTATAGGGAATTTCTGCAATTTACCCCTGAATAGCGTCTCTTTGGATTTAAAAAATGCCATTTTTTTCCTTCTCCTTCCTAATTCAGTCTCTTCACTAGGTTAAAACTGAATTTCTGAAATTGAACTTCTCTCACTCTCTTCCTGTTATAGGGAATTTCTGCAATTTACCCCTGAATAGCGTCTCTTTGGATTTAAAAAATGCCATTTTTTTCCTTCTCCTTCCTAATTCTGTCTCTATACTAGGTTAAAACTGAATTTCTGAAATTGAATTTCTCTCACTCTCTTCCTATTATAGGGAATTTCTGCAATTTACCCCTGACACCTCTAACATTGAGAAAAAAGATTTTTTTCCTTCTCCTTCCTAATTCAGTCTCTACACTAGGTTAAAAGAAGAAAGTAACTCTCACTCTCTTCCTAACGGTAACAACAATAGCGTCTCTTTGGATTTAAAAATGCCATTTTTTTCCTTCTACTTCCTAATTCTTTCTCTACACTAGGTTAAAACTGAATTTCTGAAATTGAATTTCTCTCACTCTCTTCCTATTATAGAGAATTTCTGCAATTTACCCCTGAATAGCGTCTCTTTGGATTTAAAAAATGCCATTTTTTTCCTTCTCCTTCCTAATTCAGTCTCTACACTAGATTAAAACTGAATTTCTGAAATTGAATTTCTCTCACTCTCTTCCTATTATAGGGAATTTCTGCAATTTACCCCTGAATACCTCTTTGGAACATTTTTTTCGCTCCTTCCTAATTCAGTCTCTATATGATGCTCTCACTCTCTTCCTATTATAGGAGATTTACCCCTGAATAAAGGATTGAAAAATGCCATTTTTTCCTTCTTATATCCTGTCTCTATACTGGAAATACATATTGACAAATTATCTCTCATCTCTTCCTATTATACGGGGACGGATACCAGTAGAAGAGAAAAGCGGCGACGATCGATCGACGCTAGTGGTACACCGACCATTCCATCCAAAAATAGGAACGTCGCGAGGAGGATCCTCCGAAATCTCCTCCGAATCTCCTCCTCCCTCGTCTCTCGCGCATTCTACAAGATTAACTGGCAAATTCGGGGACCTACCACAGAAGAAAAGCTTTCAATCGATCGACTCAAATATTTTTTAATACCATTCCATACTACTACTAAAACGTCGCGAATGATAAAGATCTCCTCCTCCCTCGTCTCTCGCGCATTCTACAAGATTAACTGGCAAATTCACCTCCTACAGAAACTTTCAATTCCTCCTCAAATATTTTTTAATACCAATTCTACTACTACTACTAAAAGTAATGATAAAGATCGTGTCTACGAAATGATTGAATAGAAATGTTCTCACGTTAACAGCATTTTCCGTGCGAAGAATACAGGGACAGAAGACGTGACACGGTATCAGAGGACGAAGACCTTACGTTCAATCATTATTACTGTAACGGTTTCCAAACTAAGCATGGCATAGTACAATTATTAGAATATTCGAAAGCAACTACATCGCAAAGAGCAACTGACGGGAAATGGTTTGTTTTAACGGATTTTCTAACTGCTCCACGCCCATGAAGTTCGCGTCACTGGCATTAGCCATTAAGCATGGCAATGCCTCCATCTTACATAAGATCCTGAACCTTCGCCGTACATGGGAGAGAGCGTTAAATCTATTCCTTTTCCGATTCTTAACTCGTTTGCAGAGAATATCGCGTCCCCCTTACGGCTTAATATCAATATTATATCGAGCCTACGCCATTGTGTAAAAGGTTTAAGGGTAAAGTAGGTACTTCACCGTTGACTGAACTATTGATAGCAGCACCAACGCGGCCTTTGAAAAGTTCGTCTGGCTCTTCTCTTCCCTCTCGGATAGTTCGAACAAACCTATCTTGACTAACTGACTTACGGTGAATTATATTTTATTTTTTTTCATCCGCTCTAGGTATCTCTCGACATTGTATCTCTCTCGATATTGTAGGCAAAGCTCATTGGTCCGACAAGCACGTGCCAACGTTTCCGTTCACCCAAGCCGATCACACAGCTAGCAATCGGATCGACATACGTCGGAATTCTAAGTAGCCCCTCTTCTACCGTCTCGAGCTCTGCACTATTTCCTTTCTATAGAAAAACTAATTCCCCGCTTAACGTTCTAGCCCTATTTTTCCGGCTTTTGTCATTTCTCTCTAGCCCCTTTCACTCTCCACTCTGTCCTGACGCCACGCAAAGCGTGCAAGAAGGAGCCTATTCGAATAATTATTCACACGGACCAAACACTCTGTAGAATTCTAATCTATTTGGAAATTCAAATGAGTCTTCCTTTCTTTCCTGTCTTTCCTCTCTTTTCCCTATTTACCTCGAATTTTCTGCTTTCTCTTACGTGCAACACGTCATCTCCTCCAATTCTTCCGGTCGATCAAATTTAGTCGTAGACGAAAATGTTATCGCGTACAAGTAAGCGATCGTCAAAGCAGCGGATAACAAGAGTGAGAGCGCGAAAAAACAACGTGTCTGGGACTGATTTTCTTCAGGCAGAAAGCGTTGAGAAAACAGCGGTAAAATAAATATAAAAAAGTGCAATTTAAAAATACGCTGCCCGCCGCGAGGCTGATAAAGAGCTACGCCGTTAAATGATATTAATTAAGATCATTCGAAATACTGGGAAAGAAAGATGAAAGCAAAGTATCGTCGAGGTTGAAGGGCAATACTTTTTCGCCGATTTATTAAGAATCGAGGAATCGATGAATTTTTAATAGCAATCGAAGTGACCGAAAGTTCGCTTCCGCGTGTTTACGCAATTATGATTTCGCGTTGAACGCTGGAATTACCGTAGGTCTATCTTTAGACGATGGACTTGAACAACGGCACACACGACATGCATGAGACGGGGTCGACCACATGAGAGAGGAACTTCACTCGATAATTCAGTACAGGACAAGGCGAAAAAAATCAATAGTACAACCCCTAACTCTACTGCACACACTCGCCACGGACCGTTTTCTGCGGCATATACTTAATCTAACAGCAGCGGCAAAGCTATACGTTTAAGCCTCGAATGCACTCCTATAGGGACTCATCGTTAAACTCATGAAAGCACAACGCCAACCTCGCCGATACTTCAATCGTCAATTCGCGTCTAGAACTTCCCGCGAAAATCAATGAGGCTACGTTTTTTTTCTATATTAACGATTTAACTGCACGCACGGATCAATATTTTCATCTTTGACGAGCCATTACGGACAGCAGATCTTTAAGACTCCTTTATAGACAAAATGGGTGAACGACCCTCGGAAGTGTAACCGAGCCATCAGAAAAGCTACGAATGGATATCGATCGATCTGCAATACTCCTTTTCATTGGCAACCTCGAACGATATACACGCTTTAAAGGTTCCCCCTTCGAAACATTTTCCTTTAGATATGTAAACAAAGCTACTTCAATCAATTTTCACTTTCGATGCGTGACGTGTCTTTTAACCATTTAAATAACTACTCGTTCTTTCGTTCTTTCCTCAGTCATAAATCGTTTGCCTCTTGAAAGATTCGACTAGAGAAAGAATTGAGCTCAAGTTCGATTTAGATGACAGGTTTAACAAGTCCTTACGTATATTTACGATTATACCTTTCGCCGCTCAAAACTACTATACTCGTACGTGAAATTAATAAAAATAGATATTTAACCTTTTTTCTCTTCCTAAAAACTCGGGAAAATGATATTCAATCAACACGCCGAAGCTCTTGCAACGAGTGTCATGATAACATTGTCAAATGTTTTATATGCCTCAATATCGTTAATGCGATTCGTAAAGTAAACAAAGATCATCGTAAACGGCGAATGTTTATGATTTTATAATTATGAATTGAAAAATTCGTAATACAACAAGATAGAGCGACAGAATACTTATAATTGAGGAACAGCGAATGTGATACGTATCATCTGAAAGTGACAGCGTGATAACTCTGTGACTAATGAGCAAAACCCATGACTGAGCGTACACGATAAAATTATATTGACTACCGTCGCGATATAAAACATTAGCGTAGAAACTAATATAGCGATAGAACTGTGCGTATAGTCAGGGAAAAGGTTTGTAAAAGCAAATCTATCCGAACGCTAAAAACACATATAGTGGTTTACTCACGCTGTTTGCTATACTTAAAGCGCCGTTCTTTCCCAAATATTTTATGTTAAAAAAGTGATTGAAAATCATTACAAGGATATATTTCGCAGACTTTTAACAAAGATAATGTCAATATCCTATTATTTGAATGAAAAATCATACGCGACATTACCCAGAAGTGTGCATAGAATAAATACTTATGTAATATATTATCCAAAGTTGATTGTTTCATTAACCCACATTACAACTGACAACTACAAAATCAGTTTCTTTTCTCATTGCGCGTATATTAATTAATAATCTGAATACGTGAATATTATTGTACGCGAATGATAATAGTTAATCGACAGCGGACATTGGGAACTATGTTACGTTGGATGGAAAGTTAATTGAGATAATTTTACTTGAGTGCCACAGTGACAGAAAATACAATGCGATCAGAGTATCCGCATAGCAACAACTTATAAGAGGAATGAAAATTCTGTTAGATTATACGTATGATAGACACGCTAAAAACATGTAAAAAACAGTTAGAAAAATAGAAAATATATTAAACGTTTGAACTCTGTATTTTGTTTATAAATAGAAGAGAGTTCTGATTAGCGACGTTGTCAAACTCTCGGAAGACGAATAGCTTAACTTTTCGAATGATTTCGTTGTATATGCAATATCCCGGGAAGATGTTTTGATTTGTCGTGTAAACAGAAGTAGATCGCGGCAAAGAAGTACATATAAAAATGTGGACGGCACCGAATGGAGACGAGAACGATTAAGTTGGCGGTCTGGTCTTTTCGAAGTTTGTAAATAAATAATAAAAATGCTTTAAAGAGAAGTCTAAGTCAGTTGGGAATAAACTATTCGAAAAGTGGATTTCGAGTCCCGTAACGCGTACTAACATTACCCGTTGAACTTTCTATAAACGGATTTAGGATTGACGAGAAAGAATGATTAGGTTGAGAGGGAGTGGAGATGAAAGAAGAGAAGCAACGACTTCGGATATTTCGGCAGAGCGGAATTAGCGTGAAAGGGTGATGATAGCAGGCGACAATAATTTCTGTCGGGTCAATGGCGTTCGTTTGTTTATTATGGTGAACAGGCTGGTAGGTAGGTAGGTAGGCTTGTAGGTACAGCCTGTGCCGTAGTTGGTTATAGGAAAGAATGGGTAACAAAATGCGATAATAAAATGCGATAATAAAATGCGATAGGAAGAATGAAAAGAGTTTGTTTGCGTTACCTGGATCAGGGGCGAGTACTCCTCATCCTTGGACTCGTAATCCGCAATGGGCGAAACTGCTAATCAATGAACTGGCACATTTTAACACACGCCGAAACGCACTGTGCATAACGAGATCGAACGAAATGCCCGACGGAGAGAGTGACAGTTAGGAGGGGCTGTTCATTATTGAAAAATCTGGCTTGCAGGCTGGCAGTCTGGCAGTCGGGCAGGACTAGGAAAGTGGCAAGCTGCTCTTGCGCAGCCGGTCCGATACTACCGCGCGACTTCCTCCCCTCTCTTCTATCCGAGCCAGAAGCCGCAGTCATACCCGACATCATACGCGAACACCCCGACGCCATTTAACCAATCCACCGACAACCTATCTTCCATGCCCGTATCGTCACGATCCTGCACCCAATCCTCCACCCAATCGTCCACCCAATCCACCCCCATTTATTCATACCTTCCTGTCTATTATTATATACCGATCCCTCTTCACACACATTTTTTGCTCTTTCAACTTCAAATCTCCGAGAAAAAAGCTACACATCAGGGGACCTGCCAAAAATCCAATCGACTCGTACGTCTCTGAACCTTTGAAACGTTACATGTCGAAGGCTATCTAGAAAGTGTGCGATCTATGGAAACAGACAACCTCACGGAGGTTGGCTGAATTTTCGCAAAGTGAATTTCACTTGGACCTTCGACTTTATTTTATTTGCCTTACCTTCGGGCAATGAAAAGTCCACACTCTAGTTAACTACCACAACATTCAGAGCCGTTCATTTCCGGTGTAATCCGGTGATTCTTCAAACTCTTCTGAAAAAAATACTACGCTTTACAGAAATAACTGATCATGGCGGTACCCACTACCGGTGTAGGTAAGTATTTTATAGTAGATTCGCTGAAAAAAGGTGCTAATTCTCAAATTAACTCTTTTTGTACATCGAATATTAATGTCCTACAAACTCTATCTATACGTTGCTCAACGTTCTGCCTTATATCTTGATTTTTTCATATGTGTCAAAAAATACGGATTTTCTATGTTTTTCCGTATACCGACAGTTCAATTCCGATATTATATTCCATTTGAAATCTTTTCTGCTCTGCGTCTCGTACATTGATAAGACAGCTTCAATCGTCTTCCTTCCTTCTATACATTGTAAATCTACTTAATTAAGTTCTCGTAATAAATACAACTCCGGTTACGTGCTTCCAACATGCCCACTCTACGTCGCCATAACCTATATCACCAGTAGTTATTCACTTTCCGTGCGGCGCTAATTTATTATCCTCCTATTCATATTTCCAGTTGTGCCTCGAAACTTTCGTCTGCTCGAAGAGTTAGAACAAGGCCAAAAAGGTGTGGGAGACGGTACGATTAGTTGGGGCTTAGAAAATGACGATGATATGACCCTTACGCATTGGACCGGAATGATAATTGGACCACCTAGGGTGAGCATTTTTCTCAACACATTTTCTCTTTTATCTAACTCGTTTTATCAACGTAATCACCAATTTTCAGATTTTTATCCACAGCGTATCATTGAAATCTCAAACACGGCGTCGCCAAATCATTTTGCGTTCGACACATTAACCCTTAGCGCTTCGGCATATTTTTACAGCGGAACGAGTGAAACAGAGTTTTATTTTAAATGAGAAGAATTACACGTGCTATAAAAAAGGTCAAAAAATGGTTTAATCGTAACAGTGCAGAGACTGATCACGTTTTAACTACAGTTATTGCAATATTAGAACCAATGAAATACTACAGCGTTTGACTGAATTATGCAAAATGTAAATAATGGGCAGGTGTTCGAGATCAAAGGATTGGAACACTATTCTAACAATAACTGCATTTATAAAATAATTATTACATTATTTTCAATCTTCAGTCAAATCTCTTGCGCCGGGCACCGGTGACCCCCACGGCAGCCAACGTGTATCAATTGCCAACGCCGACGATACCGGAACATTTTAAGCGCAATCATGTTAAAAACATTCGGCTCCGTAGCGGAGCCTACGGAGCGCTAAGGGTTAAATTTTTCTCAGTTTCATTTTAAATTTCTACCCAACTACTCTCGCTCTCTACTTATACGACGACTCTAACGAGATCATCATTTTCTTTGGCAAAATGCTATATAGAGCGGCATATTTATTCTATTCGTCGTGTCATATCAATTTTTCTCTGCATATCTCTTTAATGTTAAAATTTTCGAATAGATTATTTTTCATAGATATAAGACAATGATATATGAAGAAAGCGCAATGCTTTTACCTACAGACAAGTTATTCATTATTTAACAACTTCGGATAATATAAATTTATTTACATTTTACCGCTCCTTGACAATCGATATAAGCTTACATTGAGAATTACTAGCTTTCTTCTTTCTTTATATGAAATAGAATTTATTATATTTGGAATGAAGCCGTTTCCATCAAAATATATATAAGCAATGACCTGTGCCAGCGTACTATAATAAGTCCTTTACGTTGTATACGTTACAATATGTTGTTTCTAACTCAACGTTTATATTCAATGATATAATCTTGGAAATATATTTGCGAACGGATAATGAATATTCAGTTAGTGTGTTGTTCCATATAATATAAAAATTACCTGCATACAAGAAAGTAGGAAGATAACAGGGATCCGCGTTATGCATTGATATTATTCTTTCAGACGCCATATGAGAATAGGATGTATAGTTTGAAAATTGATTGCGGTCAAAGATATCCAGATGATGCCCCAAATGTAAGATTTCTAAGCAGGATCAACATGAATTGCATCAATAGTACTACAGGAGCAGTAAGTATTCGAAATTCACCTATGCAGTTCAAAAACGTTTTCAGCGATATAACATATTTTCGATTTACGAAAGGTGGAAAATCGTAGTGTACCCGTACTTGCAAAATGGCAAAGAGAGTACACAATTAAAACAGTTCTTCAAGAACTTCGTCGCTTGATGACACTCAAGGAAAATATGAAACTTTCTCAGCCGCCAGAAGGCAGTACTTTTTAGCCTAACCAGGTGTAAAACCATCATCCCTTCCTCTTTGTGGTAGCACGAGGCAGGATCTAAAGAAGGTACCAAATAATATTAAAAACGGTGCTCAGTGAAAACATATATTAAGAAGGCAAGCCTTTGTGGATAAAAGGTGGTAATAGCTTGAAAAGGTGAACCAAAACTTCGAGTAATAATGACCTTAAGAATGGAATAAAAGATTGATTACAATCTATGCGTCGGTCTGCGTCCAGCAGTGGGTTTTTTCCTCAGTACGAAAACTTGTTAAGGCATTGTCAATCTCTCGTACGCTGCTATGCCTCTATACTGCTGCATACATATTCGAAATATTAGAATGCAGTAGATATAAACCTTTTTTATCAGAAGATAAAGGAAAAAAAAAACAGAAAAAAATAGTGCTAGTTCAACTTTTCAAGCTAATACAATATAAAACAAAAGTCATATTTTGAATCTTAAAACTGGAAACACAGACTATATAATAAAAGTAATAATCAGTAAGATGAACTTATGCCTTTGACATTTTTTAAATGAGAAATTGCCTGTACGTGATAATTCATAAGCGATACTTTGTAATTTATGGAGACGTCTCAGTGTTAGCTACTGAAAACTATTTTGAATGTCTGTACTTTCCGAATCAGTCTCCTTTCATTATGTTCTGAGACTTCTTCGCTTTTGTTCTTCATAAGATTTCAGTCTGCCACAATTTGTTGAGAGAGTATTGTAGAAGCAAGCAACAGATTATCTGCATTTGGTTTCTATATTTCGCCCAAGAGAGAATTGCTTTATCCTGTATAAGAGTATCGTATTCGATGTACTAAATGACGAGAAGACAGTACCAAGAAATATTATGTTCTGATACTTGGGACACTGTTTCTTGACTAAGAATTATATTAACGCCTGTGATGTATTGGTGTAAAAAAATTTCAATTAAATCCAATTCCCATTCCACTGTTTAAACACAACTACTATTTGGATGTAAATCTAACGGTGTTGTATTATTGCATATATATACATAAAGATGTTTCAATTAAATATTACTTCCTACAGTGCAGCATTTCACTGATGCTTGTATCAGTCATTTATGAATTTTACTGTATCATTCCAGAAATGAACAAGTTTACTGTTTCATGTTATTTTGAGTTAATTCGATCGAGCAAACGGAAATATCTGTTTCAGAAGTCGTACGTTCGTTGAATAGATAATTTCACACGGTAGTGATAGCGGTTTCAATAACTGTACTATATAAAAAGAAGGAATAGAATTGCGTAAAGTATTTAACGCGTAATACAGTTTTTTTGATTTACAGTTTGCAAATTGAACAGGCAGCCGTTACCTTTGGATTATATTCAACAAAACAAAAGTATACATTGTAACGATGTTTCAAAATTATCTACTATTATCATACTTTGGACTGTACAAATTAATATTTCCATTAGGGCATACAACGTACCCCCTCCCTTCTTTTTACACAGAATAATATCCTACTTCTCCATTAGCTTTGCATTTCAGTACACCGTTAATTACAATGTAATAGTGTAATTCGATTTATACTACTGCAGAGCATTAAACAATTATAACGCTCCGTTAATTAAGCCAAGCTATAGTAAAATAAAACAATTTCTTTAGAAAAGGAAAAAGAAGAATGCCGTGGTAATCATTGTCATTCCATTCCCGAATTCGATTCCCAATGTGAGCGTACGAAATTCATGTGTCAAATATTTATTCATTTCGTTTCGTTTTATTTGATTCGCACATAACGTGTATCTGTTTTCCTGCTTTTTTACTGTTAACGTCAGAGTTATATCATCATCTGACACATTTATTTATTGAGGAAGCACAAACTCTCTGCGGGAGAAGGTTTGAATTTAATTTTGTACGCTAAATAGAAATATTCGCTTGATAAAGAAATGTTATTACGATAGGAGGATGTATTTAATAAAGTGCGTTGCCCTAGAATAAAATCTTCAGTTATGTTTAACAATTTATTTAACCTGGATGATGGTATCATTAATCGCAGTTATTCACAATGTACAAGTTGATTGACTGTGTGTCGATAAGATGAACTTTCGTCACGTGTAATGCAGGCGTGGCATATTTGACATTTCAAAGATGCGACCATGTTCCGCCTAGATTAGGTCATAAAACTACGGTTTAATACCAGGATGCTAATCGACGAGTGCAATCCATCCGGCTAAGGCGCGAATGAATTTAAGCGATGATGAATTTCCTACTTCTTCGGCACGTAAAGTAATTTAGTAGTTTTTATAGTACTCCACTTGTGTCTCTTCACGTAGTACGTCGCCGCGGCCATTAAAGCAAAAGCGCCGAGGACCTGTAGACGAGTATATTTATGAAAAATATCCGCCTTAATTACTATTAAATCAAATGAAATTCATACCTTTATGGTCAATTCCTTTCTTACGTCATGATCACGATTGGCAGTCCACGTAAGGAATGCTACTACGTCTTTAGCTATTTGTGAGGCAGTCGCTGGTGTACCGTCTTCAAACTCCAGCACTTCGTCGTAGATTACCTGTCGAATACTTAGTAGGTGAGTGCGTGCGACGCATCGCCGCATTCTAAACTAGATGAATTTCCTTACCTGAGCCATACCGATAGCGCCACCCAGGAAGTATGGATTGAAATATTGGCCGTCTCGTAAATTAATACCAGCTGGCGGATCATGGTAACCGGTTAAAAGGGAGAATATATAATTCTGAAAGCCACGCAATTCTGTTAAACTAGAGGCACGAAAGTAGATAAAGAAATATAGTTGCGCTCGATAATACCTCTCCGTTGTGCCTGGCATTGACTATAAGCGAGAGGTCGGGTGGATAAGCACCGTTATTGGCCGCTCTCGCAGCTTCTTCATTCGGGTATGGGCCCGGTACGTAATCGGACAATTTTCCGGGACGCATAAAGTATTCTCCGACATCGTCCGGCCCATCTCGTATCTGAAGGAAAGCTCGAAATTATTTCAAATCTATACCTTCCTGCATTCCTTCCGCACACCGGCTCTCTTAGCTAAAGCTATTATACCTGAATTTCTTCCGCGAGAGCCTTCGCTTCTTTCTCGGTGTGCGTCACGCCAACAAGATGACGGTAAGCTACGTATTGTAAACTATGACACGCCGAACAGACATTTTTATATACTTCCCATCCACGTCGAAGACTGTAAGAATGCGTACGGCGTTAAAAAAAAATACATCCACTCACTTTTATCCTATCAAGTTTGTACGTACCTTGCGTGATCGAACGAGCTGATCATTCCATAGAACTCCCATTTGTACGTAGGAGCGTGGGCTACGAGATCGCTCGCTCTCACTGATCTGTCCAAAGCGTATATGAACGTCGTGATAGTTCCGGCTGTTACGCCTAGGCATGTTATTAACTGCAATTACAGAATTATTCATTATATAATATGCGCCGTCCGTCTTTGATATAAGCGACGATGAGAATTGTATATGAGGTAAAATAGTAATAATAATAACTAACTCACTATATAAGGATTAGCGACGAAATATCAAAATTGGTGATTGGAGATAGGAGTAAGGGCAAGGTACAGGCGTCTCCGGGCGTTAAATTAAAAACACCTACCACTTTTCTACCCGTAGACCAATCTCTCACGGTGGAAAAGTTGTGGGTCTGTAAAATAAAAGTTTCATGACGTCAGATAGACAGATAAGTAGTCTTCCGGTACGGAGATACTTAGCATAGCGGCACGTGTGAAAATATTGAATTCTTCTCTTATGCGCTTCTACGCTTTAAATAACATGACATATCATAGATCAATAGAGATCCTGTAATAAAGCATAATTTATGTAACCGTTTTAGATTTAATTGATCTAACGCTTATAATATTTTTTAATTGAGAAGGCATAAAGTGAAGTATCGATTCTGCTTGTATCAATGAAGCTAAATTAAGACGCGTCTTTTGATGGATTGAACATTTAATAGATATTATCTAGAGAAATGTCGCGCACGTTTGCCTATGGCAGCATCACAATTTACCGTCTTGATCGCTATTACATAACATGTGTTAAGATAACTATCAAATGTATCGTAGTGTTTTGTTTGAAAACGCATTGTTCGATTTTGCGACAATTTCAAGAATGGGAGCTATGAAAAAAGGTATATTATAAGAAAAATGTCATAGCAGCCGACAACTTCTGCCCATATCAGCAGAACCTTCAATTGTTGTGTCGCGACTATGTCAATGTAACGAACGAAGGAGACTTTTCAAAGGGACATGTCTGTCAGAAATTCCTATAACGTGCTCTTAGAAGTGAACTTTATTTCAGAATAACGTACCTGATTAAATAATGTTCCATAGTTTGCTTTTAAAAGACCCGATTTATAAATCCGACCTAACGTAGCCGCCATCTTGGCCAAAGGTATAATGTCCAAAAGACGTTAGTCAACACATAGTAGGCATAGTAGACACATTCGCGGGAGCATAAGAAACATTTACTCATTCGTATGTTAAAAATCCTATAACCATTTTACATGCTCTTTCGACTGATACTTATCCCAGAAATTCATGCAAACGCGAAACTCCTTCGAGGACTTTGAAGTAGAGATTTTGAGCTCATTTAAGTGATCACGCTTGCCAATAGCTAACATTTAACTGCATCCCTAATGTGCCTGTCTATTATCTTCTTTCGCTAATCTTTCACTCACAATGTCATATTGTTTCCTCTACTTACGCCAGTTCGTTTTCCTTGCTAAAACACACTTATCGTTTCGGAGAAAATTAGAATGAAATTTTCCCTATACCTATAGATTCGCTTATTAACACTTTGACTGCCATGCGTATTTTGCCGTATTAGAACGCCGATGCTATGAAATACTACAGCGTTTGTTTAAATTATGCAAACTGTAAATAATGTGTAGGTATAGGAGACTAAATAATCGCATCACTATTCTAACAATAACTGCATTTATAAAATAATTATTACTACCCATTGCGAATATTTTGGATCTTCAGTAAAATCTCTTGCATCGGTCACCGATGACCACCATGGCAGTCAAAGTGTTAACCCTTTGCGCTCGACCGGTGCCTCTCAGGCACCAAGGCATGTGCTGCGTCAATTCGACCGGTGCCTCTCAGGCACCACTCGCATCGATGCGGTAAAAATTGAAGGTTGAGTGGTAACGGTGTTTATTTGTGTTTGGCCTAACGAATATCGCTTGACAAGTCTACCTGGCCTTTTGTAGATCATTTTATGAGGTGTCTACATAGCTATAAAGATGTCTTATCTCAAAAACACAAACGAATTTCAATGCGTGCATTATGTCTTGAGAATAATAGAACGCTGATAGACGCCGCAACGCTTCTTTCAATTCGCTTCTTTCAAAAAAAGGTACAAAAAGAACCAATCACCGTCTTCGCACTTTTGAGATAAAATGTCTTATCTCAAAAATACTTGCAAACGCGGGTTGAATTCTGTCTTCGACATTAGTTCGAATTCAACCTTCTTGGCAATCGCAATATTTCTTTCAAAGTTAGTGAGCCCAATAAGTATGAAACACGACGAAGAAATGACTTCTAGTGAAGATGAGTTCAGTTTTTCGGCAATAACGAACGAAATGACATCACTACATAGACAGCTTGCCCATGAGAATGAAGACGGAAGTGATGAAGATAGTGACGACGTTATAGGTGTAAAAAGACGAAAAATTCGAATAATCGATAGTGAATCTGAAAGCCAAAGTGGCCAAAAGCCAAAAGCCAACGTAGCACAGCTTCTACTTCACAGAGCACTTATGAAATGATCCGACTCAATGGGAAGCTGCATGTTATTTTGATGGGACAAAAAAAGGATTGCAAAGTTTGTTCCCAACGAAAGTCCGGCCAAAGACGACAAACTGTGTACTATTGTGACACATGCCCCGACAAGCCAAGAATGCACATTGGAGATTGTTTTACAAAATACCACAAGAAGAAAAATTATAGGACGTAATCTTTAATAAATATCCTTCATTAAGTTAAATAAATGTATGCAATGTTAAAATATACGAGTTTAAAGTGTCCTATTGTGCCTAAAATTATTTTAACTCTTTGCGCTCTAGCGGTGCCTCTCAGGCACCAAGGCATGTGCTGCGCCAACTCTAGCGGTGCCTCTCAGGCACCACTCGCATCGATGCGGTAAATTGAGTGGTAACGGTGTTTATTTGTGGTTGGCCTAACGAATATCGCTTGAGAAGTCTACCTGGCCTTTTGTAGATCATTTTATGAGGTGTCTACATAGCTATAAAGATGTCTTATCTCAAAAACACAAACGAATTTCAATGCGTGCGTTATGTCTTGAGAATAATAGAACGCTGATAGACGTCGCAACACTTCTTTCAATTCACTCCTTTAAAAAAAAGGTACGAAAAGAACCAATCACCGTCTTCGCACTTTTGAGATAAAATGTCTTATCTCAAAAATACTTGCAAACGCGGGTTGAGCTCTGTCTTCGACATTAGTTCGAATTCAACCTTCTTGGCAATCGCAATATTTCTTTCAATGTTAGTGAGCCCAATAAGTATGGAACACGACGAAGAAATTATTTCTAGTGAAGATGAGTTCAATTTTTCGGCAGTAATGAACGAAATGACATCACTACATAGACAGCTTGCCCATGAGAATGAAGACGGAAGTGATGAAGATAGTGACGACGTTATAGGTGTAAGAAGACGAAATATCCGAATAATTGATAGTGAATCTGAAAGCCAAAGTGGCCAAAAACCAAAAGCCAACGTAGCACAGCTTCTACTTCACAGAGCACTTCTCAAATTATCCGACTCAATGGGAAGCTGCATGTTATTTTGATGGGACAAAAAAAGGATTGCAAAGTTTGTTCCCAACGAAAATCCGGCCAAAGACGACAAACTGTGTACTATTGTGACACATGTCCCGACAAGCCAAGAATGCACATTGGAGATTGTTTTACAAAATACCACAAGAAGAAAAATTATAGAACGTAATCTTTAATAAATATCCTTCATTAAGTTAAATAAATGTATGTAATGTTAAAGTATACGAGTTTAAAGTGTTCTATTGTGCCTAAAATTATTTGAAGTTAACAGAAACGAACTCATGAAATAGGCGCGCGCGCGGCGGATTACTGTCGAGTTGCTGGTCAGCCCGAGAGAAAAGCGCGTCGAGCGCAAAGGGTTAAATTTGTAGAATTAAAAACGGATGACGAGTCCGTGATTGGCACGCTTTCCAGTCGCACTTCGGCCCAGGATAATGTCATTCTACAATACGACAGCGCCAATACAGAGTGAAAGCTCACAATTAACATTAGGAAATGAATAATTACATTTTCAGTTTCTTCACTTTTCGCGCCTATATTTTCAGAATTATCGAGTGGCGCCATCTTACAAGTGTTATTCGAAACTCATTCTATTCGTGAAAACTCCTTGTAAGATGTGACGCCATCTTGGGTGGTTTGACGAACCACTTGTAAGATGGTGCCACGTCCTGACTCTGAAAAGAAAGGCGGAAAATGTTGATCCATTGAAAATAGAAATTTTCAGTTCGTAACGTTAACTTGCAAGTTATCGTTAAGAAAAAGAAAACGTACTACAGTAAAACCTGCTTTTGTGCGGTGGATAGGGACCGCATAAAAGAAATCGTACAAAAAAATATTCGAAAATTTTATAAATTCTTACATATAATAAACAATTTTGTACGATATACTACCTAAATTTTTTTTATGCGGTGGATAGGGACCGCATAAAAAAAGTCGGACTTAGAAAATACATCAATGATTTATGAAATAGATGAGAGAATGCTTTCAATTAAATTAAATAATTAAATTAGACTTAAAGAAATTGTAAAAATATTTAATTCTTCATTGTACATATATATGGAGATGTTTTCAAATTGTACATTAAATAGTTTGCTGCTACTCGTCGTAATCCAAAACGCGCATCTTCTTGTGATGAATTGGTTGAAAATCGCTTTTGTCGTTTGAAGATAGAATTTCAATTGATTGTTCTTTGGTACCATAAACTCAGTGATCAACTTTTGTCACGACGATCGACTGACCAATTGCTTGTAAACGTCACGATAGTGAAACATGCAGGATCTCAACTCTTCTTGGAATTTGGAGCGTCTTTCCGCATTGGTATCTATTATAAGAAAATGCGTTTCCAATTTTTTTCGAAATCTGGATCCCTGCATATATTTTATCTACTGTAATAGATTCCGGTTCTTCTTGTCCATTTTCACATTCTATCAAACTATTGATAATGTCACTATCATCGACAGTTTGGTCCTCAATCATCTCGTCCAGGTCATTATCGCCGAAAGAATCAAAGCCTTCTCCGCCGATATTATGTGCGAGCGCACTAATTTCAAATAATAACGTTGACGCGTTTTCGGTAACGTTTCGGTTATTTAAACATTCATATATTTCGTCGACAACACGTATACCAGGTTGTTCAATAAGTTTTGTTTTGTTTTGTTGAGAGCGTTGCTACTAGTCCAAATTTGTTTTTGTTTTGTTGGTTCACTCTTCTTATCAACGTATGTGAAGGTTCATTTCAATCAGTCAATTCATTCTTTGTTTACAAGCCATTTAGTGTCGCCGTGTCACAGTATTTTCGACAATGGAAACAATTGAATACCGTGCAGTGATAAAATTCTTATTTTTGGAAGGTGTAGCACCAAAAGAAATTCACGAACGAATGTTAAGAGTGTATAATGAACGTTCACCTTCAATTAGAACAGTAGAAAGATGGGTTGCTGAATTTAAACGTGGTCGTACAAGCCTTGAAGACGATCCACGCGAAGGACATCCAAAAACCGCATCAACACCAAAAATCGTAGCCAAAGTACAGGATATGGTTTTGGAAGATCGTCGATTGACTGAGAGGGATTTAGTAGAGGCTCTACACATCTCATTAGGCAGCGTGAGTCATATTTTAAATGAAATTTTGAGTTTTAAAAAGCTGTGTGCACAATGGGTGCCGCATTCGCTAACAATTGAACAAAAACACATTCGAATGCGACTTTCTCAACAACATTTGGAGCTTTTTAAAAAGGACAAAGTGGATTTTGTGCGTCGATTCATCACTATGGATGAGACTTGGGTCTATCACCATGATCCTAAATCAAAACAAGAGGCTAAAGAGTGGTGTGAACCTGGTTGTTCGGCTTCGAAACGAGTTCGTGTCCAGAAATCGGCCAAGAAGGTTCTGGCATCAGTTTTTTGGGATGCGAAAGGAATTTTATTTGTGTATTACTTGCAAACTGGTAAAACAATTAATTCTGAATATTATTGCAACCTTTTGGACCAGTTGAAGGAAAAAATTCGTGAAAAAAGGCCCGGTTTGCAGAAGAAAAAAATCCTTTTTCATCAGGACAACGCACCGTGTCACAAGAGCATTTTGACAATGGCTAAAATCCATGAATTAAAGTTCGAATTGTTGGAGCATCCGCCGTATTCACCAGATTTGGCCCCCAGCGACTTCCATTTGTTTCCAGAACTCAAAAAATTTATGCATGGCAAGCGTTTTTCGTCAAATGAAGAGGTGGTCATAAGGGCTGTTGAAGCGTATTTTGCAGACCTTCCGGAATCTCACTTCAGGGATGGGATCCACAGATTGGAGGATCGTTGGAGCAAGTGCATTAATGTGCAGGGAGATTATACTGAATAATAAAGTGTATTTTGAACCATAACATTGTATTTTTCTTATCGAACGACAAAACTTATTGAACAACCTGGTATGTACATTGATAGGAAAGATTAAACTGGTGCTAACGCCGCTAAGATTCATATACCGCATAAAAATAAATCGCACAAAAAAAATCGCACAAAACCAATCGCACAAAAACAAAATCGCATAAAAAAGGACCGCACAAAAACAGGTTTTACTGTACCGTCGAACTTCTTACCGTCTGTGCTTGATGCACTTTGCGAAGATGATGATAAATGACATAAAACGTCGCCTCGCCAAAAAGCAGATAAAATCGTACCTTTCTTTTATTATCTTATGAGTCATGCCGGGTTCTTTTACAAGCTATATTATAAATTTGAAGATTGCGCTACAAAAATGTTTTACGAGTCTAATCAGATTTGCATGTTATTGTCAACTACCAATAGATGATCAACGGATAGTCGCTTCCACGCTACAGGACCAGTATCCTGAAACCGAATCCTGTTGATTGATCCTACTTATAATAAGTATTACAGCAATTTCAACTTATGTCTTTTTGGAATTTCAATATTTTAGCAGTCATTTCCGTGTACTTAAAAATGATTGACATTGTACTGTGTCTACAAACCTTTCTGAAAACTGCAAAACAAAAGTGCACTTTATGAAAATTATTTGGTAGTTTACAGTCTAAAATAACTGTACATTGCAATACAGGCACAGGAAAGAAAAGTACATGCACAGTCAGTTTTGCATGTGTAACAAAAATATCTAATGATTGTAGAATACCCTTATCAGGAGAGAATTGCTCGTATTTATGACATATCATAGTAGGATTAACTTTATTAATTTTACTTTAAAAAGGTAGATTTGAAAATTATTTCTATAGGGCTATGTATTTTTGGTCATGTGTCACCCGGGTTAAAAATAGTGGCAAAGAACCTGATAGGAAAAATCCTTGCTATATGTTTGTTGCACGGCTAAAAATACATAACGCTATAGAAACTATAACCGCAATCTGCACTTTTATGTGGAACTTAGTAAAGATAATCTTTTTATGTTTCATAAACATGGCAATAAAAAGTTCCTAACCCATAACAAACAAGCAATAAAAAACAACTCTCATAGTTTGCAATTTTAGGTTGCAATTAATAAAGCTACTTCTACCGTGTGTCATAAATGCTGTAGTAAAAACTGTTGCTGCGTATTCCTGGCATATGACTGAAAATACATGACACTAAGGAGTCAATCATGATAATCTGTAGTTTTTCATCCCACCTAATAAAACTAATTCTACAATGTTTGATACGTATGTTTGATGCACGGCTAAAAATACATAAAATCGCATAAAAAAGGACCGCACAAAAACAGGTTTTACTGTATTTGGGAATTTTTCGAATAGAATAGTACAGTAGTAGGCGACATCTGTTGGCGCCATCTGTTGGCGACATCTGACGGTGATATCAGGAGAATGAGACTGAATGCCATCTAACCTTTTCTCGAGACGCGGAATTTTTGAATATCCATTAATTAGACCTAAGGAAAATTGTAATTTTAAAGGATTCTTCATTAGTTTTCAGGTGAGAATGATCGAGTGATCGAATGCAGATAGATGTTGAGGCTGAATCAGAGGTGGTGAATCCAGAAGATGATATTTGGGTAAAACGCGATAGTCCGTTGTTGGCGACATCTGACGGTGATATCAGGTGAATGAGACCGAATGCCATCTAACCTTTTCTCGAGACGCGGAATTTTTGAATATCCATTAATTAGACCTAAGGAAAATTGTAATTTTAAAGGATTCTTCATTAGTTTTCAGGTGAGAATGATCGAGCGATCGAATGCAGATAGATGTTGAGGCTGAATTGGAGGTGGTGAATCGAGAAGATGATATTTGGGTAGAACGCGATAGTCCGTAGAATGTGTTGTCTAGTAGCGATCGGTGTGTCATCGGGCTGCGTTCGTTGGAAAGTCGAAAGTAACGTGTGCCCTTGCAGATTTGACGGTTTAGAAGCGATAATCTGACGTATAGAGGATCGTGTGACGTGTTGCAGTTGGGTAGACGCAATATAACGAGTATCGGGGAGAAGGTATTGACGAGAAGGTATTGACGAGAGGGTATTGACGAGAAGGCATTCACCCACACATCGAGAAGACTTCTTAAGTTCCAATGTGAAGTGCGACTCGATTAAACAGCTGTTCTGCTGGATGGTTCCTTTGACAGGGAGGTTGACGGATAAGCGAATGATTTATCAAACATTAAACCTTTTAAATGATATCGCGAATATTCCGTGGGGAAAATGAGAATGTCGCAGTCAAGAGAAAACGTCAGATTGACACCCTGAAAATTTTTAACGACAAGTAAGACCATTTCTCTCTTTCCGCTAACCTCTAATTAACCTCACTTGAGAGTCCGTCTTACGCTCGACGCGTCTAATTGGCTATTTTCGACACTTCGACAAATCAAATCTACTTCGGTCTCCTAGCTTAACCGCATTAAGTTCTAACCTACTAACTGACGCAAAGATTCGATCCGTTAACGGAAATTAGTCGAATCACTCGCTACTTTCCTTCGTTGAATGTCCTTCGTATCGTTGCTCGCACCTTCTACCGCAGCAGCTTCTATTTACATCCTATTTGAGCCCATCTTACGTTATTCGTTTCTCTTTCATGCCACAGTGTAATAGAAGTAAGAGAGGATGTTGAATATCAGGTGCAATTCAACGCTAGAGAAAAATGCATGGCTATCATGGTTTCATTATCACCGGAATTTCCATTGGAAAAACCCGTTCTCAGAGTTTCCCCGCCGATAAGTCATCCATGGTGTAACGAACACAGTGAAATTACAAGTGCACCGGGACTGTTGAACGTAAGTTCTTTCTCGACGACAGAATATTTCTACCGATCCTTACGTCAATCTCATTCCTTCGTCGCGACAGTTTACAGTGCACAGTGATCTCGGCCGTGTCGTTCAAGCCATCATCAGGGAGTTCAGTAAAAATCCGCCGCAACTGCTAGAGGACATTTCGCCTGGCTCAACGAAAGCACGAGGTAACGGGCTAGCGAGATATTTAATCCGAATAAATTTCAAACGTACCGGTGAAATTTCTTTTCAGATTTACCGGAAAGGGGTTCCCCGTCATACTCTCTTCAACAATATGCCGAAATTCCAGCGACGTCGTTTAACTCATATTACAATACGCAATATTCGCCGTATTCGTCTCCCAACGCAAATGCCTGTATTTATAATTACAATTACACGAACACAGGCAATACGTACGTATCGGACAGCCACTCAAAAGCTTTCCACTCGGCATCTCAGCATTCTACGTACATTACGAGCCCTAGGAGTAGCGCTCTCCAAGAGCCAGTACAACCCCGGTACAACTCGAGCCAACACAGATCGGCGTATCTGAACTCTCACTATACCAATGCAAACTATCAACAATCCGTACCGAGCCAAGCGCAGCCTTCAGTTCCGCAAAGCGTTGTATTTCCAGATTTAAATAGTTTAAATAATGAGGAATTGCGAAGACTCAACGAAGATGATGACAGGTTAGACGAGTTTCTGGAGAAACATTCCGAATTGAAAGAAATTAATTTGGCTATCGAGGATGCGATGGACTGGGTTGAGAAAACTGCCGGTGAGTAGACTCTGCCACGTTAGTCATTGATTCGCCGAAACGATTTCATATCTTTCGATCGTTGCACGCTGTTCCAGAGGCTAACCTAGCCAAAGAGCCTGAATTGAAGCAATTGAAAGACGACGTCTCCGATAGGGTACAAAGCGTCGCTACATTGAAGTCAAGATACGATCAGTTGATACAACGATATAACAAGCTATCGGAAATATTCGCCCCGGATCACATAAAAGAATGCTTGAAGCAAGCTGCGGACGAGAGTCACGAAGAGAGTGAAAAAATTGCAGAGGACTTTTTGAATAGGAAAATTGACGTTGAACGTTTTCTTAGTACATATATCGAGTGCCGGAAACTAGGCCAAGCGCGACGGACTAAGGAAGAAAAGCTGGCACATCAGCTCAATGAATTGAAGCGGGCTGGTTACTAATATACTGTATAATCATTTTTTCTATCAATCGAACAAACTGTAAATAATGCCTAGTTAAATTAAATTACACTCTCAATTTAAATACCATTCGTATTTACCAAAAATATATGCGGGGCTAGAGCACTTCCTGGTAGAGAGATCATTTTTACATTCTACGCTTCTCACTTATTCTCTATTCTAGTTCATTTAAATCTCATCCTATTCCATACAATCTACCTTCTACCACTTCATTATTTTTACGCTCTTTTTCCATTCTTTTTCTTTCTTTTTAATTGCTTGTCGGTAATATTAACACTTAACGGACGGGTCGAATCTGCTCTGTCTTTCCTAGTTTCCGGGCATTTTCAGCTCTGCCAGCATTGCAAATCGTCTTTTATAAATAATTCAATGCACTCAGAAATAGACTTTGGATTACTGAGTATTTGTTGTACACCAGTAGAACCAAGGAAAGGTTCTAGAGACATTGACTTGTCTTGAGATGCCCATTCATCTCTATTTAAATCATTATCTTCAAATTCACTCTCCGAAGAAGGTAACCTACGTGCAATTTTTTTCCTGGGAGAAAAAAATTCACTGTCATCACTTGAAACATCGCTTTTTTCATCAAGGTTCTCAAACTCAACATCACTTCCGGATAAGTTATCCCTATAAATGGCCTCATCCTTCGGAGGAAACTCTTTGCTGCTTGCCATTTTTATGGTTATAAAATTATTTTGAAATATTTCCTAAAATCAAAACTACGCCGTAGGATCATCAGACAGTTAGTGCTACAATTAATAGCATCAAGAAAAAATAACAATATGTATAAAAGGAAACGCTAATGCAGCATACTAAAAATTCATGCAAAAACGTAGATCTACGTGGCTCGTCCTAGGAAGTCACAATGGAAAAACGTAAATCTACGGGGCCCGTCCGTTAAGTGTTAAATTATTCATTTATTATTCTACAGATCTTCCTAGCGCTGTAACACATAAATAATACACACACATATACTGTATATATGTGTGATGAAGATTTCAAAGAAAAATGCCTTTTATCATATTTTTTCCTTAATTCTAAAACTACACTTCTGTGCAACAGTTGGAAGACGCAACTTCGTGAAATGTCGTCTCTGTGCGGGGCTGAATAACAATCGGATCGTATAAAGACAGTAATAAATACAACATTTCTTCCTATCACAGTTTACTCATTTATACTGAGCGTACACTCAATTACAAAAATAATCGATAGGAAAGAAGCCATTTGATTTTGTTTAAATGCGTGCTGTCAGTCTAGTTTACAGGTTACAGTTCTAGGTTAGAATTCTTTTTAATTGTCAGCGCACGTAGTTGTCGAATACCGATGACTTTATTCACTTACTTCGCCTTCGGTTTGTCATGGATTTACAAAAGAGATCATGATATAACGCGTGCCTTTGGTCACGCGCAGACCCTCGTGATAATGTGTTAATCTTCCAGGATGCATTAACATCCAACCAGGCTTCGTGTCGGTGACTGAGCAGTTGTAACGAATGAATCTGCATCCGCCACCTTCGTAATCGACGTCCTTCTCATTAAGAGCGATGTTTATCGTGTACGTAGAACTATCGTGATGAGGCTTCAAAGACGGCTGTTCATCCGGTCGATATCGTACGACGAAATTCATCAGAGCACGTGGCGGCTAACATCAGAAATACATCAATTATATACTATTAACCAGTTAAATCTCTATCGATTCTACCATTCAAACCATAATACATCTAAGCTTTTTTCAAATTAGGCAGAGTTTAGAATGCAGGGTCTGACTGGTTGATTTTTATACAATTGAGTTACAGGGTAGAGCGCTATTGCGTGAAGCAGTGATCAGTTTCGTTTGTTAGCTACAACAGGCAATATAATTTGCATATAGCCCCTAATATCCCACTGCAGAATATTGGCTTCAACTTGAGCTCCAGCCACCGATTGTCAAAGATTCTCATCCGATCGGATACACCAGATTTTTCCATATCATTCCTCTCTATATGGGGTTTCGGCATGCGACAGACGAAGGTATCGTTAAATCAGTGTATAATGCCCCGAACGAATGAATAGGATTGAAGTGTAACGCCGAATGCCCCAGAGATCAAAAGGCTTACGTCGTCATTGTAGCCCTGATAGACACGTTTCTGCAATGGCCTGACATAGTCTTTTATAAAGTTTATCCAACTGTCATGAAAGCCAACTTGGAGCATGTGAATATCTCGCGTTGGGACAGGTTCATAGCCGGTTTTAAGTCGTGGATCCTAGAAAGAATTGGGCGTGTATCATACAAAAATAGACGCTTACATCGTGGTAGTATCCCGTGTACACAAGCTCCTGCAAAGGCCTAACATATTCCTTTAACAAGTGTAGCCATTGAGGTTCAAAATCGACTTGATTCATGTGAATGTCCCGGGTTGGTACGTTTTCGTAACCACCCGCGAGTCGAGGGTCCTGTTGAAAGAGTAATTATTGGATTATTCGTTTTCGATACCACCTTCTTGCGTACATCATCTCAACAGAGGGTATAGAACAAAGAGGTTATAGAAGAATTATAATGAAGTGCGAACGGTGGAAAATTTCGTTAGAATGATCAACGATCCTTTACATTCCAGACATGAAAGATGGAAGCGCCCATTGGTAGCAGAAGATGGAAACCCCTAAACTTGAAAATAGAACATTATCAAAACGTACAAACAGAAGGTACTCTCGTCAACCTATTTGATTAATTTATCAACTATTCGTATGTTGCGAAACTGCACAATTATTTCAGATTCTATGATTTGAATAAAAACGACGATCAGTTACTAAATTGATTGAGACAACTAGTTAATTTGTCCCGATCCTTTGAATGACGCGTACGTACAGATTTCATGAACATGCTTTTATGCGATTAAATGTAAGAAATATATTTAATCTGAAAGAATGAAAAACTGCATGCATACGCGGCATGTGCGAAGAGTGTCGAAAAATAAATATCGAAAAGGACATAAGAATTTTCTTGAAAGGAACAGCTAAATTCCTGAATGGGAACTTACGTTATTCGATCCATCCGACCATTTTCCAAATGATTCTACAACTTCCACCAACGCTTTAGTAAATTTACGGCTAACAATCGGAAACCAATAGACATCTGGACATGGCTAAAATGAAAAAAATTGTTTATAGCAGTGCATCCTTCGATGTGTCTTTATCGTGCCGAAATCGTTGAACCGATATAACTTAGAATAGTTTACCTGTAGAGCTTCGTGATTCGGACTAAAGTTTTCAGTGTAATTTTCGTGCAAATACCGTCTCTCCCAATCAAGTTTATTATCCATTATTTGATAGAGATCTGGATTGCTTAGTTTAATATCGAAGGTATCTGGATTTATTAAATGTCCAAATTGCAGTCTATTGCTAACATACATAAAGATGTGTCGATTCCTATTGGCACGTGCAAATGCCATGTCTGGATCCAAATCCGGTGCCGAATATACAGGACGAGTGTCTTTATTACTTATCAGAGTAGCGTTTATCAAATAACAATTAATGACGAATGGGACGTTCCATAGACCTCTGCAACGTTAATTAAGAAAGTAATTAATTTGTAGAAGGTGAAAGAAGAATATTTATTTCGTTGGGATATTGAATAAGGGAGGGATCGGCAGAGAATATGGGAGTGGTCGAAAGTGTGATTTATCAGGTTGTTCAATAAGTTTTGTTTTGTTTTGTTTTGTTTTGTTGAGGGCGTTGCTACTAGTCCAAATTTGTTTTTGTTTTGTTGGTTCACTCTTCTTATCAACATATGTGAAGGTTCATTTCAATCAGTCAATTCATTCTTTGTTTACAAGCCATTTAGTGTCGCCGTGTCACAGTATTTTCGACAATGGAAAAAATTGAATATCGTGCAGTGATAAAATTCTTATTTTTGGAAGGTGTAGCACCAAAATAGATTCACGAACGAATGTTAAGAGTGTATAATGAACGTTCACCTTCAATTAGAACAATAGAAAGATGGGTTGCTGAATTTAAACGTGGTCGTACAAGCCTTGAAGACGATCCACGTGAAGGACGTCCAAAAACCGCATCAACACCAGAAATCGGAGCCAAAGTACAGGATATGGTTTTGGAAGATCGTCGATTGACTGAGAGGGATTTAGTAGAGGCTCTACACATCTCATTAGGCAGTGAGAGTCATATTTTAAATGAAATTTTGAGTTTTAAAAAGCTGTGTGCACAATGGGTGCCGCATTCGCTAACAATTGAACAAAAACACATTCGAATGCGACTTTCTCAACAACATTTGGAGCGTTTGAAAAAGGATAAAGTGGATTTTGTGCGTCGATTCATCACTATGGATGAGACTTGGGTCTATCACCATGATCCTAAATCAAAACAAGAGGCTAAAGAGTGGTGTTAACCTGGTTGTTCGGCTTCGAAACGAGTTCGTGTCCAGAAATCGGCCAAGAAGGTTCTAGCATCAGTTTTTTGGGATGCGAAAGGAATTTTATTTGTGGATTACTTGCAAACTGGTAAAACAATTAATTCTGAATATTATTGCAACCTTTTTGGCCCAGTTGAAGGAAAAAATTCGTGAAAAAAGACCCGGTTTGCAGAAGAAAAAAAGCCTTTTTCATCAGGGCAACGCATCGTGTCACAAGAGCATTTTGACAATGGCTAAAATCCATGAATTAAAGTTCGAATTGTTGGAGCATCCGCCGTATTCACCAGATTTGGCCCCCAGCGACTTCCATTTGTTTCCAGAACTCAAAAAATTTATGCGTGGCAAGCGTTTTTCGTCAAATGAAGAGGTCATAACGGCTGTTGAAGCGTATTTTGCAGACCTTCCGGAATCTCACTTCAGGGATGGGATCGACAGATTGGAGGATCGTTGGAGCAAGTGCATTAATGTTCAGGGAGATTATACTGAATAATAAAGTGTATTTTGAACCATAACATTGTGTTTTTCTTATCGAACGACAAAACTTATTGAGCAACCTGGTAGTGAGACCGCCACGTGAATGTTGTTTTTTTCGAGGTGATCGTTGAAATGTTTGTAAAGGAGTTGAGCAGTCGTCGACTGCGATTCGCAGATGAGCACGACAACAATGGGTTATACATAATTATCCAATTGAGATTCATAACTCTGTGACACTGAAGACTACACGTCCGATTCAGTATAAGCCCACTCGTATTTTAGGTTGTAGGGCCGGGGCCGGGTGTGTACGTTCGGAGAAAATGGTGAAATTTTCTTTGAAAGGTAGAAGTGAGAGTCTATTTCTCATTTTACTGCTTGCTACGGAAGCAGCTGAAGGGGCTGTTGGAAGAGGAGGTGGCGGCCGAATGCGTGCCAGAGGGAGATTCTACGGTTCGCGAATCCCAATTCTCGTATCCCATCGTAATCCTGCCAGTTTGCACTACTATCAAAACAAGGACGTAAGTTCATAGGCTCATTGCCCATTTATATTCTACGATCTAATAGAATATTCCGACAGGGTGCCAAAATTGTAGCTACTTCTCATTTCGAGGTCGATTATATGTTGGGAAGAAAGATCACCTTTTACTGCATGGCTACGGGCTTCCCACGGCCTGAGATAACTTGGCTTAAAGATGGAATTGAAATGTATCATCACAAATTCTTCCAGGTACGAATATCATTTTAATCTAAGACTACCTTCCATCCGATTTCGGCGACATTTATTCCGTGAGAGTACGAGTCAGGGGAGGGTGGATGGACAAAAGGGTGAACGAAAAAATTCTTCCTAGGTCCACGAGTGGACAGTTGGAAACGACACGATCAAATCTAAAATGGAAATTGATCCTGCTACGCAAAAGGATGCGGGATATTATGAGTGCCAAGCGGACAATCAGTACGCCGTCGATCGACGTGGCTTTCGAACAGACTACGTCATGATCTCGTATTAAACGAATTCGCCTAACCCTTCTTCGCATTCAGACGCTATATGATGGAACTACTCCTTGTTGCCGATAATAACATCATTACGAAATTACTACGGCCCTACTTTGTGTACCCTCTGTTAGTGCAAACCTTCATAATGCCCCATAGATCTACACTGACTCATGAGTGACATTGGAGGTACACGTCAAATTTCATATTAGCTCATCTTGCGCACATTCATTTCCATCGAAGAATCATTTTCGAAAGTTCTTTTGCACTTGCAATTCAACCTTTTTCTTTCAAATATCTTTCTGTCCCGTCTATGCACACTAGGTATACATTTCTTATAACTCACTGCGTTCGTTCTATCAATAGTGATTGGGTAACCTGTCTTTGCATAAAACAAACTATATCAGATATTAAAGAAAACTAATTGTCAGAATGCAGTCATGAGATTATACCAAATGGGAATACTGATTATAAACAGCAAGTAAACATTCATTAAGGACGAAATTTTCCTACAGTTACGATATTTCCGTAAATTAAAAATTAATCTTTCAAATTTAAAGAAAGAAGAAATCCGCATTTTATCTATTATGAAAAGTAACGCTGGACCCTTACTTCGTGGATTGAAACTAATTGTGCTTTTTCATTCAACAAACACAGAAAAAAAAAATGATCCGAAATTGTTGAGTTTTTAGTGTATTGTGTACAGATGTACAGCTTAAGTTTTTTTTTAGATATAGGTAGATTATCCTGATAATATAACGTTATTCCAGATATAATATTATATAGTAAAATAACAAAGATTATGTAAGATTCCCTTATTTGAAATGCAATCTTTTTATAGATAACATTAAATAAACACATTATTTAATGATCAAATTTACAACGATGGAATAGTTTTTGTTCACATAACTGTGTGCTCTCAACACAGGGGCCTGAGATTTTACCGTAAGACATTTACTATACAACGATATGGATGTAAACTCAGAGTTCCCCCAGCTCTTTTTCATTAACGCATAATAGGCTTTTATAAGCGGGGTTCATCTGTAATGCAGAGCATGAATATGGATATATATTGAGAAATGTTACCATTGTTGAGCAAGCGTAATATAATGATTAGTGAGACAGTCTATTTGCTGCAAAGCAGCTTAATACGAAAATGACAATACCACCCGCAAACTTGTTAATCAGGACGACAGATAAAGGCTCATAGAATTAACTAACGCAAGGACAGAATAAAGATCTACTTATTATAGAATGATTCGAACAAGAGTTATCAATTAGCCGATTTTTTGTGTAAGGTTTGAACAAATCGAAAACCCCCTACTTCATTCTAAATATAAAAATATTCGCTTCTAGTGTTCACACATTCATACATTTGTCTAAAATTGCGTTAAAAATCGAGCAAATTTAGGGATTTAACGATTATACATAATATCGTGTCCAACGCTGTCTACATTGCGTGTTTAAACATATAGAAATATGCTAATGTTCATTTGAATTTTCGAAAGATTAGGAATTATAAACGTAGTTGTATCCAGCAAATGTTTTACTTTACAAATCAGTTTTGTCGAAAGAAAGATTTGTTGGGTGTCAAAGATGTAGCCAACACATGCGAACATAAAGTGCATACTGCCCAATGGTATCTGCTATAAGTCTGTAATAGATAGGAGAGGACACTAGGGGAGTAATGAGTAGGTGCCTGTCAGTTACATCGGAGTTCCGTGTGATCACCGAACGTTGCTTGTACGCAGTGAGTACTCACGAGACGTACGTCAAGTCAAATACGCGATATATCTGATAAACGGTCAATATTACAACATTGCTATGCGTCACTAATCCTCTTCCTCTGTCAAATTCTCTATAAACGAACGGGTTAATTTGTGTTCTTTCAAATGCTGATTGCTCTTGATTAAACGTGTGTCAATGTTGCTAATAAATCGTCCATCGCTATTTCTCGTATAACAAGGTTTAATAGCAAATTTAATAATATTGTTCAGACTAACATGCCACGCATCAAGCTGCTGTTATTCCTGCTTGCGATATTCTTGCTGAACTGTCAAGAAATTCAGTGTAGGAGAGGACGAGGCAGAAGCAGAAGTAAGTCTCGAGTACAAATTGGATTGCCTATTACTGGAAAGTATCGAGACCCGGAAAGCGACCAGTATTACAACAATCACAATGTGCGTAAATCCCTAATGTTGTTGCCGTTATCTATTTCTTCGGCTATTCCGTCCCTGAATGTTATATTAAAAGAAAACCTGTGCACACTTTCAGGGTGCAAAGATTTTACTCGCATCGCATTTTGACTTTGAGTACGTGTTGGGACATAAGATAGCCTTTCTTTGCGTCGCACGTGGAACACCTCGGCCGCATATTACATGGTTCAAGGATGGCACCGAAATTTACTCGCATTTATACCTACACGTTAGTATGAACAAACATTAAGTAAGATCGTAATAAGAACATAACGTAAGAAAAACAGAACTCGATACGAAAGATCTATGAGGCATTTATACATTTGAACGATATATCAGTAACAGATAACACAGTAGCGGTAGGAATTGTGACCAGAAGTTCGATGCGAAAAAAAAAGTGAATACGTAATATGTCATATATTCGCACGACACTTAGAAAAATATATCTACTATGAACGAACTGCATAAACGTTCTCGCGGTTGATAATCAAACTATATCCGATTTCTATGTATTCATATAATGCTTATCTGTAGGTACATGAATGGCAAGTTGGACCCGACAAGGTAAAGTCAAAGCTTGAAATAGATCCTGCGACCCAAATGGATGCCGGTGTCTATGAATGCACAGCGGATAATATGTATAGTATTGATCGCAGATCCTTCAAGACTGACTTCTCCATTGCTTTCGATTAAGTTGTAAAAGCTCTAGAGAAGTAACTTTGAGTCATATTACTTCTAGAAGCGTATTATTGAAAAACGCTGTACGTAAATTGAAATTACTCAAATTTAGTGACTTATGTACGTTATTGCAATAAATGTATGATAGCTGAAAAATGATTTGCAGATATTATTTTATGACAGAACCTTTGAATTACTGAGTATCTATGCAGTATATCGCACAGCAGTGAAACGTACGACGTATTAACCCTTTGCGCTCTAGCGGTGCCTCTCAGGCACCACGGCATGTGCTGCGCCAACTCTAGCGGTGCCTCTCAGGCACCACTCGCATCGATGCGGTAAAATGAGTGGTAACGGTGTTTATTTGTGTTTGGCCTAACGAATATCGCTTGACAAGTCTACCTGGCCTTTTGTAGATCATTTTATGAGGTGTCTACATAGCTATAAAGATGTCTTATCTCAAATAGAGAAACGAATTTCAATGCGTGCATTATGTCTTGAGAATAATAGAACGCTGACAGACGTCGCAACGCTTCTTTCAATTCGCTTCTTTCAAAAAAAGGTACAAAAAGAACCAATCACCGTCTTCGCACTTTTGAGATAAAGTGTCTTATCTCAAAAATACTTGCAAACGCGGGTTGGACTCTGTCTTCGACATTAGTTCGGATTCAACCTTCTTGGCAATCGCAATATTTCTTTCAAAGTTAGTGAGCCCAATAAGTATGGAACACGACGAAGAAATTACTTCTAGTGAAGATGAGTTCAATTTTTCGGCAATAACGAACGAAATTACATCACTACATAGACAGCTTGCCCATGAGAATGAAGACGGAAGTGATGAAGATAGTGACGACGTTATAGGTGTAAGAAGACGAAAAATCCGAGTAATCGATAGTGAATCTGAAAGCCAAAGTGGCCAAAAGCCAAAAGCCAACGTAGCACAGCTTCTACTTCACAGAGCACTTCTGAAATGATCCGACTCAATGGGAAGATGCATGTTATTTTGACGGGACAAAAAAAGTATTGCAAAGTTTGTTCCCAACGAAAGTCCGGCCAAAGACGACAAACTGTGTACTATTGTGACACATGCCCCGACAAGCCAAGAATGCACATTGGAGATTGTTTTACAAAATGCCACAAGAAGAAAAATTATAGAACGTAATCCTTAATAAATATCCTTCATTAAGTTAAATAAATGTATGTAATGTTAAAATATACGAGTTTAAAGTGTCCCATTGTGCTTAAAATGATTTTAAGTTAACAGAAACGAACTCATGAAATAGGCGCGCGCGCGGCGGATTACTGTCGAGTTGCTGGTCAGCCTGAGAGAAAAGCGCGTCGAGCGCAAAGGGTTAAATGATAAAATGTGCCTGTTCGGTTGTTCCCAACTACTTTCCGTAACTGAGATTTCGCTAATCTAAATTGAAATGCGTGGGTTAACTTACCGTCGTTCATCTTTAATTATTTCCATATAGTCGAAGCTTCGAGCATAAAAGCCGTCGTCCCTCATAGCACCCCAGAAGTTACTCCAAGCTTTGTACGGTCGGATAAGTAACGGTGCTACAATTCCACGCTGTTGCTCGACCAATAATTTCAACGTGTACTCATTATCTAGATGCGCCACCGAGTCAATTGAGAAGTATCCAGAACAATTTTTTGTTAAACAATAGTCACTGCAAAGATACGACGCAATGTAGGAATATTCGTTTAACATGGTCGTAATTAACATTACCGTTTGTCTCACTTACAGTGCCAATTCTCTTGCTTGCGCTTCACTTATACCGTCACTAGGTAAGATTCTCTTGACACTCCGATACTTTGTTCCGGCGTTTTCAAGAAATTCCGTTACAACGCCTTCATGATATTCCACACTATTGTGAAGAAAAATATGAACCTTTGATTTTGGATAGATTTGCTGATAAATGCCGTGGAAGAATTCTTCTATGAACGGCGTTGGTCGTTCGATAAATATTGCGATCAGAATGATAGGGAACGTTTCCGGCTCAGTTATGTTCAGTTCTATTGTATCCTCCCAGCAACTTATGCATCCATCATCAGGCGCCCAGGCGCGTGCCAAATAATTACCCAGAGCGTTTAATACCAACTTACTGAACCCGTTACCGTGAAGAACTAGCGGAGCGGTGTTATATGCGGTATTTTGAAGATATGCCTCGTTCCCCTTAAATCTCAATTCAATGTCAGCTGGAAAAATATCAATTCATAAATGCACCAAACATAATCTTACATGTTTCGCCTGTCAAAATGACAGAATATTGTACAGAAATGTTGGTTACACGAGCGTTATGCAACTTACTACTCGTAATTATAGATTTCACTTGCGTATCAGAATCTCGCTAATCAAACAAGCAGAAGGAAAGCAGGGAAAAAAATGAATGAGAATTGCGTCACCATATTGCATGAAATATTGAAATAATGGGATTGGTAATGTCAGTGAGTCGAACAATCTATTCTATGCTTTGACGTATCGTTAGAGCAATAATCTCAATTCAATGTCAGCTAGAAAAATATCAATTCATAAATGCACCAAACATAATCTTACATGTTTGGCCTGTCAAAATGACAGAATATTGGTTACACGAGCGTTATGCAACTTACTACTCGTAATTTTAGATTTCACTTGCGTATCAGAATCTCGCTAATCAAAGAAGCAGAAGGAAAGCAGGGAAAAAAATGAATGAGAATTGCGTCACCATATTGCATGAAATATTGAAATAATGGGATTGGTAATGTCATTGAGTCGAACAATCTATTCTATGCTTTGACGTATCGTTAGAGCAATAATTCATTGGATAAATATAGATTCTTACCTACTGCTCCGTAGAGATTTTGAAATATCTCGGATCTGTGATCGAGTTTGATCTTATGTTTCTCTCTTAATTTTTCGTCCAGGTATATCTTAGTGTAAAATAATTGATCATCCTCGTCGTCGGCAATCGACGAATGTCTTAATAACGCATAAATGTCTGAAGCGTATCCAATGAATCCACCCGAATTCAAGAACCGTTTACCGCGAGACACGCTGGGATGTAGGGACGCTAAAGACCTGTCGGGCCAACAATATTCTTCTGCAGAGAATAATACTCGAGCTCCGGTACTCTCAAATCGTGCGACAATATCAGCCAGTCCACTGAGGTAAATTACGTCGTAACTGAAAAATTGTAAACATGAAAAAACGTATACATTTACCCGTTTGAAAACGTAAAACGACACTATTTCAACTACGCTCAACTACGCTAACAATATGTTAATAATAAAGAGTGCAACGTTTGTTCTTCCGTCCTTTCATAGAAAAAAAGATTGAAGTAAAAGTGTCTAAAACCATGTGCAAAGATCGTGATCACTTTCACACTTCGTATGTGCTCCGAAATTAAGATGTTCCCCAGTAAACTAAAGTACAGTAAAACCTATTTTTGTGCGGTCCTTTTTTATGCGATTTTATTTTTGTGCAATTTTTTTTGTGCGATTTATTTTTATGCGGTATATGAATCTTAGCGGCGTTAGCACCAGTTTAATGTTTCCTATCAATATACATATATGTACATTGTACAAATATACAATCTATTGCAGCAGATAAAATATATGCCAATGCGGAAAGACGCTTAAAATTCCAAAAAGAGCTGAGATCATGCATGTCTCACTATCGTGACGTTTACAAGCAATTGACCAGTTGACCGTCGTCACAAAAACTGATCACTGAGTTTATGGTACCAAAAAACAAATCAATTGAAATCCTATCTTCAAGCGACGAAAGCGATTTTCAACCAATTCATCACAAGAAGATGCGCGTTTTGGATTACGACGAATAGCAACAAACTATTTAATGTACAATTTGAAAACTTCTCCATGTATATGCACAATGAAGAATTAAATATTTTTACAATTTTTTTAGGTCTAATTTAATTATTTAATTTAATTGAAAGCATTCTCTCATCTATTTCATAAATCGTTGATGTATTTTCTAAGTCCGACTTTTTTTATGCGGTCCCTATCCACCGCATAAAAAAATTTTAGGTAATATATCGTACAAAATTGTTTATTATATGTAAGAATTTATAAAATTTTCGAATATTTTTTTGTACGATTTCTTTTATACGGTCCCTATCCACCGCATAAAAACAGGTTTTACTGTACTCTAATTTTGAACATCTTGGCGAATTTTTGATAAACTCAAGGTTAATTGCGCCGTCCCTTAAGTCTGTGTGAACACTATAACTTGTTAGCGAACAATTGCGATTAATTAAGAAAGTAACGATGACTCTTACAATAATTAATAAACCTGTCAAAAATCACTAATTTTGTTCAATGAAAGTTTGCAGTACTAAACTAGTCTGCCTGTTTATCCATCACACGCTAGACTGACTGCAATGAAATATTGAGACGAACTATCGATGAGAAGAGCGTGTAATAATTTTCCTTGATTCCGATCTCGTTACACGATAGTTTTGCTGTTACATTCCGTCCATTATGGTTCATTACCAACAGATTTTTAAATTAAATCAAATAATGAAAGTGAACTATCGATGAGAAGAGCGTGTAATAATATTCCTTGATTCCGATCTCGTTACACGATAATTTTGCTGTTACATTCCGTCCATTTTCGTTCATTACCAACAGATTTTTAAATTGAATCAAATAATGAAAGTGTTTCGCAAGAACACAATGAGAAAAGACGAGTAGATAAAAAAATATAAACTGGTTACGTTCGATAAAGGACGATAATGTAGGAAAGTGTTCGGAAGGGGGATCTTCTACAATGTCTTCTAGACCCGCGTTGTTACCTGTCAGTAAAAAGCACAACTTTTTCCGTCTCGTGCTCGTATTCCTTCAAGGCGTCTTTCAAAAGGTTAATTTTATACCCGCCTCCGATGGTGGTCTTGACATTACCACCTTTCCAAGGGTGGCCCATGCCAAGAACTTTCAAGTTATCCCCGAATCCATATACTTGGACAGATCTGATGAACCTTTTATATCCGTCTGTTTCATTTGACGCTACAGTGAGGACGAGCACATCTGAAAAGGAAAAGTTGTAGGAAAGTAAATAAAACGGTTTATTGGACCGATGAAAAAGTACATTAAAATATAATTTATTAAAAGGTCTTAATGGATTATTAACGCGTTGCTACTACGGAGATTTCCCGTGACCGGCAGTCATTTTTCGACTGGGACTACGATTATCACCGATGACCGGCGCTTCTCAAACATAAAAATGAATTATTAGAATTTGGCTGGAATCGTTTCTTTATTCATTAACACTTTGACTGCCATGATGGTCACCGGTGACCGACGCAAGGGATTTTACAGAAGATCCAAAATATTCGCAATGGGTAGCAACTATTATTTTATAAATGCAGTTGTTATTAGAATAGTGATGCGATCCTTTGGTCTCCAATACCTGCACATTATTTACATTTTGCATAATTTAGTCGAACGCTCTAGTATTTCATAGCATCGCCGTTCTAATATAGCAAAATACGCATGGCAGTCAAAGTGTTAACACTTTGACTGCCATGATGGTCACCGGTGACCGACGCAAGGGATTTTACAGAAGATCCAAAATATTCGCAATGGGTAGCAACTATTATTTTATAAATGCAGTTGTTATTAGAATAGTGATGCGATCCTTTGGTCTCCAATACCTGCACATTATTTACATTTTGCATAATTTAGTCGAACGCTGTAGTATTTCATAGCATCGCCGTTCTAATATAGTAAAATACGCGTGGCAGTCAACGTGTTAACACATTGTTGACCGGTCACGAGAATTAACTCCTTCATTTTCATGGCTAAACGTTTTGACCGGTCACGAGTAACATGAAAGCACTTGTGTCGGCTATTTTAATTTTTGAAACGCAGGGCTATATAGAATATAGCAAAATTTTGTTCATTGTGTTCAATCGCGTCTGTTTTATTATAAAAAAGTATACTTTTCTTGATACTGAGGCTTTTATTACAATTCTAGTATTAGAAAGTGTCAAGAACGACGGAACGTGACGGTGAAGCATTTTTCAGTAAATTATACGTGAATGCTTTATATAGTTGCCCGAGTGATTTTGAAATAAGTTGTAGACATCTGGAAAATGATTGTTGAAAATGAAATAACAAAGGCATAATCTAACTCTTTAAAAGGAAACTGCAACGAAACAAGATATATGTGCAAAACCTCTTGTCTACATTTACGCGTAAATGACTGTTGTACAGTTAATCATACGAAAAAATATTAAAAGTTACATAAAATTTATGTTTAGAGTTCAATTTGAATTCATTATACGCGAACAAACTTTATTGAAGGTTATTTACATCGTTTCACTTCCATGTTCAATTACGAAATAGTAGCCGGTGACTTGAGACAGCTTTTGCCGAAAATTACCGGTCAACAATGTGTTAACAGGGTAGTCTTTAGAGAATGTCGCTCCTTCATTTTGAATCATTTTGGGTGATAACATGAAAGACTTGTGACTTATTATAAAAGCGAAAACTCTAGTTGGCGATGGTAGATGATGCTCAACTAGCATATGGAGTTATCGTGTATGCTAGTTATTCTATGACGTATGAGAGTCTGTAGCGAAGGTGATATCATATGAGAAAGTAGTGCCGGGAAGCATTGCCGCTGCACGTTCAGTTTCTGCCACGCGGTCGCGGAGTTCTCTCAATTTCTGTCTCCTATGCACCACACGATCTCTACCGCACACGTCATTTCAATCTACTCTCATACATTTCCTATACTATTACTAATCAAATTGTCGAGTATTCATTTTTTCTCACTACTGCGATCGCTACCACTTTCACATTTGGTATCAAACCGGCAACTCTTTCATTAACAGGTTTTACAGGAATCACATTTTTTCGAATACTTTTTTTATACGACATAGGTGAAAGAAGAAAAATCGTGTCAACGTATATTCTGTATCGGGAAATATACACAAATATTTTCTCTTTATCCCAGAGATTCTACTGGCGATTTAACTTATAAGCAACCTTTCGATTTGGCTAAGGAACTGGTTTGAATTTTCTACAGACACGAATGATTTCTTTTAAGTAAGAAAATGCAATATCAGTAGCTGAAACAGAAAGTTCTAAACGTTTGCCAGGGCAGAGACTTTGCGCTTGTAGAAAAGGCACATTAATAAGTGCGTAGGTTTCTCGTGTATAACAGTTGCAAGCGATCATTACGCAAGGCAATTGAGACAATTATACTAATTTTTCTACCATTGCCTATTTGCACGACTCAACAGATAAAATGACCGAGTAACGCGTCAACTTAAAATCAACTTTATGGCCGAAAGTTCGGTGTTTTATTGTTGACTGATTAAAATGTTCATTTTCGTCGAAATTTCATGAAAAGAATTCTGAAGTAATAAAAACTTAGTTTTTATTAAATATTTTATTTTCTTTCCTTCTAGTATTTAAAAATAAAAATGATGATTATTATTTAATTAAATAACATCAAACAAAAACTAATTTTTCTACCATTGCCTATTTGCACGACTCAACAGATAAAATGACCGAGTATCGCGTCAACTTAAAATCAACTTTATGGCCGGAAGTTCGGTGTTTTATTGTTGACTCATTAAAATGTTAATTTTCGTCGAAATTTCACGAAAAGAATTCTGAAGTAATAAAAACTTAGTTTTTATTAAATATTTTATTTTCTTTCCTTCTAGTATTTAAAAATAAAAATGATGATTATTATTTAATTAAATAACATTAAACAAAAACTAATTTTTCTACCATTGCCTATTTGCACGACTCAACAGATAAAATGACCGAGTATCGCGTCAACTTAAAATCAACTTTATGGCCGAAATTTCGGTGTTTTATTGTTGACTGATTAAAATGTTCATTTTCGTCGAAATTTCATGAAAAGAATTCTGAAGTAATAAAAACTTAGATTTTATTAAATATTTTATTTTCTTTCCTTCTAGTATTTAAAAATAAAAATGATGATTATTATTTAATTAAATAACATTAAACAAAAACTAATTTTTCTACCATTGCCTATTTGCACGACTCAACAGATAAAATGACCGAGTATCGCGTCAACTTAAAATCAACTTTATGGCCGAAATTTCGGTGTTTTATTGTTGACTGATTAAAATGTTCGTTTTCGTCGAAATTTCATGAAAAGAATTCTGAAGTAATAAAAACTTAGTTTTTATTAAATATTTTATTTTCTTTCCTTCTAGTATTTAAAAATAAAAATGATGATTATTATTTAATTAAATAACATTAAACAAAAACTAATTTTTCTACCATTGCCTATTTGCACGACTCAACAGATAAAATGACCGAGTATCGCGTCAACTTAAAATCAACTTTATGGCCGAAAGTTCGGTGTTTTATTGTTGACCGATTAAAATGTTCATTTTCGTCGAAATTTCATGAAAAGAATTCTGAAGTAATAAAAACTTAGTTTTTATTAAATATTTTATTTTCTTTCTTTCTAGTATTTAAAAATAAAAATGATGATTATTATTTAATTAAATAACATTAAACAAAAACTAATTTTTCTACCATTGCCTATTTGCACGACTCAACAGATAAAATGACCGAAAGTTCGGTGTTTTATTGTTGACTGAATAAAATGTTCATTTTCGTCGAAATTTCATGAAAAGAATTCTGAAGTAATAAAAACTTAGTTTTTATTAAATATTTTATTTTCTTTCCTTCTAGTATTTAAAAATAAAAATGATGATTATTATTTAATTAAATAACATTAAACAAAAACTAATTTTTCTACCATTGCCTATTTGCACGACTCAATAGATAAAATGACCGAGTATCGCGTCAACTTAAAATCAACTTTATGGTCAAAAGTTCGGTGTTTTATTGTTGACTGATTAAAATGTTCATTTTCGTCGAAATTTCATGAAAAGAATTCTGAAGTAATAAAAACTTAGTTTTTATTAAATATTTTATTTTCTTTCCTTCTAGTATTTAAAAATAAAAATGATGATTATTATTTAATTAAATAACATTAAACAAAAACTAATTTTTCTACCATTGCCTATTTGCACGACTCAACAGATAAAATGACCGAGTATCGCGTCAACTTAAAATCAACTTTATGGCCGAAAGTTCGGTGTTTTATTGTTGACTGATTAAAATGTTCATTTTCGTCGAAATTTCATGAAAAGAATTCTGAAGTAATAAAAACTTAGTTTTTATTAAATATTTTATTTTCTTTCCTTCTAGTATTTAAAAATAAAAATGATGATTATTATTTAATTAAATAACATTAAACAAAAACTAATTTTTCTACCATTGCCTATTTGCACGACTCAACAGATAAAATGACCGAGTATCGCGTCAACTTAAAATCAACTTTATGGCCGAAAGTTCGGTGTTTTATCGTTGACTAATTAAAATGTTCATTTTCGTCGAAATTTCATGAAAAGAATTCTGAAGTAATAAAAACTTAGTTTTTATTAAATATTTTATTTTCTTTCCTTCTAGTATTTAAAAATAAAAATGATGATTATTATTTAATTAAATAACATTAAACAAAAACTAATTTTTCTACCATTGCCTATTTGCACGACTCAACAGATAAAATGACAGAGTATCGCGTCAACTTAAAATCAACTTTATGGCCGAAAGTTCGGTGTTTTATTGTTGACTGATTAAAATGTTCATTTTCGTCGAAATTTCATGAAAAGAATTCTGAAGTACACTTGGCTAGATGAAATCGTAAGAGCGATAGCCAGTGCGTTGTTCTTATACGAATGAACTGATAAAAATTCTCAAAGGCACAACGATCTAAAATGCGACTGAGTTAAAAGGTCAAACGTTTGCTCTCGGTACTGCTAGTTATCGCCGTATAATACGAGATAAAGAAGCGACTTCCCAAATTGATGTATTAGGTTGGAGGGAAAGTTCTGTCGTATTTTTAATGGGCAGGTAATTTTTCTTGTAAATAAAAAAACATCTGGCTAGTGAGTCATTCGGATTTTTTTTTGTTTTTTTATAGCTGCTGTATAATATAAAAGGAGTCTTTTTTTACCATTCATCATTTACTTGTGATATTTAAAGTAAAAAACATGTCAGTAGATAAAGTGCATTTACGACACTGCATTTTGTATGAATTCCAAAAAGGAAGCAACGCATCGGTTGCATGTAAAAACGTATGTGCTGTATTTGGGAAAGATATTGTAAATGTTCGTACTTGTCAAAGATGGTTTAGCAAATTTCGTTTTGGGGATCTGAGCCTCCAAGAAAGTGATCGATCTGGACGACCATCCAACATCGATAATGATGTTTTACGATCCATGTTGGAAAATAATCCACATTTAACAAGTCGAGAAATTGCAGAAGAGTTTGGCATTCATCATACAACACATTAAATGTATTATGATTAATATTAAACACATATTTGTATAAATTAATTCAAATAGTTTCTTCAAAATACGACAGAACTTTCCCTCCAACCCAATACATTTTTTCGTTAGTGTTGTAATTGGTACGCTTAAGCGTTCGGTCGCTTGCGTTTCGTCGGGAAAAAAAGTCTTCTTTGCAAAAACGTAATATTTGAAATTGAATTTGCCGGCAAAACCTTAGGATTCAAGTTTACTAGATGTTTATTCGATGGGGGTTGGAGCCAATATCCGAAAATGATTCCTTTTGCCTGAAAGAAACTGATCGGTACCTATCTCGTCAGCAGAGTTGGCATAATGAGTTCGCAAGACGAGTTGACGAGTAAGGAATTATTATATATATTAACACTTTGACTGCCAAGCGTACTTTGGTATGTTAGAACCGCGATGCGATGAAATACTGCAGAGTATGATTAAATCGTGCAAAATGAAAGTAACGCAGACTTGTCAGAAGCCAAATTATTGAAGCACCGTTCCAATATCAATTGCTTTTACAAGATTGCAAATTGGCTTCATTCCGAATTTTTTTGCATTTTTAGTCAAATCTTTTGCACCGGTCACTGGTGACCACCGTGGCAGTCAAAGTGTTAACGAATCGAAGCGCAACATTTAAATAGAAGTGAACTGAGTGAAGTGAAGTGCGTAATAAGAGACTTTTATCGGAGAATCGGAGACATGAGACCGTTAGCGGGCGTTAAAGCTCGCATGCACTTCACGCTCCCTTTCCTTGAAATAAACGAAAAAGTGGAAGTGTCTAAGAAACGTGTATTTACCGTTCAGTTCTGCGGTCGGTGGTGGACTCTCGCTGACCACGTGGTATATCAAACACACACTCCAGATGAGCGAACGTGCGACTGCTTTAACGTGCATGTCGAAAAGGAATGAGAGGAAAGGGATTGACGCGAGATTCTGCTATTGAGAACGAACGCGTCGCCTTCGTTTTTCTTACGAATGCCTCTTGCGGATGCCTCCGCCGCACAAATACGCGGCACAAATCGCCCACACCGAAGCACACCCACACCGATGCAACCACACCGACGGCACCCACACGATTTCCTCTTCCGACTCTCTCAACTTCGGCATTCAACTATCCATACACGCGCGATTAACATACCGAGGAACCGATAACGACAGATCGCTTACTCTTCTTTCTCTTTATCCACTCTTTACTCTGATATTATTTTCACGGAATCATGCCATTTCTTAACAAAATGCCGCTTAATCTATTAACAATTGATCAGTGTTCCTTTTCTTTCTCATATCCCAGAAGAATTGACGCGTGTTTTCCGCGAACCGACTAACCTTCAATTCGGTACGATTCGCTTGCACTCAGTTCGTTTCAAGTTATCCAACTATAACTGTCACTCAATGCAACTCACTTGAGATATATGCATTTGACGTGCACGATAGGACGCAGAAGAAACTGTAAACGGTTATTAATGAGACATTTTAAGTTAAATGTTGACAGCGCACGGAAAGTGGCCCTTTTTTTAGAACACCCTTGAACATAGAGCAACGTTACTCGGTAGATAGATGATGTTTCAGGGGAACTGGTCGGATGCTACACCAGATGGCACTCAGCTGCCATATAGTCTCATTTTTCTTCCAATTCCTAATTGACCAAATTATATTTTCCACGATAAATGTGCCCATAATTATGAAAGTGGTCTAAGTCAAAATTAAAAAAAATGAGTTTATCAGTTATTTCATACCACATTATTTTTAACTAAATTTATTCAATGTAATTTTTACGAAATTGTCAAAAATGAACCATTAGATAGTGGTTGTAATTTCAACATTATATGGAATTCATTTAGTTTTAATTATAAAAGTGGTCTAAGTCAAAAATTTAAATAAATTATATAAACAACTTGAAAATGGCACGTGGCCTTCTTTGACGCGTTTCTGAACTACATAATAAAATAAATGACAATCAAATTTTAATAATAACGACAACGTCATTACTAGAAGAACCAATAACAAGAAGAGTAAAAAATACCGCGGGTGAATCTGTCTCTTGGCTACAAATTCAATGGATGAGATTCTTGAAAAATGAACCTTATAAAATGTTCTATAAAACATCTTTAGATGATTCTAAATTTCACGTTTTGGATCTTTCACCTAAAAAAGGAAGACCAAAAATATACGGAAATATTAAATTACTTCCATTATACACCACCATTAGACCAGTATCGGAAGAAAAACAAAGATATTATGAGTTTACTACCGTACATCCCTCCAGTTTTTCAGGAACATTTTAAGAATCTTAAATACTCGAAATAATGATAAAAATGGATTACTGTTTAAAAATAATTAATAAATGTAATAAATGTTCCCGAATTATTTCAATCAAATTATTGTTTCAAATAAAACTCAAAGTTCTTTATTGCTTTAAGTCATTTATAGGACATTCAGTTAATTTTGAAAATGGTCTAAGTCAATTCAATCTTTAAAAATAATATTATCGTATAAAATTCACACAGAATTTCATATTCATAGTAAATTTCCATTAATTAAGACTAATAAAATTATAAATTAAAATGTCGCATAATGTAAAAATATTTTTTAATTTATTCAAATGCAATTCATTAAATATCTCGAAACAAGAAATATATGACTTGGACCACTTTCATAATTATGGGCACAAATTAACAATAAATAATGCACTTTCTTGACTTTGCGATGACAAATTGTTATTGAGTCGATTCTCGAGAAAGCTGTCTTATAAATAAATCTTTTAAAATATCAGTTTGACATAATATTGGGTTGGAGGGAAAGTTCTGTCGTATTTTAAAGAAAATATTTGAATTCATTTATAAAAATATGTGTTTAATATTAATCATAATACATTTAATGTGTTGTATGATGAATGCCAAACTCTTCTGCAATTTCTCGACTTGTTAAATGTGGACTATTTTCCAACATGGATCGTAAAACATGATTATCGATCTTGTATGGTCGTCCAGATCGATCACTTTCTTGGAGGCTCAGATCCCCGGAACGAAATTTGCTAAACCATCTTTGACAAGTACGAACATTTACAATATCTTTTCCAAATACCGGACATAAATTTTTACATGCAACCGATGCGTTGCTTCCTTTTTGGAATTCATACAAAATGCAGTGTCGTAAATGCGCTTTATTTACTGACATGTTTTTCATTTTAAATATCACAAGTAAATGATGAACGGTAAAAAAGGACTTCTTTTATATTATACAGCAGCTATAAAAAATCCGAATGCCTCACTAGCCAGATGTTTTTTTTATTTACAAGAAAAATTACCTGCCTATTAAAAATACGACAGAACTTTCCCTCCAACCCAATAGTTTGTAAGATCGACGATATGAGGAAAAATCGAGACATACCTGTAGTGTCAATCGGTATTAAAGAACACTCCAGCTTCCGCTTAAATCGTGCCACCACCGATTCGTGACTCCATACCATTTCATCAAGAGTCGTCACACAATTTCTAGCGGATAAACTTTGCACTTTTCTTCCACATGATCCGAGTTCTGTGTCTTCGCCGCTTGTATCGCTTATAAACCAGACAACAATAACGGTGGCACATGCTATTATGTTCCTCCAAACAGTCATATTGAAAAATAATGCACCTCTCGCGATACGTATTGATACGATGTTAATAGAAGCAGAAACTTCTGAAGAAGGAATATTGAGGAGGATTGAAATAATTCTATAATCGGTCAATGATTTCCAATGACTCGAAACGGAAAGTTGAAATGTATTTAAATGGAAGGAAGAGATCGCAAAATGCAATCTGTTAGGAGAATGTAATAATCGGCAGGAGCAGAGTTGACTAGTCGCAGGGTATCCTATGTTTGACCAAGATCAACCACGAGCGGGTATCAAACTGATTCAAAGCCAGCGGTGAAAGTGACTATTACACGCTTCAATTTTTATTCATTCCCAGTGGAATTGGAACATTGTTTCGTGTTGGTAAGAGCAAGAAACCGGGAACATAGCGATTATTTCGACTAGGTCAGTTTTTGTTCAGGTAAACCCGCTCTTGGCGTGAGGCGATTATCAGTGAAAGAAAAATGGCGACTCTTAGATGTAGACAAATTACGAGACAATTGTATGAAATTATAATTATGCAATGACTTTTTTATACATATTGGTCGACGTCAGACGGGAACGAAAGTATTCTTGACGGAACAATGCGCATACGGTCAATTTAAGTGAACTTTCTCGCGAAATTCTCCCGATAGAGTGAGACTTTGGCATAAAACAATAAACGTTACGACGTAAAACTGTATTTACACTAAACGCTATTTTAGTGTCTGAATGTCTTATAAGAGCGCAGCAATAAATTAACTGTCGTCTGCCCGATTTTACCGTCACTGTGATTTTTACTCACTCTAACATATTTCGTTGTGGTGAAACCAGGTTAATGACAACGCGTTTTATTGTCTGCGCGCGCACATCTACTATTTCCTAGTTGACAGTAACTATAAAAAAAATATATGTACGTATATATGTGAAAGAAACAAGAAACTTATCTTATTGGATATAACGACGTTCTGAACGTACATATAATACCAGCATCCTATATGCCATATTTAAGTGTTGTACGGATCCCGAATGGGAGTGAAATGAATGAATCTATTCCAATACTCGCAAGTGACGAACCGATATCAATTCACTCAAACCGTTACAACATTTCACGTGGATTTATTTTTTCTCGATTCAACTTAAATATTTGAGTTAGTCGATGTATAACTCGAATAATTAAGTATTCGAATACTACCGGTAGGTCGATACTTCTAAGCTATATGTATAGTCGAGAACAATTGTTGAGAATAGTACTGGTAAGAGATCGACCGTTATATCTTGATACGTCGGTTGCAACAGGAGTTTTCTGAGTATGTAGATAATTAAGTTATGCGCTACTAGCCAAGCTAATGCCCAACAAATGGGATTGACCAGCGGTTTAATATGATTACTGGGGCAGCGGGCTAGACTATTCTGAGGCTTCTTTTACGTTTTGACGGAAATCAGTTTGCAGTTCCCGTACGTCGATCACCATCAGTGTTTCGTTTCTGAGTTCAGTCTCACCTCACGTCGTTCGGTTATATACGTATTTGTAATTTCACGTAAAACAGCGAAATGGGAAAGGACGACCCAGAAACAGCAGCCCTTAAAAAGGAACTGGAGGATTTAATTAACAAATGCAAGGTTGCTTACGTAGAATCGAAAGACGCAATTTAAAAGGGAGCATGCCACTTTTTACAGAGGACGGAAGGGCTAAAACGCGCGAATACTAAAGCTTTATATTGTTACCCTAGACGGCCGCACAATGTTTGCATCCGGAAACGCATTTATTACTTCTTAAAAACGAATCGGGAGTATATGTTATTCTACTTATATAATTATTTTTATTAGGAAGTAACGCGCTATACTCCACTCGCGATACTTCCTACGAATGTTTTTCTACGAATCATACATCTATAACGTAGTTAACGAATCAATTATTATTGGGTACGTGTGGCATATTTCCTTTTCCGATTGGCGTAACTCTGATTAAGCTTAGCTTCGATTAAACCTTACGAATACCTTATTTGAATTGCAAATAAACCTTCTCATTTATTATGAATTTACGTTCGGCGCATAACATATGGAAATGATCGATCAGAGATGATTTGAGAAAAGCAGCTGCAGAAAGTACACAATAATTCGATTCCAGCAAATCGATGCTTCTTCTTTTCTGTCTTTACACGTTTTTGGACGCAAATTCTATTTGGAAAATAACGTCATTTAGAGAGAACATTTCAATCGTTTCCATTACATCGAAGAAGTGTAGCTCAGCTGTTTTTGAGTAGATTGCAATTTCAATTGATTCGATGCCAATTTACAAATGCATGCATACATGATGGTTATTACAACGTAATACAGATCGACTTTCTCTTAAATAAATAAATAAATAAGAAATTGGCAATTGCCAATGTAAAAAATAGACTAGTCATTAAAGGAATTTAATGCTCTTCAGTTCTTCCAATTAAACCGCGTCTTTGTTATGTGTTTATCTTATAATGAACACCCGGTAGATTCCAATAACAGATAACAGTATAATTTAGTTTAGAAAATGTTAAACATTAGAGGCACATATGTATGGGATTATTCCAATAGATTGACAGAGTTTTCGTATTAACATTGTTCGCTCAACATTAGTAGTACTTTAATGTAAAGCAACCGATGTCTATACTGACAGAATAAGTCATACACGCTTGTAATCTGAGGAATTAAACAATAAAATCATCACGTACACTTGGAGTCTCTACAGAGGATCCGTTATAAGCGACTTTAAAGCCGAATACCTACGTTTATACTTTTGCAGTATCTTATTTAGCCTAAGAGAAAGTCATTCAGTCACGTTACAATGACCATGCATCGCATGAACGGAACAGCCTATAACACTACAAAATATTGAAAATTGGCGCTAGTATTAAGCAGAGACTTAGCGGTATATTTTTATGCATACCATTCAATATTTTCACGGTATTCCAAGTTCAGCCGTTCTGCGTGATAAAAATATTACATTTTTTCTCATATTCACAAGCATTCTTCAGGCATACTTGTACATGTTCATGAACCATAGATACTTCCTTCGTCAATATTATAAGTACAAATATAAGGTTTCAAAGTAAATTATTTACAATAATAGATTTGCTGATAAGTTTGCATTGTATTTATCAGGGAGATCAAAAGAAGCAACAAGATACCACTTTGGAAGAGGCTTGCAGTGGCGTAGCAGATGCCCCCAAAGTTAAACTATCGACGAAGAAATTATTGAAAGGACACATCAACAAAGTGAATTCAGTGCATTTTAGCGGCGATAGCAGGTCAGCATTGTGTTATGGAAAAGTACTTGTATATCACATGTATTTTTATAACACACTACTGCGTAACTTATCAGTGATTTTATGCTCCTATTACGCACAACTTATTTCGCCTAACTCAAGTATACAAGAACGCGAAATCGTTATCGCGCTGAACGGTCGTATAAATGCGATTAAAATAATTTTATATAGTCGTTCAATAAGTGCCGCTTAAAATAGTGAGTACTTTTGAACCTTTTAAATGTTACTCTATGCCAAGCATTTCAATCTTTTATACTTTGCGGGACTGATCGAAATATATTACAGTTTGCTTTCATCATTGTGTGCTGTAACGCATAACATTTTGCCGTGCAAATTAACGCTTTTCTTACATGTTACATAGGTTGTAACAATTTTTAAGTGAATTCCGTCTCATTGTGAACATATACAAAACATTCGTGATTAACGCACGGATATACACACGAATAGACTTTGTGCACAGACTTATAATGAGAATAATGAAATTTATCATAGGCATTGTGTGACGGGATCCTTGGATGGAAAATTAATAATCTGGGATTCTTGGACCGGTAATAAGGTCCAAGTAATACCATTACGTTCCGCATGGGTAATGTCTGTAGCGTTTGCACCATCTGGCAATTTCGTTGCATGTGGGGGAATGGATAACATGTGTACCGTGTACGACGTTAACAATCGCGATGCAACAGGCTCTGCAAAGATCGTAAGGGAGCTGCTGGGCTACGAGGGATTTCTCTCGTCTTGCAGATTCCTCGAAGATAAGAGAATTATTACTGGTTCCGGAGACATGAAGATGTACGTGAAAAAACACCATTAAACTTTATGTCACTTATGTTGCCTATATTTTCCTCTCTTTAACGGTAAGGAGTATTAGTCAATAAACAGCAAATTTTGTCCTCGATAGAAGTTATTAACATACCAAATTGCCGTTTTTTTCTTTTTTTTTTAAATCTAAAACATACCCCCCTGCGCAGTTGCATATGGGATTTGGAGGCCAATAAAAAAACCACGGATTTCTGTGCACATGCCGGTGATGTTGTAAGCATCAGTCTGTCGCCTGATGGGAATACTTACGTTACAGGATCAGTTGATAAAACTTGTAAATTATGGGACTTACGCGAGGAGAACGCCAAGCAAACTTTTTTCGGCCACGAGGCAGACGTTAATTCGGTTTGCGTGAGTATGGACTGTGATCACTGAACGGTGTTTAAATATAAGAGGCCTTTCTTGTGGAACATGCCCTTAATAATCTCGATGTTACTTAAATATGAGTGTGAATAGTTGTGTTGCATACTTCTTACAGTATCATCCTTCCGGGCAAGGTTTTGTAACTGCTTCCGAAGATAAGACAGCACGGCTTTGGGACTTCAGATCCGACCAACAGTTAGCTACATTCAAGCCTCCAAATTCAAATCCTGGCTTTACATCGTGCGGTTTATCTCTTAGCGGCAGATTCATTTTCTGCGGTAGTGACGAAAATTCCGTTCACATATGGGACACGTTGAAAACTCAGCACAATGGTATCAGATCTCTATGATTGGAATCATCTCTCTTGTGTTCTTCTTCATAGAACTTTTGACAAACAATATTAATTGACTTTTTTTACTTGAAGGCGTCATGTCCGGCCATGAAAACAGAGTGACGTCCCTTTCCGTTGCTGGGAACGGTATGGCGGTAGCCACGTGCTCATGGGATCAAAACGTTCGCATTTGGGTGTAGAATTACGGATCCACTTAATTAGGTGTACACCATGGGTTAACCATTTTCCCAAACAACTGGTCGAACAAGGCAAGACTGAGAAGAAAAATTGACGACATTGAAGATAAATTAATCATTTTACTTGTTCAGCACTCATGCGCTTTCCCATTAATAGAGAGTAATGGCGTTTGTTGTCGAAGCCGTCTTTTTTGAAGATATAAGTTTCATTCATCGATTAGTTTGCTATGGCATGAAATTCACACTGCAACTAATTTTATGAAATTTTTCGGAGAATTTTTCGTGTTATGTACTTTGACTATGACTGTAACATCGTCCTTGCGTGACATACGAAGTTATTGAGATTACACTTACATAAATATATAAATAATTTTAGGATCTCCTGTTAATACTAAGCAATCCGTACCAACCTGTAGTAATGAGGTAGTAGTATAAGTAATAAGAACTGAAAACACAGAACGCGGTATACACAGCACTCACTGAGAACTGCTGATCTCCCGTCAGCTCTTCTTCAGCCAGTCGTATTTTAATGTGACGATAAACGTGTTAAGAAAAATGCAAATCATAAGACTATGCATATAACTACATTCAGTGTTTTGTTCGGTAACGGTTGATCCAGTAAACGTCTTTGTAACTGCTAAAAACAGAGAAGCAGAAGCCAAAGTGCATTTAATTGCTCATCTGCTTCTGCAAAATACCGTACACAGGATATAATAATAAGAAGAAAATCAACCGTGGAGAGCAAAATTATTCAAAGTTTGACGCTCTTTCGTCCGAAATATTGCCGGTAGAGAGCCACCTTAAAATTTGACTTTTTATGCTATGATGTGAACTGCCATGTTTATTTCTACATCATACACAGTACACGACCCTTCACTGACGTTTGCAGAATGGTGCGTCTTGAAAAATGTTTCTGTATTTATATATACCTACTAACGCAATATTCCTACAGATTTTGGTATATATTAGGCGCGAAGCATGGGTGTCGTAAAGAGTGATTCCTTAGCCAAAGATGACGGAAGATATTGCTGTGCATATCTCTGTTTTTCGTTCATGTATATCCTGCCTGTTAACGGCCAGGTAGTAAACTAGGCCAGTGGCTCGATGCTACTTTGGATGGGCTGAAAGCGTAACTTAATTTATATATATTTATATACTGTGTGTATACACGCAAAGCCGTGTGTTTCTTTTAACGAATGACCAATGATTTACATCTGCCACGAAATTGTCCGTAATGTACAGCGCGTTGACTTTTAAATGAAAACATGCATTCTTTACCTGATCACAGAAGCGTGACCGAGTTGCGGAACGTAGGTGTTCGATCTTTCATCAAACTTACATAAGAAGACTCTACTGTAAACGCAGAGTAAATTCGACGGAGATTAAAAACTGCGTTAATCTTTAAGTCTTACCACAATCACGTACCACGCCATCACTTATGTACACTCGCTTTGAGAACAAACGAACACGTCCTTCTCATTTCGCTGCCAACTCTTATTGAAAATCGATAAGATCACACGCACTTTCTCGAAGCGGATTAACTAAAAGCCATCGAGATGAATTAGAAGTGCTACTATTACTGTAGCTCCAGCTTCTTTGGTAGCCCATTTGTTAGACTCAGATTGTGGATCAGTGCTGTCTTTACCGCCTGGACCAATAGTGTATGAGCCAGGTCGTACTAAAAGTTGGAATGCCGTTGATGCGTTTAGCTTCTTATTTGATTGCGTGTCGATGTATCTGAATATTTCATGGGGGGTAGTATTAGGTATGCGTTACGACGTTTTCAATCATTTTCGCGAGCGTCACATAATACTCACGGGTATTTTCTTGTAAATTCCTCAGACGCGGCGTATTTTATGCTGGGAGAGAAAGCGACTTGAGGATTTTGATCCTCGGTCTTCATGCTTATTGTTAAATTACTTGCATCTAATTGTTCCTTCGTCATGAGTTCTCCTTTGTCCAATATTAATCTGGAATTATTAATAAAATCTTTTTGTCGCAGGTTTAACACTGGTAATTCGTTTGTTCGGTAGACTATTGCTCGCAAGAAAGACGATTATTGGCTTAACATAATTACCTTATTGCGTCCAAACGTATTCCGTAAAATGCAACATGCCATTTGTCCGTTGTACCCTGGGGAATTTGATTCGCGTTGATACTTTGTCTCAATGGAAACTTGGTCCATCCAAGAGGTACTGCATATTCGGCGGGTGGCTCACCCTTCTTACACATCGCAGCGTCACCTTCCATTTTATAACATAAATGGCAATAGCAAGTTACATCGTCAAGAGAAAAGAATTCATCGGGGAGGACAAGTGACTTCTTTAGCCTCATGCAGGCTTTTAAGTACTCGCATTTCTTTGAAGGTGAAGCGATAGTACTGAGAGGGGTGGACGGCAACGACGGTGCTTGCATTGATTGTACGGATGATGCATTATGAACGTGATGATTTATCGTCAAATTTTGGCTCGGAGGTGTATTATTCCCGCCCAGACAGTTGTCCCGTGTTAAAGCTACCACAGGTAAGTTAACCGTATTGTCCCAACTGTTGTTCGATCTTACTTCGTGAAAACTTGACGAAATATTGTTAGAGAACTCAGTAGCAGATATATTAAGCGTGTTCGGTGCGAGATTCTGAGAAGAATATGAACCGCACTGGGACATACTTAGTATATTGACTGGTAGTCCATTTTGATGCGTGGCGCTTATACTACTGACCTGACTATTGGACGCTATGCTTTCGTTTATCGCATTGTTTGCGTTGATCGCCGTGTTCAGATTAGTCATATTGCTAGCACTTGTAACAGTCCCATTCTTAATATTAATATTAGTTGCATTGTTTATCTCTACATTTGTACATTCATTCCTAATACTTAAGACGTTTGCCATCCCCCTGTGTTCGCTGTCAATAATAGCTTCGCCTACGTTATTCTCTGCTTGATTATTCGATAACGTATTACTGCTGTTTAATTGGACTCCGTTACCGACGTAATTCTTATTCCTTGCACTACGCTGCGTGTCATTATTCAACTCCGAACAAACGTCTAAATTATTACTGTCTGACGCACTGGAGGCTGCTCTGTTGGCCGTCACATTACTAGGTGAGTTTGCATTATTATTGCCATGGGGTAACGTTGCAAACTCAACAATATTGTCGTCCTTGGTATTCACAGTATACTGATTTGCTACTCCTGGCGAAGTTGCTGGTGAAAGGTCGGATGAAGTAGCTGGAACAGTGTGCTCTTTTTCATGACATTCTAAATCAGCTTTTTCTCTCGAATTTTCAACGTCTTCCAATTCAGTCCGGGCATTCTCTGTGGGAGCCACAAGTATACTGTTATCGACAGCAACATTTGCACACGACGCTTCTGTTGTTGTACCAGCTATAGAAATTTGCTCGCATTGTCCATATAAATCAATTACAGCGTACACATATGGAGGTATATCTGTAGCGGCTACTCCTTGATCCGCACCGTTAATAAATAAATGCAATCTGCTTTCTTCGTCAATTAATAATCCTACGGTGGAATTACACTGAAGATTTTCTAATTCCGATCCATACCTTGTTGCAATCTAGAATTAAAAGTGATTCGTTATCTGTCTAACATCCTCTTATAAAACGAATAAGACGGATAGAAAAATATCAGTACCCTAACTCCATTATGCGAAATCCAATCGCTGCAAATTATCCACGAATGTTTCTTGAATCCAAGAGCAGTCAATGGAAAACTTGCCTTTTCTGGCGATATACACGATACACCGCATAACATGTTAGACACCCAACGTTCATTTAGTCTGTCAACTTTTACCTGGAATGGCTTATCCTTCATTAACGGGCGACTAGACATCACTACACCTAAAGATATATAATTATTGCGCAATATATGTCATTAAATACGCATATGACCAGTATCAATATACGGTATTCGCACACAATACCTTGATTATAACTGGCTACTCTTCGTGCAACAATTCTTCTTTCAAGCTCAATGTTTCTGCCATGATTTTCATGGAATTCATAGTTCCAGTCTGTTTCTGCTGGCAAACTGGGTGCTGCTTGCGTAGGCGTAAGTGTCAAATCATTTACTAATTTTCCTTCGGATACATCCATAGACGTGTCCATTCCCGCATCGCTAAAGTTGTATTGAATAGTTAGACTATTGAAAAAAGTAACATATCTATCTGTCGATAGAAGGAAGCACAACATACTTTCTTAGAGTGGGTGGCATAGGATCCAGTAATAATTCCAAGGAATCCTGCAACCTTAGACTAGCATTTGGTGAAATTGTTGTAGTTTGTTGTTTCGTACTTGTGATATTTATAGCTACTGTACTGCCAAACAGTTCAACTATTCCAAATACCATCTCTGGTATACCAGATGCAGCTACGCCCATGTCCTCTCCGTTAATGTAAAATTTCAAGTTTCCTTCATGCGTTCGTTTAACTCCGATTTTATCACCAACGCGAAGCCAATCCAAACTTGGACAATAATTCAAGCAAAGTACATATCCTGTGTGCCTTACTTCATTTCCTGTATTATATAAAACGTTGAATGATTGCATGATTGCATAATGGTAAATGCGTAATTTTAGTATCTACCTGTTAAGTACCAAGCATCTGCAGGTACAGATGTCATCCCAAGTACTAAATTCATAGATGTTAGCCAATTTCCATTTTCATTGCTAACAACGCCTATTCTTAACGAACCACTCCATTCATACGCTACCTCTTGGATGGCGATCTCAAATATTTCATTGGTTTCTAGTGCAGACTCGGTTAATAATACTGCGTTACTATATTCTCTGCATCTAGTCGCTACAGTTCTATCGCTATTTAATTGAATATTTAAACCGGCAGATTCATGAAACCTATGCGTAATTTCTACTTGAACCTGTGGTTGAATTACGGACGTAGGTTGTTGACTAGTACTGTTTTCTGATGGCAAGTACTGTTGCGTTATTGGATCTCTACGTTCCGGCAGTACAATTGTTACCTGCGTATATTAAATGTTTTCCAATTCAAAAGAAGTTAGTCGTTCTAACGATCGCACAGGTTAATGGTATTGTAACAGGTTTTGGTATTACGAACCTGAGCACATTGTCCATACAAATCAATAACGGGATAAACGTGCGGTGGCAAACCTGTGCACGCGGGACCTTGATCTACTCCATCGAGATAATAATGCAAACTCGTGTCTGCACATCTCATCATACCAATTCGATTGCCTTCGACCAATTTGTCCAAGTCACAAGCATAATTGTTCTTTAACATGACACCGTCCAGCATTACAGTAGATCCGGAAAGCATCCAAGTATCATGATCGATATCAGTCATGGTAGACGGAAAATCCAATTCATCAGGTATAATGACAGTTACCCCTAAATAATAGTTTCCGGTTGATCAATTATCGAAATTTAAATGATTCATTTTCTCGACTATATTAATGTATCAGCTTTTCACATACCCGCTTCTATGGCACCCGACCATCTATCAACCATTTTATCTATTGACACTTCGAACATTTCTCCATCTCGTAATGCACGATTTGCAATAACGATTGCTTCATTAAATTCGCCCAAGGCTCTTGGCCTTGACGCTGTTAAACCATTATTTGTAATTCTTGCATTTTTGCCGTGCATATGATGAAACCGCAAATCACTGCCGGTATCAAGTTTCGGTTTACGTGTCAAACCCATAATTTCAATTTTCACTACTATCTTCGATAAGAGACAAACCTGTATAAAGTTGTGTTACTAAAACTCGAATTGTTCGTCGTAGGACTGTAATAATCAGTATTATCCACTATAGTTGCTTGAGCTGCCTGTCCATATAAATCGATGACGCCGTACACTCTTTCAGGAACACTCATTGCGGCGGCTCCTTGATCAGCTCCATTCACATAGAAGTGCAGCGTTGAATTATCCTTTCTCATTACACCGACGCGATCCCCAACTTGTAGGCGATCAAGATTTTGACCATATTGATCGATCATAGTAGTTCCATTATGCATTACTCCGTTTCCCGTCATCATCCATGTACCGGATCTGCAAGGGATATGACCACCTTCGAGCAATAATACAAGAGGTAAACTTACCGCAAACTTATTCACGGAATTGCAAAGCAACGAAAAATCTTTTTAAAACAGGATATACGTACCTTACATTTGTCATAGTAAAAGGAAATTCTAATTCCGTTGGAGAATGTGTTGTTACACCTATTTCAATCGAACCTGCCCACTTTATCACAATCTTATCTAACCGTACTTCAAATAATTCATTCGGTTTTAGCGGTCTCGATGTCAATACTACCCCATTGTTGAAATCATCTATGGCACTATAAAGAAATATAACAAAACAAAGTTGCAAAACTTTACAATACGAGTTACTTAACACCTTTATTATATACTTCTTTAGTCGCGGTTATCAGTTATTTAGAGCTTCCTAAGAGATAACTATAATTTTATCAAAACTCGATACTAAAAATACTTCTCTCTGATACATCTAACGTCAAAGCTATGATACTGGGTGAAATTACTGCAGGCATTGAGGGGATACGAATATAAAGTATAATTTACTTAGGCCTGTGCGCAGTTCGACCGTTGTTGATTACTTCTGCATGCGTGCCGCAACAAGAATGAAACATCAATCGATCTGATGGTTCTTCTTCGCCAGCATCTATATAAAAATACATTATTACGGCTTTTTGCTTTCGCCGTACAAATGTCACTGAACTTTAGTTCATTTTGTAGCAAAAAAACCACTGTTGTAAGGAAATTGCGCAGTAAGAAATGTCGAAATTATTACCCTCACCGTTTAGCCCCTGCAGGTGCAATGTATTTCGTCTTGTAACTAAATTCTGCTCCTCTCTCTCGTCACGATCTACAATAGTGACTTTTACCGTCATTCCATAAAGATCAATAACACCCCAAACCCCTGTAGGTACTTTGGCAGCGATTCCTTGATCCAAACCATTGATCAAATAATGAAGATTCCCATTACTCCTCCTGATCATACCTACCCTATCACCTTCCTATCATCGAATATAAGTACATTTAGAGTATGGTGCATTGTCAAACGGGAGATTGTTATTAACCGAATTATAAAATATTATACCCTTAGTTCATCCAAATTAAACTCTCCATATTCGCGTTGAGTACCTTTTCCATTCGTCAATATACCACAGCCAGACATCATTGTTGTGCCTGAACGCATGTTTGTCATTGTTGCCGGAAACTCTAGTGCTGTAGGGCTATGGGTTGTCACTCCCACTTCTATACTTCCTGACCATTTATAGACCAACCTGTCTATTCTTATCTTTAAAAGAAATAAAAGAACGATCAATCAAATGCATATAGATAACGTCGCGTGTCAACTCACCTCGAACAATTCGTTATCTCGTAATGGCCTATGTGTCATTACGACTCCATTGTTAAATTCATCTAATGGCCTTCGTCTTTCAGCGGTTCGCGCATTGTTCGACAGCTTGACCAAATTGCCCACTCTCTCGTGAAACCTTAATCTGTCTTCCCTAATAGCAGCAGGGGTTGGATTTTTTGGTAAATTAACGTTCACATTAACGTTCAAGTTAACGTTCAAGTTAGCGACTAGATTTGTTGTGGAGGAATTCGAACTTTCACCAAGAGCATAATCATTGTTGACTTCAACATCTTCTTTTGGTTCATTCGACGCGGTACCGACTTGTGGATTAGTTATGGACACCTGAACACAGTCACCGTACATATCTACAACGGCAAATACACGTTCTGGAATGTTGGTTGCAGCCACACCTTGGGAAACGCCGTTGATATAGAATACCAATTCATGCTGCAATCGTACGTTTGAGTAAGAACGTTATACCTATTCCATTAAAAGAATGGATGGATTAAACTGAAACATACGTTAGATGTTCGCATTACGCCTAGTGTATTTCCTTCTTCCAAGGCACTTAAATCAGTGCCATACAGATCGACAATCTGATCTCCGTCGTGCACTATGCATGAACTTGACATTATCCAAGATCCATGTTGAAGATTAATGGCATTAGCGGGTAGTTCCATGCTCTCTGGGTCACATGCTGTCACACCAATTTCTATACTCCCATTCCAAGATATCATCTATATAAAGCGTTGAAAAGAATTACTAAAGCAAATAATTCTATGTTTCTTTTTAAAAGTGCATTTGACATGTAAGCATAAAGTCTATTCACAATATATTCTACGCAACCGTCACTCTCTTATCGGAGATTCGTGTTAAATAATTGTTATAAACATTCTAATCTTTCTGTCAAATTAAAATCAAAACATAGTGAGTAGAAACGTAACCAAAGATTATACGGTCTAATTGTGTTCCAAATATACTGCTTTATATTATATTATATTTCTATTACAATACTGGTCTTGTTGAGCACTGGTTAACAGAAATGACAGTAATTGGAACAGAGCGGTGTTTATGTAATGACCGCTTCAAGATGGTAGATGCAAATTTGTTGTGCATACAAAGTGGGAGCATCTACATTGCCACACGACTTTCAGTGAATAAAAATGAGAAAATTGAAATGATAACTAATTTTTGACAGTACGGACTTGCTCGGGGCATCAAGTGTTTGCGAACAGCAGTGGCCCACAGGTACCTTTTTGTCGATACGAACTTCAAAAAGTTCATCATCTTTAAGTGGTTCCGCACTGAGTACCAATCCATAGTTGTAGTCAAAGAAATTTCGTACTGCCGTGCAATTATTATTAGTTAAAGTCACTTGATGTCCGCATCGTCGATGAAACATGTCGACCATTTGTTGTGTACCAACCACTGACATATAAACATTGAGTGGTCATGTCACAGATGAGATAGGGATAGATCTGTCACCTTGCGGCAGTTTGTGTCCCATCTACTGACGTACCGACAGTTTCAGCGCACTCTGTATCTGAAAATGGTGCAAATCGGAACTCTAAACATAGACGACGTACAGATAGAACTCTCATCCAATCCGTTTTCTTGCCTTTCCTCACAATTTATTTCCAATTGCAAAGCTAAAGAATCACCTGGAATAGCGTCCTTTACTTCGTGTGTAATTACAACACGAATATTTTCTCTCATTCAAAGCATATTAACACATTGCGGACCGGGCATTCTATTGCTAAGCGTATCCAGTGGCCGGGTATTTTTTTGCGTCAAATATTTTTAAATTAGTGATGATTTAATAGTACAGGTAACCCTCCTATAACACGGTAGTTAGGTTCCTAGAAAATGCCGTGTTGTGTGAAACCGTGTTGCATGAGACCCAGAGCTAGTACAAAAAGGGGGGGTTACGTTCCAAAAACTTATTAAAAACAATTTTTTTCTTTAATTCGACATAAACAACTTAATTTTTATTAAAAATATAAATGTATGTACAACACAAAGTAAAAAAAAATGTTAATCTAACGCAACCATAATTTAACGAATTTATTTGTCGTCACTGCTCAGTATAATCAAACGAGAACGTCTTTTCGGTGGAACGATATCGCCTTCACTTTCAGAATTTTTTTCTCTATTTAAAGTTTTTTTATGTTTTCCCCTCTTAAAAAAATCTGTAATCGAACTTTGCTTGCTGGTTTTTATTAGGTCATTGTAAATTTCGCGGTATGGAGCTAAACAGTTTTGCAGCTCCCTTTTGAATTTTCGACTTCGTTCCGTGGAAGGGTCTGTATTAAAGAAAAATTATTCGAGATTTTCCGCTAAGCATAGGCCTTCTTGTATTTTTTTTAATGTTAAATTCTTAACTGCACAATCTTCATCAGAGCTAGCGTCCTCAAAATCGATTTGATTTGCATCTTGGGATGCCATTTTCATCAAATCCGCTTCATCAACTTCTTCTTCCACTAATAAATCTTGAATGTCTTTGGTAGGTATATCCACAAAACCTTCGCCTCCGATTGATTTAGCGACTTCTAATATGGCACCAATTCCATTTTCTGATGTTTCACGCATGTTTTCTGTTTCAACTGAAGAGGGCCATATCTTCTTCCAACACGCATTTAAGGTTGATGTTTTTATTTCTTTCAGCGGCAAAGATATGTCCCCAATGTCCTACGGGGCACACAGGCCCCGATAAGAGGAATAACCGTGTTATAGGATGCCGTGTTGTAGGAGTGTTCCCGCAATTTGCGAATCGTGTTATAGCGAAACCGTGTTATAAGATACCGTGTTATAGGAGGGTTACCTGTAGTTAAAAATCATGGTCGCGTGAAATATTTATTTCAACAACATTAAAAATGAATGATTCTTTAATATTTTTCAATAAGTAAAAATCTGTACAAACTAAAGTTTTCAAAGTATGATATTTCGTAAAACGTGACACTCAGTGAAGTGGAGCGCCAGAAAGCTTGCAAATATTTCTGTAATATTAAATTACGTATTTGATCTATACAAAACCAGAGAAGGGCATTCGAGAATTATATTACATATTATTTGTCTGCTTTGAATCACTTTGCAAAGAACAGAACTAAACAAAGTATGATATTCCGTAAAACCTGACACTCAGTGAAGTGGAACACCAGAAAGCTTGCAAATATTTCTGTAATATTGCTAATCGTTTTGTCGCTATCCATATTTCAGGGCTTCAAATAATTAATTCGCAATACAAATTACGAGAAACTGCCGCTGACAGTCACGTAGCAACTGTGTGGTATCTCGTCACCTGGCCCAAACGACAGAATATGCAAGAAGATATATCTCGTCAACAGCCCCGAACGACGAAATAAGAATGACGAGATATCTCGTCATCCGTCCGCAATGTGTTAACCCTTTGCGGTCGTATTAAATTTAGACATTGGTGTCGTACTGGTCGGAATTAATTTCCGTTGAACGAGAAGTGATATATAATATGCAAAATTATGAAGGATAAACAAGATTTATTAATTCTTTTGTGATCTTCGGATATATTTTTACACAATAATGTGTTTTAATGTAATGTTTTTATGTGAAAATTATATTTTATAGTTCTCCATCGTGTGGTATCTTTCAAAGTAGTATCCAACATAAAGTCCTGCTTTTTAATTACATGTGTCGCAAAAATAATTAGTTTGACGTCTTCCGCCCTGGATTTTTCTGTTTGAACATACAAAACAATCTTTACTCTTTACGTTTTGACAGTGCAGCAATATATATAGTTTACCATTAAGTAACCATATGTAGTTTTGAAGATGCTCCTTCACGAAAATCATCTACAAGTTGTTCCACCAATTTTCGGACAAACATTAAGATGTAGTTAATGACAGTGCAAACCTCTGTTCCCCATAAAAAAATCTTCTCCACCATTTGCAAGATTTTCTCGTAAAACAATATGAATTTGCTAACTGGTCAGTCTTATCGACACCTCCCATATACATATTATAATTTATAATAACATTTGGTTTGCTAACGTTGACGTTGCCACCTTCTTTCGTCCATCTTTTTATAGATTTTATGCCCGAGGTATCGTACCTGCTTAGTATGGTGACTATTTTCTTGTCTTTCCACGCTAATAATAGAATATCAGCTGATGGATAGGTAGCAACAATATTATTTTTTGTTACAACTAATTTCTTAATCACAGCTGGTATATACATACATATTCCTGTTTGTTGTAAGAGTACCAGTGGAATAGCAGCTTAGTTTTAAAAGATTAGTTTTGATACAACGTAAGATTATTATGGTTCTTTTCTGTGGTGGCTGAGAGCAGACATACGATCGGAACGGTAAAAAAGCTTTGGTGGCTGAGAGTAGACATACGACCGCAAAGGGTTAAATGTAGTTCTGCGAGATACTAAACAACGGTTTTAGTATATGACAAAAATAGGCGGAAAGTAGTGAAAAATTACCTATAAAATGGTGTAAAAATTGAATGGGTTTCAAGGGACTCGCCCTTTTAAAAAATTAAAGAGTGTAGACAAGCCTAAGAAAATCTCCAAAATAAGATTTTACAAGAAATGTGTTAGCTGCTAGAGAAGTTTAAAGAAGTAAAAAGATCCCATTCGAGCATAACAATATCCGGATGACATCGCACGGATGTCGCTGCGAGCTACCGAATTCTCCAATTATTAACTTTTCACTTAGATTTGCTTTTGAATAATGATTTTTAATCCGCTTTTTTTTATTATCGATCAACTTAATAACGTATCGTAGACAATATTATTTATTAACCAGGCAAGTTTCATATATTTTTATATTATCTCACGAACAATTAATATAGCCAAGCTTTGTCCTATATTTCCAAATGCTAACAATTATGACACATGGCAGAAAACATTAATATTCATCTATTTTGTACGATCTCTCTGAAACAGTTTAGAAATTCCCAGTGCCGTTACAATTTATCTGACTATTCTACTCCATTCTAATCTATTTTTGTCCGTGAATTTTTTTTTCGCGGTCATTACGCCCCTCGCAACTTTTTCTTATTATAAGTATTCATAAATATAATTAGAGTCAACAGTCCTGACAGCCCGAGCCTTCCACACTTCTGTACAATAGGATAACTAGAGAAATAAATAAGCTCCTACTCAGCATTAGAGAGACACAAATCACCATTTTTTTGAACTAGTCACTATCCAAAGCAACAAGAAAATGAATTAAAATGATTATATCCCCGAAATAACTGTACCAGTAGAAAGGAAACTAAACGTCCCATTCAACCGCTGATTAAGTTCTGATCAAAGTAATAATAAAAATTGTACTGTTAATAATAAAAGTTGATCTGAATGGTTGCGTGCGCGTGAGAAAATGTGCGCTTGCTTAATTCACACAACTGCACGATATTAACCCTTTGCGCTCGACGCGCTTTTCTCTCGGGCTGACCAGCAACTCGACAGTAATCCACCGCGCGCGCGCCTATTTCATGAGTTCGTTTCTGTTAACTTAACACATTGTTGACCGGTCACGAGTTAACTCGTGTTTTCATGGCCAAACATTGTTGACCGATCACGAGTTAACTCGTGTTTGCATTTGCATCGGCTATTTTAATTTTTGAAACGCAGGGCAATATAAAATATAGCAAAATTTTGTTCATTGTGGTCAATACCGTCTGCTTTATTATAAAAAAGTATACTTTCCTTGGCACTGAGGCTTTTATTACAATTCTAGTATTAGAAAGTGTCAAGAACGACGGAACGTGACGGTGAAGCATTTTTCAATATATTATACGTGAATGCTTTATATAGTTGTCCGAGTGATTTTTAAATAAGCTGTAGTAATTTGGAAAATGATTATTGAAAATGAAATAACAAGGGCATAATCTAGCTCTTTAAAAGGAAAGCACAACGAAATAAGATATATTATGGGCAAAATGTCTTGTCTAGATCTACGCGTAAATGACTGCTGTACATTTAATCATACGAAAAAATATTTATAAAGTTACATAAAATTTATGTCCAAAGTTTTATTTGAATTTATTATGCACGAACAAACTTTATTGAAGGTTATTTATATCGTTTTACTTCCATGTTCAATCACGAAATAATCACCGGTGACTTGAGACAGCTTTTGCTGAAAATAGCCGGTCAACAATGTGTTAAAATAATTTTAGGCACAATAGGACACATTAAACTCGTATATTTTAACATTACATACATTTATTTAACTTAATGAAGGATATTTATTAAAGATTACGTTCTATAATTTTTCTTCATGTGGTATTTTGTAAAACAATCTCCAATGTGCATTCTTGGCTTGTCGGGGCATGTGTCACAATAGTACACAGTTTGTCGTCTTTGGCCGGACTTTCGTTGGGAACAAACTTTGCAATCCTTTTTTTGTCCCATCAAAATAACATGCAGCTTCCCATTGAGTCGGATCATTTGAGAAGTGCTCTGTGAAGTAGAAGCTGTGCTACGTTGGCTTTTGGCTTTTGGCCACTTTGGCTTTCAGATTCACTATCGATTATACGGATTTTTCGTCTTCTTACACCTATAACGTCGTCACTATCTTCATCACTTCCGTCTTCATTCTCATGGGCAAGCTGTCTATGTAGTGATGTCATTTCGTTCGTTATTGCCGAAAAATTGAACTCATCTTCACTAGAAGTCATTTCTTCGTCGTGTTCCATACTTATTGGGCTCACTAACTTTGAAAGAAATATTGCGATTGCCAAGAAGGTTGAATTCGAACTAATGTCGAAGACAGAGTCCAACCCGCGTTTGCAAGTATTTTTGAGATAAGACATTTTATCTCAAAAGTGCGAAGACGGTGATTGGTTCTTTTTGTACCTTTTTTTGAAAGAAGCGAATTAAAAGAAGCGTTGCGACGTCTATCAGCATTCTATTATTCTCAAGACATAATGCACGCATTGAAATTCGTTTGTGTTTTTGAGATAAGACATCTTTATAGCTATGTAGACACCTCATAAAATGATCTACAAAAGGCCAGGTAGACTTGTCAAGCGATATTCGTTAGGCCAAACACAAAGAAACACCGTTACCACTCAATTTATCGCATCGATGCGAGTGGTGCCTGAGAGGCACCGCTAGAGTTGGCGCAGCACATGCCTTGGTGCCTGAGAGGCACCGCTAGAGCGCAGAGTTAAAATAATTTTAGGCACAATAGGACACTTTAAATTCGTATATTTTAACATTACATACATTTATTTAACTTAATGAAGGATATTTATTAAAGATTACGTTCTATAATTTTTCTTCTTGTGGTATTTTGTAAAACAATCTCCAATGTACATTCTTGGCTTGTCGGGGCATGTGTCACAATAGTACACAGTTTGTCGTCTTTGGCCGGACTTTCGTTGGGAACAAACTTTGCAATCCTTTTTTTGTCCCATCAAAATAACATGCAGCTTCCCATTGAGTCGGATCATTTGAGAAGTGCTCTGTGAAGTAGAAGCTGTGCTACGTTGGCTTTTGGCTTTTGGCCACTTTGGCTTTCAGATTCACTATCGATTATTCGGATTTTTCGTCTTCTTACACCTATAACGTCGTCACTATCTTCATCACTTCCGTCTTCATTCTCATGGGCAAGCTGTCTATGTAGTGATGTCATTTCGTTCGTTATTGCCGAAAAATTGAACTCATCTTCACTAGAAGTCATTTCTTCGTCGTGTTCCATACTTATTGGGCTCACTAACATTGAAAGAAATATTGCGATTGCCAAAAAGGTTGAATTCGAACTAATGTCGAAGACAGAGTCCAACCCGCGTTTGCAAGTATTTTTGAGATAAGACATTTTATCTCAAAAGTGCGAAGACGGTGATTGGTCCTTTTTGTACTTTTTTTGAAAGAAGCGAATTGAAAGAAGCGTTGCGACGTCTATCAGCGTTCTATTATTCTCAAGACATAATGCACGCATTGAAATTCGTTTGTGTTTTTGAGATAAGACATCTTTATAGCTATGTAGCCACCTCATAAAATGATCTACAAAAGGCCAGGTGGACTTGTCAAGCGATATTCGTTAGGCCAAACACAAATAAACACCGTTACCACTCAATTTACCGCATCGATGCGAGTGGTGCCTGAGAGGCACCGCTAGAGTTGGCGCAGCACATGCCGTGGTGCCTGAGAGGCACCGCTAGAGCGCAGAGTTCAATACGTAAGATTGATAGTGGAATGTGCACGTGTACGTTAGTGACATTGGGCAAGCGACGTTTCTGTGAAAATATATTTTACTGAATAACTTTTGTCCACCATATAAACATTTCATTGCGCATTAGTAACCTCACGTGCGGTTTATACCTTAACTCTTTCTTTTTATTTCCACTAATAAATATTCAGTGTCTGCGGTCTAGGTTAGGTAGACAGACGTGTCTTAGTATGGAGTATGTTGTACTTTTAAGAACGGTGTTTACGCTTTATGTTCAAAGGGTTGAAATATTACCTGTATAAAAAGCTTGAGGTCTGTTCTTCAAACATTTCTTTTAAGCCCATTTGATATTCTTTAAGTATTACACAAATAAGTGCGCCGCATTGCATTGTGTTATCACTTGACAAGACAGAAAAGATTAGGTTAAGGTTTGTTTTTCGTGTTAGTGTTTTGCAACGTTCGTTTAAAAAAAAATTGTTTAATGATACTAAATTTTTTAGTGGGACGTGGTATGCCATAACATATATTTTTTCATTAATTATCAGAGTGTGTATTTTTTCATTAATTATCAGAGTAACTTTTATACTACAGAAATGTGTGGTAGTATTTTTGCAAAAACGTAAGTCCCTCCAAATTCTATCTTTGCCCCTTTTAACACATTAAAGGCAGGAGTCGTAGTACTATGATTTATCTCGACTGTAGCTTAAAGGCAGGTGTCGTATTAGTATGGTTTGCAACCACATTGCGCAATCCATGCGCCAGTTTACATTTGTATTTAGTATGTTTTGTGGTTTGAAGCTGTTCGGTTGTTCAAATTCTACTTACAGTAAATTTTGAAATCCTTCAATATGGTTTCACGCGAAAATAAAGATATATATGCAGACGATTTGTCTGAAGTTGATTGCGATGAAAAAGAGTTAGATATTGATAATCATGATAGTGATGTTGACGATAATGATAGTGATAGTTCTATACGACCTGTGAGAAGGACTCGAGTTTTTCCACTAGCGATTAGCGATGATGAAAGTGAAAATGATTGTGAAGAAGAAATTATATATCAATGGACTGAAGTCGACATTCCACCTACCATAGAACCGTTTTTGGATTGAATGGGGTTAAATATTTTACCACAGAACGGCGTTGAAGGATCTCTGGATGTGTTCCTTGATGATAATTTCTACGAAATTATGGTAACAGAAACTAATCGATATCACCATCAAAACGTTGAAAAATACGTCAAAAAGAAGAAAACGATAAAATGGACGGATCTCACTATTGGCGAATTCAAGAAATTTTTAGGATTATTAATTCTAATGGGCCAAATTCCAAAAAGTACTATCGATGAATATTGGACAACAGATCCATTATTAGAAATACCAATACTTCCAAAGACAATGAGTCTTTTTGAACTTTTTCAATGAGTCACTTTGTGAACAACAATGAAATTGATGAATCGAGCGACCGTCTATTTAAAATTTGACGAGTTTATGACAGGTTGGTTGAAAAATTCAATACTGTATATACACCAAGAGGTGAGATTTCACTGGACGAAAGCATCATGCCATGGCATGGAAGATTGGGATTTAAAGTTTACAATGCCTCAAAAATGATTAAACATGGAATCTTGGTGACAGTTGTGGCTGAATCAAAAAGTGGCTACATTTGTAATATGAAAATGTATTGTGAAGAAGGAAGGAAACTGGCAGAAACAATATTAGATATTCTTACTCCTTATAAAGACAAATATTATCATGTGTTTATGGATAATTATTATAACAGTGTGGATATAAATGAAACTCTTTAAAAATACAAAGTTGTGAAACAATACGTATAAATCGAGGACTTCCACATGAATTAAAAAATAATAAGTTGCAATGCGGACAGTCAATTTTCCGGAGAAAAGGAGACGTGTTATTACAAATTTGGCAGTCAAAGAGAGAAGTGAGGATGATTTTGAATATTCATTCGAGTGAACTATTAGAAAGCTCCAATACAGATTGGCACACAAATACAAAAATAATGAAACCAAAATGCGTAATAGAATACAAGAACTATATGAAAGATGTTGATACGGCAGATCAGTACCTCTCGTATTACTCAATATTGCGAAAAACAAGAAAGTGGACCAAGCAGGCTGTAATGTATTTGTTAAATTGTGCATTTTTCAATTCCTCTCAATAGCTTGCCATATAAAAAATATTTGTTAGAATTATCACGCTGTTTTATAACTGACAAAAAAACCGAAGATCTGAACCACGGACTGTACAATATAAAATTGATCTGCCTGGATGTCTTTTGCTAGACATCAAAAAGTACAAATTAATTCGGATAGAAAATAATGGCAAAAAGCTATATGCCCAATGAAACTTCGTAGTTTGTTGCTTCAAGTGCGTTACTTCAAATGCGAGTTTTGCAATGCACCTCTTCACCATGGCGAGTGTTATCAACATTATCACACTCATAAAAAATACTAGATTCTTCTCATAAATATGTACTTTAAAACATTTTTTGCAATTAGTGTTTAGTTCTTTTTTAATATTTCTTGTAGTTTTAAGAGTTTAAATAAACTTTTTTAAGTCTAAATTTTTTTATGAATACAAAATATTGCCCGCTCTAGATGAAAAACGAGGCGAGCGGTCGCCGCGTTGCCTAGCGTACTTTCGTCAAGATCCCCCGCCTTTAATGTGTTAATATATTATATTATTGTAGAGTTTGTCGATTTGGGAGATTGATAATGGGTAAAATCTGTTCGAAACTGTACGGCCTCCTTTTGAAGCTAAATAGTTGGTACATATACATTTTGATCAAGTGCTTCTAGTTAAATACAAATTATATCAATCTTGCTTTATTGTGGTTCAGTATTGTTACTTCTGGGTTTCAGCCAAAGTTGGACCATTTGTTTTATTACGTTCACTGTATCTGCATATATGTATATTATTTTCAATAAACTTTATACATGGTTCAACACTGCAATGGAGAATTTAATGTTAAGAGAGCAGGATTTTGAACTTATGGTCTAATATTGACTACCTGATAACAACTGTTTGACTACTTTAAAAAAATTGTATATGTAAATGAAGTATGTTTTATTTATTCATCCATCGAAAGATTTGGTTTCGTAAGTCTTGTAGCAACATAATATATAATAATAATAAATAAACTATCACACACAATATAGAATAGTACCTATATATGTCTTGAGAGTTACATTATTATATCTATTCCAATCTGAATGTTGTAGATTATTGCGTGCATCGGTCATCTAAAAAATGACACAGATTTACAAGATTATCAATGCATGGGTTCTTGTAGAACAAATTTTCACAGTTGTCTTACAATGTACGTAGACAAATTTGTATAGACTAATATAGGAAAGGCATGATGTCTTATATTTTTGGCTAGCACCTCTAATTTCACTGTAGCCAAAAGATGCAGATCGTAAGTAAGCTCACAATTTAATTTATGCAGAAATTTTAGATCTGCAATGACACATGGATATTCAAGGGAATTGATATATGCTTTACAGATTAAAAATGTATATATATGTTTCCATTTACTCTAAGGCAGCTGTCCTTATACGTATGAATATAGTACATTGTAAGAATTTGTGTTGAAGCTTTTCTCATAATATTACATGTTGCGAAAATGATCAGTTTATATCTGGGGGCAATGTTGTAAATGAGATCTAATTGAGACATATAACATTTCCAAAACGGTTGTGGTTTTGAAATTACTAGTAAATCTTTACTGAAAAGCTAGTATTTTCAAAAATGTATGAGCTATGCCTTACATATGCTTATTAAAGTTTAACTTAGAGTCATGTGTTGAAGTCAAAGTCCAAGGCAATGAATTACATTTCAGATAAAATATTCCGCTGACCGGTGTAGTTAAAACAAAAAATAATCAATTCAGATCTTACCAATCTAATTACATAATATTTTGAGGAGCTCTGTTCCAACTTCGCTATCATGGAATCAATCATATCAGATCAAAGTTTATTGGAACTCATTTACTTGAAATCCTGTCAACATTTAACAAACAAAAGAACTACATTCAAATACTACAGCAACATAATTGGTCTTAGCGATGAACATTGAGTTGTGTAAAATATGTTAACTTACATTTACAACCAAGGGTATAAGCACCATGACTATAAATGTAGAGATCTGTCATTTAGAAGTAAAATAAGGGGGGATTCCCGTCTACACGGTCAAAAAATCGATTTTTTTTTTTGTAAATTTTTAAAGTATATGACATGGAGAATATGTGAGCAAAAGAATTTCCCCAAATTCTTTAAATTAACAAAGTTGTAGCTACATATATGCAGATGTTCCTGCCGCGCGCTCTAAATGCGCTCGTATTTTGTTACGGGCTGCGCAACACAGCATTGTTTACGTATCATATTTCAGCTCTGATCAAAAAGACTCCAGAGCAAATCGGGTTCATTCAGATTGTCATAAAAAACGAAAATTCTCAGGCAATAGATTTGCAATTGACCAAAATGTGGAATTTACGAGTACGTCGGCAAAAAAATTACTGACTTCCTGTAATACTGATTTTTCTGTTTCGAAAGAATTTGGTTATTGCATCGTGAATTTTTTCATCGTTTTTACAAAAATTGCATCTCTTGTAGTTTGTAATGATGAAAACCCGCAGCATCAAAACTGTCCGGAAGGTGAGGACAGTTGGTGTAAGTGGCGCAAAGCCGAAGCCGCCGGCACGCTTGCTGGCTTCAATCACAAAAATCCGCCTCTCAGTGATAACGTATTAGAAATTATAAAACCTATTTACAAGGATTTATCGAATTATGAGTTGCTTACGTTGTTTGGGTGCAGAAACGCAGAATAGCAACGAATCATTGAATTCGTTGATTTGGACCATGGCCCCGAAACACCTGCACTGTGCTACAAAAACGATAGAAATCGCGACCTTTTTGGCCGTGATAAACTATAATGAAAGGTTTTTACCCATTTTAAAAATTATGAACCTCATGGAAATTGCAATTGGCCCACAAGCGGAAATATACGCCCACTCCCGTAACCAAACTCGCGTCAGCCGATCGGGGCAGCGGTCGTCCAATGTCGTTCAAAACGAACGAGTGCTACTCGGAGTCAAAAATCGGCTCTGCAAGACATGTACGAAGAAGAGGAAGGTCTCCTTTATGGTCCCGGAATAGGAAATTGAATGTAACTGGAATCATTTGCGTGTTATCTCTGAGTAATTTCTTCAAAAACTTTAAACTCGTTTTCCTCGAAACTACATTTTCGCAATTGGTACCCACGATATCGCAAAATCTATCGAACCGATTGCGCTCAGAGAACGCACACATCTTCAGCACATATGTTGCTTTAATGTGAACTACAATCAAATTGGTATATTTATTTAAACAATTTTTACAATACTTTAAAGCTGAAAAAATTGTGACAAAATCGATACTTAATTTTCAAAGTCATGCTATTTTTTTAATTTTCAAGATTTTTTTTTCGTCGTAGTTCACACGATAGCCATACTCATATATTTTAATAATATTCTTTGTTTTTTTGTTTCTGATGAACGGAACGGTCAGAATCATGGGTACCATGGAACTACTTTTTTTTTTTATTGTTTAATAAAACCTCTCGTACGGCGTTCATGTTTATAATTTTGAGAGAACAAAAAATATTTTTGAATAGTTAAGACGCGTACTAATATGTAGAAAAAACCGCAATCCAAAAGACCTCATCGTTTTTCCTACAAAAAATTCTAAAAGTTACCTAAAAATCACGCCTCTAGACGGGAATCCCCCCTTAAGCACTGAAGATGGGACTCAACTGTCACAAAATTAACGTGTCAGTGTGCATACATGAATACATGCGCATTTAGAATAAAACAACCTAATGAAAAGAAAATTTTACAAGCATACAGTGTCTTGAGTCTGTTAGAAGAGCTTTGTTTGATTATATGGTATATGGTTTCAATGATGCGTGTAGTTCAATCAATGTATCCGATGTAATTGACACAGATCATAGGTTCAGTTAGTCCTGCTACTACCCAGACACTTTTTAAAGCATAATAATCTTTTTGGTATTTTGTTTAAATGATTGCCCTTTTAATTGTTAGAGGGGTATACACTTCTATATAGTGGTATATCAAATAAGGACAATTATTTATACTGGACGAGTGAACAACGTTGAGCGATCTTTGCTTTTAAATTAATCCATATCTGTTCAGGGATGGAGCCAAATACTCTTATTACATACATCTTAACGCTAGATTGACGGAGTCAGTCAATTTGACTCATTTGCACTTTTACTGTGATATATATAACAATTTTAAGTCA